>JAVANC010000008.1:18040123-19262623 GCA_033319125.1 Parnassius glacialis
TGGATGAAGACCCGATCTATCTGAATGAGAGGTCAGTAGAAGGTTCAACAGGGAAGGTGCATGATCTTCCACATCTGGATCTGAATTCGCATAGGCGAAGTTACCAGTTGTATCAGACCATATGCCAAGACAAAATCATGAACAGATCTCCTCCCCGCATTATCGGTTAAACGTGAACCGAGCCATTCGGCGTGGTGGGCGTAACAATCGCCGTGGATCTCGATCGCTGCGGATGGGATCTACTGTAGCAAGGAATATGTAGCCATTTGGATGTGATCGATGAATCGGTCTGTTTCAGCATTACCGCTATGGGACCTATAGAGGCACCCGTAAACATGCACATGGTCGTCGCTATCTGCGCGTAGCCAAATAATGGACAGGTCCTTGAAGACTGCCGAGGCGTCGAGGACAGATGTCCTCTGATCTATATACGCAAACTCGAGCCCGGGGCACAAGAAGTGTTCCAATTTGTACCCCGGGTAGGAGAGATACGAAGTATCAGCCGGAGCGGACACCTGCGTCTCGGCCAGAAAGAGAAAGGTAGTGGCTTGGTCGTGGATGCTCAGCAAGGGATTTTCAATTACCAGGGGTGCTCCTGGGGTAGTATTATATTTAATTCCGCTACCATCTTGACGGGTGGGGCGGGGGGGGGGGGGATTGGTTCTCCTGCACTCACCAGACGAAACGCAGAAGCAGATCTTCCACTTCACGCCGGTATTCTGTGAGATCGTGGTACCACCCCGGCGTGGGCCAGGCCATACGTGGAACAGTCGAAGTTGCTGCCATTGTTATCACCACACAACAATACACGTTCACTCAGTGAAATATTCGATTCGACTGAGTGAGCGACGAGCGTGGTGAGGCGACAAGGCGAAATAATGCGATCGGGCTGCGCGTCTGAGCGGGAAAGGAAGTTGCGACTGGTCCCGACGGCGCGACGCGTGCTTCACGCGGCGGCGACGCATCGACTTGAACTCACGGCGACGGCGGCGCGGCGCTCATATCTACTACCGATCGACCCTTACCAATGTGTGCGTGTGCAGTAAAATCATTTAAAATAATGCATTACCACGCATTTTGAATTTAAAAGATAAAAAGGACAGAATGTTTGTGATTTTTTTAAATTAATTTTTCTTCACCATTTGCCTATATTATTTATTCCGAACTTTCTCTGCAAATTTGGCCGGGTATTGCGAAATAACCCTGTATAGCCTGTATAGAGTGTAAACCAAAAACTAACTAGAAACATGGTGTAAGCTGTATAAGTTTCTTACGTCATCATCATCATCATCATCATTACAGCTCTTCACAAGTCCACTGCTGAACATAGGCCTCTCCCAAGGAATGCCACAAAGCACGGTCCTGAGCTACCTGCATTCATCGTCTTCCTGCATGTCTAACTAGGTCGTCACTCCATCTGGTGAGGGGTCGCCCTACACTTCATCCGCCGGTACGAGGCTGCCACTTGAGACCTTTTTTTCCTATCGGTTGTCGGTTCTTCGAGCTATGTGGCCGGTCCATTGCCACTTCAGCTTAGAAATCAGTTGGGCTATGTGTTGGGCACTCTGGTTCTACTGCGGATATCCTCATTTCTAAGTTTATCACGCAGAGACACCCCGAGCATAGCCCTCTCCATAGCTCGCTGAGCGACCTTGAGCTTCCTCATACGGTCAACAGTGAAAGAACCACGTCTCAGTTCCATAGGTCACCACTGGCAACACGCACTAGTTGTACAGTCTCGTTTTCAAGTTTTGAGATATATACCTGACGAGAAGATATGCCGTAATTTTCCGAACGCTGCCCAACCGAGTTGAATCCGTCGATTGACCTCTTGGTTGAAGTTGGACTTACCTAGTCGGACTATATGTCTTATATGTCTTGAATATTTTTTTATACATTGGACTTATAAACGAGTTAGCGGTTTTGGTTGACGTTTTCGCGGCAGAAATAGATGAGAGCGTGCCAACGAACCAGAAAAACTCTTAGAGCAGAAAAGATAAAAGAAGACCATGTAGCGTAAAACTCTTTGTAGAAATCCGATGCAGGAGAAAAATTATTAGAGAATATGATCTGTTGTCACCCACTTCTTTTACACAATGGCATGCAAAAAAAACTTCTAGCAAAGTAAAACCACCATACTTTGTCACCTTTTAGAACTAAGGTGAAATCCCGTTATCTAAGAGTATATTGGTCAGAAGTATGTGCGCTATTATTTTGTAGCAGATAGAGGGATCAGCCTAAACGGCACCCTAGACGAAAGGAGGCATATTTAGTCGTACAATTGTTGCCATAATTGATGCGAACATTAATAAGCAAACACACCTATTTGTATCACAAATTAAAAAAGTGTGATTCAAAATTGTAAATGATGTAGATTGTAATTTAGTAGTTTTAAATTTCAATACTTAATTTAATTTATTAAATCCTTAAGTCTTTAATTTCCTCAAGACTTTACGCTTGAATATCATGAATATGCCATCCTGTCGACCTCTTATTATCATTTCGACCTCGATTTACACACAAAATGCTATTAGAGCTTAGCTTTATGTTACACTTCGTTGTCTCAGTTGACTTGGCGCCTAAAATTATGTTAGTAAGTATTAATTATCATTTTGTAAAATTTGAAAATGTGAGTTAAAATATGCCAACTTTTCCAAATACTACAATTTACTAGCCTCACCTGAATGTGGTCACCTGCTGATTGACGCGCGAGTTTCTGGCGACAGAAAGTGCTGAATATAAATTTTACAGGCGAATAATGCATAACCGTTACGGGGGTATCGTCTGTAAATTCACGAACTCGCCTGCTCACCAATCCAGCAGTGAACTTTAAAAGGCTGTTGGTGCAATATAAATGTAAATAACTTGCATTTTTGAGTCGTGGATGTCTCTGTGGATGTAGAGCAAACATGAGTTATCTCTGTATGTTTGCAACTCTAAATATAGCTTCACAAAAGGAACATTACGATTGTACATGAATTTATAAATTTTAACTGCTCAAAACGGAAAAAATATGAACGTTCTTATAATTTTCCTAATTTCTTGCCACAAGGCGAAATGATTACCTATATCTACACAAAGTAGAGAGTGCCGGTATTGCGTATCTGAGAAAATCTATGTGTTAGAGAAGTTTTTATCAGGACACTCATTTTTGCATAATAACTTCTCTACCTAGATTGTCTACATTTTTGTCATACTGACACATCCTAATGTTTTAGCTTGTATATTCTTTTTAATTTTTATACCAGAATAAACGCTCTCTCAGAATACCAACGTAAAAGCTGCTGTTTCGTATGGTGAGTGTAGCGAACCAAAGACCCTTTTTACTGGAAAGGAGTCATTCCATCTTAGACCTCACGGGTTAGAATACATTTGCATTTTGATTCGTAATCGGCAACCACTTACCATCAGATGTACTGTGTGCTGGTTTTTCACCCTTATCGTATAAAAAAAAAACAAGGAGCCCGATGGCTGGAAATAATGTTTAAGTTACGAAAGGTCTGACAATGATACTACTCACCAATTAGTTTTCGAAGCCATTACGGAAGGTCTGCTCGGTGTAAAAGAGACCTAGTTGTTAATTGGACAGCTTAGAGTAAGAACGATAGTAATCATCATTTAAAATTCGGTATAATCAGGGTTTCGAAGTATAAAGGTAAACCGTGACGATTCAAACATATAAACTAAACGTGAGCATTTTGTTATAGTAAAAAATGTGGTAGTAAATACCGAACTTTCTCGCTTATAGTGTAGCAATGTCGCTACGCATTACAAGTGAGTCAATACAATACCCAAGCCTTATACGCCGACAGTCCAATAAGGCAATGGCTGCTTCGCACAAATGCCTATCCTTTCGCATAAGAGTGATAAAATACAAGCAATTTCAATGGGCTCCACCTGCCGACATATCAATGCGTGCTACCGTACGCTAATGAAGATATAATATCCATCTCTAAACGTATTTATTTTCCCGCTTGCGCCATTTCGTCGGCCATTTTGTGTTGCGATGACAGACCATAAAGGGTTGTATGTAATGGTGGCCAATTACGTTCGCCGTTTGGGCTGCTTAATAGGATTTAGTTGTCAATGTCGTGATTTAATTGGATTATTGTAATCTCCTTTCTATTTAATAATTTATATTTGTGTACTCAATGTTTTGAATGATTTGTAAGCAAGTGCAGGTTGCGGCTTTGTTGTATTAGTAAAAGTTTATCTTTTAAAATTAAATCGATTGCAGTAATTTCCAAGTTTGGTTTTAAAATTATTTTTGTTTTATTATTATTTCAATCATTTTGATTTGTATGTAAAATAACATATTTGTAGATAAAATCCGTAAAAGTAGTTTTATTCAGTAAGAATATTTTCAGTTAGTAGAATACCAGCGTGAAATAATAGCATAATGCTGCTGTGTTTCGTATGGTGGGGGTAGAGAATCGGAAACGCTTATTACTGGAAATGAGGCATTTCTTCTTAGTCCTCAACAAGTTTGGCAACATATCTGCATTTCAATTCCCCTATGTTGTCCTCTTTCTTTCTTTGCAAAATCCATACGTTTATTGTATACCCGATGAAGAAAGTGGCATCACTATGAGAATTAAGATGGAAAGGTTATTTGTCAATTATTAATTGGTTATTAGGGGACTTTTTTACTGCCTTGAAGTTCGTCTGGAAAGTATCACCTTTTATTTATATCATTACACCGGACCACAGCACGCATTCTTTTATAGAGAGCTAGTATTATTAGAGGATGCATTTCCCCTTACTCCTCAGAAATGCCAAAGCATCTGTCTTCGTTTTTGTTTAAATTATATTGCACGTGTCCGTATGCTGCATTAGCCACTTATACAATTTTTATAAAAAAAGTAACTGAATAGTGAAACAATAAACAATAAAGTGGCGACAACGAAGCTGTTATACTTTTTGCTTGAAGTTGGTTTATCAATATAAATAGGCTGCTTCGGCCAATTGTCATTAAGTTTTTTGAACGTTTTAAAAAAGATCTATGAATTTTGTCTTCCATTATACATTACCACCTACTGATGAGTGAATAGGTATAGGTTATGGTTACATTTTTAAGTAACTAATATCTGATATCATTGTGAAATTCCCGTCCCCGTCGTCCCTGTCTTTAGTAAATATATGTTTTTTATTTAAAATTATAAACGCTCCCAAGAAAATTACTGTATTTTATGTACTATGTATGTATGTTATTGCATAGCTTTATAAATACCTATAACAATTTTCTGTTTCTTGTTCTTTGTGGGATAAAGTGGGGAGGAAAGGTGTTGGTACGTACGTATAATTACAAATATTTGTTCCAGATATCGAGAGATGGAACTAAAACTAAATAAAAATATAGGATTCATTGTTATGAAAGGTTATAATAAACTGAATAATAATAGCTGTGGAAAGCAATAAAAGTCTTATCAGTAGTTATATTTTCTTTCTATTCATAAAGATATAGCATCGTATGTTAGAAAAGGACAGAAGCCTACGTAGCCATGGTTATAGGCCGCCATTACGCGATAAATTCGAAATTATGCAATCGATGCATGGTTTCTCATTGGTTGCTTGAGTAATATTAATTAATGTCTTACCGCATGTACACAGCTAACGCGCCTATTAGTTAAATAGTTCGGAAAATCCAAAAGCACACGCCTCATGAGCATTTAATTTAATTTTGATGAAAAAAAATTGTATTCATGACTTTTACAATACATCATCAAATTTAGCGCTTTATTATTTTAACAGGTAGAGTCACTTACAGGGAAAAAAATTGTTGATTACCAAAATAAATCGTTTACACAAAATTTAAAATCGAAATAGGCTGTATGGTACATTTGTCCTTTGTCTTTCAAAGGCTAAAAAGAACGCACCTTTATATTTTTAATAGCATTAACACTTAAAAATCATATTATTAACAAACTACGCGTATTGATATGAAATAGGGAACTAGTTGATGTAATGCTGAAGCTAATAAAAAAAAAGCTGTCTCGTCAATTTTTTCGGGAGTTATCGTGACCACATATAAAAACAACATCAGAACGTCCATGTAAAATTTTTTTAAACCGTTTTTTTCTCAAAGTAGCAACAATAAATTACTTTTTAAAAAATATGAAATGGTTTAATTCGAGCGTTTTCTTGATATACGGTTACTCATATTATTATATAAGGGCAATATAAGTGGTTATGATAGAAGCATTTTAAGAACACAAAATTGCTGGACCTTGACGTGTTGAAAGTAATGCACTACCTAATAACACCTTTCGTTATGAGGCGTGCAATGATATAACAAAATTAAACACATATTGGACAACGAAGAATTTGTCAGCTCTAATTCTTCCTACCTTGACCTAGGTCTGCGTCTGCTATTAAACTTCTGTTTTTTTATAGGATAAGGGTGACAAACGAGCACACAGTCCACCTGATGGTAAGTGGTTGCTGCGGCCCATAGACATCTACATCTATCCTCGTTTGCGAATCAAAATGCAGATGCGTTGTCACCCGTGAGGACTAAGATTGAATGCCTCATTTCCAGTAAAAAGGGCCTCCGGCCACCTGCACTCACCAAGCGAAACGCAGAGGTAAACCTCTACTTCACGCTGGTATTTTGTGAGGTCGTGGTACCACCCCGGATCGAGCCGGCCCATCCGTGCGACAGCAAAAGCTGCCGCGTGGCTCTACCACTGTTCTGTGGTATAGATATAAAATTGTTTGGTTTATTCAGTAATTGAAATTATTTTTAGTGTTTCGCTTATATACTTATGAAATCGCTTTAGTGTCTGTCTATCTGTCATAGAAGTTTTTAGCATAATTATAAAAGGTTGTTACCCAAATACAGTCGTTGACGTAGACGCATTTCATGGCACCAATCCACACGAGTCTGTTTTTCGCTTTCGTAGAGCAAACGAGTGATCCATCGACAACAAAGCCTCCTCACACCAAGATGTTGATGTAAGATGGTATGAATGCTCTCTAAACTAACATGTGATTCGTGGGTCTTCTCGCACCAACATTTCAGTAGTCCATACATTTTCTGCCGTTATTGTTGTTTGCGGGGCCCCGGTTCTTTGGTCATCTTTAAGATTAATTTTACCCCTTTTGAAATCAGCAAACCACCTAAGAATTGTTGCGTGTGATGGACCTGAGTCCCTTAATGCTGGTTGTAACCGTTGTAAACTTAATTGTTCGGTTAAACCAAATTTATAATCATAATATATCATAGCGCGCAAATGTTCACGATTAAGATTCATAATTTTAAATGAAAAGCGCGGGAAGCGTTGCAGGAAAATTAATAGATCTTGAGCGCTGAGCGCGCGAAGACCTAATAATAATCTAAAGGTACGTGTACACCAAAACCGATTTTGTCGGCCGATGGCGGACAGAACTACCCGGACGAGTAACTCGGACGTGTATGTGCTTACACTGCAACAATGTACCGCGTGTGCCGACATTGAACGTTGCCGGTATTCTGTAGTTGACTGTGTTGCTTAACAGAGTGAAGACGCTTTTTTTTAAATATCTGGAACCGCTATATCCATTCCCGATCCAACTTCAGCACATAACCGTTTTGAAACCTCTCGATTATTGTAATTGTCTATTATAAACACAACTAATTAATTTTTCAATATCCATAGTCGTTTAGGTAGCTAACAACACTGGCAAAAACAACAGAATAAAGACAAAATGATTAAATTAAACTATAAATACACTCAATTTGCACTGTAGACGCCGGCAATCTGGCGAGAAATCCCAACAAGTTCGGACTCAACGGTTGATCGGCCGATTTTGTGCGTCATCGGACGATGACGGTCGTGTTTATGTACGCACTCTGTTTCTTTTACAAGTGTTTGATTCGATCGTCCGAGTTCGGCCGTCATCACCCGAGCTAACTTCGGCCGTTGACGGATTAGGTGTACGCTTACCCTTAATCCGTCAAACTATAATTACATAGTTTAATTTAATCATTTTGTCTTTATTCTGTTGTTTTGTCAGTGTTGTTATCTACCTAAACGACTATGGACATTGAAAAATTAATTAGTTGTGTCACACTTTGACATATTTTTTTTATAAACCCTTTTTAGAACAAAACTGACAAACGAGCACCCAGTCCACCTAATGGTAAGTGGTTGCTGTGGCCCATAGATATCCACGTTTGCGAGTCAAAATGCAGATGCGTTGTCAGCCTTGAGGACTAAGATGGAATGCCTCTTTTCCAGTAAAAGGGTCTCCGGTTCTCTACACTCACCATACGAAACACTCGTATTAAGCTGCTATTTTACGCTGGTATTCTGTGAGAGCGTGGTTCTTCCCCGGTCGAGCCGACCAATTCGTGCTACAACTATATTTTAAATATAGCTGCAGCTTAGCTCTACCACGTACAAAGTATTGGTGAAGGTATATATAATTGAACAATTTGGTCTCCGGTGTCTCTTTTGAATAAGATCCGTCGTAAGATTATATTGAACTAGTTTTTTTATTACATTTTATCTCCTCAATTAACGTATCTACACGGAGCTAATTGAATACATAATCCATTAATCTCGTGTGATTCTCCGAAACGCAGATAAAAGCCAAGAGAGCCGGCTAGTGATGCATAACCAGTAGTAATTTACCGGAAAATGACAGAGATCGCGTTCAACTCTTTATTACCTTTAAGTGTACGATACAAGCCGCGGATACAATCTGAGAAATGAATAAAAACTATTCAAGTAGTACCTATTTCTTTTTGAATTCATTTACTGTAACAGCGAAGAGAAATGACTGCTCTACCATACGTTAAATTAATACCAGAAAAAATAAAATTGCCCAGCTATAAATAATTACTAGCTCATGTAAATGATACATCTATTTAGTAAGAGTAGCTAGTTTATTACTATAGTACTTATAAGGATGACAAACGAGATCACAACCCACCTAATGGTGTGAATTTCCCTAAAAACTCTCACAATACACAGTCTTGAGGTAATTATTGACTAGTCGGATGGATCTTTCTTTTACTTTAATTGTTGGTAAGAAAGAAGCTTTATGTTAGACCGATCCGAACCGATATGTTATACTGATCCGTTGGGTTGTGTTCTATGTTTTGTGATTCATTCACGCGGAGAAACTCCGAGCGGAGAATTTCCTCCAATAGCTCGCTGACTGAATTATGGTGTTCTTGTACTGTGCCTTGTGCTGATCTCGGGTCTGTAGACCATCAAAGCTAGGCGTGCTGGTTTGATATTAGTCCACTATTATTAGGTATTTCGTATGGAGGATGAGCCTTAGAAAAATAAATTAGCAAATAGAATATTATACTAACATATATAGTCCTCAGTTTTTTCAAATATTCTTACCAAATACACATTGATTTTTGCTGTCAAAATAAAACTAGTTTTTATTATTATTATTAACTTGAAATAGATAAGTCGATATCGTTGTATTTTGTACGATTGTTTATTCATAATATATTGAAAATTAAACAGTTTTCATTTTATTTCATTGTCATTTAATTTCTCTTGAGTGGTTTTGGTAGCTTCTGATTGTTCAGAGGTTGTCGCCAATATGAGAAAAGAAGATAGAATTTACTAGAAGTGATACAATATTAATGGTAAGTATGTAAAACAATAGCTATGGTTTAAAATTATATTTAGTTTTAAATAAATTATATTATGATAATAATGAGCGAGGATACGTCTGAATTAAATGAACTAGAAATTTCGAAAGAAGAGGAAACAAGTAGTGAGATAAGTATTAATGAAATAATGAACAGCATGAAAGCAGGTAAGGTAGCCGGCTATAATAGAGCATCACTTTAAACGGTAAGGGGTGGAGAGGGATTTGTGGCATACCTTAAAACTACTATAGCATCAGCCTGCTTAGCATTGTAGAATTGAAATAGTTGTGAAAAATACTGACGAAAAATTTTGGGATGTGAAAGCTGAATTTAGAAAGGGAATGAGGTCTTTTCTATGCGCATGATCACAGAGAAGTTTTTAGCTAAAAACCAGAAAGATTTCTGTGCGTTCATGGACTTGGAAAAGGCTTATAACTTAGTGGACAGGTATGCTTACGGCAAATAATGGACTCGGTTTAGTTGGCACTGGGTTGACAAAAGGCATTAAACTTTCTTTATAAATAGGGGTTCTAGTGCTTGTGTCATGATCACCGTAGCCTACTCGGACTGATTTGGCATCCATAAAGGTGTCAGACAGGGCTGTGTAGCTTTGCCGAGATGCTAATGATGGTTACATTAATGAACAGGTTATTAAAAGAAAGGGGAATGAAAGTGAACCCAAGTAAGATAATAGTGATGGTGATTGAAAGAAAAGAAAATAAAACAATATGTGAACTAAGAATAGAAGCAGAGCTGGTTGAGCAAGTGGATGAGTTTGTGTATTTAGGATATGTTTAGCAGGGATGGTATAAGTCATAGAACTAGGATATAAAGCGACGAGTGAACACAGGACACACAGCAAAAGCGGCTTTTCATTCTATTGTGGGAAGTCTAAAAAACTGTGTTAAAAACACGAATGGCAATTCGCAATTCTGTGTTAGTTTCTACCTTAATGTATGGTAGTGAGAGTTGGGTGTGACAAAAGAAGCACAAGAGTAGATTAAAGCTGAAATGCGGTCATTAAGGACTATGTTAGACCTGAATCTGAATGACAGGTTAAGAAGTTGTGTGATAAGAGAAAAGTGATGTTGATGATGATGATGTTGTGACAAGGATTAAGAAAGGAATGCTTTGGTGGTTTGGTCATGTAGAAAGAATGAAATGTCACAGAAGTGAACGGCAGCTTATCAAACAAATTGGCGATATATTGAAGGTGGGCTAAAATAAAGCCCTTAACCAATAAGCATGTAAACGAAGGTATATGTGGATGTCTTATTCTTAAAGGACATTGTGCATCTTCGTATTTGGTATATTGTATGTAAGAGCCTGTAATAGTTGCTCCCTTTTAAATACAAGCGTCAGCGTCCTAAAAACTAAACGCAGTGATTTATATACTCTTTACTTAAAAAAACGAACGACCTTTTCCGCCAAGCTTGAAACTTTCCTTTGGTAGTCGGGAGGCATTTTTCAAGCTGTTTGATCGAAATGATGGAATCATGTTTTGACATAGTAATGAATTGAGACAAAAAAATTTTGGTCAGCCCGATGCTTTTGAAGATTGTTCTTTAAACATTGCCTCGCTCATGGTTGTATTAAAATACCAGATCATGATTATTTTTACATGTGGTAGAGCCACGCTGCAACTATGATATTGTGGTTGTATCACGAATGTGTCTCCTCGACCGGGGTAGGACCATGCTCTCACAGAATACCAGAATGAAATAGCAGCTTAATGCTGCTGTGTTTCGTTTAGTGAGTGTTAAGAATTGAAGATACTCTTGCCTTTACTGTAAACAAGGCATTCCATCTTATTCCTCAGGGGTAACAACGCATCTGCACGTCGATACTTAACCGAGTATACCATCTAGATGTGTATGGGTCACAGTATACACTATATATAGGACTCGTTAGTCCCCTACTTCTATAAAAAATATTTTGGATCTGCCCTAGCTTCTTGTATACCGTTACAATCTATTATAGTACATTGGTAAACATTGGCCTTCCCCAAGTGTTCCAACTATGGCAAAAGTTATTAGAAAGGCGCTGCTGCCTATCTCCTGATTTGTTTCCATCTGTCGCCTCTTACAACACCCACAGAATGATATGGAGTAATGGATATTCTTATATCATCACTACAGGGTACAACTTGTATAGTACAACAAAATAGTTTGAAATCATTCGTTCCTTTTTGACACGTTTACTATGTGATTTTTTGAAACAGGGAGTGAATAGGCTTTTGTTAAGTCAGTGAGCTTCACCGTCTTAGGCTACATCACCACTTACCATCAGGTGGGATCGTAGATAAGCGCTGACTTAGTAGAATATAAAAAAGTATGTAGTATATATACCACATACCTATTTATGGTCAGTGAGCTATAATATGTGGTAGATGGAATAAGAAAAGCGTTAAAAACATTTTGCGTTGTCGTTACCATGCACACAGGCATATACAGGCTTTTGTATGCGCTCTGATAATATGAAAACTTTAAAACACTGCTCGATGGTGCTTGACTAATTATTATGCGACCTTTGAAAATATGGAGTGGCTATATAAGAAGCTAGTTTATAAACATTGGATACACTTGAGGGTCTCGCTAATAGCTGAAGAGGGGAACCACCGAGCTAAATGAAGGTAAAATGTCGGGAGGGATACTGTTTTTTTTATTTTTAGTTTTTCATCAACTGTGTTTCATATTATCATTGTAAGTAAGTAAAAAGCATTAGTTTTTTGCATTTAGTTTTTCATTGCAGGTGTAAATGTAAATATTTCTGCTTTTTCATCAAAATGTCAACTTTACCTGCATTCGATGCGTGACAGTTCGAGAGGCTCTGCCGTCCAACTGATAGCGGAAAATGCATTTAAAAACGGTGAATCAGTCTGTGAATTTTGTCTTAGACTGGTGATAGTTCGTAACGTAGTAGAGCCATACTGCAGCTATATTAGCTGTATAGCTGTTGCACGTATGGGTCGGCTAGAGCGGAGAAGGACCACGCTCTCACATAATACCAGCGTAAAATAGCAGCTTAATGCTGCTGTGTTTCGTATGGTGAGTGTAGAGAACCGGAGACCCCTTTTACTGAAAAAGAGGTATTCCATGTTAGTCCTCTCAGTTGACAACGCATTTGATTCGCAAACGGGGATAGGTGTAGATGTCTATGGGCCACAGCAACCACTTACCATCAGGTGGCCTGGGTGCTCGCTTGTCACCCTATTTTATGAAAAAAATAGAGAGAAGAATTACATGCTCTGTGTGTACCAGCTACACAGTTTATATCAGCTGTAGTCATCTAAAAAAGGCTGTTGGTGCATGGTATGATATAATACGATAACTTGATACGACAACTGGAAACACTGTATTGCGCATAACAATGTAATAGAACGCATCCCAAATAGGCGTGTTTACCGCCAAGCCAATGTCTCGGAGTCAAGGGGCTTACAATTTCACAATTTGTCCGAACGCGCTTTTTGCGCGCCCAGATAATTGGCGCTCACCTGCGCCGGCGCAACCCGCCTGCATAGCGCGCCAAATACGTAGACCGACCGGTTGCGGGCATTTCGCTTTTTAGGACTATCTGACAAATGTGTAATTATTTATTTAATATCGTTCAACAAGTCGTATTTGGGCACAATTCACATACCTCCGCTGCGCTTTTTATAGTTATGATGCCGAGTGTTAAGGTTGCTTCAGTCGAATTATATGTCAACGTATATGTGCTGTCGGTAGCGGTAATTGGGGGAATCTCGTCCTTAATTATTGAAATTCGTTAATTAAAATTTTTAATTGCAGCAACTTCTGTCCCGCATATCTTAAACGGTTGAGGTTTCTCCGAATATTTTAAGTTTCTAAATCAATGTTCTATAAGGAAAAGGTGTCTGAAAAATGTTATTAATACACTTATCAATTTTCGTGGTAAATATGTTGTGGAAAGTCCATGAAATCGTACAGATTATTTGCTTTCTTTTATGTTCTTTTACACTTAGTTAATCTGATTTAGTGACAAATAAATTTAGTAAGATAAAGTAAACAAGGTTTTTTTTTTTTTTTTATATAGTAGAGGGGGCAAACGAGCATGCGGCTCACCTGATGGTAAGTGACTACCGCCGCCCATGAACAACTGCAACACCAGGGAGGGAATTGCAGATGCGTTGCCGGCCTTTTCAAAAGGAGTACGCTCTTTTCTTGAAGGTCCCTAAGTCGTATCGGTCCGGAAAAATCGCTGATGGTAATCGATTCCACAAGGAAGTCGTGCGAGGAAGAAAACATCTTCTAAATCGCACAGTGGTGGACCGCCAATCATCCAGATGGTGTGGATGGTATCGGGAGTTCTGCCGCGATGTGCGTTCGTGAAATTTGGCGGCTGGGATTAATCCGAACAATTCCTCAGAGCACTCCCCATGGTAGATGCGAAAGAAAATGCAAAGAGATGCAACATCTCTTCGCAGCGCCAATGAGTCGAGCCGATCGGAAAGAACTCGGTCGTCGACGATTCGAGCCGCTCTGCGCTGGATGCGGTCAAGTGGAAGGAGCTGGCACTGGGGAGCCCCTGCCCAGAGATGGGAACAGTATTCCATGTGAGGCCGAACCTGCGCCTTGTAAAGTTGCAGGCGGTGTGCCGGCATGAAATACTGTCCCGCTCTGCTGAGCACGCCAAGCTTTTTAGAGGCCAATTTGGCCTTCTCTTCCAAATGACCACGAAACTGCACGTCACTCGATATGTCGACGCCGAGGATTCCGATACTGGCTGAGGCAACCAGGGGAGTGCCTTGAAACTGAGGAGATACGACAAAGGGGTTCTTTTTAGCGGTAAACGCGCAAACTTGTGTCTTCTGAGGATTAAACTGGACTAGATTTAGTCGCCCCCAGTTCGAGACTTTGTCCAGCAAAGACTCGACTTCAGACACAAGTTTGTTCCGGTACTCGGAGACGTTTTCCCGAGAAATATTAGCACGGCCGGTGTATAGAGCATCACCAGTGCTGTCATCCGCATAGCAATGAATGTTACCAGTTAGCAACATATCATTGATATGCAGAAGAAACAGCGTTGGTGATAGCACACAGCCTTGTGGAACACCAGCGTTAATAGGCTTGTAGTCAGAACATGCACCGTCTACAACAACCTTGATGCTCCGATCTGCAAGGAAGCTGGTGATCCAATTGCACAATTTCTCGGGAAGCCCATAGGAAGGGAGCTTCGAGAGAAGCGCTTTGTGCCAAACCCGATCGAAGGCCTTCGCAATGTCCAGACTAACGGCCAACGCCTCCCCCTTGGACTCTACTGCCCATCTATGGGTCAGGTAGACCAGAAGATCACCAGCTGATCGACCCCCACGAAAACCGTATTGGCGGTCACTAATCAGCTGGTGATCCTCAAGGTACCGGATGAGCTGGCAGTTGATAATGGATTCCATTATTTTGGAGAACAAGGAGGTGATCGCGATAGGCCTATAGTTGGACGGGTCTGAGCGGTCGCCTTTTTTAGGGATCGGGTGGACAAAAGCTGTCTTCCATGAATTCGGGACTACGCCTTGGGAGTAGGAGTACCGAAAAAGACGCGTTAGGACCGGTGCCAACTCCGGAGCACACGTCCTCAGCACAATTGGGGGGATTCCGTCAGGCCCACTCGACTTCTGGATGTCCAGGGAGAGAAGTGCTTTGCGAACCGAGCGCTGTGAGAACAGCACATCCGGCATAGAGCACTCACACCGCGGGATGGTCGGCGGTGTTTTCCCCCCGTCATCAAGAGTCGAGTTGGACGCAAAAAGGGAGCCTAAAAGGTCGGCTTTGTCTTTTGCGTCATGGGCCAGTGAGTCGTCCTCCCTGTGCAGAGATGGTAGTGATGGCTTACAGAAATTCCCTTGGACAGCCTTGGCGAGAGACCAGAATGCACGGGTTCCCGAAGGAAGGCGAACTAGTTTCTCGCCAATTCTGCCTATGTGCTCTGACTTTGCCTTGGCAATAACTCTTTTGAAGGACCTGGAGGCGAAGTTATACTTCTTTTTAAGTGTGCTGGTGCTTACATCCCGAGTCGCCGAAGCCGCAGCCCAGGCTTGATAACACTCCTGCTTACTGCGTAATGCAGTTTTACAGGAGCGACCAAACCAAGGCTGAGATCTGCCTCCGATGGGTACCACAGATGATGGAATAAATAGTTCCATTCCCTGTAGCACCACATCAGTGACAGAGTCAGCAACAGCGCTGGGATCATCCGGCGAGAAGCAAACCCGCCCCCATGGGTAGGATGCAAAGAAAGACCGCATTCCGTCCCAATCCGCCGACCTGTAATGCCAAACACGGCGGCAACCTGCAGAACGCAACCGCGAAGGGAGCGTGAGTGGCACCATACTCCGGATCAAACAGTGGTCCGAAGAGCCGAGAGGGGCATCGACGGAAACCTGATATCCGTCCGGATGAGAGGTCAGCAGAAGGTCCAACAGGGAAGGTGTATGATCCTCCACATCTGGAATCCGCGTAGGCGAAGTAACCAGTTGTGTCAGACCATATGCCAAGGCAAAGTCATAAACAGATCTCCCCGCATGATCGGTTAAACGTGAACCGAACCATTCGGCATGGTGGGCGTTAAAATCGCCAAGCATCACGATCTCTGCGGATGGGACCTGTTGTAGCAAGGAATCTGTAGCCATTTGGACGTGGTCGATGAGTCGGTCTGTTTCGGCATTACCGCTATGGGACCTATAGAGGCACCCGTAGACGCGCGGATGGTCGTCGCTGTCTACGCGTAGCCAAAGGATGGACAGGTCCGAACCTTCAAGACTGCCGAGGCGTCGAGAACAGATGTCCTCTCTGACATACACGCAAACTCCAGCCCGAGGCACAAAGGAGTGCTCCAATTTGTACCCAGGGTAGGAGAGATACGAAATATCAGCCGGAGAGGAAACCTGCGTCTCGGTCAGGAAGAGCAAGGCCGGCTTCGCCGTCTCGAGATGGTAGTGGACGGCGTTTAGGTTAGAGTTAAGTCCCCTGATGTTGCAGAAATTCACGGATAGCGTGGCAGGGGTCGCCTTGGTATTGTTGCTCTGTTTACCCCGAGCAGTTATGTTTTTGAGCGGAATTTTGCCCCCCCCAGAATACGCGGGAGAGAGAGAGAGATAGAGCATTTTGCGTGTTGTTACTCATTTACTATAGATACTCGTAGAACAAATATTATTTACACAGTACATATTATTCTCCTAAATGTAAAAATATAACATAAGATGATGAAAACGATCAAAATCTGTATTTTGATGCAATTTTCACTGTTGTGTTTGAGGAGTTGTTTCAAGCAAGAATACGTATACTTATAACACAATGTTTAAAGAGCATGTCGCAAAATTGCAAGGGGTACTTTGATAATAATTAAGACCTTCCGGAACTTGATTTCAGATCTATTTAAACATTTTGGTTTAAACATTTGTGTCCATTTTCATATAAGTAAAAATAATAAATTGACAAAAGTAGGAAAAGTTAGAAGTTGGCTACCTTAATTTGAGTTAACTTGAATGCTTAACTTCTAGAAAGTTTCCTACATCATTTTTAAATTTTGCTGTATCTTGGTCAATTTTCCATTTCAATTATTTTTTTTTAAATATAATCATAATTTAACAGTGGTAGAGTCCCGCGGTAGCTTTTGCTGTCGCACAGATGGGGCGGCTCGAACCGGGGTGGTACCACGACCTCACAGAATACCAGCGTGAAGTAGAGGTTTACCTCTGCGTTTCGCTTGGTGAGTGCAGGTGGCCGGAGGCCCTTATTACTGGAAATGAGGCATTCCATCTTAGTCCTCACGGGTGACAACGCATCTGCATTTTGATTCGCAAACGAGGATAGATGTAGATATATAGATATCAAGTGGGCCGCAGCAACCACTTACCATCAGGTGGACTGTGTGCTCGTTTGTCACCCTTATACTATAAAAAAAATTGAGTATAGAAAAACCTTAGCGTTACCACGACAGTTTCATAGAGTTCCATAAAAATAATGTTCGGATTTATAATAAAACAAAAAAAAATTAGGACGAGATGTCATCGTTTTCCATTCGGAATAATATGTCACTACGGTTGCCAGCCCTATTAGATGTATTAGTGATACAATTACTTATCCAAATAGAGAGAAGCTCTATAAAATTACGTACAATTATCTAATTTACATTGTTCAAAATAATAGACTTTTTTGTTGGATGCTGCTTTTCGCTTTTCGACTACTATTAATCACTTCATGCCTGTTCTGGAGATATGTTGTTGCGGTAGTAGTAATTAAACAAAAGAGTGACTTGCAATAAGTATTATTTATAATCTATATTGAATAAAAAGTTTCTGTTTCTGTTTTCAAAGACTGTACTCGTACTTTACTAGATAATAGTGCGATGTTTACATCATTACAAAGAAATGCCTTACTTGGTCATCACGGCTCTCTAATGGACCGCCAATACGTTTGATGTCCGGTGACGAGAAAGGAAACCAAATACCGTGCGACCATATTGGATCCCAATTAATCGTATTGGGTGTAACATTGATAAAATTTATATAGAGGTATGCGAGGACTTAGAGTGGGACCGACATTTATCTATGTGATATTAGCAATTAAAAAGTTTTATGGCAATTACTAATTTGGAACACATGTTTTATCTGTAACCTGTATTACATATAAATGAGTATAAACTATAAACCATTGAGTTATATGTACTGTTCACGCAAAAGCGTTAGTGTCAGGCATCGACGTTAGATGGCACTTGGCTCGGTCGATACGGAATGACGTTTGTGTGTGTTGAACGTCCGAGTTGACTGAACGGTGGGAGTCGAGAGCGAAAGATTAGAAGTCTTCTTCGCGTCGAAAGAAAAGGCAGTCCATTTTGTTTGGGAGCTCTTAGATCTGATTTTATGTTAGGCGCGTATAGTGAATATACCACTGGGAATGGTGGCGCGTGTTGAGAGTTTACCCGGGACTTTAGGTTTAACGCAGAATCTGTATAAGTGGATTCGACTGTATTAGTTACTAGTGCGGTAGTTAATATTCTAGAAATAACGGTGACCTTTGACCCGTACGTTCTGTGTTCATTTTCGCGAGTCAATCGTAACTAAGGAAGAAAGTGACTGCGGAAGGCGACCTTAGCTTGGAGAGGAGCTGAGGGCCGAACTGCTGCAGGGGGAACGGTCAAATAAGGTCAATAACACTACCAGCCACACCCAAATACACATCACTGACCTTTACTTTCTAGCACAATACATCCACACGAGACCTGACCGAATCCTGAGGGACCAGTCGCCTTGAATAGAGGTAAGTAAGCTCTGTTCCATATTTGTAACGCTCCCCCCGGATTGTTTAGTGTAATTAAACTTTAAACCGTGGCGTGAGGAAGCCCGACCAGCATCTGCCTGTAGCTTCTTCGTCTATGGGCCGCGAAGGATTCTACTCCTGGGATAGGCAGCTGCCGGCCGTAACATTTGGTAGCAGAACGCGGTGCTGGGATCGATTCCCGGTCGATCCACCGACCATAGTATTTGATAAAAATTAAATAATTTTGGTGGCAGGGAGCGTTGGGTTGATTGGTTTAATTTTGTGTCTACAATCACGCCCGTCCGTAATACGTAAAAATATTTTTTTTTATTATATACGTAATAATAAAATTCCTTTCTTTGTTAGCTTGCTTTGTTGTTTGCGGGTAAATTTGAAAAGCCACGCCCGGTTTAGCGCGCAAGCGGGAGATTGCGTCATGTAGGTAGATGGTTATTTTTACGTAATCGGTTAATTATATTTGTCGGATGGTTGTAGTGTATTACTTATCGAAGGGTCGATTTCCGAGCAAGGTATTTTGTTGATGTGTATCTTCGTTATGTATCTTTCGTATTGTAATTTGTATTTGAACTAAGGAGTGGTAATTTGTATTTACGTAATTTGAATTTAACTTGATTTGATCGCACTAGTATTTGTTATTGTTAATTTGATTTGCCTTTTCTTTTGTACTAACTTGTGTTTGATTTAATAAATAGCTGTTCTTATTTGTGTAATTTCTATTCAACTCGATTTGATAGGAACTGCATTGGTTAGCTGTTAATTTTTTTGTATTTTTTATTTGTTATTTTTGTAATTGTGCTCGAGCGGCGTCGTAATTTGTATTTAGTAGTGATGTCCTCGCCCAAGATGCTAATCCGTTGCCTGCGGACTGAGTTACGCTGGGCCACCAGCGCCCATGCTTTGATAGGTCGACCGGATAGGGTCCATAATTTGATGAAGCGGTTCGAGCAGGTCGATGCTCGAAGGGCTGCAGTGGAGGAGGCTTACGCTGAGCTCGAGGATTCGGATGTGGAAAAGGGAGTCCTGGACTCCTGCTTCGCAGACTACGAGCAGTTCTTGTGGCTCACGGACGAGTTGATCGAGGCTGAAGGCAGGTATGCCGAAGAGGCGCGTGAAGCTCGGACGAGTGGCCTGCCCGAGTCCGTTCGGAAGCAGCCTCAGCCGGAGCTGTTGGGACGACTCCCAACTCTGGACTTGCCAAAGTTCTCCGGGGTCCTTTCCGAGTGGCTCACCTTCGTTGGTCTTTTCGACGGCCTAGTGGACGCCCGGAGTGACTTGACTCCGAGCCAGAAGATGGCGTACCTCTTGGCCTCACTGGAGGGGGAGGCCCTGGGCGTTGTCAGCCATTTGAGCTTGTCGGACGACGCCTACCAGACTGCTCGGGACCTCCTAGCCAGAAGATACGCCAACGTCCGGCGAATTGCGGACGAACATGTTAAGCAGCTTCTGAGCCTCCCGCTGCTGAGTGACCGGGCCAGACTACGTCCGGACCTGTTGGATCCAGTCTTGGTGGCCTGTAATATGTTGAGGCGGCTGGATTTACCAGTGGGCGAATGGGCCTTCTTGTTGCTCCGCATCGTGCTGTCCCGTCTACCTCTTGACCTTCAAATGCATTTTGAGGAGAGGTACGGCGGGGACGAGGCCTCCTATATTCCGCCCTTCTATGACCTGCTGCGGTTTTTGGAGGAGCAGTGCCGACAGATCGAGCACGCGGCGGGCACCGTCGACGACTTACGAGCCGTGCCCAGTGAGAGGCGAATTCCGCCGGGCAAGTCGTCGTCAACCCCCCCCTGCTCCTATTGTCGAGCATCTGATCACCGGGTAACGTCTTGCCCAAAATTATTAAGTAAGCCAGTTCCGGCGAGGCGAACTATCGCCAAGGAGCGCCGCTGGTGTTACTCCTGTTTGGAAGGGCACCTCCAGCGAGACTGTCCGCACCAGCGGCCCTGTCTGCATTGCCAGGGCAATCACCATGTCGTACTGTGCCTGGGTGCGAACGGCGTCTCCTCTCGGGGCGCTGCCAGGCCCTCGACCCCCACGGGCGGGGGCGCTCCGCCATGCCCGTTGACGGGCGACGCTCGGCTCCCGCCGGCTAGCCACCAGGCCCCTAGGTTTGAAAGGGGTCCCTCCCCCGACCAGTCGGGGGGTAATTCCCCCAGGGGCGGGGGTGTCATCACACCCCCTCAGCGTGCGGAGAGGAACTTCACGGCCACTCATCAGTCCGCTGGACCCTTATCGCTCCCGTTAGCTGAGTGGCCGCGACTGGTGTACCACTGTACCCCATTTGATGGAGGCGGCCCTAGCTAGCTGCCGCCTTAGCTCCCACCATGGCTGCCTCTACTGAGCCTTAAGCCGTCAACAGTCCACTTGTCAAGCTGTTCTGTTGCCGACGGCCTCAGTGAGGGCGTACAACCCGAGTGGCGACCGTTAGCGGTTGCGCTCTGTTAGTATCGGGTTCACGCGGTGTGGCCTCCACTTGGTGGTGGGAAGATTAGGGCCCCCTGGAGCGTTGAATCACGCTCTCAAGGGGTATAGGATTTGGTTAGGTCGAGCACTTAGTTAAGAATTCTTTAAATTTAAATTAAAATGCTTTTGGGTTTTCCGCGAAATTCATATTGTAGCGGTTGTGATTAAAAGAATTGAATTTAAAATACTCCTTTAAATGCTGCTGCATATGTTTTGTAAATACATTTGATCACTGCGTTTGTTGTTGCACGGAAAATGGAGATTAAATTGTGTGCCCTTTTTGAATGCTTGGGCGTATGCTTGTAATTGTATTTGATTGTCGCGCCTGTGCTGAAGGGAAGTTTGAATTCATTTGAAATTTGAATGGCGCTCTATTTTGAAAATTATGTATATGTTTGTGATAGTGTTTAATCATTTTGCTTTGTGATAAGGAAGATTGAAATTAGATAACCCTGTGGTTACCGAAGGAAATAGGAGTCAATTCTCTTTTGGTTTAGATTTTGTTGGCACTGTCTAAGATATTTATTTGAAATAAGAGATAGGGCTGTCCCTTACGTTTATTGTTTTGTTTACTTTGCCAAGTTGACCTATGTGCATCGGTGATTACTTGTTTTAATTAATTCTGTAATTGAACATTGATGCTTTTGAAAAATTAGTTGAAATATGAGCATAGGATCACCTGCTAGGGACCATCTGTGCGTTTCGTTCAGCTCTCCACAGACGACGTTCATGGGGAATTTGGGGGTGCTCTCTGCACTGAAGCATGAAGGTCCCTCTGGGCCGCTTCGTGTCGCGTCGCTGTTTGCAGACCTGATCCGGTCGAATTGCGGAACTAATCATAGGAGCGCAGATAGGTGTTTGAAGAAGGTCGTCTGACTTCTGTCTAGGAATAGGACTTATTTATGTGCTGCGATGTCCAGGAAGGGCATCCAGTTCAACTCTCCGGCTAGCCCACGTAAGGGCTGCAATTTTGGGGCGTTGGTTAGTGTTGCAAGATCTGATTGGGTGCGTAAGGTGGCCTAGTTTGGTTGTAGATTCGATCTTGCAACTTGCCGTCGCGACCCTGTCCCGCTGACCGGTTTGCTCGCGGACCTAAATCCTTATGTCCGGGACGGGGGTTTGTTCACGCAAAAGCGTTAGTGTCAGGCATCGACGTTAGATGGCACTCGGCTCGGTCGATACGGAATGACGTTTGTGTGTGTTGAACGTCCGAGTTGACTGAACGGTGGGAGTCGAGAGCGAAAGATTAGAAGTCTTCTTCGCGTCGAAAGAAAAGGCAGTCCATTTTGTTTGGGAGCTCTTAGATCTGATTTTATGTTAGGCGCGTATAGTGAATATACCACTGGGAATGGTGGCGCGTGTTGAGAGTTTACCCGGGACTTTAGGTTTAACGCAGAATCTGTATAAGTGGATTCGACTGTATTAGTTACTAGTGCGGTAGTTAATATTCTAGAAATAACGGTGACCTTTGACCCGTACGTTCTGTGTTCATTTTCGCGAGTCAATCGTAACTAAGGAAGAAAGTGACTGCGGAAGGCGACCTTAGCTTGGAGAGGAGCTGAGGGCCGAACTGCTGCAGGGGGAACGGTCAAATAAGGTCAATAACACTACCAGCCACACCCAAATACACATCACTGACCTTTACTTTCTAGCACAATACATCCACACGAGACCTGACCGAATCCTGAGGGACCAGTCGCCTTGAATAGAGGTAAGTAAGCTCTGTTCCATATTTGTAACGCTCCCCCCGGATTGTTTAGTGTAATTAAACTTTAAACCGTGGCGTGAGGAAGCCCGACCAGCATCTGCCTGTAGCTTCTTCGTCTATGGGCCGCGAAGGATTCTACTCCTGGGATAGGCAGCTGCCGGCCGTAACATGTACTACGTACTAGAGAAGCCATTTCGAACACTGACTATGTTCAACTGAACTGTAGTGCAATCCGTACAAACTAAATATTGCGTAAATTGAAGATTTGTGAATTCCATAAAATAATTATTATTAAATTTTATTTAGAAATATAACATGTTTGTTTAGATTGAAATTAAGATATTTTATATTAAATTCTTATATTTATTTTATATTAATATCTTATTTTATATCAAATTAAAGTGTTCGCGCATGCGCGACTACTACTCCCGCGCATGTGCGAAAACATAGAGTAGGACACAGTTTTCGTTTGAAATGGCTTCTCTAGTACGTAGTACATATAACTCAATGGTATAAACTTTATACATTTTGTTAGTTGTTTTGATAATGTTTTACAAAATAAATCTCAATGTAGGTACATTTTTTCAGTTCTATTTGTAACAAGTTGTTTTTAAAAAAAATATATAGTTCTTTCTTGTTTTAATTATAAATACTTCGCTCGATAAACTATATCAAGTATTATATTACTTTATATTTCTAGCGTTCTAAATTGTCTTGCCATATTTGTAGTTACATTCAGACCAACTTATAAGAACTCTACGTTAACATGTTGTAATAGATATGTCTACGAGTACGTGTTCTTACCAGACGGTTTTACGAGTAGATACCGCAAGATCCTCGGTTACATTGGCTGTCAAGCGTGTGAGATACATAATTATAGTTGAAAATACTAAATATGTATATCATAGTATAGTAGTTAAGCATGAGTAATAATAATAATATTTTTTAAGTATTTATTTTATTTTATTGATATTTATACAGCCCAACCAGATGAGAAAACTATATAGATAACCCACATAATAACAATATTATTTATTTCTCTCTACAAAATAACATTTTAAATATCATTACATTTAGATATGAAGTAACTTACAAATGCTAGTTGTAGAGAATGGTGATGATACTAGGATTCCCTGTGTGTGTGTGTGTATATATATATATATATATATATATATATATATATATATATATATATATATATATATATATACTGTTAGGCACAGGCGGGAGGCCCTATCATCAATGAGAGAAAACCTGTGCCCTAAACTACTACTAGAAAATAACCATTAAATGAAGAGAAGCACATAAATTTAGCTACGATCCTTAATATACTTAGGGATCTTCAAGAAAATAGCCTACTCTTTTTTAGAAGGTCGGTAACGCATCTTCAATCCGCCTGGTGTTGCAGTTGTTCATGGACGGCGGTAGTCATTCACCATAAGGTGAGCTGCATGCTCATTTGCCCTCTCTCCTATAAAAAAAATCAATATCCCAAACCAGGTCTACAGCAGACAATATAACCCAAACACGCCGTCCTTGCGCTACTCGATGTTCCACTATCGAGTCAAATTTCATCATTTTCTGCATTCCCTCCGTATTTCACCATACGAAACACAGCAGCGTTAAGCTGCTATTTTACGCTGGTATTCTGTGAGAGCGTAGTCCTCTCCCGGTCGAGCCGACCCATTCGTGCTACAACATAATAGAGCTGTAGCATGGCTCTACCACGAAGGTATAGAGTATTAAGTATACGAGTACATATTAAGTGTATTAATTTTATTTTTTTAATTTTTATCTTTTGATCACGCGAGGCATCACCAAGGATCATAGGCGCTGGTGACCATTATCTTTTTAACCGACTTCAAAAAGGAAGAAGTTTGTAATTCGAATGTATGTTTATTTATGTTTGTTACCTCATAACTTTTTTAAGCTGTTGCTTCTCATGTGGTGAAAGCTGGTATTTGTCATAAGGTATGACCAGTAGTTTTTGAGTTACACTTAATAATTTACATTGAAGTAGGTGGTACAAGAATTTTAATTTTACCCCTTGTTTTTTCTTGTCTTCATAAATTTTGCTACAGCAGTCAAGTATAGTCAATTTTGTAAAGTACGAGTACAGTCTTGGCAAGCAAGCAATATATCTCCAGACAGTTAGCTCGTTTCGTCATCATCATTACATCCCTTCATAAAACCACTACTGAACATAGGCCTTACCCAAGGAGTGCCACAAAAATCGGTCCTGTGCCACGAGGGTCCCCCGACTTCTTGCGTACCTTAGCAGGTCGTTTCTCCATCTAGTGACAGACTACCTTACATGTCGCTTACCGGTACGAGCTGCTACTCGATAATCTTTATTCCCCTTGCTACTTTAGCTAATTAATCAGTTAGCTCGTTTGTCACTCCAATATTAAAAGAAATAACTTAAATCTTACACTTAAATTTTTTGTACAAGTAAAAATTGCAAACAAGCTCACGAAAATCATTATAATTTCTTAAATTTATGAGAACACATTGAATGAACTGGGTATTTATGGATTTTATCGTGTTTAATTTACTTATAGTATATTTTCCGCGTTTCAAGTACTTTTCTGCCGAATTACAACATACAGTCGAATTAAGTACGAGACGGTACTCAATTCGACTGTATGTTTTTTCTGTATGTTACCTCATAACTTTTACTGGCTGAACCAATTTCTATGATTCTTTTTTTATTTGAAAGCTGGTGCTTCACATGTGGTCCCATATAAATATGATTAAGATCTGACCAATAGTTTTTGAGTTATTCTTAATAATTTATATTGAAGTCGGTTGTATAAAATTTTGTGCCGTGTAGTGGCGGTTAAGAATATCCACTACCCTATATCTTCCCGTGGGTGTCGTAAAAGGCGACAAAGGGAAACAGGCAGGAGATGGGCAGCAGCATCTTTCCGGTAACGGCAAAAATACAATAAAAAAAACTGCGGTTGCCAACCCGCTCGCCAAACGTGGCAACTATGGCAATATACCCACCATGATGAAAGTTACGAAGAGACGCACGTACGCACGCACCAACCTCGGCACACCCCGATGAGGAGGTGGAGGAAATGTATGAGGATATCTCTAGAGCCATGCATTCCTCCAAAACCCAATATACGGTGTTTATGGGAGACTTCAATGCAAAACTAGGCACAGGAGAGAAAGGTGAGCTAAAAGTAGGGAAATTTGGAACAGGGCAACGGAACCCAAGGGGCCAGCAGCTGGCCGACTTCATGGAGAAAGAGGGACTTTTTGTGATGAACGCTTTTTCCAGAAGCGGCCCTACAGGAAGTGGACCTGGTCGAGCCCCGACGGTTTGACAAAAAATGAGATTGACTTCATTATGGCGACCAGACGACAACTGTTCAGTGATGTCTCCGTGATCGCGAGGGTGAAAACTGGTAGCGATCACCGAATGGTTAGAGGCACACTGAACCTAAACGTTAAATTGGAGTGGTCTCGTCTAATGAAGTCAACGCTCCGTCCCCCTCGTGCTCTGTTCCAGAGTCCCGAAACCTTTCAGCTCGAGTTACAAAACCGTTTTCAGTGCCTAGAAGACTGCAATGAAGTGGACGATATGAATGACAAGCTCGTGGAAACTGTCCATTCGGTCGGAGCTAAGTTCTGCAACACCCGCCGCAGAAGAACACAAAAACTCTCCGATCACATTCTTAATCTCATGGCTGTTAGACGGGAGATGAAGCTATATTCTTCAACAGATTTGACATCATGCAGGCAACTGAACAGACAGATCTCCAAATGCATGCGGCGGGACTTACGCGACTTCAATACAGCTTGTATTGAAGAAGCGGTCGAGCGGAACCAAGGCTCCAAAGTCTTTGCCAGAGATCTGTCTGCCAGAAAGAGCCAACTGTCAAAGTTGAAGACCAAGTGTGGCAGCATCGTTTCCGGGGCACCTGAGATTTTGAGTGAGATTGAGAGGTTCTATGGACAGCTGTACACGTCATAGTTGAAGCCACACGCAAGTGTGAGTAACGATCCAAGAGCGAGTCTTATCCGACACTATTTCGAAGATATCCTGGACGTCAGTCTGAGCGAGATTAGAATGGCTCTCCAGCACCTTAAAAACGGCAAGGCCCCAGGCGAGGATGGAATTACAGGGGAGCTTCTGAAAGCGGGTGGAAGACCGGTACTTGAAGTCCTTCAGAAGCTCTTTAATTCCGTCCTCCATGGTGGCATTACACTGGAGGCGTGGAGCAGAATCGCGCGGGTCTTGTTCTTCAAGAAAGGTGACAACGCTCTCTTGAAGAACTACAGACCGATTTCCCTTCTGAGCCGCGTCCACGTGCTGTTTTCGAGAGTCATTACGAATCGTCTCGCACGCAGACTTGACGACTTCCAGCCTCCCGAACAAGCCGGTTTCCGAAAAGGGTTTAGCATCATAGACCACATACATACCCTTCGGCAAATTGTACAGAAGTCCGAGGAGTACAAATTGCCACTATGTCTGTCGTATGTGGACTATGAGAAAGCCTTAGATTCTGTCGACATTTGGGCGGTGCTGCAGTCCCTTCAGCGGTGCCAAGTTGACTGTCGGTATATCGAAGTGCTAAAGTGTTTGTACAGTAGAGCTACTTGTAGTGTTATGGTACTTACATATCATTTTACACTATTTTAAATTTATTTTTCCATTCTGTTTTTGATTTTCTGCATTCATATTTTGCATCACCTTTATTTCCATAGGATCCTGTAACGTTTTTGGACCATAATAGCACAATAACAGGTCATTTTCACTTCGTATTTTCACGCTTTTTAAACCGGTGTCAATAGAGTCTACCTTTTTTGATCTTTTATTTAGTTCTCCGTAACTCTGCAATTTCGGGTTTCGTGCGCGCTGTTGCGTTACCTTTTTTCCTATATCAATAATATCTCTTTTTTACATAAATCTTGCCGTTTCTTTATTACGGGCTTAAAACCAAAATTTGACATGTTTTGACATCGTTGTTTATCTGGTTGTCATGGCAATATTTATTCAAATTCCTTACCGGTCTGATGTTTTTACTTCAATATTTCCACATAAATACTCTTTTCCTCTGGGCCATTTACAAAAATTTGCTTTTAATTTGAATAATTTCCCGTTCTCTCTAAAAAGGTATAAAAGCCGAACAATCGGCCAATAAAGGCAGTCTCGCTTCAGCTTCCAAACTTGAAGCATCTCCTAAAGGCCTTATCCTGGGGCCGCACTGCCCCGGGATCCTGCAAGCCTCTGTCTTCACCTGAAACCGTCGCCTAGCCTACTCCAAGCGCGGGGCCGCACTGCTCCGGGATCCTGCAAGCCTCTGTCTTCACCTGAAGTCGTCGCCTAGCCTACTCCAAGCGCGAGGCCGCACTGCTCCGGGATCCTGCAAGCCTCTGTCTTCACCCAAAGTCGTCGCCTAGTCTACTCCAAGCGCGGGGCCGCACTGCTCCGGGATCCTGCAAGCCTTTGCTTTCACCTGAAGTCGTCGCCTACGCCTCCACCTACTAGTGCCCGTGCTATCTTTAGCCGCTGTGCGTGCCTACTCCAGGCGCAGCGTGTGCCTACTCTGGGCGCTGCGTGTGCCTACTCTGGGCGCTGCGTGTGCCTACTCCAAGCGCTGCGTGTGCCTACTCCAGG
This sequence comes from Parnassius glacialis, assembly GCA_033319125.1. Lineage (NCBI taxonomy): Eukaryota > Metazoa > Arthropoda > Insecta > Lepidoptera > Papilionidae > Parnassius > Parnassius glacialis. The sequence continues at coordinate 18,068,818 of JAVANC010000008.1, forward strand.
CGCAGCGTGTGCCTACTCCAAGCGCTGCGTGTGCCTACTCTAGGCGCAGCGTGTGCCTACTCTGGGCGCTGCGTGTGCCTACTCTGGGCGCTGCGTGTGCCTACTCCAAGCGCTACGTGTGCCTACTCCAGGCGCTGCGTGTGCCTAGACCAGGCGCTGCGTGCCACCACCGCCAAGCGCGGTGTGCCACTTTGATCTTCAGGCTCCGCTTCAGTATTCATCTTATGTTTATTTTCTATTTAATTGTAATTCACGTCACCCATTACCATCATCATACTTAATTTTTTATATAAAAGTGTAAATATCTCTTTAAAATTTTAAAGATATTCTTTTTTTGTTCCATTTTTGTTGTTTCGTTGTTGTTAGGTTAGGTTCTCTTTTTTTTTATTGTCGCTTCACGACATACTATGGCTATCCGAGTACAGAACTAGAGAACGAAACCTATCCAATTGCAGAGAACAAGACAGGGTGATGTTATATCCCCGAAACTCTTCACCGCTGCATTGGAAGACGTTTTCAACCTTCTGTACTGGAAAGGATGCGGTTTTAACATCAATGGCGAGTACATCACTCACCTTCGATTTGCCGACGATATAGTCCTTACGGCAGAATCGCTGGAGGACCTAAGCACTATACTCAATGACCTCAATAGTGTCTCCCAACGGATAAGTCTTAAGATGAACATGGACAAAACAAAGATCATGTTTAATGTCCATGTCACACCTATGCCGGTAGTTGTTGGGAGCACTAAGCTCGAAGTTGTTGACGAGTATGTTTACCTGGGACAAATAGTCCGACTAGGTAAGTCCAACTTCGACCGAGAGGACAATCGACGGATTCAACTCGGCTGGGCAGCGTTCGGGAAACTACGACACATCTTCTCGTTAGACATACCTCAAAACCTTAAAACGAAATTGTACGGATTTGAGACTTGGTCCTTCACTGCTGGCCGTATGAGGAAGTTCAAGGTCGCTCAGCGAGCTATGGAGAGGGCTATGCTCGGGGTTTCTCTGCGTGATAAACTTGGAAATGAGTATATCTGCAGTAGAACCAGAGTAACCAACATAGCCCAACGGATTAGTAAGCTGAAGTGGCAGTGGGCCGGCCATGTACCTCGAAGAACCGACAACCGATGGGGAAGAAAGGTTCTTGAGTGGCAGCCTCGTACCGGTAGGCGAAGTTTAGGGCAACCCCCCAAGAGATGGAGTGACGACCTGGTAAGACATGCAGGAAGTCGATGGATGCAGGTGGCTCAGGACCGTGCTTTGTGGCATTCCTTGGGGGAGGCCTATGTTCAGCAGTGGACTTATGAAAGGCTGTAATGATGAATGATGATGTACAAAATTTTAAATTATTGGCACCCATGCTTATGGGGTTCTGAATTGTTCAACCATGGACTGGTAGGATGCTGGAGCATTGTTCAACGTAAATAACCACGGCTACCTTTAAAGATTGAAACAAATTTTTTGTCCGATCTACGCAGAAAGAAGTTATAAGTATATTATATAGTACCAGCTGGTACCCGCGCGTCGTTGACACAGAAAAAATAATTTAAATTTTCGTAACATCTTTTTAAATTTGGAAGAGTTATATTGTTTAATTATTCCTAATTCCTATAATTTATAATACATTCATTGAAGTTGAGTATATCTTTCGAATTGGTATGATACGCGCGCCACCTATTTATTGTAATTTAATTGTACTATGCCTATAACCTTCGTGCAAGTGCAATGCAAGCAATAAGTTGACAAAGTCTTAGCGCAGTCTAATGAAACAAGTTTTTTTATTATAAGTTAGATAATATAGTATTTTGAAGTCTTGCAGTGGTATGTATGGGTTTGAATTTAATTTTATTAAATATAGCATCCCAAGCAGGCCCAGCCATCCTTTCTTTAGAATCATCCTTGATTTATCATAGGTTCCGAATAGGTTTACAGACTGCAGACTTCCCGGAATGTCAGTTCTAGCTATCCGCGTGGAATTTATTACGATTGAATATCATGGGTTTTAATTTTTTGCGCGGAACACTAATTATTTTTCTAATATAAAAGTAGCCAAGTTACTCCTTATAACATCAGCTATCTGTCAGTGAATGTCCCGTCAAAATCGGTCCAGCCATTTCGAAGATTAGCCGGACAAACAAACAGACAGGCAGACATATAGACTGACAGTTTTTTTTTATAAATCGTGTTTTTGTCATAAGTACCGTATATACTTTCATATGGATTTAGTGAAAAGCTGTTATTTTGACATTACAAACAGACACATCAATTTTACTTATTTGTATAGATAAACCGAAACTTCAACAGCTTATGAGTTTATGAGAAAAAGTATCGGGAATAAGAGATGTATTAGGCAATTAAGAATATCATATATACTCAGAACCACACAGCATTATGCTGAGTGGGATGCCTATTTGTTGTTAAAAAAGAATAAAGACATTTCTTTCTTTCAATATTAAAAGTAAACAACACAAACTTTTACGTTGTCTGTAAAATGTCAATAAAATTTATTGATTAAATAAACAAATGCAACACATTCTAACAAGGTAATCGTTACCGATACAAGCATATTCTACAAACGGTTTCCATTGTAAACTGGTAATAACCTTATATATACGTGGAAACGATGCGCTCCCATCCAATTAATAGTTCCAATAAATATCAGCAAAGGAAACAGTATCCAAGTTTACCTTTTTACTTTTTATCAGGCTCGATATGTAGACATTCCCTACTTAGCTATAAAGGTATCGTAATTACGGATGCCTAGTGCAGACTACTTTCGAGTATCTGACCAATACGGTCTTAGAAAGATATTTGTTAGACACGTGAAAAACAAATAGGTGAAATATGGAGGGAATGCAGAAAATGAGGAAATTTGACTCGATAATGGAACATCGAGTAGCGCAAGGACGGCGTGTTTGGGATATATTGTCTACTGTAGATCTGGTTTGGCCTATTGGTATTTTTTTACAGGAGAGAGGGCAAACGCGCATGCGGCTCACCTTATGGTGAATGATTACCGCCGCGCCGTCTATGAACAACTGCAACACCAGGCGGAGTGCAGATGCGTTGCCGACCTTTTAAAAAAAAGTAGGCTCTTTTCTTGAAGGTCTCTAAGTATATTAAAGATTGTAGCCAAATTTATGTGCTTCTCTTCATTTAATAGTAATTTTCTAGTAAACCATGGCAGCTTAGGGCACAGGTTTTGTCTCATTGATGGTAAGGTTCTGGGCATATATGATATTCTTAATTGCCTCATACATCTCTTATTCCCTATATTTTTTCTCATAAATTCATAAGCTGTTGAAGTTTCGGTTTATCTATACAAATAAGTAAAATTGAAATGTCTGTTTGTATTGTCAAAATAACAGGTTTTTACTAAATGCATATGAAAGTATATACGGTACTTATAACAAACACAATTTATAAAAATTTTGTGTCTGTATGTCTGTCTTTCTGTCTGTCTGTTTGTTCCGGCTAATCTTCGAAATGGCTGGACCGATTTTGACGGGACTTTCACTGGCAGATATCTGGTATTGTACGGATTAACTTAGGCTCCTTTTATTTTAGAAAAAGAATTAGAGTTGCGTGCAAAAAAATTAAAACCCATGAAATCCAATAGTAACAAATTACACGTGGGCGAAGTCGCGAGGAACAGCTAGTGTTAAATAAATGTACTAAGGAAATCTAAACAAATAAAATTGAAATGTCTGTTTGTAATGTCAAAATAACAGCTTTTTACTAAATGCTTAGGACGGTATGTATGGTACTTATAACCAAAAAACAATTTTTAATTTTTTTTTCTGTCTGTTTGTCTATATGTCTGCCTGTCTGTTTGTTTGTTCCGGCTAATCTCCGAAATGGCTGGACCGATTTTGACGGGACATTCACTGGCAGATAGCTGATGTTATAAAGAGTAACTTGGCTACTTCTATATTAGAAAAGTAATAAGTGTTTAAAATTTAAACACTTAAAAAAAATTAAAACCTATGATATTCAATCGTAATAAATTCCACGTAGATAGCTAGAATTGATATTCCGGGAAGTCTGCAGTCTGTAAACCTATTCAGGATCGTCTCCGCCAATAGATGAGATTTGATAAATCAAGGATGATTCTAAAGAAAAGATGGCTGGGCCTGCTTGGGATACTATATTTAATAAAATTAAATTCAAACCCATACATACCACTGCAAGACTTCAAAATACTATATTATCTAACTTATAATAAAAAAACTTGTTTCATTAGACTGCGGTAAAACTTTGTCAAATTATTGCTTGCATTGCACTTGCACGAAGGTTATGGGCATAATACGAGTACAATTAAATTACAATAAATAGGTGGCGCGCGTATCGTACCAATTCGAAAGATATACTCAACTTCAATGAATGTATTATCAATCAGGAATTAGAAATAACTAAACAATATAACTCTTCCATATTTAAAACGATATTACGAAAATTATTTTTTCTGTGTCGACGACGCGCCGGGTACCAGCTGGTACTATATAACATACTTATAACTTCATTGTGCGTAGATCGGACAAAAAAAATAGTTTCAAGCTTTAAAGGTAGCCGTGGTTATTTACGTTGAACAATGCTCCAGCATCCTACCAGTCCGTGGTTGAACAATTCAGAACCCCATAAGCATAGGTGCCAATAATTTGAAATTTAAAATTTTGTACAGCCGACTTCAATATAAATTATTAAGAATAACTCAAAAACAATTGGTCAGACCTTGATCAAATTATATTATATGGGAACACATGTGAAACACCAGCTTTCAAATAAAAAAAAGAATCATCGAAATAGGCTCACTGAGTAAAAAGTTATGAAGTAACACACATAAAAAACATACAGTCTAATTGAGTACCGTCTCCTTTTTGAAACCGGTAAAAAAATATTCGAAACGCGGGGAATATAAACCATTAGTAAATTAAACACGATAAAATCCGTAAATACCCAGTTCATTCAATGTGTTCTCACAAATTTAAGAAATTATAATGATTTTCGTGAGCTCGTTTGCAATTTTTACTTGTACAAAAATTTTAAGTGTAAGGTTTAAGTTATTTTTTTAATATTGGAGTGACAAACGAGCTAACGGGTTAATAAGCTAAAGTAGCAAGGGGAATAAAGATTATTGAGTAGCATTTCGTACCGGTAAGCGACATGTAAGGTGGTCTACCACTAGATGGAGAAACGACCTGCTAAGGTATGCAAGAAGTCGGTGGACTCTCGTGGCTCAGGATCGAGTTTTGTGGCACTCCTTGGGTAGGGCCTATATTCAGTAGTGGTTTTATGAAGGATGATAATGATGATGATGAAACGAGCTAACCGTCTGGAGATATGTTGTTTGTTTTTAACGACTATACTCGTACTTTACTAGATTGTCTATACTTGACTGCTGTAGCAAAATTTATGAAAACAAGAAAAAACCAGGGGTAAATTTAAAATTTTTGTACAACATACTTCAATATAAATTATTAGGCATAACTCAAAAACTACTGGTCAGACCTTATGAGAAGTACCAGCTTTCACCACATGAGAAGGAACAGCTTAGAAAAAAGTTATGAGGTATTTACTTACTTACTTATCTTCACGCACAATCCCTGACGGGGTAGCCAGAGAGAACAGATCGCCAAGTGTCACGATCCTTACATACCTCTTTCGCTTCTTTCAGATTCATTAACTTCTTCATACATGCACGTCTAGGTATCCGAGTACTCTTGACCCTCCCCTCTTCGAGCAATTTGCTCACATGGTCTTCGAAAGTTAGTCTCGGTCTACCTCGACACCTTTTAATATTAACTTTCGCGCTATATATTTTCTTCACCATTCGGTCTTCACTCATTCGCTCAACGTGCCCAAACCATCGAAGCACGCCCTTATCAACTTTTGTGATAAGGTCATCTTTGAAACCTGCCATATTGCGAATCTCTTCGTTTCGCTTTCGGTCGGCCATGGTAACGCCGCACATTTTACGAAGAGATCGCATCTCCACTGCATTCAACTTGCTTTTATGCTTCTTCTGGCATACCCAGGTTTCGCTGCCATATAACAAAGTCGGTACCAACACTGCGTTATGTATTGCAAGGCGTGCACTCTTCACTACGCCTTGCCTTTTGACTAACGCAGTCAAGGTACCATTGACTTTGTTCCCGGCAGCGACACGCCTGTCCACATCTAAATCACATCTTCCATCCCGGCTAAAAGCACTCCCCAAGTATACAATTTCATTTACCTGTTCTAGACATTCCTGACTTACCCATATTTCACACTTCGTTCTCTCTTCGTCCCTTTCAAAAACCAGTTAAGTTATGAGGTAACACACATAAATAAACACACATTCGAATTACAAATTTCCTCCTTTTTGAAGTCGTTTAAAAAGATAATGGACACCAGCGCTTATGATCCATGGTGATGCCTCGCGTGATATAAAAATTAAAAAGATAAAATTAATACACTTAATATGTACTCGTATACCTACTTAATATTCTATTTTTATTTTTATTTTAAAAAACGTTAACCCCTCACTAGGATTTTCTCCTGTGTTGTGGAGGCAGTTTACAAACATAAATTGCACGACGACAAACATCCAGACCCGGAACAATTATTTGTAGGCCACACAAATACTTGTTCCGTGTGGGATTCGAAACCGCGGCCCCCAGCGCAACAAGTCATTGCTAAGCCACTGCGCCACGGAGCCGTCATATACCTACGTGGTAGAGCCATGCTGCAGCTACGTAATAGTTGCAGCACGAATGGGTCGGCTCGACCAGGAAAGGACCAAGTTCTCATAGAATACCCCCGAGAATAAAATAGCAGCATAATGCTGCTGTGTTTCGTATGTGAGTGTAGAGAACCGGAGACCCTTTTTACTGGAAAAGAGGCATTCCATCTTAGTCCTCAGGAGTGACAACGCGTCTGCATTTTGATTCTTAACTGAGGATGGATGTAGATGTCTATGGGCCACATCATATTACCATAAGATGGATTGTGTGCTCGTTTGTCACCCTTATTCCGTTAAAAAATAATATAAAATAATCACTAATAAAATGAAATAATACTACAAAAAATAAAATTAATATTAATATAACAAATCAATCGATTTATTCTTTCAACGAATAAGTTCAAGCTACGATGGGATGTGTAACTAGTTTTTTTTTTACAGTAATTGACTACAATCCCACCTGGTGGTAATTGGCGATGAAGCCTTACATGGTAATAATTATTGTTTATCGCTTTATTATTCTCACGCATCTAGATAAGCTGTCGTGTGATTAAATAATTAATATCCTCACTAGGTACTTGTATAATGGCCATTACGGAATTTCCAATTCATACGACATTTTGTCTACATTAAACAGTCACCTGAAATGCCAAATTCATAATTAAATTGACTTTCGCGTTACTTGGTAGTTTCAATTGATATTAACTATATCGTGTTTCTTGTTTCTTTATTTTTTGCAATTATAGAAGGGAAGTGGCGGTGACAGATGTTTTCATCGAGTCCCGTTCTCTTTAAAAAAAAAACATGAATGGTCTCATAATTTCATTAGAACTTCCGATGAATGGACGGCTAGGAAAGCAAAGATTAATAAAAAATCTAAGCCCTTCGTCTAGAGGCTCCCTTTATTAATGAGTGTATCCATTAAACTTGTGTACTGGCAAAACATTTCCACATGTGTAACGGACGGGAGCGGAAATCACATTACTTTTTTCCAAGATGGCGACTGTGGTTGTTTCTGTAGTTAGCACCAGTTTGATATCGACAAATCGTGTAAAGGTCTAACATTTCCTAGAATATTTTTTTTAGATATGTCCCGTCAAGGAAATGATTTTTCATTGCAATGAGGGCATCGACGACTTTTTCAGCCACCAGGGCGGCGCCACTGTATAGTGAGGTAAAAAATTTGACAGATTTCATAGCGGGGACGATAATTTCTTAGGAGAATGTAAATTTCAAGGTTTCTATCTGTATTACTAGTTATATTTTGTATTAATTACATTAGAAATGAATAATCTAAACTATAAATATAAATAAAAGCCGATTTAAAAAAAAGAGTTATAAAGTTAAAAAAAATTAAAAATCAAACCACTGACGCATTGTGTTGTGTATTAATATAATACTCAAGATAATGATAAACTATTATTTAAAACTAATTTCTCAATTAACTGACAATGTGTAACAAAAAACTTTACCTCAGTCACAACTGCGCCATCTGGTGAGTGGAAGATTAGAGCCCTCATTTGTAGGATAATTTCATGTGTATTTTAAGTATTGTGTATGCTTCGCCTTAAAATAATTGCACCTTACAACTCGTTTATTCTTTCTAATTTATCATCGGCGCTATTGAATGAAGAATGTGATATAGGCTAACCAGTCAATAAGAAAACAGTATTTGAAGACATTTTTAACTTAACAACTGACGTTTGCATATTAACTAACATTAGGGCACTACTTACCAGAAATTTCGTATTTATACTACACACGCAAATTATTAGTGTAAAATATAATTTAAATTAAAAGTCACCACTAATCCCTGTCACCACTAATCCCAGCACCGCTACTCCCAAGTGTAGCCTAGTGTAGTGGTGTTGGGAGTAGCGGTGCTGGGATTAGTGGTGACGGGGATAGTGCACGCAATTGAGGGAGGGCGGGAGGTGCTCTTCATACTAGGTAAGACATATCATTTTATTTTATAACGCGGATATTTGCGAAGTAAATTTTTCTAAAACCTTTTATATAAGTTCGCTTGTCACTTCAATTTTATATAAAAACATCTTGAAAATATTTTCTTTCAAATTAACAAAAAGTAAGTGTGCAAGAGTTTAAAAATACGCACACATATACAGCTTCATTTATTTTTGTGAGAACGTGAGTGATGTACAATTATGACAACCACAAGAAAATGTTCCACCACATGTTAATTTCCTTAAACGGTTATCATGGAAAATTGACGCTTAATCTTAGGAAAAAGGCCAAATGGAGTAGTTGATATATTTCAAATTCTTCGTAGCGATACCTTAACCGGCGGTCTGTCGAGTGCGACGCCATTTAATTTTTGTACTAATAGGTAGTACTTTTTCCCACGTAGGCTCAGGAAATATGTAAACGTAAGCCATGTCGCTTGTTTTTTTTATAGAATAGGGTGACAAATGAGCACACAGCACCCATAGACATCCACATCTATCCTCATTAAAGTATCAAAATGCAGATACGTTGTCACCCCTGAGGACTAAGGTCTCCAGTTCTCTACACTCACCATACGAAACACAGCAGTATTAAGCTGTTATTTTACGCTGGTATTCTGTGAGAGCGTGGTTCTTCCCCGGTCGAGCCAACCCATTCGTGCTACAATATACTACTAATATAGCTGCAGTATGGCTTCACCACGTGAGAGTTGTTACACCGGTATTTGCTTTAGGATTTGCGCGCGCAAAATTGTATCAACAGATGATGCTATATGTTGGTAATCTTCGTGTGCACTTCAGCTTTTTCTTGTGCTTGTTCCTATGAAAAGGGCTATACTTATTTTATAACTATACTTACTAAAGTATGTGAAGCAGCAGTGTGAGAATATCCATTACCCTATTTTAATATATTTTTTTTATAGGATAAGGGTGACAAACGAGCACACAGTCCACCTGATGGTAAGTGGTTGCTGCGGACCATAGACATCTACATCTAGCCTCTATTACAAATCAAAATGTATATGCGTTGTCACCCATGAGGACTAAAATGGAATGCCTCATTTCCAGTAAAAAGGACCTCCAGCCACCTGCATTCACCAAGCGAAACGCAGAGGTAAACCTCTACTTTACGCTGGTATTCTGTGAGGTCGTGGTATCACCCCGGTTCGAGGCGGTCCATCCGTGCGACAGCAAAAGCTGCCGCTTGGCTCTACCACTGTTAAAAAAATTATTTAAAAATTTAAGTACTAGCTGTGCCCGCGATTTCGTACGCAGAGTTTTTAGTAATTAATTATTATACTTCCCTATTTGAATAGGATCTTGTTCATAATTTCATGGGTTTTAAAGTTTTTGCGCTGGCCCCTAATTCTTTTTCTAAAATAAAAGTACTCCTTACAATATCAGCCAAGTGATTACAAGATCTGCCAGTGAAATTCCCGTCAAAATTGGCCAAACCGTTTCGGAGATTGGTCGGTACAAACAGATTATTATTTTATACGTGGTAGAGCCATGCTGCAGCTGTACTATGGTTGCACGAATGGGTCCGCTTGATCGGGGAAGGACCACGTTCTCACAGAATACCAACGTGAAATAGCAGCTTAACGCTGCTGTGTTTCGTATGGTGAGTGTAGAGCGCCGCAGACCCGTTTTACTGGAAACGAGGCATTCCATATTAGTCCTTACGGGTGACGACGCATCTGCATTTTGATTCTTTATTGAGAATAGATGGAGATGTCTATGGTTCACACCAACCACTTACCATCAGGTGGACTGCGACTGTGTGCTCGTTTGTCACCCTTATCCTTTATATTTTAAAAAAGTAGGACTTACGTCCTGAGGGTTCCATATAAATAGAGAGTTCATTATCCATCCCAGCATTATAGGTAAGCTACCAAACATTGCTCTAACGAGTAAGTAAGTCTGATTGAAGATAAATTTTACTATAAGTGCAAAAATTAAATGTAGGTTTCGAAATCGAAATTGCTTACAATTTAATGTAAGTTTGTAATTGAAAAAAAATATATATAGGTCCGAATTCACAGAACCAATGAAATTATTAAATACAATTGTGAGTGCCGACTATCACGTACTCGGCGGTTGAAAACATCGTGAGGAAACCTGTATAACTGAGAAATTCAAAAAAGTTTTCAGACGTGAAGTCCGCCAACACGCATTGCCGCAACGCGGTCGACAATTCCTTGCCTTAAAATCCTCTCAGATATGAGAGGAGACCTGTAGCCAGGAGTCTGACTTACTATTATATAGGTAGTAACTTTACTTTACTTCTTTTAAGTGCAAATTTACCATGTTCGGATTTTTTCCTTTACTAATGTAGTGAAACCTTGCTACTTATCAAATTTCACCATTTTAGGTCAGCGGGAAGTACCCGATCAGTTTTGATGGGTGAATTTGCAAGCATCAAAATAATTGACATAAATGGCCGATACCCAAATCAAAATAAGTGACATAAATATAATCAAAAGATACGGCCATTCGTTACATTTTTTCGCATCATCAACATATTCGCATTGACTCAGAAGCTTAATATTTTTTTAAGGAATAGGGGTGACAAACGAGCACATAGACCGCCTCTTTTATGCTTGTACAGTTACTGTACAAGTTATACTGTACAGCTTGATACATTAGTAGCACACTAACGCTGAAGCTGTACAATTGGTGCCAATTTTTTACAATTTTATAGAGCCAGAAAATACAGCCTCTAGTACAAAAACGAACTTCAGTACAGTTCGCATACATCTTGTGTGCTGCTTAGGAAGTCTACGCGAACAAAATTACGAATCCAATTTGTTTTAGATCATTCATATCTTTAAATATAGGTCTACAGTGGCGTAGCAAGACCCATGACACCGACCGGGCAAGGAGTTAAAAAAAAGAGAATGTTCTATATTCGATGTGTATGTTCTTTTTTATGTTAACTGATTTCTCGGACACGGCTAGAAGGTAGGGTGGAAAAATATGAGATGATGAATTTAATGTACATATTTAAATTACATTCTAGTTATTTCGTTGAACTTGTAATGTTTTCCTTTGACTATTCAAAAGAGTTGAATAAAAAAGGTTTAAATAAAAAGCATAGCCAACTACAATAACTAAAAGAAATTACTTCTTTAAAATAGCTTCTGAAGTCGAGGCTTTACTCTTAGCGCCGACTTCACGAGCTATTATGTGCAAGTTATTTTATTTTTTTAGTCTTTGAAGTCAGCCTTAGCCAGTTTTTAAAATGTATTTATTATATTATATTAAAATTTAATTATAATTTTTTTGATAGTCTAATGCCACTCGCCTGTTTCATTAGCCTTCGATCAAGCAATTTCCACAATAATCAAATCGACAGGTCGATACGCTTTGAACCATTGAGTTATATGTACTACGTACTAGAGAAGCCATTCCAAACAAAAACTGTGTCCTACTCTATGTCTTCGCGCATGCGCGGGAGTAGTAGTCGCGCATGAGCGAAGACTTTAATTTGATATAAAATAAGATATTGATATAAAATAAATATAAGAATTTATTATAAAATATCTTCATTTAATCTAAACAAACATATTTCTAAATAAAATGTAATAATAATTATTTTATGGAATAAACAAATCTTCAATTTACACAATATTTAGTTTGTATGGACTGTAGGGACTGCACTACAGTTTAGTTGAACATAGTCAATGTTCGGAATGGCTTCTCTAGTACGTAGTACATATAACTCAATGCTTTGAACCATTTTAATTTCATTGCCGCTTATTAAGAAAATAAATAAATTAAACTCTATCGCGTTTACGGATTGAATCGATTATATTAATGTCGCTTAAGTAGAAAAACTTTCTATTAAAAAAATTGAGTTAAGATAATCGAACGGTTTATATTTTGTAAGTATCCGTGGACGGATTCTGGTGATTAACATTTTTGTTATAAACGTCTGTACGCTAAATCAAAGCGAGTTCACATCATGTCTTTCAATATAAATAGGTAATAGAGGTACTGGTACAGGGTTTAAATACGGGATGCACCTGGGCTGAAGTCGTTACAATATGTTGTACAATATTTTGTAACGCTTCTTGTACCAGATGTTGCCGAGGGATGGAGTAAGATCACTGTGTGTATCTAAAATCCTGTCTCTCGAAACATTTGCCGTAATAACCTTGCTAGACTTCTTCTACTTCTTTTCCATGTCTAATGTCCCAATTTAATTGCCTTCCTAGTAATCTTACGCCATATTGTGAGATTGTGGGTTGTCCCTTCTAAAATCAAGTAATTTTTTAGTGTTTGCAACCAGGTTATTCCATGGTCTTTTCCCCCACCTTCCAATTTCATAACTCTTACTCATAGTGTCGTCATCCTGTTTCATCACGTGTCTGTGCTATCGCAGACGGATTTCTCTAAGTTTTTCGTGTACCTTGACAACCTTGAAACTACCACGAATATAATAATTTCTTATTTTATCCGTTATAAAATTCACCCAGAGCAACGTAGCATCTTCATCACGTGAATCCTGTTCATCCACCTTTCTCATCGGCCAGCACTCAGATCCATGTATATCAAAGCTGGTTTTATTGCTTTTTCATATACATCGTTCTTACTATCACTTTGCTAGACCAAATCAAAAAATACTGTATTAGATTGTTCCAGTTGTTGTCATATTTGAATGTAGCTTTAGATGATCTCGTGTGAGACAGCAGTCTCTTTATACCAACAAGATATCTTTGACAAGAGACCTTTTTTATTTTCAGGATACAAACAATATGAAATATAGGTCTCAGTAAAGTTTCATTTCCGCACCCATTTTTTTAAATATCTAGTGAGCTAATACTCCATCTAAATGTACTGCTGCAACCCATGTACCTATACGAGAAACTAACTTCAAATGAAGATGACCAATGTGTTGTCACCACTTAAACAGGACTAAATAAATGTGTTCAACACCACCTCATAACATTTTATTTTATAGAATAAGGGTGGCAAACGAGCACACAGTCCACTTGATGGTAAGTGATTGCTGTGGCCCATAGACATCTACATCTATCCTCGTTTGATATCAAAATGCAGATGCGTTGTCACCCGTGAGGACTAAGATGGAATGCCTCTTTTCCAGTAAAAAGGGTATCCGGTTCTCCACACACACCGTACGAAAGACAGCAGTGCTAAGCTGCTATTTTACGTGGGTATTCTGTGAGAGCGTGGTCCTTCCTCGGTCGGCCGACCCATTCGTGCTACAATTATTCTACTAATATAGCTGCAGCATGGCTCTACCACGTACATTAAAAAATTAAGCATTAATAAATTAAGACAAGAAACCGAGACAGATTCTAAAGCATCAAATACATTCGTACATTAGGTTTTAAGTCATCTTATTCCAAACTTATAATATTTTTTCTAGCCCGGTTGGTAAAGTTTTAAGCAGCTAGTTTTCTAACCAATAACAAACAAGTGGTAAAATTAAAAATTTTGTATAACCGACTTAGATATAAATTATTAAGAATAACTTAAAACTGCTGGTCAGACCGTGATCAAATTTATATCGAACCACATTAGAACCACTAGCATTCAAATGAAAAAGAATCATCAACATTGGTACACCTAAAAAAAGTTATGGGGTAACATACTTAAAAAAATACAGTCGAATTGAGTACCTTCTCATTTTATTTTTATAGGATAGGTTGACAAACGTGCACACAGTCCACCTGATGGTAAGTGGGTGCTCAATTAAGAATCAAAATGCAGATGCGTTGTCACCTGTGAGGACTAAGCACATGAACAACTGCAACACCAGGGGAATCGCGGGTGCGTTATCAGCCTTTTAAGAAAGAGTTGGCTCTTTTCTTGAAGGCCCCTAAGTCGTATCGGTCCGGAAAAATCGCTGGTGGTAGTTGATTCTATTAAGAAGTTGTCGAGAAGTGTCGAGAAAGAAAACTTCTTGTAAACCGCACAGTGGTGGATCGCTAATAATCCAGATAGTATGGATGGCATGGCGAGTGTTAGCGAGTTTCGAATATTAGAAATGAACGAAGATGCGTATAGATTGTATTGTGAAGTTTTATTTTTATCTATACATAGTAGTGTAACCGTTGGTAGCTCTGTTAGTGATCGTCTAACTTCTGAACGTCAATATTGATTTAGGTCATATTTACAAAATATATTTGACGAGAGGATGGTTCATAGCTAAGATCTGATAGGTGGAGTTGTTATCAAGTTATTAACAGAAACTGATTAAATATTCTTTTAAAATATCTCAAAAATGTTGGATTAACGCTAAAAAAAATTCAATAAATTAAATTCTAAAATATAAAATAAATAAATTCTGGACTCAATAGCCTACATCTAAATCTGGATAGATTTACAAACACTTAATATCCGGACAATTCGCTCCGAAACTTATCGTACCACTTCTGGGAAGGAGAGAACAACGTCTGTCATGCCTGTCATTAGAAGAATATATGAATATTCTAGATTCAAGTTTCTCTTCCACGTTTTTATGAAGTAATGGGTTGACAAATTCTCACTAGGATTTTTCATGATTTTAAACGTCTTTTAAAACTAGCGAAACCATTTATTAAACTTCAAATGGTATTTAAGCATAAAAACCTAGTTGCGTAACCTAAATTAAGTGGATGAGGAAAGAAGTTGGCACGCTTTGTCACCTGTCACAAAAGAAAACATGCTCACTGTAAAAACTTTAATGGCAGAAAATAGGCATATTACACCGAATGAGAAGATTCAGCAGGTATTGTAGATTGGATAAGTTGTGTACACGCGTGTGCATCTTCTCATTAAAAAAATACTTTTGCACTGGGTACAACAACCTCGCCGAATATAAAAAAAATAATGGTGCCTTGATATGATGCTATTTGAAGCAGCCTCGTCACGAAATAAAATGAAATGAAAACTCGTTATTTCCGACGTAATAAATTAAAATTTCGTTTGTCAAACGTAAATGTGTTTTATAATCTACTACCGCTCAAAATGTCTGGAAAATGTTATGTACGGAGAAGAAACGGCGAAAGAAACTCCGCAGGTATCCTCTTTTTTGTCATTTTATTTACAAGGACGACTGTCCGTTTCAAAAGTTCACCAACGGCCAACAGCGCAGCAACCATGAAGCGCGAACAAGGTCGTCATCATCGTTTTTTAAATTATGCTCGACTGGGCAGCGCTAAGGAAATCACGGTATATCTTCTCGTCAGGTATACCTCAAAACCTGAAAACGAGATGGTACAACCAGTGCTTGTTGCCAATGATGACTTATGGATCTGAGACTTGGTCCTTCACTGCTGGCCGTATGAGGACGCTCAAGGTCACTCGCGAGCTATAGGGAGGGCTATGTTTGGGGTTTCTTTGCGTGATAAGCTTAGGAATGAGGATACCCGCAGTAGAAATAGAGTGGCCGACATAGTCCAACGGATTAGTAAGCTGAAGTGACAATATGGCTTGAAGACCCCACAAACAGTGTAACAGTGGTAGAGCCACGCGGCAGCTTTTACTGTCGCACGGAGGGGCCGGCTCGAACCGGGGTGGTACCACGACCTCACAGAATACCAGCGTGAAGTAGAGGTTTACCTCTGCGTTTCGCTTGGTGAGTGCAGGTGGCCGGAGACCCTTTTTACTGGAAATGAGGCATTCCATCTTAGTCCTCACGGGTGACAACGCATCTGCATTTTGATTCGCAAACGAGGATAGATGTAGATGTCTATGGACCGCAGCAACCACTTACCATCAGGTGGACTGTGTGCTCGTTTGTCACCCTAATCCTATAAAAAAAAACAAACAAACGATGGGTATAAAAGGTTCTCGGCAGATTCGTACTGGTAGGCAAAGTGTAGGGCGCCCCCCCACTAGATGGAGTGACGACCTGGTAAGACATGCATGCAGTGGATGGATTCAGGTGGCTCAGGACCGTGCTTTGTGGCATAACTTGGGGGAGGCCTATGTTCAGCAGTGGACTTGTGAAAGACTGTAATGATGATTATGATGATGATGAAACGATACCTTTACGAAAGAAAAAGAGCATCATTGCAGAATGTAATGTAACTATTTTGCTAAACATTTATTGTTGTGAGCAACAAGCGACCAAACATAGGCTTCGGTAAAACGTCAAACTTCATCATGACACGCACGCATTTCCATACCTAGCTTTAGTAAGCGCTGATAGATCCGGGAAAGAGAAATCGCTTGACTAGACGTATTATATTACACGAGCAACTTTGTTTCGATCCTTGATATCGGCACCAGTAAAACTGTTATTTCTTTTATTATTATGAGCCAGTGCTTGACTATTATTCCACCTGGTGGTAGGTAGCGATGCAGCAGATGGTAAAGTGCACTGACTTAGCTTAACCCATTTGCTGTCACGTATTACTTACTACACATGTACATATTATACGTGGTAGAGCCATGCTTCAGCTATATTAGTAGTATAGTTGTAGCACGAATGGGTCGGCTCGACCGGCGAAGGACCACGCTCTTACAGAATACCAGCGTAAAATAGCAGCTTAACGCTGCTGTGTTTCGTATGGTGAGTGTAGAGAACCGGAGACCCTTTTTACTGGAAAAGAGGTATCCATCTTAGTCCTCACGGGCGACAACGCATCTGCATTTTGATTCGCAGACGAAGATAGACGTAGATGTCTATGGGCCACAGCAATCACTTACCATCAGGTGGACTGTGTGCTCGTTTGTCACCCTATCCTTTAAAAAAAGTTCCTGACTATTGTCTTACTATAGTGTCTGAAAATTGGAAAGTGAAAATGTTGATGAAAACCAGTTATTCATTCTTGCCTTGAAGACATAGGTACACAACCTACAATAATTTCTTCGCGTCTGGTGGTCTGATGATGGAATGGAGAGGGGGAATTAATAACAGTTTTAATTACTTATTTACTATTTGGTTGTGAAGGAAATATCAAAAGCGTAAACTCGCTTTTATTCTCGCTAGTTTGGGTAAAAATCAAAAACAGACTTTTACCTGTCATAGGCTTTTTTATTCGTATTTAATCAAAAATATTTAAAAAAATATCTTTTATATTTTATTCTTTTTCTTAACATATTTTAACGAGTCAAAGGTATGTGATATTGGGATTTTTCAAACATTTAAACATTTATTACTCCGAAAATCTTAA
The DNA here is from genome assembly GCA_033319125.1 of Parnassius glacialis. Lineage (NCBI taxonomy): Eukaryota > Metazoa > Arthropoda > Insecta > Lepidoptera > Papilionidae > Parnassius > Parnassius glacialis. Next base: position 18,086,639 of record JAVANC010000008.1, read on the forward strand.
CTTTATCGTAAAAGTAATGGAATCTTTGTATTAATATTTCATCAAAAAATATAACAAAATATCTTAATATTTACTTAAATAATCATAATATTTACCTGGTCGAGCCATGCTGCAGCTACATTAGTAGTATAGTTGTAGCACGAATGGGTCGGCTCTACCGGGGAAGGACCACGCTCTTACATAATACCAGCGTAAAATAGCAGCTTAACACTGCTGTGTTTCGTATGGTGAGTGTAGAGAACCGGAGAGAACCCGTTTTACTGGAAAAGAGGCGTTGCATCTTAGTACTCACGGGTGACAATGCATCTGCATTTTGATTCACAAACGAGGATAGATGGAGATGTCTATGGGCTGTAGCCCATAGACACAGTCCACCTGATGGTAATTGGTTGCTGTAGCAACCACTTACCATCAGGTGGACTATGTGCTCGTTTGTCACCCTATCCTATCAAAAAAAAATCAGGAAATTATTAAATTCATAAAACGTCAATTAAAATATGGCGAACACTTCAACATTGCAGGTTTTGAAAACAGAGCTAAATTGCACACACGCACTTGTCAAGGGTTTTCATTTTGAAATAATAGACCGTTACTGATATTTCGAAAGTGACGGCATTGTGACTGAGCGGCAGTCTAGGGTTGAGGGAGGGAAGGAGGTGCTGTTCTGTCTAGGTAAGACACATCATTTTATTTTATTACGCGGATCTTGGCAAATTAATTTTTAAGATATTTAATATAATAGATTTCCGGGAAGTAACGCCTGATTCGGTTAATTAACAAAATGATAAATAATTAATAAAACAATAATCAAGTTTAACACATCCATTTTTACAGTTTAAGGCCGGCAAACCATTTGCAATTCCCCTGGTGTTGCAGTTGTTCATGGGCGGCGGTAGTCACTTACCATCAGGTGAGCCGCATGCTCATTTGCCCCCTGTCCTATAAAAAAAACAAAAGAAAACATACATATAGCATACATATACAGATTATCGAGTTCACTAAAAGTCGATACGTCTTCTGTGAAAACAATATTTGTAACTATTATAAGTCAGTGCTTGACTGCTATCCCACCTGATGGTATGTCGTGGTACAGCCGAAGACGGTAATTGACTTAGCTTAATAAAATCCTTCCCACACTGTTATCGGATAGAATCCCACATTGTAATCGGATGAAAAGACAATGTTGGCAACTTATTCCACTCCTGTGAATGTGTGGTAAGTAGATAATGAAGGAGTGGAGATTGGCTAAGCGTCTGGTTGTCCCGTGGTGGAAGGGAGAAGGAGAAATAAAGTTATGCAATTCCTGCACAAATATTCCAAAATGTATCCTATAGAAAACCAATATGGTGACTACTTTGCGCCTGTGTTCAAGTCTGTTGAGATTGGTTTTGGTTTTAGTTAAATTCGACACACCAATGTGAGGATTTTAGCAAGCTTTTTCGTTAAGTCCAAAACTGCTAGATGGTATTTTGGAGCACCAGCCTAAAATATGATAACACTCCATACCGGGTTTCAAGCATCACCTTTGCAAGTCACCTAACTTCCTTGCTTTTTTTTTACTACTGTCCCCATTTGGCTACTGACGATGTCATAAAAGGAATTGCACAATAAAAATCACGAATTAACTGTCAAATTTCCTAAAATCGACTGCATAACATGCATTACACGGTAAAATTATTTATGAATTAACTGTCAAATAAAAGCCACACAAGATTTTAATTTCACCAACTTCGATAGCTTCTCTTTCCAACGTATATTTTACGAGTTAATCAATTTAATTATAGTACAATTGAATACTTTCTTGTCTGACCCCTATCAGTGCTATTGGGGCAAAGATCACGATCGCCAAATATATTTCTAGCACACATAAGTGATGCGATTTGAATGTCGTTAGAAGTCATTGCCAATGAATATTTAATTTCGTAGCAGTGTATAGGTCGCCTTTGTACCACACGTAAATTTATGTTGATTGTATAACTCATTGAGTGTTGTGTTTCCGTAATGTGCTCTTCTAAGCAGTGCCCTACTAATTGTTGGTCGATATTAATTTATATATTTTATAATTTGTGAATAAGGAGATGCCCAGTCACGTGTTCTGTTTACTTCACCCTCTGTGTGCTGATGTCTTAAGATTAGTGTAGGGTTCAGACTCTTCGAATTAGGGAAGATTTTCTTGCGTATACAACATCACAAGGTTTTTGGTTCCCGTTAAGTGCGTTATCAGAATCAATATTCAAACGTATCTAAATAACTTCACCTCGGAAATCTCGCCCTAAAAATCAAATTATATTTAAATAAATTTTTATTTGCAAATTGTATGTGGGTTTATTACCTCTGCATTGCCTGGCGAGTAAGAGTATTAATTCTGCTGCTCGGCCCCGCTTTACCGATGCGCGTGTTAATTAGTTCAGATGTGTATAACATTTTTTCACAAGATTGAATAAGTAAGTTACCTGTTGTTAACACTAAAATCCCTTTAATAACGTCCAAAAAAATTCAATGTAGGGAATTGATGCCATGTCTATCTGTGTGTAAATATACCTCCCTAAACGGATCTCAGAGTTGTCTGTTACCTTTTATGAATGTATACCGAATAGTTGGCAGAAATATTATAGTAGTTTTTGGAATTAATGTCTGTAACATTTGTAAAATTAGTGAAAAATTACACTGTCAAATATCGATGAACCAGAAATAATCATCAAGTCGAGCGGCATACGTCAACGCATATGTTTTTGCCGCCATACCTTTGCTATCATTTTTCTTGTCTGACAATTCCACATCATTAAGGGAACGTCGTCGAATTTGGGAGTCAGGTTGTGACGGGCACTGCGTGATGTAGGAAACCGAATTATTTAAGTAGCTTTGATTAATAGTCCTATTTCACAGTGGCGTAAATACGTTTCAAAGCTTGCGACAAAACCGTAGCTTTGTGACTGATTACACCTTGGAACTAATTTTCACTAACTTCCAATGGGGCAACTTTTAAAACATGTTTTTTTAATCGTTATCTGCAGATAAGGATTTTTTCTTGTATCATAGCGGCGTTTGAAATACAAAAATTGCACTCGAACAATTATCCGGAAATGGGAACAAATAATTTGTAGGCCATATTGTTCCGTGCGGTATTTGAAAACGCGGTTCTGCAGCGCCGCAACTAAACATTTTACATATTTTATTATACATCAGATTGGATAGACTAGAAATCCTCGCAAAAAATAACACCAATTTCTGCCAATGATGATTCGCGAGACTATTAAAATAAAAAAAACATCCTTATTTGAATAGAGAAGATAGCTAGGTGCTATCATCTGCTTGGAATTCCACAATTAATAGAACTAAATTCAAGCCCAAGCCTACCTCAAGACTTCAATATACTGTGCGTAGATCGGATCAAAAATTTATATTTAAAAGTTGAAGGTAGCCTTCGTTAACTATGACATTAGGGTGTCAAACACCTTAGTCCCTCCTCCCCCTCGTCCACTAACCAAATATAACAAGTAAAGCAAAAATAACAAGAGGTAAAATTAAAAAAATTGTACAACCGACTTCAATATAAATAATTAAGGATAACTCAAACTACTGGTCAGACCTCTCAAACTACTGGTCAGACCTTGATCAAATTTATAAAGGACCACATGAGAAGCACCAGCTTTCAAATAAAATTCGTCAAGTCGAATTCAGTAGCTCCTCCTTTTTGAAGACGGTTAAAAAAGTTAAAATAATGCGATAATATCCGTAAGATTAGTTTTATTCCATACCTAGCCGCTGTGCTAGCTGGCTAATATATATATATATATATATAATTTATAAGCACCTATCTTGTTCATGAAGTTCGCTTGATGTTGTACTCACGGATTCTGTATTTTCATGTCATTGTTCCTAATTGATAATAATCTAGTCCCTAGCCAAGTTGTGTATTGAAGTCTCTCGTCAATACCATCAATACCGTGTATTGAGTTTGGATAATTGCCTAATTTTTTAAATACTTTCATGCGGGCCGCATAATGTTAAGTGAGCGATGTGGCCCATAGACACCTATATTTTTATTTGATTAAAAATCAAAGTTATTACTCCTTCGGTCTAAGATGGAATGCCACGTTACCAGTAAAAAGTTTTTTTTTATAGGATAGGGTGACAAAAGAGTACACAGTCCACCTGTTGGTAAGTGGTTGCTGTGATCCATAGACATCTACATCTATCCTCAATAAAGAATCAAAATGCAGATGCGTTGTCACCCGTGAGGACTAAGATCGAATGCCTCTTTTCCAGTAAAAAGTGTCTCCGGTTTTTTTTACATTCACCATACGAAACACAGCAATGTTAACCTGCTATTTTACGCTGGTATTCTGTGAGAGCGTGGTCATTCCCAAGTCGAGCCGATTCAACAATACAACAATACTACTAATATAGCTGCAGCATGGCGCTACCACGTATAAGATTCTGACTATATATGAAAACAGCACTTATTCATTGGTGCTGTTGGGATCGACCACCGTTTGCTCAAGTCAAATCAACTATGAAATATAAGGCGAACACCAATCCAATGAACTATCAAGGTAAAGAGTATATTTATTGATTAAACCTTTGGTCGGCTGATTGCAGGTACTTGTGAGTTTCAGTAGTCACTTATAGTCAGATGGAATTTCAGTTCGTTTGTCATTTTAATGATATATTTTATTGCAAATGACGTGCAACTGTACAAAGAGCGAGCTTAACCTTGAGTCCAGGGACGGTTATTGTTCTATTCTAATTCTAAATAAACTTTATTTTTATTTTTAGCATAGAATTACAAATTTGTGGCCAATGTTAATGCGTTCGCGTAGAGAAGTGTCCACTTTGCATACAATACTTAGTCTTGAAATAACCTTTAACTGTAGCAATTCGTTGAAATTAAATTGAACATTAAATATTCTCTTGTAATTAGTAACGGTACAATATTTAAATTGATATACGGGGAACAGCCTCAATGATGCAAGACGTCTGGTGCTGTGATGACGCCAGACCGTCTGCTAAGTGTAGCGTTCGCAACAACATCTTTGAAGAGGCCCATGTCCAGAAGTAGAAGTAGGGCCTATCTATTAGTAGAAGAGCTGATGAATATGAAACTGTCCAAACTGTTTGTGTGAATTGCTTATGGAAGATTTTTTTTTTGTAGGATAGGGTGACAAACGAGCACACAGTCCACCTGATGGTAAGTGGTTGCTGTGGCCCATAGACATCTACATCTATCCTCGTTTGCGAATCAAAATGCAGATGCGTTGTCACCCGGGAGGACTAAGATGGAATGCCTCTTTTCCAGTTAAAAGGGTCTCCGGTTCTCTACACTCACCATACGAAACACAGCAGTGTTAAGCTGCTTTAACGCTGGTATTCTGTGAGAACGTGGTCCTTCCCCGGTCGAGCTGACCGTTCGTTATTTTCGTTCGTTAATTCGTTATATTCGTGTTACAAGTATACTACTAATATAGCTGCAGCGTGGTTCTACCACGTTAAATCTAAATACCACGTTAAGTCTAAATGCCATAATCGCAACGTATCTTATGGAAGATACATTGCGATTATGGCATTTAGCGAGATACCTACTCTCGTTGTTCTGGTTTGATAGTATACATTTTTATTTCGTTAAATTAGCTCGTAATATTTTGTTAACGTAATAAAGCTATTATCGGATGCAATGTTTTGTTTATTGTTTCGTAATAATTTTAATTAATTACTTCCAATTTGGAAATCCTCCAATTACATTTTCTTCCGTCAATGTAACTTCAGGACGTACTTGTACAAAAATTACCAGAATGGTAAATTCCAAAATTGTGGTATAAATTTGGCGATGTAATTATATCCAATACCACATATCGTCCAGTGGGTGTCGTAAGAGTAGGGGGAAACAAACTAGGAGATGGGTAACGGCGTCTTCCTAGTAACAACTATAAAATAGAAACTGTGGCAGCTAGCCAAGCGTGGCAACTATAGCAAATATCTTCCTCATGAGGCAATCTTTGGGGAGGCCTATGTTCAACAAAGAAGCTTGATAGGCTGTGTGGCGGCGCTGTCGTCGCGGCACAAGCGAAACACATCGAAGCCTAAATCGCGCTTACAAAGTTCCGAAGTTAAAGCAACATATATAGAATAGCTCCGAACTACCACTAGACTAGAAGCGTTGGTGGCGATTGTGACACCTGGCGAGATACTCTCTTTGCTTACTAACATCTAGGTAGTGGCTTGACGATATAAATATTCTTCGTTAACTCGTAATATTACGTTGAGAAATAAAGCTACTCGTATTATCGGAAACGGTCTTTTATTTTTTTATTTTATTTTTTTCAATTCATAAGCGGCTTCCCACCAATGTAATTTCAGGACGTACTTGTACAAAACATTAAGGATATGTGTTTATTACAAGTTTCGGTACAATTTTATATAGTTTTATGTTTTTACCGTGAATCCAAGACGAGAATCAAAAAATCCAAGTATATCCACTATCCCAAATCGTCCCGTGGTGTCGTAAGAGGCGATAGAGGGAAACAAACCAGTAGATGTCCAGCAGCGTCTTTTTAATAACCCCAAAAACTTAAAAAAAAATGTAGTTGGCAACCCGCTTGTCTAGCGTGTCAACTATGATAAATATCCCCCCTAATGAGGCAATGTATGGGGAAGGCCTATGTTCAGCAGTGGACTTTTATAGGTTGTAATGGATGGATGTGTAGAAGATATTCTACCAGGAGCACATGACCCATTGAGAGGTGAAATTTTCAAATCCACAGTAACATTACAATATAGCAAATATCCCTCCTATGAGGCAATCTATGTGGAAGGCATATGTTTTAGCAGAGGAATTTGATAGCCTGTAATGATATAGTATGGTAGTTTTATGTTTAAGTATATAATCTACAATATTCGCATTGGGAGTTAGGTGTTCAAACGTGTTCAGACAATAAAGCTGAAGTGCTAAGTTGTTTGTGCCTTGGTGATGCAATTGAGTTAAATGCGATGGTCACGCTGCACGATGTTTTCGTACCGTATGTGAAGCCACATTTTTTTATATAGGTTACCGCAGTGACATCGCTCATACACTGAGCTCTCGCCGCAAGAGTCCGTGCAGTTTCCTCTTACGGCGCGAAAAAATGCACCTCCTTTCTTCGTATAATATAGGAGTATGACACAACTAACGAAACTGGAATTTTGATATAAGTAAATTCACGTCTTTATCTTGAATGTGATTGTTCAAAAACACGATTGTAAAATTTTGACTCGATCGTAATTATTTGCGAAAACACCTCTAAAAATCACTATAGTTGAAATTACAACGAAATTACTTAATCTATATGCTTGGGAACCAGTCAAATATATTCATAACATCAATATTCGTAATTTACTTGCTTATTATTTTGATTACTAAAATCAATAATTTTTTTAAAAATATTGTAAAATTTTAAGTGAATTCTAAGCGGTTTGAATCGTCGCGGGCGCTACGCAATTTTAGACCTTATGACGGCGTTTATGAAGTTTTTACAGAAATTATGTTTCAGCCGGGTTAGTCCGGCGATAGCCCGCTTCAACGGTTTTCGAAGTCATAATATTATCGATAGTTTTTAATTTGAATATTAAGGCGCGTCTCCACCAAAAATGTTGAGAACATTTATGTTTCCGACATGTTGACAAAACAACAAAAGTCGGCGACATTTGTTTCAAAATGTTCGAAGAAGCGTCTCCACCGAGGGAACAAATGTCGGCAACAAGCGTATTCCTTTGATTTGCAACATTTTGAAACAAATTTTGTTGATTTGTCAACATGTCGGAAACATAAATGTCGTCAACATTTTTGGTGGAGACGCGCCTGACCGAAACATTTGTCGGCAACACGTGTTGACAAATGTTGAAAACTTTGGTGGAGACGCGCCATTATAAATGGACTATCTTGTTGGTCTAGGAGTCGGAAACGACTGCTGATCATGAGGACCCGGGTTCGGATACCGGGTCTGTCAAAAAAACTCTGACCTCCCAGGCGCAGGACAAACAGCTTTACTTGCGTTTTACGTTTGTGTCGGATTGTCATCCAAGCGGACTGTGAGAGTTAGAAAATGGAGAGTGCACCTGTGCTTGCGCATACACTCGGGCATTAGGTATAATTCTGTCCCGAGCATGTGGCTAGTCTCCGCTGAGATTGCCGCACTGATGGAAATTCGGTCTGGAGGACATTATTATTAACTTGAGTTTTTTATAGAGTAAGGATGACAAGCGAGCACACATTCCACCTAACGGTAAGTGAATGCTGTGGCCCATAGACATCTACATTTATCCTCGATTAAGAATAAAAATGCAGATGTCTTGTCTCTTAAAACTAAGATGCAACTCTTCTAAAAAGTGTTTAGCTTCTTCCCACTCCATACACGAGACACGGCAGCATTTTACGCTGTGTTCTGTATACGAGCAACCTGGGTTTGCCCTGATTTAGAATGTGCTCGGCGGTGAAGGAAAACATTGTGAGAAAACCTGCATACCTGAAGAATAAAACATTTCATCGTCGTGAACTGGAGCAGCGTGCCCTCATCCTCTTAGTCTTGAGAAGAGGCCTGTCTAGCCCATAGGGACGTATATAGACTGAAATTATTCTTAACTGAATATTTTATACAAAAAAAAAATATATATATATATATATATAAGCGGTCATACAATGGTGGTACATTAGATTAAATTACTGGAAGGATTAAAATATTTGACGGCGTCTTTGTTGTAGCAAACTTGCAAATTAAGTTGCCATACGGTGTAAAGATAGCTGGTACAGATAACATTATAAAATATGTTTTTTTCTCATGGCATTTTTATTGCGTATTTTTGAATTTAAAAATGCTAAAAGTGGTCCTTAAATCTCTATATTATACATATATTAAATGTTGTTGCGTCTGTTAGTGATCGTGTAACGAATGAAACGATTGAAGTCTTATTCGCAAAAAGTGTTTTGTCGACGGTTCTAAGCTATCCTGCGACCCTAGGTGACGATATGTTCTAGTTGTTAACAAATTTTATATTTATATACCAAAATGATTTATAACCTAACCTAACCTTTTTGTTGGTTTAGTGCCAAAAATCACAAAATTAGGACCTGATAGGTGGCACTGTGGCCGTGTTATTAATACATTTTATATTTATACGTAAAAATTACGGAGTGGATTTGGTAAAACTTATCGTGCCATCTACCGGACAGAATAGAACAACGTCTGCCAGGCTCTACAGCAGCGTGTTGTTGCTTTCGATATCTTAAAAGCTTTTTAAATGTTTCAAAGCAAAAGTAACTGTGTTCTTTGTTTCAACTACAATAAAATCTTCTTTTGTAATTGTTCGTTCGTTGAAGCATTTAATTTTGGAAGGAAGGAATTAAACAATTGGTTTTTCATATTAGCGTGTACTAATTCAACAAGTGCTACTGACATATTATTTTAGCACAGGATAAAATAGCCTAAATTCACGATTGATATATTTATTTGTTTCTCTATGTAATAAATCTATCTAATATCGTGTGCATCATTTATTTTTAGCAATTTCCCTGCTGCGTGTAATCGTGCGTATTGTGGTCAAATTATTATAAATAATAATTAAGTGCCTAATTATATACTCACTATTAGGAGATCCAGCTCTAAACATAGGGTTCGGAGCCATCCACGGAAATGCTCCGAAAGGCCACGCTGGCGGCGCCGGACCCTGATACAATCGCGGCAACAAAGGCTGAGGGACAACAACTCCACTTCTACTTTCCATCTCTTCTCCATCATGATTGCTCTCCCTCTCATCTCTTTCATCACCAGCATTGGATTCAACATCTTCAATATCGACGTCACTATCATCACTTTCTATAGTACTTTCAGCATCAAGGCTGTTAGTATCTGTGGTTTCTTTTGGTGCATTTGTTTTGCTACCTAACAGTGAGTCCACGCTGAACGATATCCGTCCTTTACCGCCGCTATCCGCGGCTTCAGCCCGATCGCATTCGAGCGAAGTCTTCATTTCATCTACTCGATCGCATTTCAGGGTTATGCGGCAGAGTAACTGGCAACACTTACATCGTCATTCCGTTGTAAGTTTTTATGCTTATACTTATTTGTTTTTTTTTAATAATGGCGTTTATAAAGGAACTTATAAATTAGCGTTATTATTTTCTGATATGCAGTCAAAATTTCAGTATTTAGAACGTGCTTTGTATGTTCTATGCTCGACTAATAACACTAAATGAATTCGGTCCTTGATTTGGTTACGCAAATTTATATAAAGTTTCTTCGAATAGTTTTATTTAAAAAAAAATGTGTTTGGAAAATTGTACGTAAGGAGGTAAATATACGTTATAGTTACCAAATTGTATCACACAATAAGTATCTAATAAAATAAAGGCAAATGAATTAAACACTACGATTGTCACTATCACAATCAGCAACACTCGATGTTTAAAACTTGTTGGCGAATCCAAAAGATTAAGTTATTGCCAAACTTGAATTAATTTCACAGTTCTATTTGATTCTGTTTATTAAATGTTTTTGCAAAATGTAACTGTTTCAAAGTCCATTTTATCAAACACTTCATTAAACGTAATAACAATAATATCCTTCAGAAATTGCAACAACACGTTTAAAATTCAAAATGGTTGAACGTAAAATAGTGCGCAATTTTCTTCTTTATGAATTGTCAGTTTTCAATGTTGCCAATATGGTGCGTCCGTTCTGAAATTTAAATACTGTCGAACACCGGCCGGCGCTTCGTTTTGGATACTCGCGAAAGCGTTCAAGAACGCGCGTTGTCTCCGCGTAATGATTCGCGTGGCTGCTCGATGGAAATCGCGCTAGTATTGGGGCGCAAACCGCGATCCGCGGCCCGCCTCTCCCTCTTTGATATGGCTGAGAGAGACGCAGCTACCGCCGGAGGAATTTTAATAAGCGGCGCGGAGGGAACGAGACGACGCTACAATCCGACATGTGTGTAAACGCGATATTGGGTAGGCGGGGTTCGTCGCGCTCAAATTAACGCTCTCAGTGGACTACGCCTTATAGAATACAACACATACATTCAAATTATCACCTTATTCTGTACCAATAAGATTTGTTGTTGAATGTGCAGAGGATATCGAAGTGACGTAAGGAAATTACACATCTCGGATTGCAGCAGCTATTGTGTTGAATGAAAAAGGAGTAAATAGACGATAGCTGTAGGCGGCGTAGAGGGGACTTTACGATTTAATTATTCGCGAATACGGAGGCATTTTGTAGCGAGCTAATGTCTCATTGTCTCATTAATATCTCGGGCGGGCCGGCCATGTTTGATTTGTTTATGACACCGGCCAGCGCCGTAGGTGAGAGCGAGCGACGTTTGTCGACGACGTTTCTGGGCGTATTGTGGATGTCAAAGTGACAGTTTGGAAACGGAGATTCAATGCTCTCCGCTCGGCTGTAACTTGGCGAGGAATTAATTTCGCTCAATACGTGTCAGAGGGTCTTTATTAATAGATATGTAGGTAGATAGTTTGAAATCTCTTTGAGTGTTGCAAATGCAAACAGTTAATTTAGACGTGAAAGGAAGAATTTGATGTATCATGATGACCAAATTTCCTTTATAAGTAATATTTTTAACCAAGTTCAAAAAACGAGAAAGTCCTATATTCGACGTGTTTGTTTTTAAGAATGGTAACCGATTTCTTAGAAAAGGCTTAATCCATGAAAATATTTAATAGGTTTTGTACGTGGTAGAACCATGCTGCAGCTATATTAATTGTATAAGTATAATTGTAGCACGAATGGGTCGGCTCGACCGGGGAAGAACCACGGTCTCACAGAATACCAGCGTAAAATAGCAGATTAACACTGCTGTGTTTCGTATGGTGAGTGTAGAGAACCGGAGACCCTCTTTACTGGAAAAGAGGCATTCCATCTTAGTCCTCACGGGTGACGACGCATCTGCATTTTGATTCGCAAAAGAGGGTAGATGTATATGGGCCACAGCAACCACTTACCATCAGGTGGAATATGTGTTCCTGTGAATTCCTTTAATTAATTTATATTGTTTATTAATTAAAGATAGTTTTTGTAAATAATGTGTGCATATTATCTAATGGTTATGAAAAAACTTATTGAGAAATAAATTTATTTTTATTTATGGTGTTTCATGCCTATTACCTCTTGAAATACCATGACATATTTTTTTATTTTTTTTTATAGGATAAGGGTGACAAACGAGCACACAGTCCACCTGATGGTAAGTGGTTGCTGCGGCCCATAGACATCTACATCTATCCTCTCCCGCGAATCCAAATGCAGATGCGTTGTCACCCGTGAGGACTAAGATGGAATGCCTCATTTCCAGTAAAAAGGGCCTCCGGCCACCTGCACTCACCAAGCGAAACGCAGAGGTAAACCTCTACTTCACGCTGGTATTCTGTGAGGTCGTGGTACCACCCCGGTTCGAGCCGGCCCATCCGTGCGACAGCGAAAGCTGCCGCGTGGCTCTACCACTGTTTAATATAATTATATATAATATAATATATAATTCATTTAAATATTTATATATATTATAATATTAATATTTATTTAAAAATTAAATATAATATATAATTATAACAGTGCGAAACTATACTTAGTATATCTAATTACGACAAATTCGTTTGAAATTATTATAGAGCTTGGTCTCTTTGGCGAAAGGAGAAAAATATTATACCTAATATCTAACAAATACTTCTAAAATACCTAACGTTACGTTAAGTAGGTAGGTACTTAACGTTCACAGTTAACAACATCTCACAATTTTTTTAAATCTTTTGATCTAACTATAAAAAATAGTCTAATAAACAAGTCTCTCTTGCCAACTATCAACTAACGAAACCATTAAGCAGACAAACAGATAAAAGCATAACAAAAAGAAATTCGGATCGAGTCGTTAGCACCGCGTCACTTAACCCACGGTTAATCGTATCAAATCGATATCTAGCATCTCTTTGTGTATTCATACCGATTTGCTTTCTTTTTATAACCACTATTTCATTTGTAATAAAGTTCAAAATACAACTGCACTAAAACCCCCCATTAGTGCTATCAATTCGCGAATATGGGATGGAAACTGTCGAGGGAAATTGACCCTTATTTCTTTGTAATAAGTGATACGGAAACAGGGTGTGTTCGTCCCCTTTAGCCAATTAATGTAATTTAATTGCACAGAGAGATCAACGTTGGCTTTAATTAAAAGGACAATAATAGCTGTTCTGTGATCACCAGGGATATTGTACGTACTATTTTCACGCGGGTTTTTGAACGTATGTACCTAGCCTATACGAGGTACTACAAATGTTTTTTTTTTTTACTTTGGTTGACGTTACAATTGAGAACATGTGCCACTTAATGATAAACTGGCAAAATGTATTCTCACCTCACTGATACACGAAATTGGAGAAACGTATAAAAACATCAGTCAACAATCAGATTTACCTCTGATGAGAAGCGTGTGTTGCACTTTAATATGATAAAGGTAATATAATTGTAATATTCATAGATGCCGTGTGGTGTAACATGGTGGTAGCGTAAAAAATATATATGATGTTTCTTTGGGTTTTTTTTATAGCATAGGTTGACAAACGAGCACACAGTCCACCTGATGGTAAATGGTTGCTGTGGCCCACAGACATCTACATTTATCCTCAATAAAGAATCAAAATGCAGATGCGTTGTCACCCGTGAGGACTAAGATGGAATGCATCTTTTCCAGTAAAAAGGGTCTCCGGTTCTCTATACTCACCATACGAAACACAGCAGTGTTAAGCCGCTATTTTACGCTGGTATTTTGTGAGAGCGTGGTCCTTCCTCGGTCGAGCCGTCCCATTCGTGCCACAACTATACTACTAACATAGCTGCAGCATGGCTCTACCACGTAATAAATCGTGTCGTTAGTGTGTAATTTGGGAAATACCAAGGATGTTTTTTTTTAAAACTGAAGTGACGAAAACGAGCTCAGAGTCCTTCTGATGGTACGTGTCTATTGAAACCCATGGGTAACTGGAACCAACTTCAACGAAGAAGGCTACGGATATGATGTCACCACTGAGTATTAAGATAGAATGCTTCACAATCTGTTATTATACACTCTTTATACACTTCACACCGGCACTTAGCTATCTATCAACTTCAAGCTGCAAGACACGTCCGTGGCCTTCTTTGTTCGAATTAGGTGACAAATGTCCATGGACTCAGTACCGTCAGGTGGATTGTGAGTTCGTTTGATACTTCTATTGTATGAAGAAAGTGTTGCAATTGTTTCAAATCAAGAAAGAAAAATGTGAGAAGTGATTCTTACCTATGACGATGCCATTGAGGGAATAGAGAGTGCACCGGTACTTGCGCACACACTCGCACACTTGCCTATTAATATACCTAGTTTAAGTTATAATTTTTTAACCTATCATAAACCAGTCATAATCATCAACATAGGTTAGACGTGGTAGAGCCACGCTGCAGCTATGTCATGGTTGTAGCATGAATGGGTCGGCTCGATCGGGGTAGGACCACGCTCTCATAGAATACCAACGTAAAATTATGTGTGTGTTTTGTATGGTGACAGTAGAGAACCGGATACCCTTATTACTGGAAACGAGACATTCCATCTTAGTCCTCAAGGTGGTAACGCATCTGCATTTTGATTCGTAATCGAGTATAGATGTAGATGTCTATGGGCCACAGCAACCACTTACCATCAGGTGGGCTGTGTGATCGTTTGTCAACCTTATTACATAAAAACGGTCTGTTAAAGTTCAGAATTGGACAAGTGCTTCTTCCGTTGTAGGGAGAATTTGTCTTAAGCGTCATGCTTGACGGGCGGACTGATGATCGAAGCATTAGTCGTCTCGCATTTTGGCGCTACTGTCGTCATCAGCCTGGGCATTTTACATCTGGAGTACGTTTACGCCAGACGTAAAATATAATACTATACAAAGCTATACGTCTGGCATGTTCTAGAAAAGAAGAAGACGATTCTACCATAAAATTGGTATAGTATTCATATAATGTATTATAATGTATAAACGTTTTGCGATGAGACACGAAATCATCCCAAATTCAGAGTAACGTTAATTAAATTTTAGGAGAAAAATAATTACACTTTCAAATCACAAAACGCCACCTTAAAGCAATCGAGAAATTGCGATGTCCTATTAAATTATTATACAGAGAATTTAATTAAGATCCACGCCGAGATCTATTTAAAATATAAATTGCGCGAGAAAAAAGCCGCGGAATCCCGCGTCGCAATAAAATTTCAGATACGACCTTCTGTGGGAGTCTCGAGAGGCCCTTGTAAGAAAACGGCTTAACTGAAATTTATACAGAAATAATACGCAAAAGGGACGTTCTTTTTAAATAATGACTTTCATATTCCCGAGTGGCGCGGACAATTTAGCGGAGATGGGAGATATGTTTTTTATTAAAAACTTGGAGGTTATAATAGTGAGTGGGGGGGGACCGCGGCCATTACTCCGCTGGAAATGAGCTTTTAGTTAGTGACGTTTTTTTCAGTTGGTACAGAGTATTTTAGTACAGAAAAAAATCTAAATAAATGTATTGATTCTTTTAGATTTTGGAGGGAAAGTATTACAATGTACTGTGTAATGTGGGGTGTATGTGTGGGTATCATAAGAGGCGACAGAGGAAAACCAACCCGCCTGCCAAGTGAGGCAACTTTTTTTTATATGATAGGGTGACAAACGAGCACACAGTCCACCTGATGGTAAGGTTGCTGTGACCCATAGACATCTACATCTATCCACAATAAATAATCAAAATGCACATGCGTTGTCAACCGTGAGGACTAAGATGGAATACCGCTTTTCCATTAAAAAGGGTCTTCGGTTCTACTCACCATACAAAACACAGCAATGTTAAGCTGCTAAATCTTACGCTGGTATTCTGTGAGAGCGTGGTCCTTCCCCGGTCGAGCCGACTCGTTCGTGCTGCAACTATACTACTAATATAGCTGCAGCTTGGCTCTACTATGTATAGAAGAGAACTATAACAATATATACTGGATATGAGGCATTTCGTCTTAGTTTACAGGGGTGACTACGTATATAAATTTTGATTCTTAATCGAGGATAAATATAGAAGTTTATAGGCCACAGTATCTGGTGGACTGTGTGATTGTTTGTTACCCTTATTCTACAAAAAAGTTAAAGTGAGTATGAGTGTGATGTTGTGTCGAGATGGGCAGCAGTATCCCCCGTTTAAGTTTTCCGTTTAATCTTACTTAAGAGCACAAAAAAAGCTGCGGTTGTCGTCCCGCCTGCCTGACGTATACTTACTACTACATACTACTTTAGGTCAAGGATACCCTTTCCTTATAACCTCATAGGCTCTAATATATTAGAATTTTGGGACTCTTTGTACAGTGTATCTTTTCTTTTTTTGCTTCTAACGCAATAAGCCATTCAACATAATATACATTATTTCTTGTTTTGATTTAAAGTGCTCTGATAATATAATTAAAATTCATAATGTTAATAGAATAGAAAAAAAAAATTGGTTTGTAACATTTTAATTCTCTAATTTCTTTTTACTCTGTGCTGGCTATAGACAAGCAACAAAGTAATAAAACGTGCGTTGCCTTCCCGCCTCGACCGCCGTCGTCGTAAAAACATTTCCCGCCTTAATATTTCGCAATTGCTACTTTTTGCCCACGTTTGCGTATGTACCTACTTTAAAGATTTATTTACGTCTCCTGTAGAAAATTCTGTGTTAACATTTCTCGTGTGCAGCACATTATATGTTATACTTACTAGTCCCGACACATGAAGTTGCAGTTTGGAATAGGTACTGGCTGATTTTAAGTTATGATAAGATACGATATGTTTAATTCTTGGATTTGAAATTCCAAATTCAAATTAAAGTGATATTAAAGTTATGATTTTTTTTTTAAATTCAGTTCATTTCCGCGATTTGTTTTTAATTCTGTATCTGTAACCATGGAAAATTCATTTTACCTACTTATTTTCTATTAGCAATTTCGTCAACCAATGATGCACATACAGCGAAATTTGGCGACAAAACCTATAGATCAAGCCGAAATGAACGTATAGCGCCTTGTTGATTTGATTGCTTCTACTTTAAATAAATTTAAACTTTATAAACCAGCTTCGTGGATGATCGAAATCGAACCGGAGTCAAGTAAAATTAAAGCTATATATACGTCCCGCTGCTAGGCGTAAGTGTCCTCTCATTACTGAGAGAGTTTTAGGGCAAGAAAATGTTCGCTTTCTTGCCCCAATTCACGTTGGTGGACTTCACATATCTTATAAATATTTATTTTTAAATTTTTTGATCATGCAGGTTTCCCCACCGTGTCTTCCTTTGCCACTTTAATTTGTAGAAAAGATTATTCCGATGAGGCCGTGAAATACGGTTATAAGGTATTTATCGCTTTCTATTCTATTCCCACATCAATATATGGGATGTTGCGATGAAGCGAACGCTTAATGTGCGATATCATGGGTACCACAATCTCCAATTCGGCCGCTAAGATGGTGATTATCATTTTAATTTAAAAAAAATTATACCTCAATACTAGGATTTTTTACTGAATCGTGGTGGCATTTTATGTACACATATATGTACATACAATATATAGGTACTTGTTTTGTACGGGAATTGATCCCACAGCCCACAAAACCACAGCCAAACGCTTAGCCACTGCATGCACCGAGCCGAACTTCCCTAATGAAATAATGACAAATCTAATAAATTGTATGAATTTTAATTAGTATGTGTCGTCAGTTTTTACAAAACAATTTTAGCCAAGATTTTAGGAAACCCTATTTATTTAGTTTAAAACGCAAACTCCATTATGCAGCCGACTACCTCGTTTTGTCGTACAAACGCAAAGCAAACTGCACCTCGTTAAATACTAGTTTGGTTAAGGTCAAAAACAAACAGTGCCCTAAAACAACCAACCAAACGTCGTGCTCCTGCTTAAGCGCATCACACTAAGTAACCACTATAGCAAGACCCCTCCTTTCGTTCCTCACAAAGTAGTAAACTTAATATTCATGATTAAATGTCAGTAAGATTAAACTAACATAAGTTTAAATGGTGAACCAAGAAAGGTAGGCAGGCAATTAGGGTGAAACCAGCATACAGTTCACCTAATATATATATATATATATATATATAGTTATGCTGATGCATGATACCTTTATCTCTCCTTGATTAGGAATCAAAATGTAAATGCGTTGTGACTTCTGAGGACGAGTATGGAATGCCATGTTGATAATAAAAATGGTTTCTGGTTCACGTTGCACTGATTACGAACACAGCAGAACTGCTGATATAGGTACTGTGAGTGCGCTGGCCTTCCATGATCAAGCTAACCAATTGGTTTAGTACAATTTACGTGATAGACCACAAACTAACCAGAAAGAAAGAATATCGACCCATACAAATGGCATTAAGAATAATATCCAAATTTCAATAGAATTTTGTTTCTAACAAAATTTTTGCTTTATACTGACGTTGAAAGTTAAAGTCCATGATCCACGACATGGTAGTCTATTACGTATCTCAAGCAGTCATCTTTTTAATGTTTGGGAAGTAGAAAATATTGGTTTGCGTCGAACGTAACGCTAAAATCAGAACATTTTCCTACACACACGTTTAAATGAGGGCTAATAATCTTCCACTCACCAGATGTCGCTACTAGCGACTGAGGTAAAGTTTTTTGTTACACAGTGTCATTTAATTGAGAAATTAGTTTTAAATAATAGTTTATCATTGTCTAGAGTATTATATTAATATATAACACAATGCGTCAGTGGTTTGATTTTTAATTTTTTGCACATTATAACTCTTTTTTTTTTAAAGTCGTCTTTTAGTTATATTTATAGTTTGGTATATTCATTTCTAATGTAATTAATATAAAATAAAACTAATAATACAGAAAGAAACCTTAAAGATTACATTTTCCTAAGAAATTATGGTCCCCGCTATGAAATCTGTCAAATATTTTACCTCACTCGAAAGTGGCGCCGCCCTGGTGGCAGAAAAAGTCGTGGATGCCCTCATTGGTCGCGTTATGCCTTCAATAAATATTGTTTGAATAAAACTTGTAACAGCGTCTGAACAAAGAACGGGGAAGTATAACAAGCTTAAGCAGGGTTGTCAAATGAAATCGAAGCAAAGGACTTAAAATATAAATATGCGATATTTATAAATATTATTCAACATGGCCGGATATAAACTGTGTCCATAAATATATATATATATATATATATATATATATATATATATATATATATATATATATATATATATATACGACTCACGTCCTACCCTTTCCCGTAAATACACAAAGTTATTAATAACTTGAACTCAGTGACGATTTTGATGAATCTATTTTTATTTGAAAGCTGGTGCTTTTCATGTAATCCCTTTTAAAGATCAAGATCTGACCAGTAGTTTTTGAGTTATCTTTAATAATGCGTATTTAATTGACTTCAACTACATTGATGACATTTCGTTTACTCTGTTTTGTTTCGTTTTTTTTTGCAAATTTTTTATTTTACCACTTGTAAATTTTGGCTAATAAAATCTAATAATATGAATGTAAAGGAGGCGAGAGAGATGTCAGGATCGTGCCAAATGGAAGTCCATAGCCTCTGCCTACACCTCTGGGTGACAGACGTGAGTGATAGTAGACTACTACTAGATAAATCAACATTATTATTGTGAATACGAGTAATTTTACCGTGTAGTGCTGGCGTTGAAAAATCCATTACTCCACATTGTCGTGGGTATTTTAAGTGGTGACAGAGGGGAGTTAAACAGAAGATGGGCAGCGGCATTTTTCATCAACACAAAAAATAAAAAAACTGTGTTTTCAAATCGTCTCCCAAGCATGGCAGATGTCCTCCCTATGAGGTAATCTATAAGTAAGGCCTGCTTCAGCAGTATACTTGTAAAGGACTTTATTGATGATGGTGATGAAAGGTGACGAAATGAGATACAGCCCATCTGATGGTAAGTGAAAAATAAAAGAAAGAGTGCACATAATGATAGAAAACCTATCCAATTTTCCTCAGAGAATTCATTGGTACTTCCGAAGACTAAAATGAAATACTTCACGCCCTATAGTCAGGTCTTATTGTAATTTAGACCTGAAAACAACAGTGGGTGTTACGCTAAAACATAAGAGCGTGGCTTCAATCCACACGGACTGCTATATTGAAAAGGGGAGCCTACCACTATCTTTTTGCATAAGTGTTGACTCCGTCTGGGATTGAAGTTCAGGGTCCGATTCACACCAGCTAGGTATTTTAACTAGTGCTAAGTGGTTATCATAGGAATTTACTATTATTTATTATGTTGTGATTTATACGCGGAAGAGCCACGTTGCAGCTGTACTATGGTTGTGCTGACCTATTCGTGTTGAATAGGTCAGCTAGACCAGGGAAGAAACACGCTTTCACAGAACACCAGCCTAAAATTACAGCTTAGATAACGCTGGTGTGTTTCGTATGGTGAGTGTAGAGAACCGGAGACCCTTTTTTCTGGAAATGAGGCATTCCATCTTAGTCCTCACGGGTGACAACGCATCTGCATTTTTTAGTTATGTTTTAGTTTAGTTTTGATTCGCAAACGAGGATAGATGTAGATGTCTATGGGCCACAGCAATCACTTACCATCAGGTGGACTGTGTGCTCATTTGCCAACCTTATCCTATAAAAAAATAGATAACGGAATTATTAAACCTGCCTATGGGCCACAATATCCACTTACCAAGGGAACCTACTTAGCAAATGTTAAAATGAAATTAATTTACATGGTATAGTCATGCAGCAGCTAAATTGGTAGTATAGTTGTAGCACGAATGGGTCGGTCCGACCGGTGAAGAACCACGATCTCACGGAATACCAGCGTCATATAGCAGCTCAACACTGTTGTGTTTCGAATGGTAAGTGTAGAGAACCGGAGGCTCTTTTTACTGATAACGAGGCATTCCATCTTAGATCAAGCGGTTGACAACGCATCTGCATTTTGATTCGTAATCCAGGATATATGTAGGTGTTTATGAGCCATAGCAACCACTTACTACCATCAGGTGGACTGTGTGATAGTTTGTCAGCCTTATCCTACTATATTAAAAAAAATTACATAACCAAATTATTAAAACAGATACCTACTATTATATATACTGATAGTTAAATAAGTATCTATTATCTAATATTTTATAGTTTTTGGTATGGTTTTACTGTTATGAGAAATCGACTAGAAATAAACGTTATTGAGTACCTCCGTTCACTACCCCTGATTTAGAATTTCAAATAAGCGAGGGCGCCACCGGAGTAAGCAGATTATGGCGTTTAAGCAATCGTTCGATTGTTAGCTTTACAAAAATGGGCCTGTTGTGTTCATTACGCATTAACACCTTTTACTGTTGTGCTTTTAGGAAGGCTTCGTGTGTGGTCCGCACTTGAAAATCTATTGTTTTAATCTGTTTTAATTATTTTGATATTACATATAGCAAAAGGCAACTAGTCATCAAATATTTGTTTTCAGAAACAATGTGTTAATTAATAAATGTAGCCGTTACGTGTCAAAACGTAAATACTGGCTGTTTGTACAATAATAATATAAGAGTTTAAAAAAAATTAAACAACACGCATTGATATGAGCTGTGATGATTCTGATAATTATTTTATTTTATCCTGTGAACCAGATCAGTATGCTAGAGTATAGTTATTAAATTATTGCATTGTCAGCGGTCTTTGATTTGAGGGCAAATTTTCAAGCCAATCGGCCGTCTACAAGTTGGAAAAAATTGCATTAAAAGATTCCAATACATACGATAGATAGAACACGCGACGTTAAAAAAAATCGTTTTCAAAATAATACGCAGTTATAAACGCGAAAGGATGTTGATGGATATTTGAAATTAAAATACAACAAACGGTTCTGCCAGTTCACTTAATTCATTATTTTGATCTTAATCTCTCTCTATTTTTTTAATTTGCTTTATTCGTGTTATTCTTGTTATAATGTCGGTGCTAATTTACTACAGCTTCGGTGTAATAAAGAAACTTTTTAATGGGCCATAAAATATTTATCTTTCAAAAACACAACAGATTTCTATAATTTTTAAAGTCATTTTATCACGTGCTTGGACCCACGTGCAAACGTTTTTGTATTATTTCAAAAGGTATCCAGGCTGACATAGAATGTTATATAAAAAAATTACACAAAAAGCTCCAATAAAGTACAATAAAATTATAACCGACTACTTCAAAGTTTGTTTAGCAAGAAACGAGCTTTTGATACGACGTAATAAAGTCTAAAGTTAAAAAACTTTTCGTCTGAATCTAGCTGATATAAAATAAAAGATGATGTCTTCTTTGCCGTGAAGATATTTAGATAACATTAGTGGCTTCTAAACGGTTGTCCCGGACGTCAATAGGGACCCATGTAGTGCGGACTTGAATGAACGCTCCTTAAGAATGCTTGACACTTTTCCATGTGATGGTTTTATGTTGATAAATACGCAACTAATCAAATTATTTATGGCATTAAATCGTAATAAAATGTAGTGAAGCATCTGCTTTGTGTTGTTGCTCCTATTGTATTAGATGAAGGATCAGAAAAGGGGTTATTTTTCTGTATACCATGCTGATAAGCACATCAAATTTCCCTTGTAGATCATTTATTGTAAAATAACCCTTTTGACGTTAAAAATTGTTTTCAAAATTATTCAATTTGCTGACTAAAGATTTTGGTTTATCTTATTAATAATATAAATTAATTTTAATACGTTTAGATGTAAGTCAATTACGTTAGAAGATAACCTACCATAAATATAAATTTCACAAGGGTTCGTTCGTCGACAAACGTTGATCGGGGTTGGTCTGCCTCTTTAGATTTATGTTTTTCATTATTTTAAAAAAAGTGTTATTCTTTTATTAATCTAAATAAATTCATGATTTCCAACGTCTTTTCTTGCGTTAACCGTTCATTGATTAAGTGTCGAGTAAGTTATTGGTGCGGTCACCAATAACTTTGTTGACACTATTTCAACACAAAGTTCAATAATTTCTAGTTTATGATTTTTCCCTTTGTATATGCCTAAAGGCATAGGATTTTGAAGAGTTAGTGAATGACAAAAATAGTACCTTTGCGACCTTAACTTAAGAACTATCATTAAATTTAGGATTCTAGATATTTAAGAGGATCTTAGTAATGGGGGCGGGGGAGTTCGATAGTAAGTCTGATTCGTGCCGACCGTTCTGACCTCGGTGGAGAGTAATTGTGTTCTGTGGTTCCGACACAATGCTGGTGCATCGCTCTTTTGTTTTACGCACTTAACTGACACATCGCAGTAGTTAATTTAAAATGTTTAATTTGAAATAAAATTTGTTATAGGGACACAATATATTATGGAAAAGGATGCGTTGCCCTTCTCCATTATATACTTTCGTCAAAAATTCTAGATGCGAAGTCTTTCAGCTTTTTACAACTCCATTACTTGTGTAATGTTTTTAGTAAAAGTGTTGCATAAGTGAAAATTTAATACTCGTAAGTCATATTTTGTTGTTATTATTAAATACTGCGTTCCCCAAAGTTAGTCAGTCAAGCATTATGTCAAAGGCCGAATTTAAAAAAAATTGAAGTCTTTTTAATGTTTGAATATTTTTTTAATTTTTAATAGTTTATTAAAATGAAATTAACCATTCCTATTCCGCAAAGTACGTTGACCAATGCATAATGCCTGTACTCACATATTATGGTGTCGAAACGTGGATGTTACGACTACTCTTCAACCTCATAGTCGCTCAGTGAGCGATCGGGAGAGCTATTCTCGGAGTTTCTCTGGTGGATAATATTCGTAACGAAGAAATCCGCCAGAGAATCAAGAACTAAGTCAGAGGCCAAGGCCATCCGTATTTACAAATTGAAGTGGGAATAGGCTGGTCACATATGTATGTCACGAAAGTGATAATCGTTGAAGTAGACGTGTTAACGCAATGTGAGACGCTTCCAGATAAAGTGACAATCTGCGCATGAATGAGTGGACTATCGTAGTCTGTTGATGATGAAATTATCACGGTATATACCTTCTATTAAAGTGACCCTGTCTCTGTGTCTGTACTGTGTACCTACTGATGGTGTAAGACACCCACTACCCAATATTGTCCCGCGGGTATCATATGAGGCGAGAGATTAATAATTTAAAATTAAAAATTTTGTGCAGCCGACTTCAATATAAGTTATTTAAGAATAACTCAATAACCATTGGTCTGACTTTGATCAAATTCATATGGGACCACACGAAAACTATCAGCTTTCATATAAAAAAAGAATCATCGAAATCGGTTCACTCAGTACAAAGTTATGAGGTAACACACATAAAAAAAACATACAGTCGAATTGAGTACCGTCTCCTTTTTGGAAGTCGGCAAAAAAACCAGATGAACAACAGCGTCCTAATAACCAACTATGGAAAATATTTCTCGTATAAGTGAGTGAGTGATTGAGAGTTAGTTCAGCAGTGGACTTTCATAGGCTGTAATGAATGAATGAAAGTAAACCTGAGTCTAGCTCATTGTCACGTAAATTTTAAGAAGCCGCTGGCTTACCTCGTTAGAGCATAAATTAAAGCTATGTGAATATACTCGTAAGAGATCATGTATCATTTAACGCGTGAAACGGTCTCAATATCATTGGAGGGAGCCTTCGGAGTAAACGGCCCAGTTTTCACCTCATTAAGCCCAAGTTAAGGACCCTATTATGTACTTTATGTATTCCTAAATTACCCATCACTTAATAGGGCTTCCAACGGGGGTACTGCCCTACGCCACTCTAATTCGACCTCTCCACCCCTCTGGGTTGCGAAGTTTAAGATAGAAAGTGGGGGTAGAAGGGGTGGTGGCTAGTTCACTTTAATTTGGTCAAATATAACGAAGAGGGGTGTTTTAAAGTGTTCGTATGATTACAGACTTGTTGAAATTTAATGCTCTTGTTCGATCTTGTTTGCTTGTTTGCGTTAAATGGTCTCGGCCTTTAGGGAAATTGCTGATTCAGGATTTATAGTCACCATGATTTTGTTAATGACTTTTATTCTAACTGCGATGATTATAAACGAAAATTAATATATTTTCTTTTATGTAAATAATATCTCATATCTTTATATACTCGTACATATAAAAATTACGTGTCATATTATGTGTCTGCGATGAAGATGAGCTTCAAAACTACTGAACTGATTTTAATGAAATTTTGTGAATATGTATTTTTATATAATAGGGTGATACAGTCACAGTGGTAGAGCCACGCGGCAGATTTTGCTGTCGCACGGATGGGCCGGCTCGAACCGGGGTGGTACCACGACCTCACAGAGTACCAGCGTGAAGTAGAGGTTTACCTCTGCGTTTCGTTTGGTGAGTGCAGGTGGCCGGAGGCCCTTTTTACTGGAAATGAGGCATTCCATCTTAGTCCTCACGGGTGACAACGGATCTGCATTTTAATTCGCAAGCGAGGATAGATGTAGATGTCTATGGGCCGCAGCAACCACTTACCATCAGGTGGACTGTGTGCTCGTTTGTCACCCGTATCCTATAAAAAAAAAGACAAACGAGCATACAGTCCACCTGATGGTAAGTGGTTGCTGTGGCCAATAGACAGCTACATCTATCATTGTTTGCGAATCAAAATGCAGATGCGTTGTCACCCGTGAGGACTAAGATGGAATGCCTGTTTACCAGTAAAAAGGGTCTCCGGTTCTCTACACTCACCATACGAAACACAGTAGTGTTAAGTTGCTATTTTACGCTGGTATTCACTGAGAGAGTGTTCCTCCCCGGTCGAACCGACCCATTCGTGCTACAACTATATTACTAATATAGCTGCATCATGGCTCTACCACGTACAAAAATGTATCTTTTGCTTGATCCAACTTGAGAGATAGGATAGTTTTTATCCCGATAAGTAACCGTCAATAATTTTTCTTGCAAATTTAAGGATTTTTATGCGACCGAGAGTTGTCGGAAAGAGCAGAACAACGTCTGCTTGGCCAGCTAGTAATGCTGCTTCAAAAGTAATCTAGTGGGTGGGTACAATTGTGATGTAGAAATATTTAAGATCTAACATATTAATCGTGATATTTTGTTTTTATTATTTCTATATCAATATGATTGAAAAGGTTTAAGATACAACTCTTTAAAGTGCAGATTTTGTTAAAGTCAAAATTAAAAAAAACATCAATTGAAAATTGTAATGGAAACCCCAGATGTCCAAACAACAATCGAGCGAGTCTTCCGTGAGTCCATTGTGCTGTATGACAAACGTGGTGCTATTGTCACTCCGTCCCATTATTGAGTGCACCTACTTAATACACATAAACTACTAGTGTACGGTGACAATGCTTACGGTTGTAGTAATATTAATAGTTTAAATATTTACATACTAAAGTTGAAGAGATTAAATGTTAGAAGAGGGACGCAAGAGCTAATTAAAAAATACGTATATAAGGGTGCGTACAGATCAAGTAACATGTTGTATAACTGTTTTATAACACGTCCACATTTAGTAACATTGTTTTTCAACATTGCAACATATAACAATACTGTACACATTGGAATAACAAAGTAATATAACAATGTTATATGACATTGTCGTATGACATTGTCGTTTGTCGTTCAGCCGTTCGAGTTATATAACATTTGTGTTTAATACCGTTTATACCATTTATTTAATAACGTTTTATAACATGTTATGTTATGTAATGCGTACGTACCGTAATACTGCAAAATTTACACGACTGGTGTCCTCTAAAAATATTTATGGATTTGTATTTATGTTTAAATCATCAAAAATATTGAAATTTGAAAACGTATATGTGTTGTATATTGTAGCTGCGTTTCGTATAGTGAGTGTCGAACCGGAGACCCTTTTTATTAGTAACCCGGAATTCTATTATAGTCTTTAGCAAGGCTAGCATGGGCTGGGGGCAAAAAAATTATTCCCCGATTATATCCACTAACAAGAGATAAAATTATCTTGTCCCTATGCCAAAGCACGGCAACGGGGAGCAGTATATCCCCGTTTGACATAACGAGTGGACATATATCCCTCGTCCGTAGCATGGAGCCAAATGAAAGATAAAAAATTATGCTTTTTTGACATTCGAAAGGGACAATTTTATCCTAGTTCATTGGACGTGGGTGGTGGGTTTCTTAGAAAAAATCTATCTAAGTCTAAGTCTATCACCCATTTTATCTACTGTGGATATTATATCCACCAGTGTGCCGTTGCTCGAAGGGTGGATAAAACTAAGCGAGGGGAAAAACATTTTCTCCTTTCCCCGGGGATAAAATTGTCTCCTGCCCATGCTAGCCCTGCAGGAGTGAGAATGTCATTCTTTCTTCTGTCATCATTATCCTCGGCATTATTACAGCTCATCAAAAGTCCCCTGCTGAATATGTGCCTTTCCACATATTGCCTGGATATTTAAGATGGTTGTTACGCTTGGCCGGAGGGTTTTTTTTAAATTATTTTTAGTTGTTATCAGCTCATTTCCTTTTTCATTTTCATCTGTCTCCTCTTATGAAATTTATGGGATTAACATGAAAAATACATTTACCTATCATAGGCGAAGTATACTTTAGCTAATAGTGTTAGATATAATCATAGTATTGGTCATCAAAGATTGATATGTTTTAATGTAAAATAGACTGCTAGCGCAAACATTCTTTAATTTTATATTTTACGTATAAAAGTAATAATAAAAAGTTCTTAACGGTTACTATATAAAAAATCGCTTCCAATTTGACCTGATAGCGCCTATGAAATAAAACTCTGTTTTCGCTCACAAATGGGGTCATAAAAATTATTTATTTATTTATTTATTCTCTATTACATTCCTTAAAACAAAATACAAAGGGGATCTAATGCCTTCAGGCATTCTCTACCAGTCAACCAATTATACCTTATACCTTATACCCTATATATATATATATATATATATATTTGATTATAAATCTTTTCTTCACTGTAAGTTATAAAATGTCAACCATCACGAACTTTTGCAAACAATACGTTTCTTAATAGATATTTCAAATGCTGTTGAATAAACATAACAGATGTAAAATTAAAACTGTATTTCTTATACTATCATGAGCTATATATAAATTAACAAACAGCTGAAATTCAAAATCGATATCAAATTACCCAATAACATCCCAAATTCGTTCGGAAATCATGCACCTCCCACACCCCATAAAGATACAGCCGTAGAGAGCGCTCTGAATGTGCGTACCATTCACAGCCACCGTAATGACAGGCTGATAGCCGTTTAAAAACGAATTTGCTCATTTCTGCTACATTAAACGATAATTCGTTGAGTTTGTGAACGCACTGCCGCGTGCGTTGTGCGTAAATTATGTGACATAGATTCGAGAATTCGTGATGTCGGTTGAAACGGACGGTGAATGGAATTAAACGAGTAGAAATAATGTTGCCATTATAAATTCTACTAATCTCTTATCTTTGATTACAAAATTTCATTTATCTTTTATTTTTAAGTTATGAGAATTCAACGTCTCATTTTTTCCTGCGGGTATCGTAAAAGTTTGTTAAGGATCATCAGAATATGTCCTGTTTATGCAGTAAGCTTGAATAGGCTTTAGTTAAGCTAAGACAGTGCGATTTACCAATTATAGCTTCATCGCCACTTACCATCAGGTCTTACCATCTGGTCAAGCACTAGCTTATAATAACTTAAAAAATATCCGACACTCGGTGCAAATAATCATCTCGATTCCGACAGACCCGAAATAACTAAACTGGCGTCTGCCTAACCATCATGGCAATTCCTTCATAGACTTGCCGCATCTAGCAGCAGTGCAAATTTTTTAAGATATTGAATGCAAACTTTAAATTAAGACGTTAATGTATCAATATTGCAATTCCCTCGTTAATGTGTAGGTGCCAAGAGTGGAGTAACTGCAAGCAATCAGAACCGGACAACAAAACAAAAGCAGAAAAAGAGTAAAGTATTAGTCAGTTAGTGTTGAATACACTATAATATGCCGTGGTAGCTCAGATGGTTAGCGCTCGACTCAAGCAACCCGGGTTTGAACCCCGCCGGCACAAATGAAATTGTTAATTGCAATTTTAAGTGCTGATTTACCATGTGCTCGGCGGTGAAGAAAAACATCGTGAGGAAACCTGCATATCTGAGAAATATGAAAAAGAAATATATCGAAGACATGTGAAGCTCGCCAACATGCATTGGGGCAGCGCGGCGGACATTTTCTTGCCTTAAAACCCTCTCAGAAATGAGAGGAGGCCTGTGCCCAGCAGTGGGACGTAAATAGGCTGCAACTGCAACAACACAATGCTGTCTTTATTCATTTCGGAACAAATACCTACTTTATTTTTAAGCGGGAAATAAAAAATGCTTGAATCACGATTCAAAAAGAGTAAGCCATCGTCTAATATAGACAAGTAAATTAACAGCCTATACAATTTACAGAACTGAAGCAGCCCCCCATTTCTGAGACAGTCTTACAGCAAGGAAAAGTTCGCCGCACAGTCTTAATACATGTAAGTATATTTTCAGGACATTTGAACACTGCCTAGTAACGTAGAGTTCAAATTTCACCAACAGACGACATGGTAAATCAGCATCATAATTTCTATTAACAATTTTAGTAGTTTGGCCGGCAGTCAAACGCGCGTGTCTCTCGTATTATATGAATTACACGTAACAGAACCACCACGGTTCAGTAGTAGTAGTAGTAGTCATAGTAGAGTAATAAAAGAGACTAAGTTAAGCGCTGCGCAAACCTAGACACTTTTGTGTCTTGTGTGGGATACATATTACCAATGAATATTTTGTTTTCATGTAATCAATATGAATTCAGCCATTCCTTGCGCAGACGCTGACACTTTTTGTGTCCAGTTGCTTTCGCTGGACACATACCGACCGCCAGTCAAAAAGTGTTCGGTGTAGGTAACTGGAAACTTTAAGTCGTCAGTTGAAGACACAAGCAACACAAAGCAAATTTCCTTACAATTGTACGATGCTGACATTGACGTGGTTGATTTGCATGTAAATATTGACGGCGATGACGTCTACGTCAACGTGTAATCAACACAAAAAACAAAGATAATGTTCCTCCATCGACATCCAAGGTGAAACTGACAGAAAACAAGCAACGAATTTTTACTAGCGTCCAGAAGTAGCATCCGGCGACTGTGTCCGACTGCCGCTAGCGGACACAGCAACTACGGTTTCCTGTGATGGTGTACCATCTCAGTTACAAAAAGTCTCCAAGTTTGCGCTGTTCCTTAGCCATGTAATAAAACTTATTTCGGACAACAAATCTCAACCACCGACATAATGTCAAGGGAAATAGATACTAGAATTGGAAAAGCATGGAAATGTTACTGGCAGTTAAAAGAAATAATGAAGAACACAGAAATTAAGATGTCCGTCAAATCAAAGCTGTACAACACCTGCGTGCTACCAGTCCTAACATATGGCTGCCAAACTTGGGCACTCACTAAAGCGCAAAACAAGAAACTAGAAACCTGTCAGACAGCAATGGAGAGGAGCATGCTGAATATAAAGAAGTCGGAGAGAATAAGGAACAGAATTATTAGGAAAATGTAACAAGGAGAATAAGAAAACTCAAGTGGAATTGGGCAGACCATATAATCAGAGGCATTTAGAAATGGTACAAAACCATTGTATTTTGGTACCCAAGAAATAGAAAAAGGAAACGAGGTAGACAGTTTCGAAGGTGGCAAGACGAAATAAAAGCCACAGCAGGGAAAACATGGACTAGGAAAGCGATGAATAGAACGGCGTGGAAAGAAATGAAGGAGGCCTTTGCCAAAATTGGGTAAAAAGATCAAGTTGTTGGTGTCATCGACTAACGAGAGTTGTGAATATTTAAGACTTATGTTAAAAAATGTGTCTGAATAAATGCTTATATTATTATTACTAGCCATGTAATAGCGGAGTGAAAAAATTCATTACTACATATCATCCCGTGGTGTCGTAGAAGGCGACATAGGGATTTTTTTAAAGGCCGGAGCCATGCTGAAGCTATATTATAGCTTCAGCATGAATGGGTCGGCTTGATCCGTGAAGGAGCAAGCTTTCACAGAATACCAGTGCACCAATAGCAGCTTAACGCTGCTGTGTTTTGTATGGTGAGTGTAGAGAACCGGAGACTCTTTTTACTGACAAACGAGGCACTCCATCTTGGTCCTCACGGGTGGCAGCGCATCTGCATTTTGATTCGTAATCGAAGATAGATGTGATATACCTATGGGCCACAGCAACCACTTAAAATTACCTGGACTGTGTGCTACTTCCTCACCATTATCTTATAAATAAAATAGCAGCTTAATGCTGCTGTGTATTGCAAGTTGAGTGTAGAGAACTGGAGGCCCTTTTAACTGGAATAAATGCGTTACATTTTGGTCTTCAGGGGTGACAGCGTATCGTTGTTTTGATTCTTAATCCAGGTATATATAGCATTCGCGTACCATTAGGTGGACTGTGTGCTCATTTGTCACCCTTATTCTATAAGAAAAGAAAAATTAGACAGGAGATGGGCAGCAGCATCTTTCTGATAACAACGCAATAATAATAATAAAAACTGGGGTTCTCAAGACGCCTACCAAGTATGGCTATATTTATCGCCCTTACGATGCAATCTAAGGGGGAGACCTATGTTTAACAGTGAACTTTGATAGGCCGTAATGAATGATGAATGACTCAGTTTCCGATCTGCATGGCTAGGTTATTTCCAGCAACTATCGGATGTCAAGACTTTAAATCTTGAAAAGAAAATATTTGCAATCGCGTACCGCGTAATAACCAAATCTCTAAGCCCCTTATTTAATGATTATTTTTGTATGATTTGAATATTAAAAATACCCTCATTTATTCCTTCCCTCCCCCACAACAATTTCGTTGATTTGTAGGAGTTTCTGATGTAATAACCACGAGGTTGTGATAAAACACAAAATATTTAATTTTACCTAATAATTAACTTAATTATGTTGCGAGGAAATGAATTTAATTTGATAACAAATTATTTACTTGTATAATAAGTAGAGGAAAGAGAATATAATTAATCAATATTGCAATCGTAATTGGTATGGCAATTTAGTTTATCCTGTTGGGCTATGGACGTACTTTTTGCCGACTTCCAAAAAGGAGACGGTACTCAATTCGAGTGTATGTTTTTTTTTTTGTATGAAACTATTTAGAAGAGACCGTTTCAAATACCTATAATATAAACAACCCAAGCAAACGCGTTATGAACATCAACATACCAGCCCATGTAGAACTTAAAGTTCTTTTAGAAGCGTATAAGAGTATTGAAAAGAGGTTGTATACTTATAAGAGTTGTTTATGAGTTATTATACAGCTCAAGGTGTATATAGTGTGTATTATGGGACCTATATAAGTTTAAGGTTCTTAATCAAATATGAAAGCTCTAGTATTCAACTTGAGTATTGAATCTGATTATATCTTTTATTTTTATTATCTTTAGGCCAAATTATTTGGTTTTTAGAATTAAAAATGTATGTTTAGATAAAGAAGAACGGGGTTTCCAAACACAAGAATTACTTGCTTAAATGGAGACCCCAATCAACTATCTAATTAATTTAAGTTTTGTGAAGAAAACTAAATTATTTTATTTTATTTATTAGTCCTTAAGTAAGACAGCGGTGCAGGATGGGATGGGTTCTCTGCTATTAGCTAGCTTGCTAGAGTATTAAGGCTTCTTAAATACTTAATTGTCCCCTTGCACATATATTTAATTTATGTTTCTCAAAAGGCATTTTTTCTCCTTCACTAAAGAAATATATAGTCATTCCCATATTTAAAACTGGCGAAAGAGGCTGTATTTGAAATTACCGTCCTATTTCAATATTACCTTCCCTCTCTAAGATCTTTGAAAATATTATTAACTGTAGGCTTGTTAAATTCAAATGCTCAATACGATTTTAGAAAGTGAAAGTCAACAACTGATGCCATATATAAATACAACAAACTAGTAATCGAAAATAAAGTTCTTTTTGTTTTAAATTCATTTCTAATTCCGTTCAAACCCCAATATAGAACGCTTATCTTTAAAAGTAATACGGCTATTATACAACCCCTTTAATGCTTGTACAGCTACTGTACAACTCTACTAACGCATATAGCTGTACAATTTGTGCAAATTTTTTACTTATAAGAACTGTATATAACCTTTTTATACAGCCTTTATACAGCCAGAAAATACAGCCTTAAATAGAGAGAAGATTGTTAATATTTACGTCTTTTTTTATAGGAGAGGGGGCAAACGAGCATGCGGCTCAACTGATGGTAAGTGACTACCGCCGCCCATGAACAACTGCAACACCAGGGAGGGAATTGCAGATGCGTTGCCGGCCTTTTAAAAAGGAGTACGCTCTTTTCTTGAATGTCCCTAAGTCGTATCGGTCCGGAAAAATCGCTGATGGTAATCGATTCCACAAGGAAGTCATGCGAGGAAGAAAACATGTTCGAAATTGCACAGTGGTGGGCCGCCAATCATCCAAATGGTGTGGATGGTATCGAGAGTTCTGCCGCGATGTGCGTTCGTTCGTTTTGGCGGCTGGGATTAATCCGAACAATTCCTCAGAGCACTCCCCATGGTAGATGCGAAAGAAAATGCAAAGAGATGCAACATCTCTTCGCAGCGCCAATGAGTCGAGCCGATCGGAAAGGGCTCGGTCGTCGACGATTCGAGCCGCTCTGCGCTAGATGCGGTCAAGTGGAAGGAGCTGGCACTGGGGAGCCCCTGCCCAGAGATGGGAACAGTATTCCATGTGAGGCCGAACCTGCGCCTTGTAAAGTTGCAGGCGGTGTGCCGGCATGAAATACTGTCCCGCTCTGCTGAGCACGCCAAGCTTTTTAGAAGCCAATTTGGCCTTCTCTTCCAAGTGACCACGAAACTGCACGTCACTCGATATGTCGACGCCGAGGATTCCGATACTGGGTGAGGCAACCAAGGGAGTGCCTTGAAACTGAGGAGATACGACAAAGGGGTTCTTTTTAGCGGTAAACGCGCAAACTTGTGTCTTCTGAGGATTAAACTGGACTAGATTTAGTCGCCCCCAGTTCGAGACTTTGTCCAGCAAAGACTCGACTTCAGACACAAGTTTGTTCCGGTACTCGGAGACGTTTTCCCGAGAAATATTAGCACGGCCGGTGTACAGAGCATCACCAGTGCTGTCATCCGCATAGCAATGAATGTTACCAGTTAGCAACATATCATTGATATGCAGAAGAAACAGCGTTGGTGATAGCACACAGCCTTGTGGAACACCAGCGTTAATAGGCTTGTAGTCAGAACATGCACCGTCTACAACGACCTTGATGCTCCGATCTGCAAGGAAGCTGGTGATTCAATTGCACAATTTCTCGGGAAGCCCATAGGAAGGGAGCTTCGAAACGCTTTGTGCCAAACTCGATCGAAGGCCTTCGCAATGTCCAGACTAACGGCCAACGCCTCCCCCTTGGACTCTAGTGCCTCCGCCCATCTATGGGTCAGGTAGACCAGAAGATCACCAGCTGATCGACCCCGACGAAAACCGTATTGGCGGTCACTAATCAGCTGGTGATCCTCAAGGTACCGGATGAGCTGGCAGTTGATAATGGATTCCATTATTTTGGAGAACAAGGAGGTGATCGCGATAGGCCTATAGTTGGACAGGTCTGAGCGGTCGCCTTTTTTAGGGATTGGGTGGACAAAAGCTGTCTTCCATGAATTCGGGAATACGCCTTGGGAGTAGGAGTACCGGAAAAGACGCGTTAGGACCGGTGCCAACTCCGGAGCACACGTCCTCAGCACAATTGGGGGGATTCCGTCAGGCCCACTCGACTTCTGGATGTCCAGGGAGAGAAGTGCTTTGCGAACCGAGCGCTGTGAGAACAGCACATCCGGCATGGAGCACTCACACCGCGGGATGGTCGGCGGTGTTTTCCCCCCGTCATCAAGAGTCGAGTTGGACGCAAAAAGGGAGCCTAAAAGGTCGGCTTTGTCTTTTGCGTCATGGGCCAGTGAGTCGACCTCCCTGTGCAGAGATGGTGAGAGAGTCGCAATTTAAATTAAAAAAAAATCAGATGTGACATTGACACATGAGTATTTTTTATACAAATAGGAATCATTGGAGCGCCTGTTAGTAATCGCGTAACTTCTGAACGACGTGTCGTCAGGAGAATGGTTCATCGTTATGCTAGGATTTGACAGGTGGCGCTGTAGTTAAATTATTAACAAATTCTATATTTATGCATCAAAATAACTCATAATAACAATACACTATATTGCTTTAGAGTCCAAGACAGATCAGAAAGAACAGACAATAACAGACAGAACAGAAAATCACAAAATCTGTAGGTACCCGATAGGTACAGCTGTGTCAAGTTATTAATATCTATATTTTATACTTGCGACTCGCCCCAGCTACGTCTGTGTAGGATCTATTAATGTGACGTTATTTAAATATAAGATAATCAAAGACCATTAATTATATCAATACTTCGGTTTTTCAAAAATATCTCCTAGTTTTTCGGATAAAATATAGCCTAGATCCTTCCTGGCATTGCTTTCTTGTATTTTTCAGCCATTACAAAGATTAGCCTGGACAGACAGACGGACAGACAAAAACTTTAAAAATGTTTATTTATGTCATAATACCATCCAAAGAACCCCCTGAGCGTAATAGAAGCTAGTTTTTGAAGTGAAAACTTATTTAGCGGCGTTGTGCACTTTTTTGTAATGGGTAAAAAATATTAAACTCGCGTCAGGTCACGTGTCCTGATCGAAAATTCGTAAGACGGACGGAGAGTAGACAGTCGGCGCGGCGTAGGAGAGGAAGTAACTTAGGTTTAATTAATTTTCATTTTCTTAATTAATATAATTTTATTATTAAGATTAGGTTTCGATCGAGTCTACTGTACTGCTTGACGAAATTATTAATATAGATACATATGTACTTACACATTATAGATGTAATATTTGTAATATGTTTATACTTTATAGCATTAACCTATATTTTTATAACATCACAATAAGCACATGTGCGGTGTAGGTTTACCAAACAAATAATTTCGAATGAAAAAAAAGTGCACAACGCCGCTAAAGAAGTTTTCACTTCAATAAATGAAATAAGATAATAATAAACAATCTTCGCCATTCCAAAATATCAAAAATACACAACGTTAATATTCAAGATTTCACTTTTGCCGGCACTCCCGGAGTGCAACCCGTCGTTTTTTTTTATAGGATAGAGTGAAAAACGAGCATACAGTCCACCTCATCGTAAGTGGTTGCTGTGACCCATAGACATTTGCATTTATCCTACATAATCAAAATGCAGATGCGTTGTCACCCGTGAGTACTAAGATGGAATGCCTCTTTTCCAGTAAAAAGTGTAGTTATTTTAATATTACAGACAGATATTTCAATTTTATTTATACTCGTATGTCTATACATTTACGCTTACACCGAAAAAAGCCCGGAGTGGGACTCGTCGCACCACCTTCCCGAAAGGGTAGACTAACATCTGCGGGGCCAGCTAATTTTTAGGGTTCCGTACCCAAAGGGTAACCAACGGGACCCTTTTACTAAACCTTCGCTGTCCGTCTATCCGTCCGTTCGTCTGTCTATCAGTGGGCTGTATCTCATGATCCGTAACAGGTAGAGAATTGTAATTTTTACAGAATGTGTATTTCTGTTACCGCTATAATCAACAAATGCAATAAATAATAAAAATAAAAATAAATTAATAATTGAAGGGGGATCCCCTACTAGAAACGTGTTTTACGATGGTACGGAACCCTACATGCGCGAGTCCGACTCGCACTTGGCCGGCTCTTTTTAAACCAGTAATAGTTCACCTAATGGTAAGTCGATGCTGAGAACTGAATCTAACCTCAACTAAAAATAAAATTGCAGATACGTTTTTCAGTTACCATTATTAAGGGTCTGCGGTTCTCGTCACTCTTCATAATAATAATAACATTCAGACCGAATTACGACCACGGCGGCGAGTCTCATCGGAGATGAACTATCTGCGAAGGACAGACAGGATTATAGTGCACAAGTGTACGTGCAAACACAGCTGCACTCTCTGTTCCCTCACTCTCATAGTCCGATGGACGGCAATTAGACACGATCGAAAAGAGATTAGGCGTAGGACCATCGGCTTTACGTGCTTTCCGAGGTACGGGATAAAACCACCGCCAAGCTCCGAGATGCAACTGAGAATACAGAAACCATCATTGTTGTACGTGGATGAGCCATGCTGCAGCTATATTAGTAGTATAGTTGTAGCAAGAATGGGTGGCTCAACCGGGGAAGGCCCACACGCTCACAGAATACCAGCTTAAACTGGCAGCTTGACACTGCTGTGTTTCGTATGGTGAGTGTATAGAACCGGAGACCCTTTTTACTGGTAAAGAGGCATTTCATCTTAGTCCTCACGGGTAACGACGCATCTGCATTTTGATTCTTTATTGAGGATAAATGGCTATGGGTAACCGCAACCACATACCATCAGGTAGACTGTGTGCTCGTTTGTTATCCTTATTCTATAAAAAAAGTCGAAGCCGACCTTTTAGGCTCCCTTTTTGCGTCCAACATGATGACGGGGGGAAAACACCGCCGACCATCCCGCGGTGTGAGTGCTCCATGCCGGATGTGCTGTTCTCACAGCGCTCGGTTCGCAAAGCACTCCTCTCCCTGGACATCCAGAAGTCGAGTGGGCCTGACGGAATCCCCCCAATTGTGCTGAGGACGTGTGCTCCGGAGTTGGCACCGGTCCTAACGAGTCTTTTCCGGTACTTCTACTCCCTTAGGCCTATCGCGATCACCTCTTTGTTCTCCAAAAGAATGGAATCCATTATTAACTGCCAGCTCATGCGGTACCTTGAAGATCACCAGCTGATTAGTGACCGCCAATACGGTTTTCGTCGGGGTCTATCAGCTGGTGATCTTCTGGTTTACCTGACCCATAGATGGGCGGAGGCAGTAGAGTCCAAGGGGGAGGCGTTGGCCATTAGTTTCGACATTGCGAGGGCCTTCGATCGGGTTTGGCATAAAGTGCTTCTTTCGAAGCTCCCTTCCTATGGGCTTCCCGAGAAATTCTGCGATAGGATCACCAGATTCCTTGCATATCGGAGCATCAAGGTCGTTGTAGACGGTGCATGCTCCGACTACAAGCCTATTAACGCTGGTGTTCCACAAGGCTGTGTGCTATCACCAACGCTGTTTCTTCTGCATATCAATGATATGTTGCTAACTGGTAACATTTATTGCTATGCGGATGACAGCACTGGTGATGCTCTATACACCGGCCGTGCCAATATTTCTTGGTAAAACGTCGCCGAGTACCGGAACAAACTTGTGTCTGAAGTCGAGTCTTTGCTGAACAAAGTCTCGGCTTGGGGGCGACTAAATCTAGTCCAGTTTAATCCTCAGAAAACACAAGTTTGCGTGTTTACCGCAAAAAAGAACCCCTTTGTCGTATCTCCTCAGTTTCAAGGCACTCCCCTTCTTGCCTTAGCCAGTATCGGAATCCTCGGAGTCGACATATCGAGTGACGTGCAGTTTTGTGGTCACTTGGAAGAGAAAGCCAAATTGGCCTCTAAAAAGCTTGGCGTGCTCAGCAGAGCGGGACAGTATTTCATGCCGGCACACCGCCTGCAACTTTACAAGGCTCAGGTTCGGCCTCACATGGAATACTGTTCCCATCTCTGGGCAGGGGCTCCCCAGTGCCAGCTCCTTCCAGTTGACCGCATCCAGCGCAGAGCGGCTCGAATCGTCGACGACCGAGTCCTTTCCGATCGGCTCGATTCATTGGCACTGCGAAGAGATGTTGCATCCCTTTGCATTTTCTTTCGCATCTACCACGGGGAGTGCTCTGAGGAATTGTTCAGATTAATTCCAGCCGCCAAATTTCACGAACGCACGTCGCGGCAGAACTCCCGATACCATCCACACCATCTGGATGATTGGCGGTCCACCACTGTGCGATTTAGAAGATGTTTTCTTCCTCGCACGATTTCCTTGTGGAATCGATTACCATCAGCGATTTTTCTGGACCGATATGACTTAGGGACCTTCAAGAAAAGAGCGTACTCCTTTTTCAAAGGCCTGCAACGCATCTGCAATTCCCTCCCTGGTGTTGCGGTTGTTCATGGGCGGCGGTAGTCACTTACCATGAGGTGGGCCGCATGCTCGTTGGCCCCTTTCTCCTACATAAAAAAAATCTGATTTTTGGCCCAACCCGGGATTCAAACCTGGCACCTGCTGATCAGTAGTCACGCTGAAGTTTATGTTTTAAGTATCTTAAAATTAGACTTTAATAATTTAAACTTAGACGTAAACTTAGACTTTAATAGTTTAAAATTAAAAATTTTGTACAACCGACTGCAATATAAATTATTAAGTATAACTCAAAAACTATTGATCAGACCTTAATCAAATCTATATGGGACCAGATGAGAAGCACCAGATTTCAAATAAACAAACAAGCATCGAAATCGGTTTACCCATAAAGTTTGAGGTATAACACAAAAAAACATACAGTCGAATGGAGTACCTCCTCCTTTTTAAAGTCGGTAGAAAAGTAATTTTCGGTTGTCGTAGTTCGACATAAACCTTACCATCCACATAATGTGCTAGTATGTGAATTATGACATCCATCTTAATTCACTGTCGAAAACAGGAAAACCATTAAAATAAAATATATTTATAGTAATTAAATATTCACCAACGTAATTTAATAGGTTATTATTTCCTCCAATTAGTTATATCTAACGTTCACAACGTCATTGGGCTAATTAGATTGAAAAAAAATCTATCATTTGTGGTCATTTGTTTTTCATGTATGTATTCTGTAATTAATTTGTTCGATAATAATACTGACGTTACTACATTAGTCAGTGGGTAATACGTGTTGTGCAAGAGTTGGGAATACACAACCACAATATTTATTTGTAGTAGTTTATAGCATATTAGTAGATTTGGAAAAATAAGTGATATTCGTTCTGTAAATACTAGGAACAGAAGCTAGTAGTACCTGTTACTCGACTTCACAGAGTCATTCATTCTTGCGACGATGTATACGCTTTTACAACAAAATCCTAGAATATATACAAAACTTGAACTCTTCAAATTTCAATAACTTTATTAATTAAAGTTTGTATAAAAGGGGTAATATTATAATATTAAGCAATTTCTGGATGATAAAAACCCCTGGGAATGAGATAATCGCTACCAAGCTATTTCTAATTTGTTTTGTGTTGTTAATATAAAGCTGTCTTTTTGTCAAAAAAAATAAGTCCAGCTTTCTTACTGGTTCTTCCTAGGACAGATGTTTTTTTCGAACCAGTGTTAATTAAACAAAAGAGTGACTTTCAATAAGTATTATATATAATCTATATAAAATTGAATAAAAAGTTTCTGTTTCGGTTTCTACAGAATAAGGATGACATACGAACACACAGTCCACCTGACGGTAACTGGATTCTGTGGTCCATGGACATTTACGAGTATATAAATCTTTTTTCGAAATTAAAATGCAGATGCGTTGTCACCCCTGAGGACTAAGAGCTTACTGGAAACGAGTAAAAAGGGTCTCCGGTTCTCTACACTCACTATAAACAACACAGCAGCATTAAGTTTCTATTTTACCTGGTATTCTGTGAGAGCGTGGTTCTTACCCGGTCAACCCAACCTATACGTGATACAACCAAAATATCGCTGCAGCATGTCATTATTGTGTGGAAGCTGTATTATTTGCAGAAGCTAATCACCTGCACCTACAATATACATACCACAAATAGGATAAAACAGAGTAAATAGCTAACTCTAGCACACTGTTATGCTTTAAAGCCGATTGAAAACCGCTGCCAAACCGTATCGAAATATATATTATTGTAGCCGATAACAACGGACGTCGATTACAGTTCCACCGAATAATATTAATTTTACAACTCGTGCCGACACAATTTATGAGTTTATTTACACTGTTTCGTTCAACACGTAACGAGTTCAAATGTTGATTAATTAAATTCTTTCCATTGCCCATTAGAATATCTCACAGCCTGTAGTTATACTGGCTGTCTAATCTCTATATCCTTTATACCGCTACAATGCAATGAAGGTACTGTTGCTTGGCGGCAGAAATAGGTAAGAAAGAGTATCTACTACGTTCGTGTGAGTGGAAATGAGGTGATAGATTCACTTACGCCGCTACTACACGGCGTTTTTTAGATCGGGGAAAAGTTTCTTTGTATTTTATATACAAATACAAGACTTTATTTCAAAGTTTAATTATATTTAATTATAATACACATATGTGCCATTATGTTCGATAACTTTTTGCCATCTTGTAGGTAGTGACATAATCGCATTGCTGTAGAAATCTCGGTATTTTTGTCCAAAAAAAAGCGACCGAATAGTTTTGACAGACCTAACTTAATGTTAACCTAACACTACCCATAGACTACTGAAGAGAACGAATTAATTGCATAATCTGATGGTGCAAGATCGGAACTATATAGTGGATGCATAAACACTTCCCAACCAAGCTGTCTCAATCTCTCTGAGTAGCAAAATATGTGTGTGATTTGGCGTTATCATGTTGAAAGACCACTTGCTTTTCTGTTGATCAATTCCGGCCATTTTTTCTCAATTTCTTGCTTTTATCTCATTAGTTGTTGGCAGTAGAGATTTGAATCATTGGTTTTGCCCGGTGTTAAAAGCTCATAATAAACGATGCCATTCCAATCCCACCATACACACAACATCACCTTATTGCGTGTTAATCCGGGTGTCGCTAGAGCCTGTGAAGCTTGACCACCATTTGACCATGATCATTGTAGCCGTAGGTGACCCACGTTTCATCGCCAATAACCAATATTTTCAAAATTGTTTCGGTTTCATTACCTTTCAGTAGAGAATTGCAAATGAGTACACGATTCATTAGGTTTCTTACAATGAGCTCGTAGGGTACCTAAATATTGAGCTATTTTGTTTAGCCAGACTTTTTCAAATGTGTTTAATCTGTTTTGTGGTCAATCCTCAATTCCTCGACTATGTCATAACTACTAATATGCCGATCTTGCTTCACTTCCTCAAAAATGGCATCGACTTTATTCGTATGAGGGCGACCAGAGTGAGCTGCATCTTTGGCATCAAAATGTCTGGACTGAAACTGGCTTGTTCCAACTTTACTACTCTTACTGACACTGGGTTCATAAACGTCTTAATTTTGTTTTGCGGCTTGAGTCACATTTCTGACTTTTTTGTAATAATACTTAAGAATGTATCGAATTTCTTCGTTAGATTCACTCATTTTGAGAGAAAAACAACAGAAAAATGGCGGCAAAGTGTTTTTTTTACTTTCTATTTTTCTTTTTTGTAATGCCGAGAAACCTGGCAACTTTGCCATTTTTGCAAGGATTTAAAAGTTTAGGACTAATTTTCCAAGAAAAAATGTACTGTCAGACTGGGCGTCAATGCTGAAAATATGACATTATACTCTTCATAGATTTGATATTTATTAGTTATTTAAACAAATACTAACATTAAATAGACAAAATATTAAAAAAAATGGCAAAGATAACCTCA
Source organism: Parnassius glacialis (assembly GCA_033319125.1). Lineage (NCBI taxonomy): Eukaryota > Metazoa > Arthropoda > Insecta > Lepidoptera > Papilionidae > Parnassius > Parnassius glacialis. Next base: position 18,129,321 of record JAVANC010000008.1, read on the forward strand.
CTTTGTTGCAACTTTGCCATCGGGTTTTATTATAAAAATAATAGGATTTGACTTCAAGGTTGAAGGTAAGTTTACCTCATAATATAATACACAACAGTTACCTACAGTTATGATTTGCTCCTTTAATTGTGTTGTAAATAGCAAAGTTCACTCTTATGGAAAAGTTGCCCTCCCATTTTGCAATATTTCTTACAAACTTGAAAATATGGGTCAGGCTTGTCAAAAATCGTTGATACGGACTTAACTTAATTTTTTTTAATTAAATCTTATCACAATAACTTTTTCATCTAAAATCTAAAATATATCAAACAAAAATACTGTCGTCTATAATTAAAAATGAAATTGGTGCAATAATAAGCTTAAATAAATTATAGTATCAATAAAAATGTTTGTCACATTCATTTTTAAGAAGTATTCGTTTTTTTTATTAGTCACCATCATCATTTTATTATGGGTCGTAATAAAACGATTTCAAGTCATGATTATTGTAATCAATCTAAATATTCATCACCATTACAGCCCTTCACCAGTCCACTGCTGAACATAGGCCTCCCCCAAGGAATGCTACAAAGCACGGTCTTGAGCCACCTGTATCCACTACTTCCTCCATGTGTTATCAGGTCGTCACTCCATCTAGTGGGGGACGCCCTATACTTCATCCGCCGGTACGAGGCCGCCAATCGAGAACCTTTTTTTAGCCCATCGGTTGTCGGTTCTTCGAGCTTTTCGGCCCATTGCCACTTCAGCTTACTAATCCGTTGGGCTATGTCGGTCACTCTGGTTTTACTGCGGATATCCTTATTTCTAAGTTTATCACGCAGAGAAACCCCGAGCATAGCCGTCTCCATAGCTCGCTGAGCGACCTTAAGCTTCCTCCCGGCCAGCAGTGAAGTACCACGTCTCAGTTCCATAGGTAATCACTGACAACACGCACTGGTTGTACAGTCTCGTTTTCAAGTTTTGAGGTATACCTGACGAGAAGATGTGCCGTAATTTCCCGAACGCTGCCCAGCCGAGTTGAATCCGTCGATTGACTTCTTGGTCGAAGATGGCCTTACCTAGTCGGGCTATTTGTCCCAGGTAAACATACTCATCGACAACTTCGAGCTTAGTGCTTCCAAACACTATCGACATAGGTGTGACATGGGCGTTATACATGATCTTTGTTTTGTCCATGTTCATCTTAAGACCTATTCGTTGAGAGGCACTATTGAGGTCATTGAGCATAGTGCTTAGGTCCTTATATAGGATTATATCGTCGGCAAATGTAAGGTGAGTGGTGTACTCGCCATTGACGTTAATGCCGTATCCTTTCCAGTCCAGATGCTTGAAAACGTCGTCCAATGAAGCGGTGAAGAGTTTCGGGGATATAACATCACCCTGTCTTACACCTCTCTGCAATTGGATAGGTTTCGTACTCTGGTTCTGTATTTGTATTCGGATAGACATCGAAGCCCTTCTGTACAAACATTTCAGTACTTCGATATACCGACATTCAACTTGGCACCGCTGTAGAGACTGCAGCACCGCCCAAATTTCGACGGAATCAAAAGGTTTCTCACAGTCCACATACGTCAGACATAGTGACAAATTGTACTTCTCGGACTTCTGTACAATTTTCCGAAGGGTATTTATGTGGTCTATGGTGCTAAAGCCTTTTCGGAAACCAGCTTGTTCGGGAGGCTGGAATTCGTCGAGCCTGCATGCGAGACGGTTCGTAATGACTCTCGAAAATAGCACGTAGACGCGGCTCAGAAGGGAAATCAGTCTGTAGTTCTTCAAGAGAGCGTTATCGCCTTTCTTGAAGAACAAGACCACCGCACTTCTGCTCCACATCTCCGGTGTACTGCCACCATGGAAAATGGAATTAAAGGTACTTGAACGACTTCAAGTACCGGTTTTCCACTCGCTTTCAGCAGGTTCGCTGTAATTCCATCCTCGCCTGTGGCCTTGCCGTTTCTAAGGTGCTGGAGAGCCATTCTAATCTCGCTCAGACTGACGTCCAGACTTTGACTATAATGAATGAATGAATGCATAATATGCCCAGGCCGTCTATAGGGAGCAATGTACAGTTACTAGACGATTAGCGACGAAAAATAAGAAAAGAAATTTAAAAATATTTCTGTTAATAGTAAAAATAAGGATGAATAGGTAGGTGAATAAATTGAGGTATTGTTTTTGCGCAAATACTTCGAAATATATTAATGACTGTCGTGAGGATTGAGCCTTTATTGAGGTCAGTAAGTGGGGCGAGATTATCCTTGTTCAAGATCAATCTATACGTCAGAATTTGATCGACAGTTCTGACGTATTGCACGTTAGAGAATGTTCAACCTAGCGTTCACTACGTCATCAAAACAAAAATACCTCCACGGCTTCGCATTGGTGATTTTTCCATCTCGACAAAAGTGTCTGACAATTGGACCCGATAGTAGATAATTTCATAAAAAATCAGCACCAGCCATTCTCATGTGATGGTCTTTCATTCATGTGGCTATTGATTTTTATTTATAGGTATATAGACTTTATGACAAAAGAGCTAACTGTTCACCTTTTTTTATAGGATAGGGTGACAAACGGGCACACAGTCCACCTGATGGTAAGTGGTAGCTGTGGCCCATAGACATCTACATCTATCCTCGATTGCGAATCAAAATGCAGATGCGTTGTCACCCGTGAGGACTAAGGTGGAATGCCTCTTTTCCAGTAAAAAGGGCCTCCAGCCACCTCCACTCACCGAGCGAAACGCAGAGGTGAACTTCTACTTCACGCTGGTATTCTGTGAGGTCGTGGTACCACCCCGGTTCGAGCCGGCCCATCCGTGCGACAGCAAAAGCTGCCGCCTGGCTCTACCACTGTCACCTAATGGTAAGCGGCAACTGCAGCCCATGGACACCTGCAACTTCAAACAAAGAAAGCTACAGATACATTGCCACCTCGGAGGCTAAGGTGGAATGTCTTACAGCCTATAATTACTACTGTTGTAGTTATACTGGTTCTCTATAACACTTCAGTCCGGAACAAGCAGTGTACCTAAGCACTGTTATTTGGCAGCAGAAACATCTATTATAATAACATTTTAGGACAAGTGTAGTTCAATAAGGTATTGGTATAACGAAGTAGTTTCTTTTATACTAAGGGTGACAAACGAGCACATAGTTCACCTGATGGTAAATGGATGCTGTGGCCCACAGACATCCACACCTATCCTCGATTAAGAGTTAAAACGTAGATGCGTTGTCACCCATGAGGGTTTCCGGCTCTCTACACTCACCATACGAAACACAGCAGTGTTAAGCTGCTATTTTACGCTGGTATTCTGTGAGAGCGTGGTCCTTCCTCGGTCGAGCCGACCAATTAGCGATACAACTATAATATAACTGTAGCATGACTTTATCACGTAGTAACTAGGATCACGCATTTAATATGCAAATACAAAAATAGTTACAGACTATATACGTACAACTTCTAACTGGGGACCTCCAATATTTAAAAAAAATTATACAGCAATTATTTCGCCGTGCTGCTTAAGTGTATGTTAAATTATTTAACTAAATAACCCATTGCAACTTAAAAAGTCTACTGCATAACATAGGCCTAGCCATTATATTGCCTCGTAAGGGGTTTTTGCCATAGTGGCCACGTTCGGCAATTGGGTTGGCAACCGCAGTTATTATAATTGAATGCCTTACGCGCGCGCGTAAATGTTATAAAAATCACATTCCCAGAATGATAAATTATTGTTGAATTTAGTATTATTTTTTGAATCAATTGCTGTTGTTACATTAAAAAAAAGCTGTATTATTGGCATAAGGTGTAGATTTATCAAGACCGCATGGAGGCGTAAACACGATAACTTTTGAAAATATCAATTATTCAACTCCATCTACTTTTTAAAATCTTCATCTATCATGTGGGAAGTCATGGAATGTAAATGGCAGTTTAATGTTTTGTTTAGTTATAATTAATTTTTTTCGTCTGAGAAAGAGCGAAATTTTCGGTGTTTTTAGCAGACTTGTATGAATTTATTTTACTATATTATACACTTTGCTTCACTCTCGGCCACAGAGTACTTTTTTACTCCGGGCGTAGCCGCCGTCGTGAGTGGTTGTTTGTTTATAGCGGTTAGTGCTGAAAAATATCAATCGCTTTAGAAATACAAAATATTCCAATAACCAAATTTGATACATACTTGACCAAGGTAAGATATTATTATTATTTTTATAATCACAGATTTTTATTAAAATATTTTGTTTCGCTAAAAGTACGCGGGATTTTTATATATAAATATACTTATACGTCTTGGACTATACAAAGACCTGAAGGTGTACTTCGATATCTCCTACTGGAACTCAACTTCTTGACGAGTAGAACTAGGTGTGTCGAGATTGTGCTTCTTATGTTAGTTATGATGAGACCTTACTCTGACTTGAAAGTTTATATCGGTGAATGCTACTGGAACTCCTCGAAGAGTAGTAATAGTAATAGGTGTGCTGAGTTTGGGCTCGTTTTGTTAGTTATGATGAGACCTTACCCTGACTTGAAAGTGTATATCGGTGAATGCTACTGTAACTCCTCGAAGAGTAGTAATAGTAATAGGTGTGTTGAGTTTGGGCTCGTTTTGTTAGTTATGATGAGACCTTACCCTGACTTGAAAGTGTATATCGGTGAATGCTATTGGAACTTCTCGAAGAGTAGTAATAGTAATAGGTGTGTTGAGTTTGGGCTCGTTTTGTTAGTTATGATGAGACCTTACCCCTGACTTGAAAGTGTATATCGGTGAATGCTACTGGAACTCCTCGAAGAGTAATAATAGTAATAGGTGTGTTGAGTTTGGGATCGTTTTGTTAGTTATGATGAGATCTTACCCCTGGACTTGATATTGTGACTTGAAGGTGGAGTTTGATGACTGCTACTGGAACTATTCGACGAGGATAACTAGATGTGCAGAGTTTGTGCTCGCTTTGTTAGTTACGAATAGACCTTACCTTCGGACTTGACGGAGTCACTTGAAGGTGTACTTCGGTGACTGTTACTGGACTTTTTGATGAATATAAGTACAATTTACATTTTTAATTTTTTTACTATCATATGACCATTATGAGTCGTACACTTTTGGATTTTCCAAACTTTTAGTAAAATTATGGTACAATTGGAAGTATAGGTAGTATTAAGGTTATCAGTGAAAACTTGTGTGTATTTAAACCACTTTAAAAAATTTAGGTATAATCATGTTATACTTACGTAATTTTTTTAATGCGCTTAAGGCATGCACAATTGGATTTACCAATAGTTTTTTTAAATTGTTATCGGTAAAATGCTGCTGCCCATCTCTTGTTTTAATTTCCCTCTGTCGCGTCTTACGACACCTACGGCATAATATGAGGTAGTGGATATACTTACACCGCTACTACAAGCTTAGGTTAGAAAATTAATAAGCTACCATAGCTCTAATATTATATGTAATATGTAACAATGAAGTGATAACCGCTAATCGGAGGTGGAATGTTGACTTGTAAAGACATGCAGGCAATCGATGGATGCATGTGGCCCAGGACGGTGTTTTGTGGCATTCCTTGGGGGAGGCATATAATGAGCAGTGGACTTGTAAAAAGTTGTAATGATATTGATATGATACTATGAATTATATTAACGAGTTGTAAACTTGCAAAACACTATTTTATATGTAGCTTTACTGCTTTATAATAGAGCCTTATTTAAATACAATTAAATAACAATATTTTTTTAAATCGATTATAGTACGCTTAAAAACTAAGTATTCTCCTTAACTTTCACGTTTTTCACAATTGTTCTCCGATCAGAGACACATTTATTTATTTATTTATTCTTTATTGCACCGTTTCCCATTTGCCGGGTCGCGACCCGGTACCGGGCCATCAAAATAAAATACCGGGTCGCAACATTCCCGCCTTGTTTTAAAAATAATACCTACTATCGATCGACGCATCGTTAACATTCATTTTTAAAACATTTTTACTATTAATAAATATGTATTATTTTACTTAATGGAAGCAGCTTGGGTTTAAAAGTATTAAGTGGGTCACGAAGGTACAGTGTGAGAATTACCGGGCCATGGCAGAGCAATGTTTGGGAAACATTGCTTTATTGCATTCCTTAATCTAAAAGAATACAAAGGGCGGACTTAATGCCTTGTGGCATTCTCTACCAGTCAACCCATGGAGTGGTGAGAATTTGAAGTAGGTGTAGCAATATAGAATAAAAACAAAATAGAAATAATAATTAATTAAGTTATATATCGGCGCTGGAAAGGAAAAAATTACCAAGCGACACTTTGGTCGATATTGAGTTATATATATCATTGGAATCAGCTTTTTTTCTGCGTCGATTGGTCCTACTGTCATGATTCTACGATGAATTTAATGTCGTTTAGTTATTTTAAAATTTGAGGATTTTTTGAAGTTTTTGGCGACCAACCGACGATAATTTTCGTCATTTAAAAAAATATTGCGTTTAAGACAATTTTCAATCTACCGCATTTCTATTTAGTAAATTTATCCTGTTTTTGATACGAGGGTGGATTGAAAAGTACTCGGCCTAACACAGATCCATTCAATTCTGAAAATCAAATCTACCCACATTATTTAGTTCAGTTCAGACTAGTTCATTGTGTGAAGTTCGAAACGTGTGCGATAATTAGTTGTGATTTTATAAATTTATTAACAAAGTAATCGGACATAATTTCCGCGAATGGAGCAAATCGAGCAGCGTGCCGTCATTAAGTACCTCCATAAGAAGGGGCTATCATCAAAAGCCATCCATGATGACATGGTCAGTACATTAGGCGATTGTGCTCTGTCATATTCATCCGTCAAAAATGGATAGCAGAATTTAAGCGTGGTAGAGAGAGTGTGAAAGATGAACCCCGCTCTGGAAGGCCTTCGACGACAACTACTGACGAAAATATTAAAAAAGTACTTGATTTAATAATGGGAGACCGCAGATTAGAAATTAGAGAGATAGCCGAGATTATAGGCATCTCTTATGAACGAACTCAAAACATCATTGTCAACGAGTTGGGTTTCCACAAGGTGTCTGCGAGGTGGGTTCCGCGACTGCTTTCAGTTGAACAAAAAAGGACGCGATTGACTATTTCACGCGACTGTTTGGAGTTATTTGAAGCCGATGCAGATGATTTTTTGAATCGTTTTGTTACTATAGACGAAACATGGGTTCATTACTGTACACCGGAAACAAAACAACAATCAAAACAGTGGAGAAGACCTGGTTCACCACCCCCTAAAAAGGCTAAGTCGATTTTGTCGGCAAATAAGGTGATGGCTTCAGTATTCTGGGACTCGAAAGGTGTGATTATGATTGATTATTTTGAAAGGGGTCAGACTATAAACTCTGATTACTACTGCACCTTACTACGTCGTTTACGAGAGGAAATAAAAGAAAAACGTCGAGGAATGCTCAGAAGAAAAGTCCTGTTTCATCAAGATAACGCCCGTGTTCACACGTCAGTACAGTCAATGGCTGAAATTCACAACTGTGGCTTTGAACTGTTACCGCATCCACCGTATTCACCTGATCTGGCACCATCAGACTTCTTTCTGTTCCCTAACCTAAAAAAAGCACTTGGGAGGTCAAAGATTTTCGACAAACGACGAGGTCAAAGCAGCTGTAGACGCATATTTTGACTCTAAGGAAGAATCATTTTTTTTCAACGGTCTAAATGCTTGGAAGGGGAGGTGGCAAAAGTGTATTGAACTTGATGGTGATTATTTAGAAAAATAAAAATATAACTGATTTAGTATGTGTTTATTTTCTTGGTTAGGCCGAGTACTTTTCAATCCACCCTCGTATAAATTATTTTGGGTTTAAGTTACTTTTTCCTGAACTTATGAAAATTAAATATTTTGTTGGCTATCTTTTCCTCCGTAAAAATTTTATTTTTTTGCAACCTCTTACCTTTTTACCTGTCCTTAATATTAGCTATTTGTCATTTAGATATTTTTTACCAGGTCTGATTAACAATAATAAACGATATATAAAAATATCGTTTAGTGATATTTTTCCTTTCTGTAATTTTGTCGCTTAGATGAATGTGACCTGCCGTTTTCTAATATATTTTGGCGTTAAGATATCTCTTCCAGAAATATTTATTTAATAAAACGTCAGTTGAGCCTTCCGCGTTGATCTTGAATTGTCGTGTAACTAGGTTGTGATTTAATATTGAAGTGGTCGTTAGGAACAAAAAATTGTATCACCGTGCTACTAGCTGGCGCTTGGTGAATAGATGTGCGACCGCGCGTCCCAATGACTCGCCGCTTGGTCTAGAAAAGCGGTAATTATTTTCATTTAAGTATTACATAATATTCTTTAGTTGTGTGCTAATGTTTGAGTTACTCACATTTTACAACTGCGAAAGGACCTACGTTTTTCGAAATTAATAGACATAGCTTTAATTAATGCAGGTATTAGTCCCAAGTACCTCGTTAGAAGATAATATACCAAGGATTAGTTAATGTAATTAACTTTTATTTTGATGATAACATAATTTTATTTTTCTTTGCAAGACTCCTTACCCATACAAAATGTTTCTGAAGATTATAATGTCGTGTCATTCTAAGAAAAATATTTGATTATTTTGAAGTATTTCAAAATTGCTTCTCGCCAGATGATTCCAAGGTTGTTGCTGATTTTGGCGCTGTTATGGAACTTCAGAGAATGGACCTTTTTATCATTATCTGTAGTGCCCCTCGGAGGTAGATCCCAGCTATGAATCGATAGCTCATTTAAAATTGCATCTTGCCATAAACAGGAGTGCTACCGGGCCTGGACTGACGCGTCGGTGTCCCAGGATGTAAACACCAAGAAGAAAAGAAATATAATAAATATAAGAAAGTTTTGCTTCTAGCTCCTACAAAAGAGTCATTGCTAACGCAAAGCAGTGCACTGATTCGTGCGTAAATCTGCAGAATTGGCGACACTAACTTCGGAAATGGTAAGCAAATCGGGAACTTACCTAAAGTAGGTAATAAAGTGTCCAAACAGTTTTTTAATCATATAAGAATGGTTCCAATAGAGTAAATAGTACAATTAATATACAAACTTTAATCAGCTTTCCTGTAATGTTGCCTATATGTCGCTTGGTAATTTTTTCCTTTCCACTGTCGATATACATTTTACTAATATATACAATAAATAAACTATAAAAATATATCCTATTTATACATCATGTATACGAGTATATATTATATGTACATACACAAGCATACATATACTTATACCAACATACATATACAAATAGTACATATAAATAACTATAAATATATACGTCTAAAATATAAATGACATGGATGATTCATGTAAGAAGCGTTGTCTTTAACAGTTGGGTCGGTTTGAACTGGGAAGAAACATTCATTCACAGAATACCAACGCAAAGTAACAGCTTAATGCTGCTGTGTTCCGTATGGTGAGTGTAGAGAACCGGAGACCCCTTTTACTCGAAACAACGCATTCTCTCTTAGCTCTCTCAGGGGTGACAATGCATTTGCATTTTGATTCTTAAGTAAGGATATATGTACTCGTATATTCTAGATGTCCATGGGCCACAGCACCTACTTACCATCGGGTGAACTGCGTATTCGTTTGTCACCCTAATTCTATTAAAAAAAGTAGATTCACATAAACGATATTTGATGTTACTAGTAAAGGAAAAATATACTGGTGTTTTGCATTTCGCTGGAACTTATCGCTTAATTTCTAAAACATTCACTTTGGTGTTGCGCTTACACAATACGCTCTATAAAAACACAAAAGGAGCTCTTAAGTCAAAAGTTGGCGTCACAAATCGGCCATCGGTCGCATAAACTCATTCTAAAGAAACCATAATAGGGACTCGGCACCCTCATTCAATCGACCCGCCATACGGGCCCGCACTCTAACACTGATTGTATATTTATTTACTTCTATAAATTGAGAGCATAAATAAAACGCTCGGGTCGAAAGGACAAGCGCACAGTGAATGATTCGACGATTATATTCGGCTGTTAATTTATTGAATTAAATTGTTGTTGGTCCGTTTAAGTGGCCGGGTTTTAAATGATTAGGGTTGTTCGGAATAGGTACTTAGTAGATGTACGAGTGTAATAACGGTAACAGTTTACTATTGATGTAAACGCACATCGAATCTAGATTAATCGACTTTGTCTATAAGTTAATCAAGTCTACGTTTGTTTTTGTTTTATGTAAATTAACTTGGTAGTTCCACGTTGAAACTATATTATGACTGTAGTGCGAATTGGTCAACTCAACCGGGAAAGGATCACGTTCATACAGAATACCAGGATAAAATAGCAGATTAATTTTGTGTTTGGTATGGTTAGTTACGAGCATCGTAGCCTGTAGAGTTTTGTGGTAACGAGGTATTCCGTCTTATTCTCCAGGGGTAAAAATATACAATATATATATATATATATATATATATATATATGTGTGTGTGTGTGTGTGTGTGTGTGTGTGTGTGTGTGTGTGTGTGTGTGTGTGTGTGTGTGTGTGTGTATGAAGGTGTTGTGTGACGGCAGCATCTACCTGCGTACTGTGTGCGTTACTCTATGTGCTGGACTGTATGCTCGTTTAATTTTTATATAGAGAGCGTGAAAATCATGAATATGTGGTGGTCTATCTCTGGGTAGCCAACTAGTATTATTCTTCACTTATTCGAATTTTAAAATATATAATAAAAATAAATCAGTGTCACGTAGTGATGCACGTTAAAAAAACATCGATGTTTCTTTCATTGCAAAGTGGCACCGATGTTATATCGATATATCAAAAAATACATCGGTGTTGTTTCATACATACATTGTTTTTTTTAAACACTAACACAGAGCAAGTTTCAAAGTGGATTCTTACTTAATAATTTTGGGAATCTAGACGAGCAAATTGACACTGTCACCTCAATGTATCTGACCTAAAAGCAAGCGAATGCTTTGTTTAATCAGCCTGGCGGTATTATGAGAAAAAATCGCAAAATACTCTCCGCGCCGGTAGGAAATCTGCACTGCTGTATTCCAGTTTGAATTACAATTACAGACCGTGAAGCATTCCATTTTAATCCTCAGAGTTCCATTTTAGACTCATCTGTGGTATTCTTGGTTGTAAGTTTTCTGCGGTTCTTAAAGGACTGGAGTATCCAGTAACCCATATAACTATGCAGTAACGAGTAATCTCTACTTGCCATCAGGCGGAGTGTAAGTTTGTTAGTCATTTCGGTTTTATAAAATAACCTCTTGCACTGTTTCAATTAAATCACATTTTCCTATCTTGTTTATTTGACAACGGTTACCCAACTGTGTGAGATATAAAGCATTCAAAATATATTTTTTTATAGAATAGGGTGACAAACGAGCACACAGTCTTGTCTTGTGTGTGGTAAGTGGTTGCTGTGGCCAATAGACATCTATACATCTATTCTCGCTTGAAATCAAAATGCAGATGCGTTGTCGCCCGTGAGGACTAAGATGGAATGCCTCTTTTACAGTAAAAAGGGTCTCCGGTTCTCTACACTCACCATACGAAAAATAGCAGCGTTAAGCTGCTATTTTACAATGGTATTCTGTGAGAGCGTGGTCCTTCCCCGGTCGAGCCGACCCATTCGTGCTACAACTATACTACTAATATAGCTGCAGCATAGCTTTACTACGTAAAAGGTTATAGTTTTGTGTTTAAATACAAAACATAGACTCGTGTAAAATAAAAGCGATTTCAGTTACACTATCCACTAATAGACATGTACTCTTAACAAGTAATTTCTTCTATCACACAACATTTTCATTCAAAAAAGCCAAGTAGAGGTAAAATTGAACCTTGACTCTAAGAGATCTTCTTTATTTATTTTTTAGTATTATATGTACCTATATTAAAAATATTGTAGATGGTAATGCAAAATAGCTGTTGGTATCTTCTGTTTTCAATATATCAAATAATGGCATTTTAAAAAGGGAAGCAATGTTTTGTCAGCTCTCATAAATATGTATGTTTTTGAATTCGGGATTGAATTTTTCCACTTCTTTAGAACGTGACCACGATCTCAGAATCAGTATTCAAGGCATATGTAAATCTATGTCAACTAACATATTTTAATATCAACCCTCGCATTGCACTAGGGTCGCAGCGTCCCTGGGCGACGGTAAAAGTGTTTAGTTGGTATTAAATTCGATATTTTTCCATATCATTGTGCGGGGTTGTGGCGAGAGGGAGATATCGAACATGGCTATGCAAGATATTCCTATTATAAATATTTCTGTATATTCGTTTTTCACTAGCGACCCGCCTCGGATTTTCATACATTTTTCAAGCAGACTACTGACAGACAAAAAGACATGCAGACAGACAGTCAAATCGACTTCGCTTAACCTACATAACTAGTGTCCCATGCCAAATTTCGGGAATACCTTACAGTTTTCTGACGGTGGTATCAGAAACCTCAAAACAGGTTGGTGATTGTCTATCCGTCTCTGTCACCTACGTTCTTGATAATGATAAGTTTACTCTATAGCATAAATATAAAATTTAATCATTACTCGACCACAGCAACAGCTCCCCTCCCGCGGAGTCAGATATTGTGGTTTCATGATTCATTTTGGTCCATTAATAAATAATTTGTTAATATGAGACTATAGTGTCAACTTTTGAGTGAATAATTATATGACCTCAATTGATTACGTTCTTCCGGAAGTTCACGATCACTAACAGACGCACAAATTTGTATAACATATTATAAAGAGGTGTTATGTATAACTTTTGTAACTAGACAGAATATTAAATATTGTTTTAAAAAAATCTAATTATCTCATCATATTATTAAATATATGTATATATTTTTTATGCTTTATATCTTTAAAAAATCTAACAAAATCAAACTTTACATTGCCATGTAAAACGGCATCCTGAGCGTATTTGCCAACCAGGTGGGACTCGCTGATGCTGTGGTGTATAGTGTAAAAAGCAGTGGGACGTAGTTCATACGCCAAAGCATCGGTTTACCGTCTCTACCAATTTTTATTTTTTTACACTCTTTGTTTTACTAACATAGAATAAGCTTATTACGGTGCGTACACATTATATAACATAATATGTTATAAAACATGTTTCAGTAAAGTGGAGGCTGAATGTTATATAAATCGAAATACGACGGAGGCGTCGCGCGGGGCAACGACAAACGACAATGTCATACGGCAATGTCATGTAACATTGTTATATTGTATTGTCATTCTAATGTGTACAGTATTGTTATTCTAATGTGTACAGTATTTTTATATGATGCAATGTTGAAAAACAATGTTACATAACATGGACGTGTTTTTTTTTTCTTAAATTTTTTTGGGATTTTTGTCAAAATGACATGCCAATCCCATCATACCTTATACTAATTACTGCTAACACTAACAAAATAAAAATGTATAATTGAGAGTACTATAGTTAAATTACTAACTCAAAAATGAAACTTATAATAGAAAAGATAATAATTCCGTCCTATAAGCAAGCCGGAATAATCCTCTTGGACGTGTTATAAAACAGTTACACAACATGTTACTTAATCTGTACGCACCTTTATATAAGTTATAATTGTTACTAACAAAACTATAAACCTGGTCTCAAATAAATCAATTCATTCATTAACACAAAAAATCCGTCAATCTTGCATAAAGACATCAAACGCAGTAGGATAAAACAGCTTAACTTGGTTTAACGTAGTCGACTGAGCCAATAAACGGAGGGTGTACGCCGCTTAGCTATTTGGATTCATTAATGCATTTGTCGTTTGCTCGTATCATTATTTCATTATATCGTTACACGGCGGGAGGAGATTTAATGCGCTCTCTTAATTTCCGTCCTGCATTTTCATTACTTACGTGCTTTGAATTTTACTCGGATGAGTTTGACGTGAGTTTTATAACAACAGTATGTTAGTAATATACAAAATATTCTTAAGACAAATGAGTTTATATATAGTATAGTATATAAACGAAACATATAACACTAATTACGTGGGTACAGCAGCTAATGAGACACATATATATACAGGGTTTGTATATATTTCACATTTTAGATCGGAACACAATCGTGCAAGCACTGATATTTGTGCGACAGAAATAGGTAAGAAGTACATACATACATACTAAAACGGACTCTTAAGCAGAAAATAGAGGCAAAACTAGTTATAAACTCATTGATTAGGAATACTAAATACTATTGCAATAATTCTAATTACTTTCATGAATTTAATACGTGGTAGAGCCATGCTGCAGCGTGTGCAGTGAGTGTAGCGAACCGGAGACCTATTTTACTGGAAAAGAGGCATTCCATCTTAGTCCTCACGGGTAACGATGCATCTGCATTATGTTTCTTTATTGAGGATAAATGTATGATGTCTATGGGTCACAGCAACCATTTACCATCAGGTAGACTGTGTGCTCGTTTGTCAAACTTGTTCTATAAAAAAACTTTTTCAATGAAATGTTTTTTTGAATAAAATACGAGCAATGATATTAACATTACTAATATAGCTTCTAACCATACCCTGGTAAGCTTAAAATGCTTGTGTACGGAGTGGTTCACGGGATTGGAACCCACGACATTTTGAGTTCGCGGCCCGCACCCTACAATCGGGCTACTGTAGCTTTGGCTTTTTTTACTTTAATATTTTAACTAAACTAAAAAGTTACTCTTTGTACAACTGTTTGTACAAGTACTGTAAAGTGTTAACTGATAAGTACTGTGGAGTTTCTATAATCGTTTTTCATCGGTCGGACCCACCCTTACATCCATGAAAACTTTTTCCTTGTATTTGCGGTACTGCACATCTACCTATAAACTATTGCACTAGCGTTACATTCAACATAGGTCGGTTAGGTTGCCTGAGACATTTTTTATCACACCTGTGGAACTGTACCTTGCGAAGTGACAAACAACAACAGACAGTATTCAAAAACTCAAAAATTGTCTTCGTTGGCAAAACCTGCTTAAGTAAAATCATCATCATCATAATCATCATCATCACTGTCATCATTATCATCTACAGCCCGTATATTGTGTAGGGCGTAGGTTTGCTGTTTTCAGAATAATTTTGCTAGAACTAGCAGACTCATAATTACTTTTGATATTTTTATTATTTAGGCAGATAGTGTTATATTACTTTAAAGTTTCGTAGTCTTCTTCATCATGGGCCCCTCTCGTTGTAGTGATTATTTGCCTTGATCACCACGCGTGGCAAGCGAATTGACTATCGTAGTATCAGATGTTTTGCATCTTTAACACTGCCTGTCGCCGATCGCCATAAGAATTTTCTGGTATTTTCCAGTCATCTCTAACAACAAACACGGTACGAAAAGGAGTGGTGGGTTTTACGCTGCCAGCATACGGCAAAGTCTCTACATAATATAAAACAAAGTCGTTTCCCGCCGTCTGTATGTCTAAATCTTTTAAACTAAGCAACGGATTTTAATGCGGTTTTCATCAAAAGACAGAATGATTCAAGATATATATCTTGATATATATATATATATATATATATATATATATATATATATATATATATATATATATATATATATATATATATATATATATATATATACATATATATATATATATATATATATATATATGTATATGTATATATATATGTTTTTTTTTATAGGATAAGGGTGACAAACGAGCACACAGTCCACCTGATGGTAAGTGGTTGCTGCGGCCCATAGACATCTACATCTATCCTCTATTACAAATCAAAATGTAGATGCGTTGTCACCCGTGAGGACTAAGATGGAATGCCTCATTTCCAGTAAAAAGGGCCTCCGGCTACCTGCACTCACCAAGCGAAACGCAGAGGTAAACCTCTACTTCACGCTGGTTTTCTGTGAGGTCGTGGTACCACCCCGGTTCGAGCCGGCCCATCCGTGCGACAGCAAAAGCTGCCGCCTGGCTCTACCACTGGTTAAATGTGTATATATATATATATATTTAATTCTTATGTCCGTGTGTATGTGACAGAACTCCTCCTGAAACGGCTGGACTGATTTTGATGAAAATTTGTCTGTGTGATTAAGTTGATCCTAGAATGGTTTAGATTCACAATTGGATCCGGTAGGTGGCGCTGTTTCCGAGATCCAGATATCAATAAATAAATAACAAATTAATAGGAGGTCAAAAATAATTGAAATAATTACCTATTTCTTACTGACACTTATAAAATAGAGTTAGGATAAAAAACGCTGGGCAAATCTCGTTCTGTCGCCACTATTTCGTGGTTGTTAAGTTTTTGTAGAAATGGGTAAAGCGCAAGCGTAGCAGATACTACCCGTAACATTTCCTACAACCATTAATAACGAGTTATGAATGACTATCTCAAATTGTAAAGAATCCAAACATCTGACATTCTTGGAGACCGTAACTGTTAGAGTCGCTCAACACATGCACCACTGCAATCTTTTCATCGCTCCCACTATCATTAATCATTAATTCTACAGTCAATCATTAATCATTAAAATGAGACTTAAAGAGAGAGAAAATGAAGTAATGCGATATTGCACGAGTAAACACGACTGTATATCGAATGTAATGACAATTAAAAGATTAATTGAATTTCAAATTTCGAATTTTACAGTTTGTAAATGATCGGGTTATGTTCATTGTATCTCACTCAGTTTGGTAATCCATGAGACTATATACTTTGTACACTTGGAATAAGGTTGGAAATAATTAAGTAAAATTAGCGTCGGCGTTTCTATGATCAAAGTAAAATGGCGTACCATTTGTTAATGATTCCATTACGTTTTCATTTGACAAAAACGACGTCGTCATTTTGCCATTAAAGTGTTTCGAATTAACATCTCTTGAGATGATTCGACGAATCTTTTTGTACTTCATTCATAACTTCATAGCAAATTTTTACTACAGTTAAAAGTTACTTTACATTGAATTTAAAAGTCATTATTTTTTGTATGAATTTGTATTGTATAAATATGATCAATTAATAAGTAAGTACTATACTTACTGGGTGCACTGGGGTGAAACACTGCCAACTTTCTGACTCCTTCCTGAGAATTTTCTAATAGAAAAACCTAATAACTGATTTTAGCTCGCTGAATGGGATTTGAAGCCAGGATCTCACGATCAGCAACCGCGTTTACGACCACTAAACCAACAGGCTGTCATATTTTACTAACAGTAGTTCCATACTAGTACTATTACTACTACTACTACTACTACGTACATACACACGTATACACACACACACACACACACACACACACACACACACACACACACACACACACACACAGCTCACAGCCACTCATACTACAACACATACTAAGTAAAATATAACATTTTTGAAAATTGTACTAAGACCAAGTTTTATGAGCCCTATATATCACGAACACAATTATTTCGACCGTGGAAATCTCTGAACATTAAGCGTATGGAGCGGCTATTAAATAATAACTATTCGGGTGTACGGTAGCATAATGGACGCTTTATAAACTATAAATATTGTCACGGTAGGTATCAGTATACGTAAAGAATGCAGGTGCTGCAGTCACACGAGAGCTAAGTATTGTTTGAGTAAAGAGAAACAACGTTATGTTAACGTAACGTATATTAATTGTATTCACATTTATTTTATTAGTAACAATGCATACTTATACTTATAATATTTTTTTATATAATCCCCGTATAGTTGCTGAATTTGCAACCATTTACTATATAATATTACTTGTTATATAGTTGGCTAGGATAGAGTTTTATTGGAACTGAGAGGTAAAACAAATCTCTTCATAAAATTATCTCCAGTACTACTTAAAACGGTTGTGTGACTGAAATTAACCAACTTGTAATTAATTATACTTCCAAGAATAAGAGTTCATTATTAATTTAAGTTTAAATTCGATTAAAAAATTAAATTAAAAATTCTACAGACCTAAATATAAAACTAAACGATATCTACACAAATAAACAGAATTGAAGTGTTTGTTTCTAATGTCAAAATAACATCTTTTTACTAAATGCATACGAAAGTATATTCAGACTTATAACAAAAATAATTTTAAAAATATTAGTATGTCTGTCTGTCTGTTTTTTCTGGCTAATCTCTAAAATGGCTAGACCGATTTTGACGGGACTTTCACTGATATAGCTGATGTTATAAGGATTAACATAGGCTACATTTATTTTAGAAAAACAATTAGGGTTCCGCGCGAAAAATCAAAACCCATGAAATTCAACCGTGATAGATTCCACGCGGACGACGTCGCGGGGTACAGCTAGTTTTTAATACCAAACTGAAATAATTCGCACTTAACTCTCTTTGAAGGTCAACTCTAGTGTCTGGCCTGTGAACTTTAGTTGCGTATTAATCTTTTTTCAGTCAGCATCCTCAACACACCTTTAGAACTACAAATACTTACTCAAAAATATTAAAGTTGTATCAGAATTATAAAAACCTCTTTTTGTCCCGTTATTAAAATTATTTTACGTGTAAATTTTCAATGCACACGCACCCTAACAGATGTCTGACGAGAGCAAAAAAGTCAACAATAGAACTAAGTGGAGTCAGTCACTAAATAATAAGTTTAACGACGCCTTATTAAGGATTTATTTGTGCTGCACTCGAATTATTCTATAATTTATTACAAATAACTCTCGAGCAGTAAACGCTGTATAATGCTTTTTATGATGCTGCTCCTGCATGTGTCAATGAATTTGATTTTAATGACGTCGGGTTACGGCCATTTTACCAGAAAACTTTCTATATAATATAAAGCATTTTTAATGGGTTTTAAGTGGGAATTTATTTTTAAGAGATAAAAATGTCTTTCCGGTGTCAGACCGTTTTATTTAGATTTATTTTATTGGTTTATATTCAAATGTATAGATGTTTACATATACGTAAGAATCCAACACAATATGAAGCATTTAAAAATATGCTTATTAATAACATTGAGGCAAGGCATTGTCAAGTTCACATTATTACCCTTATTACCCTTAACATAACTTGAGAGGTTTAACGTTTGGCGTAAGTCATAAGTTAACAAACCAAGTTAGGTGCCCGCCGGTATCACTCACTTCACACGGAAAAGAATCACGCACTTGGCGATGACCAACATCTTAAGAAACATGCAAACTGCACCTGCATTTCTGAGAAATAAATCTTATTAAAAACATTATGTAGAATTCGTCAACACGCACTGGAAAAGTGCGCTGGAACAACTGCTTTTCCACCGACTTCAAAAAGGAGGATGTACTCAATTCGACTGAATTTTATGTATTTTATTATGTGTGTTACCTCATAATTTTTTTCTAGTTAAACCGATTTTGATGATTATTTTATTTGAAAACTGGTGCTTCTCATGTGGCCCATATAAATTTGATCTAGGTCTGACCAGAAGTTTTTGAGTAATCCTTAATAATTTATTTTGAAGTCGGTTGTACAAAATTTTTAATTTGACCACTTGTTGGTTATCTAGTTTGTAAGAAGAAGCTTGTGTTCAACTGTGGGACTTATTTAAGGTGAAAGCAAGTACAGATAATTACTGGATGTATACTGCTTGTAAAGTCACTAAAAGAGCACACAATTTACCTGACGGTACGTGGAAACTGTTGCATATAGACACCTACATCGAGAATAACTCGAATCAAAGTCTCAAATGATGATGCGTAATCACCTATGCCTCAGTACCAGTAAAAAGGGTCTCTGGTTCTCTACACTCACCATACAAAACGTAGTATTAAGCCGCTATTTTATGATGTTATTCTACGAGAACGTGGTCTATCCCCGGTCGAGCTGACCAATTTACGTAGCGACCATAACATTGTTGCAGCGCCGCGCTGCCTAGTATATATATAGTCTTTTCAACAGACATTTTAAAGGCCATACAGCCATGTTCCACTGTTTTAAATAGGATCCCTGAATGTGTATATGTAGGTATGTAAATTATTATACATTTGGCGGCCCTACTAGATGGAATAAAGATGCGACAAAACATGGCGATAATGGATTAATGCAGATGGCTCAGAACTGTGCCTTGTGGCAGTCTATGGGGGTAGCTGGAGTTAGGTGCAGCAGTTGATTTGTGATGGGATGTACATTACACGTCCATTACAAGTCTTGAACTGATTGGTACGACTGTCTTGTTATCGTAAATGCGGCTGTAGATCATAAGTCTCGAGTTTGAATCCGAGGCCGGCCGAAACATCAGTGATTGTGTTCTTTTTTCAATAAATTCTCAGAAGCAGCAATCAGGAAATTGGCGGTGTTTCACACCCGTGCCTCGGAAAACATATACCTAAAGCAGTCAGGCCTTCGCTTGATCTCTCTCCGGTCGTGTTTTGAGTAAATAGAGAGTGCGTTAAAACTGGCCGATGTGACCGAAATTCGATCTGGAGGACATTATTATAAGTTCTTAAATACTAACAAATAAAAAATAGTTATTTAACTTTTGGAGGATTTCGTAAGTGCACGTTATTGTGTACAGACGTGTCATATAGTAATTAAAATAATTAAATAAGTATGTGCTTAGCCGTGACCTGGCTATAACAATACCGGTAGTAACTGTGACATACTTTAGTTATATTTGTGTCAGTGATTTTGTTGAAATGTTTTAGCTTTATCTAGAATAGGTACTAAAATGGAGAACAGTCCCTTCAACAGGAGTGCCAGGACCACTCGCACCTCGCCTCCATCAACCCTGCCCATGCAGACACCCACTTCAAGCGAACCAATGAAAACACTTCCAACTCCTGAGTTGCAGCATTGGATGACAAGCATTGACCTGTGCCTTAACGAGGTGTGCTCCATCGCTACAGATGGAATACTTAACTCTGATCAAAAAATGCGCATCAGCTCGCTTTGTCGAAATGTAAGCCACGGTACATCACAATTGGTAGTCCAGTACATGTCCCTCAAAATGGATGCCACTAAAGCCCAGACCTCCATCGTATCTCTGCAGAACCAACTTGACCTTTCCCAAAAGCTGCAAGAACTCAAGAATAGTATCGAAAAGTCATCAAAACCGAACTCTGGAACCACTTTTGCGGACGTGGTCAAAAAAGGTGGCCAAACCCTCATTCGCCCAAACAACCTTAGTACCCTAGCAATTTATCCAAGGGACAAGTCCAAATCCAGTGATGACATGAAGTGCCTCTTACAAAAAATAATATCCCCAGAAGAACTCAAACTACATGTCCGGGGCATGAGGAAGGTCAAAAATGGGGGAGTTATAATTAGCGCTGAGACAAAAGGAGTTGTATCTTCTGGTCTTACCATGAAAGAGCCGACTAAACGACATCCAAGGATTGCAATTGTTGGTGTCCCTGTAACCCTTACGGATAAAGAAGTGTTCGAGTGCATTTTCGAACAAAATATGGCCGATAAATTTCCGAATGCCATGCGTGAGTCCTTCCTGAGAACAGTCAAACTGAGTCATAAATCAGGTAAGAAAAACCTTCCTACCTGTAATTACATTGTCGAAGTGCCACCTAGCATCAGGAAGGCCCTTATCAATCAAGGACGAATATATATTAATTGGACCTCATGCCCAGTCAGAGACTTTACAATAGTAACAAGATGCTTCAACTGCCAGCAGTTTGGTCATTCAGCTAAATTTTGTCGGGAAAGTAGCCCTACATGTAACTACTGTGGAGAGCTCGGGCATTCCTTTAAGGAATGTAATAACAAAGCGCATGCCCCCGTTTGCGCGACGTGTAAACGTTTTAAAAGAAAATACGACCACAAAACTGGCGATGAAAGCTGTCCAGCACGTAAATTCGCAGAGGATAAATATATCAACTCCATAGACTATGAGGGCGCCTAAGAGCGCCGAGTATTATATTATTTACTTAGCTCTTAAACACTAGTTTTAGTTTATCTTTAAGCTTAAGTAATAATGACCTAGACCATTTTTCTGTGTTTTTCTGTTCTGTACAGTCATCAACATTACATGTTTAACATGTAATGTTGATGACTGTAAACACTTCCTTCCACGTCTTGAAAATAAGTTAATCTGGGGGGCACGGCAGTGCCCCCGCCAAGTCGAGCAAAAAAGCGGCACGGCCGTACCATCCTTTTCTCGAAGCAGTTCAGGCCATTTCCGAAACCCTATAACTTCGTTATGGATAAAACTAGAAGCCTGAATTTTTACTAACCAAGTAGACATTGTATGAACTCGGTATATTTCAAATTTCATTAAATTGGAACCAGTAGTTTAAGAATTATAACTAGTCAAAGTTTCTTAATTTTGTCACTCACTGACTGACCGATCATCAAAACTCTAAGGCACTTCTAGCAAACATAGAAACTACAAATTTGGAATTTAATTATTTTTTAGTATATAAATCAAGGAAAAATTAAAATATTTTACAATTTCGGTTTTCGAGATACACCAACTGCATAAATAACTTTGTAATCCCATATAAACATATAGTATTACAAAGTTACATTTGCAGTGATTGAATCAGTGTACCTATATATGTACATATAATGGAATAATAGGTGTAAATAGCTACCTAGATATAACTATCTACAAAAAGATATGAGATGCCATCAAAAACATAACTTGTAAAAAAGCCAAGTCTTGCAAGTCAGTTCTTCTACCGTAAAAATTTGTGAGATCCATGTAATACCAAGTCGGTTAATTTATTCAGTCCATAGATTGATACATAGATTGACTTGGCAATTCTCTATTTGTTCCTGTATGTACATGTGTAATTGAAAATGAAATAAATATTTATTATTTATTATTATTATATCGCACACTGGCTGATTATTATCATAGAAAAATAATATAACAGGCGATTTTTAGATTTAGTTGAATGATTTTTATGATTAAAACACGTTATATATTTATTTTATTAAATTTTTCGAGCCCATCGATTTTTTTATGATTGGGCATTTCTGTATGACCCAAGTTACACGGATGATCGGAATCGAAATTTGAACCGAACACATCCTGCAATGGTGACTACCATAGCAATAAATATTAAATATGACAGCAGAGGAAAAAATTAAACTCGACCATAATTATCCAAATGGTGTCCTGCTAATTACGCGCCTTTGTATCTTGACACTTCCCACCAAATTAACATGAGACGCGCGGCAAAAAATGGGCCCCGGCAAAAAAAATCGGTGTGGACGAAAGGAGACGCTGACGAACTTTCGAGTTATGGTTTATTCATGTATTTTAATTGATTCAACAAGTTTTGTGCTTCGTTAATTAAATTATTGCAAAATATAACGTTATAACGGATTTTGGCTTTCGACTGACTGGTTACATTAAAAACTTCGGTTCAGCCCTTATTTTTCCTTCTATTCTATCATGAAGAATATCTATTTATTAATAAAGGAATTATAGAGATCAGATATAGACACAGACCGACTCATCAACCACGTTCAAATGGCTGCAGACTTCGTGCTACAACAGGTCCTATCCGCAGAGATCGTGATGCTCGATGATTTTAACTCCCACCACGCTGAATGGCGTGGTTCCCGTTTAACCGATTCTGCGGGTAGATCTGTTTATGACTTTGCCTTGGCATATGGTCTGACACAACTTGTTCGCCTGCGCTAATCCTAGATGTGGAGGATTATATACCTTCCCTGTTGGACCTTCTGTTGAACTCTCATCCAGACGGATATCAGGTCTCTTTCGACGCCCCTCTTGGCTCTTCGGACCATTGTCTGATCCGAAGTATGGTGCCACTCACGCACCCATCGCAGTTGCGATCTGCAGCTTGCCGCCTTGTTTGACACTATAGGTCGGCCGATTGGGATGGGAAGCGGTCTTTTTTTCAGCCTAACTTGGGGGCAGGTATGCTTCTCGGATGATCCCAATGTTGTTACTGATTCTATAGCTGATGTGGTACTTCAGGGAATAATTATTTATTCCATCATCTGTGGTGCCTATCGGAGGCAGAACTCAGCCATGGTTTGGTCACTCCTGTAAAATTGCATTACGCTATAAGCAGGAGTGCTACCGGGCCTGGGCTGACGCATAAACGTCCCGGGATGTGAACACCAGCGCTCTTAAAAATAATAATTAATAGTAATAATATAAATCCGGATGTACGGTTTACACAGCGCTCGGTTTGCAAAGCACTCTGCTCCCTGGACGTCAGCTAGTCGAGTGGGCCTGATGGAGTCCCTCTCATTATGCTGAAGACGTGTGCTCTGGAGTTGGCACCGATTTTAACGCGTATTTTCCGGTACTCCTACTCCCAAGGCGTAGTCCCAAATTCATGGAAGGCAGCTTTGGTCCACCTGATCCCTAAAAAAGACGACCGCTCAGACCCGTCCAACTACAGGCATATTGCCATCACCTCCTTGTTCTCCAAAATAATGGAATCCATTATAAACTGCCAGCTCATGAGGTACCTTAAGGATCACCATCTGATTAGTGACAGCCAGTACGGTTTTCGTCGGGGTTAATCAGCTGGTGATCTTCTGGTCTACCTGACTCATAGGAGGTAGTAGAGTCCAAGGGGAAGGCATTGGCCGTTAGTTTGACCATAGCGAAGGCCCTCGATCGGGTCTGGCACAAAGCGCTTCTTTCGAAGCTTCCTTCCTATGGGCTTCCCGAGAAATTGTATAAATAGATAACCAGTTTCCTTGTTGCCCAGAGCATCAAGGTCGTAGTAGACGGTGCATGCTCTGATTTCAAGCCTATCAAAGCTGGTGTTCCACAAGGCTGCGTGCTATCACCAACGCTGTTTCTCCTGCATATCAATGATATGTTGCAAACTGGTAACATTCATTGCTATGTAGACGACAGCACTGGTGATGCCTTATATACTGGCCGTGCCAATATTTCTCGGGAAAACTTCGCCGAGTACCGGAACAAACTTGTGTCTGAAGTCGAGTCTTTACTGAACAAAGTCTCGGATTGGGGGCGACAAAATCTAGTCCCGTTCAATGCCCAGAAGATACAAATTTGCGCGTTTATCGCCAAAAAGAACCCCTTTGTCGTATCTCCTCAGTTTCAAGGCACTCCCCTTGCTGCCTCAGCTAGCATCGGAATCCTCGACGTTGATATATCGAATAGTGTGCAGTTTCGTGGTCACTTGGAAGGGAAGGCCAAATTTGCCTCTAAAAAGCTTGGCGTGCTCAGCAGAGCGAGACAGTATTTCATGCCGGCACATCGCTTGCAACTTTACAAAGCGCAAGTTCGGCCTCACATGGAATACTGTTCTCATCTCTGGGCCGGGGCACCCCAGTACCAGCTCCTTCCACTTGACCGCATCCAGCGCAGAGCGGTTCGAATCGTCGACGACCGAGTTCTTTCTGATCGGCTCGATATAATGGCACTACGTAGGGATGTTGTATCCCTCTGCATTTTCTATCGAATTTACCATGGTTAGTGCTCTGAGGAATTGTTCGGATTAATTCCAGCCGCCAAATTTCACAAACGCACATCGCGGAAGAACTCCCGATACCATCCACACCATCTGGATGATTGGCGGTCCACCACTGTGCGATTTAGAAGATGTTTTCTTACTCGCACGACTTCCTTGTGGAATCGATTACCATCAGCGATTTTTCTGGACCGATACAACATAGGGACCTTCAAGAAAAGAGCCTACTCCTTTTTAAAAGACCGGCAATGCATCTGTAATTCCCTTGGTTCCCCTGGTGTTGCAGTTGTTCATGGGCGGCGGTAGTCACTTATCATCAGGTGAGCCGCATGCTCATTTGCCTCCTCTTCAAAAGAAAAACAAAAGGTTGAATTTACATTAAGGTTATTTCAACTAGAATTACGTCACAACAATTGACGGCAGTTTTTAGAGAACTTTTGCATGGGAATGTGTATCTAGTTTTTTTATTAGTGTTCGATGGTCTCTATTTGGGAAATGCTCGAAGAAATTTGAGTTGCAACATTCCATCAGAAACGACAGACAGACAGACATACAAGAAAGTTACGTAAATAAAGTGGTAAAAAAGAAACTAAAAACATACAGTCAAATTGAGAAACTCTTCCTTTTTTAATGTCAGCTAAAACAATTATTTAATGCCTTAAATATTAAAATAATGATAATTTTTAACAGGAAGAAATAAAAAGTACTATTGTGTATTGTCATGAAATTAAATGTACATTATGTTTATCATATTAGGTACTCATTTTACATAAAAACGCAAGGCTATGTAATAATAAAATGCAAATATTCTTATACAATGTAGCTTCACAAAGAAGCAGAAGTAAAAAAAAAATCATAAGTCAAGTCGTTGAAAATACTTGTTACTTTTACAACAGAATAGAAGTAACAGAATATAATAGATTTGATTGTAATCAGATATGATTAACTATTTATAAATAGAAGAGCATGTAATGTTTATTGGTAATACACATCTTGAACATATTTGTAACGATAAAGAAAAAACAACAAAGCAAAAAACGTTTTCTAACGCCAGACTATAAAAAAAACATGGCGCCAAGTGTCACAGGTCAGTTGACTTATAACGCCCGTGCCCCAACAAGTCTGCCAGGCAACTTCAGAGGTAATTTAATAGCACCGAATTCAAATGAACCATGGTAGCGTTTGGGCAGGATATCCTACTTAATCCCTATTTTTCTATGGGCGGATATCTTGCGGTCCTTGTATATTTATGGGTAGAAATTACGTTTTATTTTTCGTATTCAAACATATTTTTTATATTCAAACATATTTTTCAGATATTGACATCGACGATTTTCTTCGTTAGTTTGTTTATTGTTAGATTTTCTTCTTGAAAGAAGTAACAGATTGAATTTTATTTCACTGTAAAGGAGGAAATTGGTAATGCTTAGATATTTCTTGAAAGGGTGACCGGTACTCTTCGGGCACAAGCGAACTCCATGCGGTCCAAGCGGTCCATGGGGTTTGGTAATTAGAATTTCGACTCAATCACCAGGTTAATCTGGTACAAGTGTGGTCTCGTCCAAGGTCGACGTTTGGAGAAAACGTTATCAAATTTTCCGTTATATCTTCACTTAAGACTGATAATAATAATCCTTTTGGTTCCTAACAAAAAGTCGCCATCAGTGACAAACGAGCACACAGTCCACCTGATGGTAAGTGGTTGCTGCGGCCCATAGACATCTACATCTATCCTCTATTACAAATCAAAATGCAGATATGTTGTCACCCGCGAGGACTAAGATGGAATGCCTCATTTCCAGTAAAAAAGGTCTCCGGCCACCTGCACTCACCAAGCGAAACGCAGAGGTAAACCTCTACTTCACGCTGGTACTCTGTGAGGTCGTCGTACCACCCCGGTGCGAGCCGGCCCATCCGTGCGACAGCAAAAGCTGCCGCGTGGCTCTACCACTGTTAAAAAAGCTTGCTGTGTCTTAGAACATTTGAATTCGGCAAGCTCATCGATAGGCATAGGCGATATTTTTATATTTTTTTTTATTGGATAGGCTCGATTGCTATCTGCATCGTCTGTCGTATCTGGTTATCAATCCTTACTCCTTTTACACCAGCCAGTAGCAGTGCACCAGAGCCAGTACAATTACATGTGTAGCAAGGCATCTGCAGTTCTTTTTGGCAAAATTTGGTTCCAAGCATTTATCTGCAGCCTTTTACAACGAAGTTGGCTATTACAACGAAGAACAAAAAATTGGAGTGTGATAAACGACACCAATATTATTAAAAAAAAACGCTACCTGTGTTAAGAACAACGCGTTTGGTGAATGTGTATAATGTAACAATCCAGTTAAGTTTGCTACAACTTTAATTTATATTCGTATGCTTATTTTGCAACGAAAATAATTTTTATATATATATATATATAGTAAATGGAAAATGGAATATCCATAGTAAATGGAAAATGACATCATCGTCAAAGGTGCAAGATGTCTGAAACTGTGATCGCAAATTTGCCTGAAAAGTGAAACTGTTATGAAAAACCCATTTTAGTGTGAGACGGGCCCAGGTAAAGTAGATTCGGAGTCGGCCAAAGTACAAAAAATCGGACAGAAGGGAGTCGGTGTTTACCATTTCATGTTGCAGCTAGACTGATAGAGAAGACTAAAAATCAGTATATTTCAAGTGCACCTAAACCATTTGAAATCCAACAACATGCTTTTATGTGTGAGTGAGTGCGTGTTATTTCAATAAGTTGAGTATAACGTGGTAGAGCCACGCAGCATCTATAGTATGGTTGCGATCGACTTGACCGGGGTAGGACTCACAGAATACCAGTTTAAAATAGCAGTTTAATGCGGCTGTGTTTTGCACGGTGAGTGTGAAATATCGAAGAACCTTTTTACTTGTAACTTAATTAAAAAAATTCTTAATGATTTCTTAAGTTAAATAACTTAATTAACTGTCCATACTGTCAATATAGTGTTCGCGTAAATATGCGAATAGTGATACTACACTAACAATACATTGAATAAAACTACTTTAACGGATTTTATCGCGTTTGATTCTACTTATTTTTAATTCCCGACGTTTCGGGTGCTTTCCAGCACCCGTGGTCACGTAGGACTGAGTTGATTGACGTCCCGGGTACCTTCTGCTTTTTAATTATTATTTTTGGTCCGAATTAAAAATAAGTAGAATTAAACGCGATAAAATCTGCAAAAGTAGGTTTTATTAAAAAAATCTTAATCGAGGATAGATGTGGGTGTCTATTAGTCATAGCATCCACTTACCATCAGGTGAACTGTGTGCTCGGTTGTCACTCTCATTCTATTAAAAAAATTGAGCATGGTTTCTGCGTCATTTGAAATGTACCAGGTGGTAGGGTAGGATCCATTAATTTTCTGTCTGGGTGTCCGTCTGGTTAGTTACCACCCTCTTACCTATTGCTGTTGCCAAATGCAGACTGAAAGCTATAGCGATCCAATACATTTGCAGTATGTGAAAAAATACTGGAATGCATAGTTTCCAGTAAAAAGGGTCTCCGGTTCTCTACACTCACCATACGAAACAAATTGCGCTGCTATTTTACGCCGGTATTTTATGAGAGCGTGGTCATGCCCCGGTTGAGCCGATCCATTCGTGCTACAACCATAATGTACGTAATTGCAGCATGGTTCTACTATTACTATTGTTATTGTTAACTATAATATTACTATTATAGTTAACAATACGAAACATGGGTTTCTATGCTATTTTACATATTTGGATACGAATCTTGTCTCAAATTCAGTCTCATCGTTACTATTAACCTTAATAAACGTATAGAGGTCTGTAAATTCAACGGCATTAACGTTCAAAGAATGGATCCTAAATCATTAATCAATTAGATACATTAACAATGCAGGCTGTATATTACGTTCCTTAACTTTAAAAATAAAATTTTAAAAAAAAAACGCCGTTTCATCTGTAAAGTTACGGCCACTCGCAATAATTCAAATTTGGAAGCCATTCCGCAAATTGAGTAACGAAGCGTGTCCGCAAACCGCTGTGTACAGGTAGCGGGCAAAGGAGCTCGCCTCGGGTGGCAAAAGGACCGTGCTTTAAATTAAATTAGTATTCACGCAATAAACAAGATGAAAGTGAAAAGAATAAGCCGACATTCAGTGCTATTTATTTACGATTTTAATATGTGCTTTTACATGAGCGTTATTTCTGAACACAATGATGCTAAATGTCTTTGCGTCATTGTTAATTTTAAATAAGAAAACTGAAGAAAAGTATTATTTTTATAATAAAGATTTTAGTGTTTTTCACTTTTTTTTAAATTTAATTTTGTTAAAGTGCATGTAATATAATTTATAGTTTTTTTTTATCGTTTTCAAGTTGGTATGTACGGGGAATATACTAAGTCTCTTTCTATTTTCGTGATGTTTGCGCTGTTAGTCTATGCGGCTCTCACAGGATCATCTGACACAGCTAGATGGGGAAGAGGAAGATGATTGTTTATGAATTGGTATTGTTACCAATCATCATTTCCCCTCTGTTGAGGTTATTTTTGAGCTATCTAACCCTAACCGCTGTCCGAGGCAGGGGGGGGGGGGTGAGAACCCCAAAGGGGGTGTTAAGTGAACTCTAATAATGCCCCCATGTAAAAGACTGACGATTCGGAAGTGACGCAAGCTCGTAGCGAATTTTTGAAAATGCGAAAAATATCGTCATATTGAAATACACGAGCGTGTCTGATTATTATACAGAAGGTTCAGCCAGCATGAGGTCCCAATTATGGTAGCTTAAAATCTGGCAAATATTTTGATAGATATTAATAATATGACTGCATGAAATATTTTTTTTATTAATTTTTTTATGAACTTATATCTCAATAACCATAAAATGTGACTGTGAATGGGAAAAAGTGAAAAGGAAAGAGAGGCGCGGAGTGAGGTATACATGCTTTACTCCAGCTCCAGCTGCACGCTCTCATCTTCATAGACGATTTTTAGTATTTCGGCTTGTAGAACTCGGCAGATTATATAATTTTTTTTGTAAAATCAAAATCAACTACGCACGGGAATGACAAGATAACGTATTTTTTTTGCAAATTTGTAAACCCCCCCCCCCACTCCCTTATGTTACGCTCAAAACGTCAGATTTTCTAAATGCACTCTTTTTAACTCGTAATTAACCCACTTTAATTTAAACTGACGCGCTTGAGTAATACCAAAAAATCCCCTCTTGGGCTCCCCTACTATAATATGAATCTCTTTTTCACGCGGTCACTATTTGATGGACTTGGCAGTGGCTACCGGCTGATTATGAGGAGTAGAATTGCTGGTGCAATGGTGTTGCCTCTTCCCTCTCCAATTCAACCTGGATATCATGATGAGGTTCCAAGTAATGCATGCTAACTGGTAACTGCCAATCAGATGAAAATTTGTAGATGATCATGATAATTCAAGTAAATACAGTGAAGCAGCAACGTCCGTTTTTGAGAAGTAAGCTATTAAACTTGTGCAAATATAATTTGCTATGATGTTGCAGAAGCATGAAGCCTGGGCTTAAAAACTTGGCAATTAAGAAAGTATCTTAAATATTTTTCTACAAGAAAAAAGTAGTTTTATATTTCATGACTGAAATCATGGCCCAAGCAGATTTGTTTTTAATAATTACTTACTCTTTACTAAACAATAAAGGCTACATTAATAATTTCAAATTCCTGTTTGGTAAACACTCAAATATTTTTTTTGTGTGTTTATAGTATAAAAAATCATTTTTTAAAGGCTATTTATCAGACTAGCTCAAGCTCAGCTGATATTTAACGCTGGTTTTCTGTAAGGGCGTGGTACTTGAAACAGAAACAGAAACAGAAACTTTTTTATTCAATATAGATTATAAATAATGCTTATTGAAAGTCACTCTTTTGTATAATTACCACTGGTTCGAAAAGAAAAAACCTCTGTCCTGGGAAGAACCAGCAAGAAACCCAGCGGGACTTGCTTTTTTTTTAAAATAACAGCTTACAATCATGTATGTTACACAAATTAACAACACAACAAAATAGAAATAGCTTGGTAGCGATCACCTCATTTCCAAGGGTTATTATCATCTATAAATTCTTTAATACTATAATAACCCTTTTTATAGAAACTTAGTTTAATAAAGTATTTGAACTTTGAGCAGGTCAAATTTTGTATATTTTCTGGAATTTTGTTGTAAAAGCGTATACATCGCCACAAGAATGAATTACTGACTCGATGGAGTCGAGTAACCAGTACTACTAGCTTGTGTCTGTTCCTAGTATTTACAGAATGAATATCACTTATTTTTGTAAAACTACTTTTATTTTTGTGTACGTACATTACATTTTTATAAATGTTTTGAGAGGCCAAAGTTAATATATTAATTTCCTTAAATTTTTGTCGCAGCGACTCTTTAGGCTTTAAATCATAAATTGCTCTTATGGCCCTCTTCTGTTAAACAAATATAATTTCAGTGTCAGCTGCGTGTCCCCATAGCAAAATACCATACGACATTATGCTATGGAAATAGCTAAAGTAAACTAGTCTAGCTGTTTCAACACTAGTTAGACTTCTAATCTTTTTTACGGCATATGCTGCAGAACTAAGTCTGTAACTTAGTTCTGCAGCATATGCCGTAAAAAAGATTATAATATCCCGGTCAGGCCGACCCATTTGCCTACCACGCCATGAAATGTGTAAAATATTATCTTTAATGTGTTTTAATGTAACTTTAAACATAGTTGACTCCTGTATGGCTACTGTTATATTACAAAGTATAAGTAAGTAACTTAGGTACTTATGAGTATAGTCCGACATAAAAGATAATATATGCCCGATATTTAATTAATCGATAAAAAGTTTCTGAACTATACATATTAACACAAAAAGTGCACTTTATCCTAGTATTGCTTCGAAGCCTATATTACTCATTAATTTTAACTTTTTTATTTATACTTAAAGCCACTGTATGACTATAACCCTTACTGATGGTAAGTGATACAGCCCTAGATGGTAAAGCGCGCTAGCTTGGCTATACAAACTTTATTTATCAAAACGACTTCGTGTCTTTAGTAAATAATGGCTTAGCTGTTGCCATATTTTTTGCAATTATATTTAAAACTGCACCCTTTTAGTGTTCCGTGCCTGTAAGTTTAAGGAAACCAAATGTCAAAACGGTTTTCGATATCATTTATAACTAAAAAAATGACAAACGCAACAAAATAACGTCGGCTCATATATTACCTTTTTAAAAGGGAATTCTAAATTCGTACCTCGCACGAGCCGTATTAGCTTTGATGAAATCAACGGAAATGTTAACAGGCGGATATCAAAATTTGAACTCTAACTTGTGCTGTATAAGTTTTAAAATATTTTAGCTACAGTTTAAAAGTAAAAAAGTTTGAATTCATTCATTCGTGTTGCGTTAAAAGGCGACAAAGGGATATAACTTCGCAGCCGCCAAATATTGCTCCAATATTTAACGCGTTCAGCAATATTTACGACATTCGATATTTAATTTTCACCCTCAAAAGGGTTACCGCCTTTGCTAACGACCGGCGAAAGTTTATTTTTTAATCTTTCAACGCGGGAAGCTAATCTTTGGGACCTGATAAGTGATTCCCTAAGATTAATAGCGGGTTAATGATGTGCCCCGATTACCTTAGTGATGGCCTGTGGTATCGAAACAGGAATTTAATAACGGTTACGTTTATTTACGTGTCATAAATTTGTGATCATGTAATGTCATGTTTCTTTAATCTTTTTATCTACATCTATACTTATAAACAATATTGAAGTGTATGTTTGTAATATCGAAAGAACTGCCTTTTATCGACCTCAGGGGGTTATTGTTTATAAATGGTCATGGTTCATGTCTATTAAATCATGAATAATCATTTATGTAAAAAAAACTGTCTGTATGCGTGTCTGTCTGTATGAAATTTCACAAACAGATAGAAAGCAATGCCAGGAGTAATTTTAGCTATATACTTTCTGTGAAATGCTTGGAGATTTTTTTAAATGGAAATATTTACAAAATAAATGGTCATGTTAATATTGTAAACCAAATTAATTTTTATGAAGATAATTATTTTTATTAAATAAATTTAACATTTGATCAAGAATAATTATTTTTTCAAAAATCTTACTAAGTCGCTTGGAAGAGAAGGTCAAATTGGCCTCTAAAAAGCTTGGCGTGCTTAACAGAGCGGTATAGTATTTCATGCTTGCACACCGCTTGCAACTTTACAAGGCGCAGGTTCGACCTCACATGGAATACTGTTTTCTCTGGGCAGGGACTCCCCAGTGCCAGCTCCTTCCACTTGACCGCATACAGCGCAGAGCGGTTCGAATCGTCGACGACCTAGTTCTTTCCGATCGGTTTGAATCACTGGCACTGCGTAGACGTTGACTCTTTGCGTATTTTATCGCATTATATATCACGGGAAGTGCTCTGAGGAATTGTTCGGACTAATTCCAGCCGCTCAATTTTACCTTCGCATACCGATACAATCCATACCATCTAGATGATTGGCGGTCCACCACTGTGCGATTTAGAAGTTTTCTCCCTCGCACAACTGCCTTGTGGAATCGATTACCACCAGCGATTTTTTCGGACCGATACGACTTAGGGACCTTCAAGAAAAGAGCGTATTTCTTTTTAAAAGGCCGGCAACGCATCTGCAATTCCCCTGGTGTTGCAGTTGTTCATGGGCGGCGGTAGTCACTTACCATCAGGTGAGCCGCATGCTCGTTTGCCCCCTCTCCTAAAAAAAAAACCGCGGTACGATTGTGGTTTGCCTACTCTTTTCTTATGTATTATGCAGTATTATATAACATTTATGCAGTATTATGAGCCGTGGTAACTCAGATGGTTAGCGCTCGCTGTAAGTATCTCACAGTACGCAAGCAACCCGGGGTTCGATCCTCGCCGGCACTAATTAAATTGTTAATTGCAATTTTAAGTGCTGATTTACCACGTGATCGTCGGTGAAGTAAAACATCGTGATGAAACCTGCATATCTTCTCAGATATGCAGTTTATATAAGAAAAAAATATTTTGAAGACATGTGAAGTTCGCCAACACGCATTGGGGCAGCGCGGCGGACATTTTGCTTGCCCTAAAACCGTCAGAAATGAGAGAAGGCCTGTACCAAGCACTGGGAAGTATATAGACTGTAAATGTAACTTTTGAACTTTTAACTTATTAACTACCGTATAGTGGCGGTGTAAGAATATCCATTACACTATATCATCCCCACTACACCATATCATCCCGTGGGATGAAATAGTTTAGTGTAAAAAAAGGGCTCATAGAGCAAAAAGACGAATTTGAATATTGTTTTTTTAATTATTTTCAAAAACAAACGATCTTGTTGCTTTTTAATCAGAAGCTTACGTCAAGGTCTTGTTGATTTGTGTCTGGCACGAAAAAGTAACAAAATTAAAAATAATTAAATACAATCTTAACAATATTCAACATTATTCATTTTCTATTTTTTGTATCTTATTGTGAACAATGGTTTACCCGAACTTTTAAATTCGTACATTTCATAAATTATATCCGAACATCCTGTTTGCGTTGGCTTATTAAGATGTTTAACTAATTAAAAAAATATCGAAGCGGCAAGCGGCAGCCAATAATAATTTAAGGTCCCTTTTAATTAAACAATCGGCTGTGCGATCTCTATTAACATTTCAACTTAGTTCTTTGCGTAATTGCTTTGATTTGAAACCACGGCTTAATCAAGATGGAGATATTTATTCATTCGTTGTGGTGGGTATATTATGTGTTTATGTTTAATAAACTTACATATATGTAAAAAGAGAGAATATAATTATTTTTGAAATAAATTAAAACAGTAAAAGAAAATTTGCATTTTAATTATACAAATAATAATTATTCATAAGTTGTAAAATGATGTTGTATGGGTTTATTAATATTCATATTATTGTAATGTTATAACATATTATGTTATTTTACGTCTGGCGTGACGTAATGGTTATACCGATATCTATTGTAAACCATAAGATCAACCATAATATAGCTGCAGCGTGACAGAGTCACGCTGCAGCTATATTATGGTTGAAGCACGAACAGGTTGGCTTGACCGGGAAAGGTCGACGTTCTTACAAAATACCACCGTGAAATAGTAATGTAATGCTGTTGTGTTTCGTGTGTACAGAACTGGAGATCCTTTTTGAGAGCAGACTACGCATTTGCATTATTATTCATAATCAAGTGTAGATGTAGATTTCTATGGGTCACAGCATCCACTTACCAACAGGTGGGCTGTGTGCTCGTTTGTTATACTTTTTTTTAATATAAAATAGATGTTTCTGGAATATCTTATAGCTACATCTTACGACACCCACTGGACAAAAAACAGAGATGGATTCTCTTACGTCATCACCACACGGCTTGTGTTAATGGCAATGAAATAATAATGAAAGTATTAACAGAATATGTGACAATATGCATGAGTAACTGCAGTAATTGTAGTCTCTAATGTTAGTGACACTATTTTGTCCGTTATATTTCTATAGTTTATTCGATATAGCCCACGATACCTTATCAGAGACAGAGGTAGAGTCAAAATTAATGAAGACACGAAAGTCAATACAATTTTGTCTGCCTAAATAATATAAGTGTGATCTTCATCATTTTTCATCATACACTAGGGGGTAGGACTGCTTTTATGCGTAGGACTACGTCTGAATAGGTGCCACACTTATATCTATTTCTGCGGCAAAGCAGCAGTGATGCATTTCTGTGTTCCACTCTGAAGCGTAAAGACAGCTAATTCCTCAGAGTGGAGTGCAGTAACCACTTACGATCAGGTGAAAGTTCGTTGGTACTATAAATTAAAAAAAAAACTCATCTTCCCTAGTGAATTAATTCAACCAACTTTCTATGATATTTGTATCTTATTCTTCTTTATCAGCCGGTCAAAGTCCAATTATGGACATAGTCCTCTCTCGTTGTAAGCAGTATTTGCCTTAAGAATCACGCTTGGCAGGACTGACGACCGCAGTACCATTTGTGTCGCACCTTTGACGCACTTTGTATAATATAGATTGTTATATGCTATTATATGTTTATAAACAATCAATATAGGTATTATATAGTACACCGCCAGGGTTCCCGGGCAGATGTGTTAGCGTCTCGTTAGTGAACATGCACCGTTCTGCCTACATCTTAATTAACCCCGCACCAGAGGCCCGCACGGTCGCGAGAAAGTCCCGGACCACCCGTTAATTATTGTAAGCGTCCATAATGAGCCCCGTAATGAGTACCATTTCCTGTGAACGATGTTATTAGTATAACTATTTAATTGATTTTTTTTTAAAGAATCCACTGTGTCCAGTGTTAATGTAGATGGTAATTTTGTGTCAAAGAAAAGTGACAACAAATTACAGAATATTCGTAATTTAATAATAATGTACGTTGAATTTAATAACATAGCAGATGTAAAAAAAACTGTGATGCGTCATTGAATATACGAGTACTGTTTGAACTGTATAAACCAACTGATTTGAATATGCTGTTTTTAGTACTTTAGTAATCTGTTCAACTTAGCGCCACTGTCTATGCCACCTTTGTAACTTTTGTATTTTAATCGTATTTATACCCATTCTTGTCGTTGCCATTTGTTACACAGACTGTTTTTCACTGTATCTATAATTAAATCTATTATTATAAATTCAATCCTGTTAGGTGATTCAGAGATAAAAATATGAAGTAGGTGTGTGAAAAACTAAAAGACAAAAATATAAATTAAAGTATATAAATATAAAAAAATATAATACATATATCCATACATAAACTTACAAATCAATAGTTATTTAATATATGCATAGTATTATATATAACTTACTAGCTGTGCCCCGCGGTTTCACTCGCGTCATCACGTGTCCGAGGTGCGCGACATGACCTAGTTCAAGCATTTTATAACGGCTAGAGTTTAAACGTCGTTCGCGCGCCCAGCCAAGTATTGAATTATTTTAATTTTACATTATTTCTTAAACTATGCGTTCAAATAACATGGTATGAGGAACAAAGTTTATCTTCATAAAATTGTCTTGATGATGAAGTAACTTTCGTTCGTAAATAGGCACAAAAAATAGGCCATGCCTAATAATAACGCTCATATATCACTTTTAAATTTTCAATATTTTTTTGTCACAAAATACCAAATTGTGGCTTATGTATAAGAAATAGATATATGGTATCACGCACTTTTTTTTAGACGGAGTAAAGGTCTATATTTTTCTAGAACATTGTATTTACGTATCCCTAACGATAACACCAGCGTACGCGGATAAATCATTTCGGGAGTGCTTTTTCTTCTGACTTGCTTAACAATTATCCATATTTAAGGCTAGCTGAGTAATATAGCTTAATGCTAGATAGCCTATACTATTTCACATGAATCTGGCTATAATATACAAAAATAATTTTTCAAATAGGACTGGTAATTCCAGAGATTAGCGCGTTTAAACAAACAAAAAAACTCTTCCGCTTTATTATATTAGTATAGATATACATAAAAATAATAAATTACATACATTATATAATTATATATTTATATAAATACATAAATAAATAAAATAGTCTCATATCAAAGTCACAATTGAGGTGATAGTTGGTATGATGTGAGTGATTGGATTCTTCTTTTTCATCAAGCCATAACAGCCCACTCCTGAATATGGGCTTCTCCCAATATAGGGAGGATTTGCTCTAATCTAAGGGAGATCTGCTTGGCAGGCGGATAGAAAATCACAGTACCAGACATTTCGCAAGTTTGACGATGGTTCCGGTCGCTAGTCGTAGTACTTTACGTCTGTCGTAAAAATATGCTTATAGTGCCATCTATCGGAATCCATAAGATCTTTCTGGTATCCTATCCCAGTATTCTCTCTTATAGCACTTACGGGACAAATTCTAATGATAGATTTCCTACGCCGTGTGGTGTCGACGGACGTCAGGCTGTTTCACTTATGAAGAATAAAGCGAAATTCTTATTACGTAATTATACTACTATTTTATTACACATATATCTTAATCCTTTTGCTGCCCCGTGCACTACATTTTTTTTCTTTATAGGATAAGGGTGACAAACGAGCACACAGTTCACCTGATGGTAAGTGGTTGCTGCGGCCCATAGACATCTACATCAATCCTCTATTACAAATCAAAATGTAGTTGCGTTGTCACCCGTGAGGACTAGGATGGAATGCCTCATTTCCAGTAAAAAGGGCCTCCGGCTACCTGCACTCACCAAGCGAAACGCAGAGGTAAACCTCTACTTCACGCTGGTATTCTGTGAGGTCGTGGTACCACCCCGGTTCGAGCCGGCCCATCCGTGCGACAGCAAAAGCTGCCGCGTGGCTCTACCACTGTAAAACATGTAGCAAAATACATATAGGTCATTGCTATTATCTTACTTACTTTAATTGTGTCTGAAAACCGGACAGTGAAAATGTTAATACCCCTGTATCACAGGCTCATACACTGCAAACCAGATCACAAAAGGGGAAACATTACTGCGATAGTGACGGATATGTATTACTCAAACATACTCTTAGGCAGAAAGCCATAAAATTACGGCCTAAGTACGTGCCACTGCTACTGCACAAGCCTCCTCTAATTTCTGTGACTTATGGAGAAATTAGTCTGCCACGCTACGCACCTGTTGGCGGAATTTAAATGTATTCGAAGTATTTTATTTTAAAGAATCCGCAGTTCAAATTGCAATAGAATTCCGGATATCCTAGCAAATTATTTAATACGACATCCATTGCTACCCTAATTTCGCCGTGCAGTACTTTCGTTGTGCTTTAAAAGCTTATTAGGTCGTATATTGATGAGCAATTAAGCGGAGTGTTCGGCGCAATCTCCTCGGCGCCAGATAAGGGCATTTGTTGGTGTCCGCCATCGCCGGACAACAGACAACTTTATGCTAATCCCTCGCCGTTTCTCCGCTAGCGATTTGAGTTCGGTTTAAAAAAAAAGTTAAGGCACTATGCGTAATGCTGAATTTTCGTGTTTAAATAATAAACGACAGCAGTTGCAGTTAAGTGTACGGATTGCGAACTGTTGTGAACCGTTTCTTATGCAAGTATCAAGCTTATTTGAAGTGTATAACTGGGATATTAGCAATGTTATAAAAGGTGGACTGTGTGCTCGTTTGTCACCCTCATCCTTTCAAAAAGTCGGGTTTTGCTTAATTACTGTTTAACCTTTAAGTTTTTTACTTTGTCCATACAATTTAAATGCAATTGCTTGACCAATCTTATCCAATGCAAGTTTTCGACTACTAATCCACCTGACATAAACATATTATTTTATTATAATAAAAAAAACAAATGATACACAAGAGACAAACTTTGTTTTTAT
The DNA here is from genome assembly GCA_033319125.1 of Parnassius glacialis. NCBI lineage: Eukaryota > Metazoa > Arthropoda > Insecta > Lepidoptera > Papilionidae > Parnassius > Parnassius glacialis. Next base: position 18,169,125 of record JAVANC010000008.1, read on the forward strand.
TACTAAAATAAAAAAGAAAACTATTAAATTATACTATATCCTAACCACCACTAGTTTGCTCAAAGAAATAAGAAAGAGAATATAAATAATTTCACGAATAATGAATATTATGTTTTTTACATAATATGATAAGTCAGATCTATACTACAATTCCATCTAGCGGTAAGTGACGACGAAGCCACAGATGAAGATATTTAATACGAGATAAATCCAATTTGGTAATTTTAGTATTATAAGGTTTAAATAATTTTATAATTCATAAGAAATCATTTCTATAACAAGAATGATCGTAACTCATAATTAATATGGAAACTCGACAATGCAAAATATTATGCGAAATGAGCGCACATTTCTTCTTTTGAAATGTCTTTTGTGCCATCGATTTTCGCTCATAAAATTTATGAAGATTACCATCGACAATCACGCCTACTCTTAGGAATCAATGGACACTCGAGCTTCGTCTATAGCAAAGATTTATTAGTCTCTATTCGAATATAATCTTCACTAATTCACCGTAGAAAAACGTCGACTTATAACCACCTGGACAATCGACTCTTTGTCGTTCGACTCAATATATTTTAAATGACTTCGAGACGGGCTCTCGTGAAGCCGATCCTATTGTGACTGACGGTGGAGGTTCCCTTTTACGAAAACGAACGCAGGGATATTTATTTTGAAATTTTGAATTAAGAATAATTTCTTTTTTAGCTGCCGTCTGTGGACGTGTGCCGCGCATTAGTGGCTTTTGTCGAAACCATATTAATGAACCCCGTGTGGGATTTGTTTTTTTTTTTACTTCTTGAACTACCGCATTGATATGGTTCAGCATATTAAGTAACTCATACGATTAAGGTAGCAATTAAAGTTTTATAAAATATGAAGTCTTTATAATGCGATATTTTTTTTGTATAAAAATATGCTATAACTTATAGGTGTTTTCTTATAACTTTACAGTGACCTCAGCGATGCCTACAGCACAAAAGAGCATTTTCTAAACACCATATTATATATTTATAAAGCACAGGCGTTTTACTTACATAGATTTTAATTGGATAAACATCCAGACCCGGAACAAATATTTGTAGGCCACACAAACATTTTTATATTATGCGGGATTCGAATTTGTAGCCTTATAACATAGCTTGGTAGCCAAACGTAGGTACCTACTGAGTTACAAAGCCGTAAAATATAATAATCATATTCAAATTAATATATAATCAAAGATTTTGTATTACTAGACTTTATTCTTCAATACAAAGTTAAAATAAGGTACGTGAGGGTAATATTATACCTTAAGTTTTATCGCCCTATAAAACCGAAATTAGGAGGAGGACAGAGACAAAAACACAAAGTATTGTGCTATAACTAATATATTAAGAAAAAAAATTACAAAGAAGCTTTGAGAACAATTAGGAACACTTCAAAAAATCAACTTGAAAAGAACTAACTACACTACACAATACAAAAATCGACTAAAATATTTACTGTAATATCAACTGACAAAATGGCGTCGATAAAGCAGCGCTTTTTTATCTTTTTGTGATTGACTTATGAAGAGCTATTGTATCATAGAGCCTTCTATGCAAACAAGGCTATAGTTTTTGAGTTATAATAAAGTGACCATATTAACCGGATGACCATATTACCCCCACATACTATAGTGATTTAAAAGTTTGAGTTCTTGATGTTATTTTTCAGTAAGCAGATCAATAAATTGACGGCTCCGTTGCGCAGTGGCTTAGCAATGAGTTGCTGCGCTGGGGGCCGCGAGTTGGAATCCCGCACGGAACAAGTATTTGTATGGCCTACAAATAATTGTTCTGGGTCTGGATGTTTGTCCTTGTGCAATTTGTGTTTGTAAACTGCCTTCACGATACAGGAGAATATCCTAGTGTGGGTAACGTTTAAAAAAAAAGGAAGAAAAGGAAAAATCCACGCACGTTGTTCAAGTTCTTATAATTATATATGTAGGTATCGTTAAGAGTCGATACAAGATAATTAGCTGCAAGTCTGTTTCCATTGTTGTCTGAGGGCTCCGGGGACAAAGGCGTTTCTCATGCAGTTTGCATTAATTATCGCTAACGTATCGCTAATTGTCGCTGCTAAAAACAAAGTCTTTGCAGAAAGCTTAAAGATTATTCTGACGGGTAGATGGAATATGGAGGCACGCATTTGTAATGGTTTTGCGATATTCTTGAGTTAACGCATTTATACATTTCCATTTTCACAATATTAATAATAGCAGACACCAATGAATTTTCTCAAATTTTCTTTTTCTTTTTTAATTTTGGTAATGTACTATAATTCGTTATTTTGCTTAATTTCATTAAAGTTTCCGAAGAATTCATAAAAATTGCTGTACTTCCTTGCATTTTTACCTAGTGGTAGAGCCATGCTGCAGCTATATCGAGCTATAGCTCGACCAGGGACGGACCACACTCTCGCATAGTATCGGGGTAAAATAGGAGTTTAATGCTGATGTGTTTTGTATGGTAAGTGTAGAGAACCGGAAACCATTTTTAACCAGGCATTTCTTAGTTGTCAGAGTTAACAACACATCTACTTTTTGATTCTTAATGAAAGATAGATGTAAAACAGTCGTAAAAACCAACAGCTGGATGCACCTAAATCCCTGTTGGTGGTTTTTATTGCATGCCTTAAGCGCAAAGCGAGTAGGTATGTTCTACTAGCGCCTAAAATCAAGATTACAACGTTTTGTAACATGTCGCATGAAATCATATCTAACAATCATATTGAACATATAAATAATATAAAAAACACATTGTCAGAAAGATAAATAATTGTTGAACTGATTAATATTTTTTTAAATCTCTTAATTGCTATTTTTACATAAAAAAGTGGTTTTAGTGGCTTATGGTGTAAATGTATCAAGTCCGTATGGAGGCGTAAACACGATAACTTTTGAAAATATCAATTGTTCAACTCAATCTATTTTGTAAACTCTTCTTCTATCACGTAGGAAGTCATGGAATGTAAATGGCAGTTTAATTTTGTTTTGTTTAGTTGTAATTAATTTTTTTCGGCTGAGAAATAGCGAAATTTTCGGGCTCAACCACCGTCGTGAATGGTAGTTTGTTTACAGCGGTTCGTGCTGAAAAATATCGATCGCTTTAGAAATACAATATATTCCAATACCTAAATTTGATACATACTTGATTAAGATAAGATATTATTATTATTTTTGTAATCACAGATTTTTATTACAATATTTTATTGCGCTAAATGTACGCGGGATTAATATGTAAATATACTTATACGTTTTGGACTATATAGAGAACTGTAGGTGTATTTCGAAATATGCAGCTGAAACTCCTCAACGAGTAGAACTAGGTGCGCCGAGATTGTGCTCGTTATATTAATTATGATGAGATCTTACCCCGATTTGAAAGTGTACTTCGGTGAATGCTACTGGAACTCCTCAAATAGTAGTAATAGTAATAGGTTTGCTGAGCTTGGGCTTGTTTTGTTAGTTATGATGAGACCTAAGCTCCGTACAGTGGCGGTTTATCCTTAAGGCAAATTAGTCACGTGCCTAGGGGCGCAAGATTAAAAAGGCAAGCGCGGAAGTTTTAAAACGAAAAAAAAAATATCGTCGTATTTGATTCGATACTCCTATATCTTACTATCTTATCACATTTTTCATTTATATTTCCCCGCTTATACCCTGTTAAGGGTACCTGTATCCTAATTATTTTGCAGTTATGAAACTATATTATAAATTATATTATAGCTTATGCGCAAAGTAAGTAGATTTAATTTATAATTTAAGTTTTATTTGCATAGTCCACATTTGCATGTCGTGGCCGCCTATAATTAAGATGACGCTTAGCTTTAGTTTTATATTCGTGTTACCTTAATATCCACGTATTAGTGTTCGTCTTGTTGGTTGTCTTTTTAAATAAATTAAAAAAAAATAGATATAATATGGCCTCTAGAGGGGCGCCAAAGAGGTGCTAGATAGAGAACCCTGGAAGTGTACTTCGATGAATGCTACTGGAACTCCTCGAAGAGTCGAACTAGGTAAGCAGAGTTTGGCCTCCTTTGTTATTCATGATGAAGCCTTACATGTGGACTTGATAGAGTGACCTGAAGGTGTACTTCGGTAAATGCTACTGGAACTCCTCGAAAAGTAGAACTAGGTGTGACGAGTTTGGCCTCGTTTTGTTAGTTATGATGAGATCTTACCTCCAGATTTGACAGAGTGAATTGAATGTGTACTTCGGTGAATACTACTGGAACTCCTCGAAGAGTAGAACTAGGTATGCCGAATTTGGCCTCGTTTTGTAAGTTATGATGAGACCTTAACTCCGGACTTGACGGAGTAACTTAAAGGTGTATTTCGGTGACTGCTACTGGAACTCTTCGACGAGGATAACTAGATGTGCAGAGTTTGGGCTCGTTTTGTTAATTATGAATAGACCTTACCTTCGGACTTTACGGAGTGACTTGAAGGTGTACTTCGGTGACTGCTACTGGAACTCTTTGACGAATAGAAGTACAATTTCCATTTTTTTTTATTTAATTAACTATCATATGAGCATCATGAGTCGTGAATTTTAGATTTTCAAAACTTTTTTTAAATTGAAGTTTGGCATAAAATTATTGGAAAATCGGAAGTATAGTAATAAGGTTATAGCTTGTATATTTAAACTACTTTAAAAAAATTACTTTATTAAATTAGTTTACTTTAAATTACTTTAAAAGTTAATTGCTGAACATACGACTCTCTCATAGATTGTCTCATATTTAAGTTAATTTAAGTTTTAAGTATTACTACAGTTGCTAGGCATTGCAGGTGGTTAGACAAACACAGTTTATTCTTACTTTCAATTTCAATCAGGAATATGCTGTCACACATCTCCCTTCAGTTTACGTCTGTCGCTTTTTAGGACATCCAGGGGACGATGTGGGGTAAGAAATATTCCTAGACCGCCACTTCATAGCTTGTTGTTAGTTGCAAATGATTTAAGATGCATATGTGAGCGTGAGTGCGTGTTCTTACAATAATTTAAGCACGGGTTTGACGTAATTTGAAACGTTTGTAGTTTTCTGTCTATTATTCGTTGTTGTTCTGAGTGTATTGTATGCTCTTTTAAAAGTAAGTGGAACACAAATAGCATCAGTTTAGCACTTCCCCGATGCGTCTAATCCGAAGTGCTTAATATGCCTAATGCCTATATATTGATAATATTAATACATAATCCGAAAAGTGTCATAATCATAGCTATAAATACTTACATATTTCGTCAGTCTATTTCAAAAATTTAAGCTATGATATATTTTAAATGAAATATAAAATTTATACGAGAAATTATTGACTAGATTAAATTACAGGATAAGTTTTCAAAAAGTAGCCAAATTTGAAATTTAAGTTAAAATATATAAATAATGATATACTTATTTTTGTTGATATTGTTGTTTTGTATAATAATATAAAGTTATACTCGATAATTACTCAAAAACTATTGGTCAAACCTTGATCAAATTTATATGGGACTACATGAAAAGCATAAGCTTTTAAATAAAAATTTCGATTCGATCGATTTATGACGTATTAAAAAAAACTACTTACTAGATCTCGTACAAACCAATTTTCGGTGGAAGTTTACATGGTAATGTACATGATATATTTTTTTTACTTTTATCATTCTCTTATTTTAGAAGTTACATGGAGGGGGGGGGGGGCACACATTTTACCACTGGAAGTGTCTCTCGCGCAAACTATTCAGTTTAGAAAAAAATTATACACAGTCAGGTCATAAGTATTGTTACACAGTAAAAACTTTTCTTTTAGAATGCTGGCCACAAAAAATTTATTGAATTCGAATTTCGAATTGTTCATAAAATAAAACTGTATACTTTTTAGAATTTTACTCATTTTTAAATATGGAGTGGACGATTAAAGAAGACCGTGTTGCAGTTATTGCGTTGCATCGTTGCGGTTACGCGACAATTCAATTTTTTGACATACTGAAAAATTTGAATATAACCAAAAGATTCGTTTATCGTACCATCAAACGATACAATGAAGACTCTAGTGTAGATGACAGGTCAAGAAGTGGTCGCACTCGGTCTGTTAGGACTCCGGCAGTGATAAAAGCTGTGAAGGCGCGAATTCAAACAAATCCCAAACGTAAGCATAAACTGTTGGCCTTTCAGATGGGGTTAAGCAGAACCACGATGAAAAGGGTGTTAAATGAAGACTTAGGGCTTCGGGCATATCGAAGAAAAACAGTACATCGTTTGAATGCTCGTCTAATGGACCTGAGACTGAAGAGATGCCGCGCTTTGTTGAAGCGGTACGCGGGAAAAAAATATCGGGAAATTCTTTTTTCGGATGAAAAAATTTTTACCGTAGAAGAGAGCTACAACAAACAAAATGATAAGGTGTAAGCACACAGTAGTGAAGAAGCGAGCAACCGTATTCCGCGTGTCCAACGAGTTCATTTTCCATTCTCGCTCATGGTATGGTTGGGAGTTTCTTATTGGGGCTTAACAGAGGTTCAATCCATTAGATTACAAGATAGTGCAACACTTGGAGGAAAAGGCGTGCTCAAAGCCTCATCCCAATTTGGAGTCACTCAAGAAATCCTTGATTAAGGCAGCCGCCGATATTGACATGGACCTCGTTCGTGCTGTGATAGACGACTGGCCGCGCAGATTGAAGGCCTGTATTCAAAATCACGGAGGTCATTTTGAATAAACTTTAGTGTCATAAGAATCTATGTTTTGTTAAGTTCATTTTGGTATATAAATGGTTACATAATGAATAAACTTGTTTCAATTATTATATATTAAACATATGACAGAATTTATGACCTGACTAGGTATAAGAAACCTCAATATCATTTTTAAAGACCTATCCATAGATACCCCACACGTATGGATTTGATGAAAAAATTTTTGAGTTTCAGTTCTAAGTATGGGGAACCCTCAAATTTTTTTTTTAATATTTTTGTGTGTAAAACTTAATGCGGTTCACAGAATACATCTACTTACTAAGTTTCAACAACATAGTTTTTATAGTTTCGGAGAAAAATGGCTGTGATATACGGACGGACAGACAGACAGACATGACGAATCTATAAGGGTTCCGTTTTTCGCCATTTGGCTACGGAACCCTAAAAAGAATCATTGAAATCGTTTCAACCAGAAAAAAGTTATGAGCTAATACACACAAAAAAACATACAGTCGAATTGAGTACCGTATCCTTTTTAAAGTCGGTAGAAAATACGAGTAAATAAGGCTTCTACTTTTATTTGAAATTATCCCAAATTAAATGTGATTTATGGGCAACAACGTTTTTGCCTACCGATCGACCCTTACGAATGTGTGCGTGTGCAGTAAAATCTGTTAAAATAATGCATTACCACGCATTTTGAATTTAAAAGATAAAAGGAACAGAATTATTGAGATTTTTTTAAATATATTTTTCTTCACCATTTGCCAATATTACTTATTCCGAACCTTCTTTGCAAATTTGGCCCGTTATTGCAAAATAACCCTGTGTAATAAGGACAATACAAATTTATGCAAAACCAAATTATCTGTCCGCCTTCCCTAATCATACATGATTTATGATCCATTTCATTAACTACGCGTCATAATACAACTATTTTATAATAAATTTACTGAAACTTTGTGTCAAATTTATACAAAATAATTATCAAACATTTAAGGGCATTGAGAAAAGATATTATTACCAATAATAGAAATATTCAATGTCTATGTTTTATTACAGATATAAATATGTTTTTGATTCAGCATTTTCAGAACCTAAGTCATTTTTTTAATTTCTAAAGCAAGCTATTCTATAAAGGTATCAGCCAGTATCAGCTCTGCGATTTACAACCCGCCTGTCCAGGATGATGACTATGGGAATCTTTTAGGGTACCTATGCCTATCGGACCATTCTTGAAAAGGTACCTTTTTTAAGCAGTGGTTTAAAAAGGCTGATAGAAAAACTGATGTAGAGAAAAATAATGCATTCATAAATAAATACATGTAATATTAGTTTTACTATTCATCAGCCTTTTATAGAACTTATGTTTAATTATTTAACTAAACCGGATTTTAGATTTTTAGGCAGGCAACTGGCTTTGACTCTACTCTTCTTTTTCTACCGACTTCAAAAAGGAGGAGGTACTCAATTCGACTGTATGTTTTTTATGTGTGTTACCTCAGAACTTTGTTCTACGCAAACCGATTTCGATGATTCTTCTTTCATTTGAAAGCTGGTGCTTTTTATGTGGTCCCATATAAATTTGATCAAGGTCTGACCAACAGTTTTTGAGTTATTCTTAATAATATATAATGAAGTCGGTTGTACAAATTTTTTAATTTTAAATTATTTTATAGAATAAGGGTGACAAGCGAGCACACACCAGATAGTAAGTGGATGCTAGGTCCATAGACAACTACATCTATCGTCAATTAAAAGTCAAAATGGAGATGCTTCACCCCTGAGGACTAAGACGGAATGCCTCATTTCCAATAATAAGAGTCTCCGGTTCTCTACATTCACCAAACGAAACATAGCAGTATTAAGCTACAATTTATGCTGGTTTTCTGTGAGAGCGTGGCCTTTCCCGACCCATTTGTTATACAACCATAATATAGGTCTAGAGTTGCTTTACTACGTAAAAAGTGTACCTTCACCGATGTAAGTGTTTTACGTCTGCACGGCTAGCATGGGCTGGGAATATAAATTCATCCACCGATTATATCCACTGACAAAAGATAAAATTATCTTGTCCTTATGCTAAAAGCACGGCGACGGGGAGAAGTATATCCCCGTTTTACATAACAAGTAGACATATATCCCCCGTCCGTAGCATGGAGCCAAATGGAAGATAAATAATTATGCTTTTTTGATATTTGAAAGGGACAATTTTATCCCAGTTCATTAGACGTGGGTTTAATATAAAATTCATACAAAAATCTATCTAAGTCTAAGTCTATTTCCTATTTAATCTACTGTAGGTATTATATCCACCGGTGTGCTCATGCTCGAAGGGTGGATAAAATTAAACGAGGGGATAAACATTTTCTCTTCTCTCCGGGGATAAAATTGTCTTCTGCCCATGCTATGCTGGTGTTAATGAGGCAGATATGAGAATCTCTTTACTTTTTTATTTTTCGTCTACCCCCCAAATGTCTACTGGACACGGACCTTTCCTGTTACAGGAAGGTGTTGCCTTGATCACCACACCTGGTAGGTAGATTTAATATTGAAGTGCCATACATCGCGCACTTTTGACGCTGCTACTCGACTCTAGTCTGACCATACGTGTGGTGTTAACGAACTGGTTCTACCACCATATATCGGAAGTTAGAAGATTTTTCTGGCATTTCCAATATTTGCCTATTTCGATACCCACGGGATGACAATTTTAACCGACTTCAAAAAGAAGGAGGTAATTAGGGTGTATTTTTAGGGTTCCGTACCTCAAAAGGAAAAAACGGAACCCTTGTAGGATCACTTTGTTGTCCGTCCGTCTGTCTGTCAAGACCCTTTTTTTCTCAGGAACGCGTGGAGGTATCAAGTTGAAATTCACACCAAATATTCAAGTCTACTGTCCCTTGGAGCTGTGAAAAAAATCAAACTTCTAAGCCAACGCAATCAAAAGATACAGCCGTTTATGGCGCAAATTTTGGACATTCGCAAGGGAATCAAGACCTACGGGGTACTTTCCGTGAACTCAGAATCTTGAAATTTGGTACGAAGCAACATTTTATAGCAAAGATAAAGGAAAAGTTGCGAAAAGCATAAATTTTTAGTAACATCATATAATAAAAATATTTTTAATAATTTTGAACTAATATACCTACAGATTTGTTCGGAACCCTCGGTGCGCAAGTCCGACTCGCACTTTCACGGTTTTTTTATGTGTGTTACCTCAGAACTTTTTTCTAGGTGAACCGATTTTGACGATTTTATTTTTATTTATAAGCTGGTGCTTTTGATGTGTATTAAAATCTGGACCAGTGGTTTTTAGTTATCCTTAATAATGCATTTTACTTGTATTGACCTCGGTTGTACATTTAACAGTGGTAGAGCCATGCAGCAGCTTTTGCTGTCGCACGGATGGGCCGGCTCGAACCGGGGTAGTACCAAGACCTCACAGAATACCAGCGTGAAGTAGAGGTTTACCTCTGCGTTTTGCTCGGTGAGAGCAGGTGGCCGGAGGCCCTTTTTACTGGAAATGAGGCATTCCATCTTAGTCCTCACGGGTGACAACGCATCTGCATTTTGATTCGCAAACGAGGATAGATGTAGATGTCTATGGGCCGCAGCAACCACTTACCATCAGGTGGACTTTGTGCTCGTTTGTCACCCTTATCCTATAAAAAAAAACAACATTTTTAATTTTATCAGTTGTAAACAGCCACTTTCATATTATTTATTCGAGGAACGATTTAATTCCTAACTGTATTGTAAGTAAAAGAATAATTACCATTGAAGTGATTAAACATGTAAATCTCAAGGAACTAACACATCGGTATGTGGTAATAAAACAAATATTTAATTATCTACGCTCAGTTAGTGATGATCGCATCTGAATGTGGGAGTGATTTGTTTAACAACTGCCAGTGTATGAGTTATTGATGTGACGTAAACCGCGCGAAAAACAAACAAGTTATTATTTTGCTACTTTTGGTTAGAGAATTGTCTAGAAGACGAACCAAATATGATATTTTCGTCTTTTAGTTACTTGCCCGTGACCGTGAGGTTAGAAAAATATTACCGTAAGCCATGAAAATCTGTCACACTAGAAGAGTTGCAGATAAATGCCTGCCTTTTAAGAAAGATTTGGTATCAGTGGGCTTATTTTCGGTTAAATTCTTAAACAGACTTACCTTAAGTGAAGTTCGATCATAATTCTACGAAGCTCCTTGTCCCAGACGACTGGCATGAAAACGTCATATTAGAAGTATAAAGCTATAAAGCATGTCTCGGACAAGGAAAGAGTATAATTATGATTATGAAAAAAAAAATTAAAAAAAAGAAAGATTTTTGTAGTATAGAGTAGAGTAACGTTGTGCCAGTGTTTGTTGGAACGTGTGAAGTCGTGTCCTATTTTTTTTTCTTATTAATTATTTTTGCCAATTTTTTTTAAATTTCTGATAGCAAGTTTATTCATCAATTTCATTTAAGTAGTATATTTTGTCATCGTCTAGCAAGTGTTACCACTTCTGATCGAATCAGAATAACCAAAATTTACTAGTTTCGGTTGTTTTAAAAAAAATAAGATTGACTCGGTGACAAATGTCTAGAGAGACGTGAAGATGTTGGGTCTATCTGTTGATGATACTTTTCAGGGAAGCAAATGGTGCTTCAGGATTAGAAGAGAGATGTAACGGGATGAGGCTAGGACCAAGAAGAATAAGATCGTATAAGAAGCAAAGATCACGAAACATCCCTGAAAAACTAGAAGATATTCGGTAGTGGTATGTTATAAAACTTTGACGATAACGATGCCTACGAAGGCCGCAATTTACAAAGACGTTTATGCGCGATAATAATACTATCGACTCTAACAAAATTACTCTGCGAAGTGTGTGAAACACGGACGAGAGCACTAATTAAATCAAATGCAATTAAATATCGTTTAGACAGTTCAAAGTCAATTAACATACGTACTTAGCCCGGTTTCGTAAGTAATCATAATTTGGTTTTCTCCTTTTCCATTAATGTACATGAGACATGTGCTCTAATTTTCCTAAGTAGTGATAACAAAACCTATAACAGTGGGATTCCATCTGGTAGATGTTGTACGCGACGAATAAACTTACTTATCATGAGTTAACGCACGGCGGTGTGAAATACTCGTATTGTCTCTACATACATATACAGAAGGCTCCTCTATTCTTTCGTTTTTTGTATTTGATTTCATAAGAAGCCCCGCAAAAAGAACCAAGATGAGTGCTTACTTTTAATCCATAACGTAAAATTACTTTCTTTTTAAACTGCATAAATAATATTTCTGTAAATACTATTAGGGGAAAATAATTAAGAAATTTCTTCATATTGTTTTTTATTTATAAACTCAAAACGTGTAATTTTTTTATATAATTAAGGCTGACAATAAGCACACAAACCACATAATAGTAAGTGAATGCAGTGATGCAAAGTTTTGGCGTTTTAGTACTGGGATACAATAGATACTTATTACCAGTACAAAAATTTGTCACTCACCATATAAATACACAGCAGCATAATGCTGTAATTTTACGCTGGTAACTATTCTGTGTAACTGTAGGTATTCGTGAGACTTTCTTCAATCATAGACAGAATATCACCTTTTTTATAGGATAAAGGTGACAACCAAGCACAAAGTACATCTGATGGTAAGTGGTTGCTGTAGCTCATAGACATCAAAATGCAGATGCGTTGTCAGCCGTGAGGACTAACATGAAATACCTTTTTTGCAGTAAAAAGGATCTCCGGTTCTCTACAAACTCAATACGAAACACAGCAGCATTAAGCTGCTATTTTACGCTGGTATTCTGTAGAGTGTGTTCTTTCCGCATAGAGCCGACCGATTCGTACTACAACTATACAATTAATATAGCTACAGCATGGTGCTACGTAGTAAATATATTGAAGATGTGCCCAGTTAAGAGTACTCTTAACCGACAAGTACGTATACGTATGTAGATAAGGATGTAAAAGAAGTAAGAGAGGTGTGTCCTAACACACCTCTCTCAATTTCTATCGTGATAATGCCAAAATAGAAGTCCATATTCTCTACCCACTCTTATGGTTGACAGTTTTTTCCTTTAATATTCTGAGTGTACATAATACAAATAAATAAAATTGAAGTGTCTGTTTGTAATGTCAAAATTACAGCATTTTACTAAATGTATATGAAAGTATCATCATCACAGCCCTTCACAAGTCCACTGCTGAACATAGGCCTCCCCCAAAGAATGCCATAAAGCACGGTCCTGAGCCACCTGCATCCATCGACTTCCTGCATGTCTTACCAGGTCGTCACTCCATCTCGTGGGGGGACGCCCTACACTTCGCCTACTGGTACGAGGCTGCCACTCGAGAACCTTTCTTCCTCATCGGTTGTCGGTTCTCCGAGCTATATGGCCGGCCCACTGCCACTTCAGCTTACTAATCCGTTGGGCTATGTCGGTCACTCTGGTTCTACTGCGGATATCCTTATTCCTAAGTTTATCACGCAGAGAAACTCCGAGCATAGCCCTCTCCATAGCTTGCTGAGCGACCTTGAGCTTCCTCATACGGCCAGCAGTGAAGGACCACGTCTCAGTTCCGTAAGTAATCACTGGCAACACGCACTGGTTGTACAATTTCGTTTTAAGGTTTTGAGGTATGTCTGACGAGAAGATGTGTCGTAGCTTCCCGAACGCTGCCCAGCCGAGGTGAATCCGTCGATTGACCTCTCGGTCGAAGTTGGACTTACCTAGTCGGACTATTAGTCCCAGGTAAACATACTCGTCAACAACTTCGAGCTTAGTGCTCCCAACAACTACCGGCATAGGTGTGACATGGACATTAAACATGATCTTTGTTTTGTCCATGTTCATCTTAAGACCTATCCGTTGGGAGACACTATTGAGGTCATTGAGCATAGTGCTTAGGTCCTCCAGCGATTCTGCCATAAGGACTATATCGTCGGCAAATCGAAGGTGAGTGATGTACTCGCTATTGATGTTAATACCGCATCCTTTCCAGTCCAGAAGCTTGAAAAAATATAGGAATATATATATGAAAGTATATAGGGTACTAATAACAAAAATACAATTTTTAAAGTTTTTGTCTGTCTCTCTGTTCGTCTGTCTGTCTGTTCGTTTGTTCCGGCTAATCTCCGAAACGGCTGGACCGATTTTGACGGAATTTTCACTGGCAGATAGCTGATGTCACAAGGAGTAACTTGGGCTACTTTTATTTTAGAAAAAGAATTAGGGTTCCGTGCAAAAAAATTAAAACCCCAAATAATACGCGGGCGAAGTCGCCAAAAACAGCTAGTTAATTATAAAATATCTATTTTGACTAAAATTGTATGATTTTTGCTAAAATTCAAGTTGGAGGAAATTTTTGCCTTTGGTAAATTACTTAATATAATATGTTGTACCGTATTACCTTATTCCTTGTAAATGATAAACAAATCATTGTTTTTTGTTCTTTATGAGATTCGTAAATTAATAATTAAAAAAAATAAATTTTCACAAGGTGTCTAAAAATGAAATTAAAATTTAGCAGTACTCACGTTTCTCGATCAACAAACATCCTATGTAAAAGTCAAAAGCTTCCTATTGGACGGTAAGTGAACAAACAGTGATGTACCGTGGGTACAGCCGCGTGTAAACACGAGGTAAATCACATTAGCAAATTGTGTGTGCCTACGCCAAATGCTGTGAGAAATTATGTATGGGAAACTATGAGTGCCGTGAAGAAAATCGTTATGTGCTTTCTATCTTACTGAAACTTCCGGCTTTTGCTTATTCATTCATTAAAAAAGTCCCGCTGGGTTTCTTGCTGGTCGTTTTAAGGACACAGGTATTTTCCGTACTAGTGTTAAATGAAACATGACTTCCAATAAGTATAATTTATAATCTATATTGAATAAAATACATTTCTATTTCTATTTTATGAAGAACTAAATTACTTTAAGCAATCTTTACGTGGTAGAGGCATGCTGCAGCTATATTAGTAGTATAGTTGTAACACGAATGGGTCGACTCGACTGGGCAAGGACCACGCCCTCACAAAAACCAGCGTAAAATAGCAGCTTCACGCTGATGTTTCGTATGGTGAGTGTAGAGAACCGGATACCCTTTTTACTGGAAGCGAGGCATTCCATCTTAGTCCTCACGGGTGACAACGCATCTGCATTTTGATTCGTAGTCGAGAATAGATGTAGATGTCTATAGACCACAGCAACCACTTATCATCAGGTAGACTGTGTGCTCGTTTGTCACCCTATCTATATCTATCCTATAAAAAAAATCTGTTTTCCATCTAATGTATATTAAGCTGACATGTAGCTGACTACGTTATATATAAATTAGTGTTTTCAAATTGTTAGTAATAAGAGTGACAAGCAAGCACACCGTGCACCTGACGGTAAGTGAATGTTGCGGTCAATAGATATCTGTGTCTATCCTTTTTTTGGTTGCCGCGGCCCATAGACATCTACATCTATCCTCGTTTGCGAATCAAAATGCAGATGCGTTGTCACCCGTGAGGACTAAGATGGAATGCCTCATTTCCAGTAAAAAGGGCTTCCGGCCACCTGCACTCACCAAGCGAAACGCAGAGGTAAACCTCTACTTCACGCTGGTATTCTGTGAGGTCGTGGTACCACCCCGGTTCGAGCCAGCCCATCCGTGTGATAGCAAAAGCTGCCGCGTGGCTCTACCACTGTTACCAATGTCCTCAATTGAGAATCAAAATGCAGATGCGTAGTCACCCCTGAGGACTAAGATGGAAAGCCTGGTTACCAGTAAAAACGGTCTCCAGTTCTCTAAACTCACCATACGTAACAAAGTTGCATCAAGCATGTATTTTATGCTGGTATTCTATGAGAGAGTGGTACTACTCCGGTCGTGCCGATCAGTTCGTTCTTCGGTCATAATATAGCAGCAGCATGGCCTTTTACATAAGGTGGTTTTAATTAAACGTTATGTTTTGTATTGACATTACGTCACCAGCCTTTTAAGTCTACTGCTGTACATGGTTCATTCTAAGATTGCGCCAGTTGACAAACATTCCTTGGCAGATTTGTCCATACTCACAATTTTGGGAATGATAATTAGCGAGCGGCCTTTTTAGGAGTACGTACCCAAAGGGTAACCAACGGGAGCCTATTACTAAGCTTCCGCTGTCCGTCTGTCTATCTGTCAGCGAATTGTATGTCATGATCCGTAATAGTAACAGTTGAAATTTTCACAGAATGTGTATATCTGCTGCCGGATAGCAACAAATAATAAAAATAAATTAAAAGCTTAAGGTGGCTTTCTTACTAGAAACGTGTTTTACGGTGGTATGGAACCCTTCATGCGCGAGTCCACCTCGCACTTGGCCGGTTATTTACTTACAAGTATAAAAAGGCCAGCGTGGGCTTAGCCCACTCCACACATGTTATCTTTAAAATCAGTACAAATACTAGAAGTAAATAAGATATTATATGCGTTTCGGCCTAGTCTCGTCTTAGCGAGCGATCCAGGCAGCCAGCTTCACTTGTCAATTATGTTTAGATAATAAGACTGTCCTTGACTAAATTGATACCTTCGCACTGGTAATGCCGTTTTCTTTCATTAATCCGCGTAATTGCATGATTTAAGTTCGGCATTTTTGAATAAATTTTCCGTTATCAGTCGATCGCCGGAACCTTTCACATCAGTAAGCAGAGTACTCAAGCAAAAAATCTGGAACTAAAGTAATCATTTTTTTATAAAACAAGTAACAAAACAATTACAGGCAGCTATGCATTTGCTAAGTTGAAGTTTCTAATAGATTCATATACCAGGCTAGTTGTTGACGTTGAAGATGGTAATAGAAGCCCTGAATTTTTCTACACCTAGAGGCATAGGCACACGGTGAGTAAAGGAAGTTAGTATTTTTGGCTATATACAGTTTTTTTTTTGCTATTTTGTAAAAGGATTATAAAGCCAGACAGAAGCACTCTTTTTCAGCTTATAATAATTAAAAATTAAAAATTTTGTACAACCGACTTCAATAAAAATTATTAAGAATAACTCAAAAATTATTTATTTACCAAATTTATATGGGACCACATGTGAAGCACCAGCTTTCAAATAAAAAAGCATCGAAATCGGTTCAATCAGTAAAAAATTATGAGGTAACACACATAAAAAAATAACACAGTCGAATTGAGTACCGGCTCTTTTTGAAGTCGCTAGAAAAGTCCATCTGGTTATGTACGAGGGTGGATTGAAAAGTACTCGGCCTAACCAAGAAAATAAACACATACTAAATCAGTTATATTTTTATTTTTCTACATAATCACCATCAAGTTCAATACACTTTTGCCACCTCCCCTTCCAAGCATTTAGACCGTTGAAAAAAAATGATTCTTCCTTAGAGTCAAAATATGCGTCTACAGCTGCTTTGACCTCGTCGTTTGTCGAAAATCTTTGACCTCCCAAGTGCTTTTTTAGGTTAGGGAACAGAAAGAAGTCTGATGGTGCCAGATCAGGTGAATACGGCGGATGCGGTAACAGTTCAAAGCCACAGTTGTGAATTTCAGCCATTGACTGTACTGGCGTGTGAACACGGGCGTTATCTTGATGAAACAGGACTTTTCTTCTGAGCATTCCTCGACGTTTTTCTTTTATTTCCTTTCGTAAACGACGTAGTAAGGTGCAGTAGTAATCAGAATTTATAGTCCGACCCCTTTCAAGATAATCAATCATAATCACACCTTTCGAGTCCCAGAATACTGAAGCCATCACCTTATTTGCCGACAAAATCGACTTAGCCTTTTTAGGGGGTGGTGAACCAGGTCTTCTCCACTGTTTTGATTGTTGTTTTGATTCCGGTGTATAGTAATGAACCCATGTTTCGTTTGTAATAACAAAATGATTCAAAAAATCATCTGCATCGGCTTCAAATAACTCCAAACAGTCGCGTGAAATAGTCAATCGCGTCCTTTTTTGTTCAACTGAAAGCAGTCGCGGAACCCACCTCGCAGACACCTTGTGGAAACCCAACTCGTTGACAATGATGTTTTGAGTTCGTTCATAAGAGATGCCTATAATCTCGGCTATCTCTCTAATTTTTAATCTGCGGTCTCCCATTATTAAATCAAGTACTTTTTTAATATTTTCGTCAGTAGTTGACGTCGAAGGCCTTCCAGAGCGGGGTTCATCTTTCACACTCTCTCTACCACGCTTAAATTCTGCTATCCATTTTTTGACGGATGAATATGACAGAGCACAATTGCCTTATGTACTGACCATGTCATCATGGATGGCTTTTGATGATAGCCTCTTCTTATGGAGGTACTTAATGACGGCACGCTGCTCGATTTGCTCCATTCGCGGAAATTATGTCCGATTACTTTGTTAATAAATTTATAAAATCACAACTAATTATCGCACACGTTTCGAACTTCACACAATGAACTAGTCTGAACTGAACTAAATAATGTGGGTAGATTTGATTTTTAGAATTGAATGGATCTGTGTTAGGCCGAGTACTTTTCAATCCACCCTCGTATCACCCTCTTTCCTATTACTGCCGCAAAATAGAACTGATTGCACTACTGTGTTCTGGCGTCAAGGGTGTAGAAAGTCTGCATAGTTAGATACAGGTTTTGAAGCATTCTATCTTAGTCCTCAGAGGTGACAACGTATCCTTCTTTGTTTAAAGTTAGCTGCAAGCGTCCATGGACAGTAATAGCCGCTTATGATCAGGGGGACTGTAAATGCAATTGGCGCTTTTTTATAAAAAAAATATTTTCCAACAATGATCTAATTAAAACTAAATTATCGATGTTTTAGCGATATAGTTCTCGATGTTGTTAGGTACCAAGCGAGAGTTTACTCAAACAGGATAATTGTGTGGTTGCCCGACTGTCTCGACGCTCTAATGAGTAATAATAAGAACCACCCAGAGAGATAGGGACAGCCTCGCGACTTACAGATGTATGGAATAGGCTTTTTATCAAAAACAATTTGGTAAAAAAAAATAGAAGTAGATATATATATTTGTAATAATTTGTAATCAAAACATCTGAGCTTTTTATTTATAATATCATTTTTATTTTTATACATTTTCGTCTTTTTTAAATCTTAGATTTCTTTATTCTTAAATATAATCACATATAATGAAGTTTCAAAGATTTTAAATAAAATCGTGCTAATAAAATATTTTCCCTTTATAAAATATCACGTTAAGTGGCCTTGTGTGTTCGTTGCTACTTAGACAATTTTTTAATTTAAATCAAGTAACAACCTCCATATTATTGTCCAAGTTGTGCGGGGCCGAGGGAGCACCTTACGACTTCATTAGACCGCGTCAAGCGGCCAGTCACGATGCGGCGGCCCGCCTGATTTTGTGTCCATTAAAGTAGTGTTTAGTTAAGTTACTTGCCCAAGCCGATACAGTAATCTTTCATCCATCCACTAAAACCTAGAATTTTTTTTAAATAATTTTAGAGTTGTTATCAGGGAGATTTATTTTTATTTCCCTCTGTCGCCTCTTACGACACCCACGAGACGATATATGGGGCAGTGGATATTCTCACACCACCACTACATGGTATATACAGTAATCATAAATATTTATAATAATCCAGGTACGTATTAAACCTTAGATACAATACAATACAAACACTCACGCCTGTCACCCAGAGGGGTAGGCAGAGACTACGGACTTCCATTTGGCGCGATCCTGACACACCTCTCTTGCCTCTTTTACATATATCTACGCATACACCTCGTCGGTTAAGGGTACTCCTAATCTGGCCCATTTTTAATGTATCGCCGATTTGGTCGATAAACCTTCGTCTAGGGCGTCCCTTCCCAAACCTGCCGTTCACCTCTGCAACATAAATTTGCTTTGTCACTCTGTCCTCGTTCATTCTTTCTACATGACCAAACCACCGAAGCATTCCTTTCTTAATCCTTGTCACAACGTCATCTTGCAAACCACACTTTTCTCTTATCACACTATTTCTCACACTGTCATTCAGATTCAGCCCTAGCATACTCCTTAAGGACCGCATTTCTACAGCATTTATTATACTTTCATGCTTCTTCTGCCAGACCCAACTTTCACTACCATACATTAAAGTAGGGACTAACACGGCATTATGAATTGCCATACGTGCCTTATTTGACACATTCCTTACCTTAGATATGCTAATGATTGCCGTGTTTAAGATAATTCCATCCAATCAGGTTTCACGTACCAAAATATCGAGCAATAACAGAGTCAAGTAATAAGCGATTATTAAGCGATTAATTGGCAGCAGCGCTGTGGACCGCGGGTTTGATTCTCAAGCACGTCAAGTTTTTGTATGGTTTACAAATAATTTCTCCGTGTGATATTTTTGCATGTGCGATTTATATTATGTTATGTACTTCCCCAGAATAAAGAAAAAGACTAAGCTATGAAAGGTAACACAAAACAAAATTGCACACTCCTTTTTTTCACAAGAATAACTATCTAGATTCGGAATTATTATTTGTAGGCCATACTAATACTTGTTTCATGCGGGATTCGATACCGCGACCCCAAGCGCCGCAACTCAATGCTTAATCAGTGCACCGGAGTCGTCAACTTCTTCCTTTTCTTCCTTCTTTTCCGACAAATTCTGATTGTTAAACGTAAAATATCGACTTGATTGTTGAAGAAGAATTTACTTGCTCAATAAAATATTCGATTGTAAACACAGCATGAACACTACTGGTGGTAAACCAATAGGCAAGCAGTGCTGGTCCTGCGAGGGCAAGCGGGGTCCTATTTAACATTGCGCACGTTTCGCTAATGGTTCGCCTTGGACAAAGTCGCGATAAGGCGCCATTATCGGAAATACTTTAATAGGACCCCGGCTTTTGCTTGCAGGTTTATTAAGGACTATTTATACAAAACACACGTGATTAACTATGTTGTGGATGTACAAGGTACAGTCGTGACCCTTCCCGAAAGTGTCGACACGCTGTAATTTTATTTTAGGTTAAAATAATGACGGCCGCCCAATTTTTATGCGAAGGACGCCGCCACGCTATACCTAAGCTTCGCCGAATGCTTTCCTCTAAGACCTTAGTCAAATGCTCTTAGACTTAGGTTTAGACTAATATCATGGTGATGGTATTATTCTTAAAGATCTAGAAGATCTAATAATAAAACTTTAATCATTTGTTACAAAATGTCAATAGTATACTGCTGATCACAAGCCTCCCCCAAAGATTGTCTCATAAGGAAGCGATTTTGCCATGGTTACCACCCTATTATTTTCAATTATTATCAGGAAGATGCTGCTGTCCATTTCGTGTTTCAGTTTCCCTCCGTCGCCTCTTACTATACACAGGAGGATAAGAGGTAATGCCTCTCACGCTGCCACTATAAGGAAAGTAAACTACCATGATATTATAAAATTATTTCGTTGTATTCAGAGTACATATGCTTATACTTTAAACATTTAACGATAGTATACAATAGTACTGATACCAGGTAATAATTAGTCCATTTTACTCGAAGCCGAGCTCAGGAACTACGCAAGCAGAGTCATCGTGTTCGTGCATTGTCGCGCTCGGATAATAACTTAATAAGTGCCCTCTAGCAGCGCTCGGCGTAATTACAAATTAGAGAATGCTCGCGCCGCGTGTACTGCAGATGGTTGCAGTGATAGCCGGTTTCATTCTGCAAATTTTTGCACTAGAAATTCTTTTAATAACAATATTAAATTTAACTTCATTATAATTTCAGAGCATTACAATCCGCTTATGTAAGATAATGTATATAACATCATAATAATTGTAGATAATAATTATTATAATCTGCAAAAGAGATGACGTAAGAAATACGTAAGCAAAATTTCGTTTCATGTACGCTGTAATATCTTTTTTTTATGTAATAAGGTTGAAAAACGAGCACACAGTCCACCTGACGGTAAGTGGATACTGTGGCTCACAGAATATCTTTGATTTAGAATCAAAATGCAGAATGCGTTATCTACCCTGAGGGCAAAGATTACCCCTTAGAGAGAACCCTCTTTCCAGTAACAAGTGGTAAAATTAAAAATTTTGTACAGCCGACTTAGGATAACTCAAAAACTACTGGTCAGACCTTGGTCAAATGTATATGGGACCATATGAAAAACTTCCAAATAAAAAAGACAGAAAAACATGCAGTCGAATTGAGTATTGAGGTCCCCGGTCATTTCGTATGGTATCCGTCGAAGACTTAGTAATGTTTCTTATTATATTTCCCATTTCCCACATTTGCGTACCACATATCTATACAAATAAATAAAATTGAAGTGTCTGTTTGTAATATCAAAATAACAGCCTTTTACTAAAAGCATATGAAAGTAGGTATATAAGGTACTTATAACAAAAAAAGAACAATTTTTAAAAATTTGGCTGTCTATCTCTCTGTTTATACCGGCTAATCTCAGAAATAGCTGGACCGAGTTTGACGGGACTTTTATTTTTATTTTAGAAAAAGAATTAGGGTTCCGTTAAAAAATTAAACCCATGAAATCCAATCGTAATAAATTCTACGCGGGCAAAATAGCGAGGAACAGCTAGTCAAATTATAAAATAAAAGTATACTCTTCAAGTGGAACACATCACTTGGGTCATTTTTCAGAGGGTTTTAGAATATAATCATACGCGTTGCTGCGTTTAGTTGTCGGAGTTTATGGTATTGATTTACCACCAAGTTCGTGGTTAATCAATACTTAAAATTAACACTAACAATTTCAGTGTTTTTGACGAGGATCGAACTCAGGATAAAGGCGTACTCTAAAATTTAAGGCTAACGTAAAGCTCCTGATATATTAGGTTCTAATTAACATACTTGAGGTACATAATGTGGGTAGTATACAATAAAAACATAACATTTGTTTTATACACAATATTAACTATTTGAGAATCACCCAAGTAGTAACCTAGGCAGGTTTGTACCAAAGAACCCTTAATGGGCTTAATGCAGCCGAGGTGAGCTGAGTGCAGGAACACTGCCTTATCGATATTTGACAACTTTACCCGCCGCTTTTAGCTATTTACGAGGTAATTTTGTAAGCCTCGAACACGATGTCCTGTAATTAATTACTGATTTCATTAATTAAGTGAGTTTTACGATGAATGTGGGCACGGTCGGTTTTCTTGCTATAATTTAAAGTTGATGACTGAGAGGATAGTCCTTAGTAAACTTTAATTACTAAAACGAAATTTTGTTTAGTTTACGAATAAATTAAATAAGAATGTGTTTCAACATTTTTGTAATAATAAACCCATGCAGCCTTATTATAAAAAGTTCTTTCTACTTATGTAGTGTCAGATTTGATATAGAATCTGTTTCACGTAAAAAATCCCGCAGAAATATGCAAACTGTACTGAATGTAAATTATGTATGTAGTTTCAACAAAACATGTCTTATTTCGCTGAGACTTCTAACTAAAGAATTCGCTTAGCCGTGAGTAGCATCACTTCTTTTGTGAGAAGGATATTTTTTAAACGAGACTATCACAATAAATCACTTTTTGTTATACGACGGATGATATTATTTTTATAACGTTAAGTAACTTGAAAAAGATCACCAGCGATGAAAGTAACTTTCATGAATTTAAGATAGTTAATCTCATACATATAGCAAACAAAAATATCTATAAAAGCCCGCGTAAAAGAACATATAGCTGACGTGAAGCCCCGACGTTCCTGGAAGTCTGTAGTCTGTGAACATGTTCGATCTTGAACCCCGCTATTATTTTAGATTTGATAGACCACAAATCCTCGCAAAAGAACACCAGTTCTTACCAAGGATATTTCGCGAGGCTATTGAAAGCAAAAAAAAAACATCCTATTTTCAATAGAGAAGATAGATGGCTGCTACCATCTGCTTGGGATCTTATAATTAATAAAATTTAATCAATCTAAAAAAAATTGAAAACATGTGAAGTTCGCCAAGTCGCATTGGGGCAGCGCGGCGGACATTTCCTTGCTCTAAAATCATTTCAGAAATGAGAGCAGGTCTGTGTCCAGTAGTGGGACGTATATAAGCTGTAAGCTTAACTTTAACTTTAATCCAAACTCAAGCATACCACTGCAAGACTTCAAGATACTGTAAACTTATTCTGTATAGATCGTTATATTGAAAATTTGAACTTAGCCGGGCTAACTATGACATGGCGATGTCAAACACCTCAGTCCACCCCCTCCCCCCACCGTGGCTATGGGTGCTGTAAAGCAACCGAAACGTCAGAAATTAAAAAGTTAATTTAACAGTGGTAGAGCCACGCGGCAGCTTTTCCTGTCGCACGGATGGGCCGGCTCGAACCGGGGTGGTACCAAGACCTCACAGAAAACCAGCGTGAAGTAGAGGTTTACCTCTGCGTTTCGCTTGGTGAGTGCAGGTGGCCAGAGGCCCTTTTTACTGGAAATGAGGCATTCCATCCTAGTCCTCACGGGTGACAACGCATCTACATTTTGATTTGTAATAGAGGATAGACGTAGATGTCTAAGGGCCGTAGCAACCACTTACCATCAGGTGGACTGTGTGCTCGTTTGTCACTCTTATTCTATAAAAAAAAAAACGCCATAAAATCCGTAAAATCAGTTTCATTTTATTTAAGATAGTTTCTACGAATTCTATTTCCTTCATTTCTTCGTCTTGAAATATTTCCGCTCAAATTTGAACAAATGTCTTTCTGAGAATACGCCAGTGGAAGTTGGTTGGTTGGTTGGTGTTATTTATTTCTTTTTCTTAATCTTTTATTATTTTTATACGTGATACGTGAACCATGTTAGTCATATTATAGTGGCGGAATGGGTTGGCTCGACCGGGAAAGAACCACGCTCTCATGGAATACCAGTACAAATAGCAGCGTAATGCTGTTGTGTTTCGTATGATGAGAGAACCGGAGACCCTTTTTATTGGAAACGAGGCATTCCATCTTAGCCCTCACGGGTAACGCACAACGTTTCATTTTTCATTTCATTCGTGCTACAATTATACCAGAAATATAGCTGCAGCTTGACTCTACCACGTATAATAAATAAAATGTTCATATTGAAGTTAGACTCCCAGCAACAGAAAATTGCAAATAATTGCAAACTGTTCCTATCTGCCCTCAATTAAATGTTATTGAAATCTGTAACCATCACAATAACTAACTCGTATTGATACGGAACATGAGAAGAGCGATGTCTATTTCTAACATATATGATTTGATCACATATTAATAATTATTGTAATCATTACATACTCTTATTCTATTTAATTTTAAAAAAGAATAAATATTATAATAACAAAAGAGAAAACTAAAACTAGAAACTTAATTATCGTATAGTCCTACTCCTCGCGGTATCTTGCAAAGAACGCCGGCTGCGTTTCCCCACTGAATGGCTATACTTAGCCTTTGAGCGAGAAAAGAACCAGCCCTTTTAACATCAACAGCAACGACCAGCCGCGTTCCTTTAGGAACTTCACCGCACGTGGACCCCACGGACCGATAGTCTCTACAGCAAATGGCACAAATATGTAGTCATCTCTCAGAGACTCATATTTGCGCTACTTACTTAGTTGCGTCTGATGCCGCCCCGGCTCTAAACGAGGTACCCCTGAGATGAGAGGCTGCCAGAGTGTTTACGCAAGTAGCATCCCACACTAGGGCTTTACTTCTCTACCAAGGGACCAGTGTAATACCGTCGGATCTTCTGCCATCGTCTCTAAATATTCGACAAGGGTCTAAAATCGAGGGAACATTCATAGAGACAAGAGCCCTTCGGATTTAATATACAGTAAAACCCGCTTAAGACGATTTTGAAGGGACCCAGCCGAAATCGCGGCTTAAGCGGGAAAGCGTATTATGCGGGATAGGGAAAATAAAACATCATTTACAAATATTGTGTATGTATTGAATTATAGGTATACGTAACTTGCTTGTCGCATTCGGAGGTAAGAAAACAAGCGTGATGTTCTTTAGTTCAAAATCTTTAGGATGAGCGGGGCAGTTATCAATGAAGAGAATTATGCGTCTACATTTAATCTGGAAGTGATCATCTAAAGCTTTTAACCATTAAATAAAACGATGGCCAATCATCCAAGCTCGAGATTGTGCATTATATTACAGGGAGCGATTTCACGTTTTTGAAGCAACGTGGATTTTACCAATGACTAGTAAACGTAACTTTTCCGACCCAACAGAATTTGCATAGGCCAGGATAGTGAGTCTCCCTTTATTTGCTTTGCCACCAGGGCAAGTTTCTCCCTTGAAAACATACGATTTATCTGGCATCAATTTATAAAATAAATCAAATTCGTCTGCGTTAGAAATGTTTCGCAATTCATAATTTTTTAATAATGCAGGAAATTGTGCTATCCATGTATCAACATCTTCTTCTGCCACTATCTCCGATTCCCCAGTGATTTGACGATACACAGTGCCGTGACGATTTTTAAAACGATCTATCCATTTGAAGTGGTAAAATATGTGATTTGTAAGCTTTCAGCAATTTTACGCGCTTTTTCGCCTAATATGGGTCCACTTATGGACAGTTTTAAAGCTCGTGCTTGATGAAGCCATTTCACTAAAACTTTCTCTAATTGATCAAACTTTCCTACCTTTTTCTTTTTTCACTTCACACCTCCCAATCTGTATTTTTCATTAATTTCTTGTCTATTCTTTAAAATGGTACTACTTTATAATGCACTCGGCTCGGCTCGGGTGTTGCACGTATGGCGTAGACGGGATGACAAATCGTATTAAGCGAGTTAAAAATGTATGAAACCATGCCTCAAGTTGCAGGGACTGACATAAAATGGCGTATTAAACGAGAAATCGTATTAAGCGAGTTTTACTGTACTAGTTTAATTATATTAGACTAGTTATCCGCCCCGGCTTCGCACTGGTGATTTCAGGATCTCGACAACAACGCCACCTACTGGATCCTACTAGAACCACTTAGGTCCTAGGTGATATCCATAAGTACCTACCACATAAAAATTTCAGCAAAGTCGGTGAATCCGTTTAGGAGGAGAAGAATCTAGAACACTTATTACACGAATTTTATTAAGAAAGATACAAATTAATATTTTATAAATTAAATTAAATAATTTATTAGCACTCTTATCCATAAAGTACATAAAACGGACTCAATGCCTAAAAACATTCTTTCCCCGTCAACTAGTAAACGTACAGGAGGCGGTGGAACAAAATTCTAAAAAGAGTTGTGAAAATTTTAAATTAATGTTAATAATAATTTATAAGATTCTTTTTCTTCGTGAGAACTGTCTAAATTCAAGTTCACTGCCGTAATAATTATTTATATATATTCAAGTTCACTACTGTATTAATTAAACGAGTCGGGACGGGACGAGAGGAGACACATACATATAGAAATGGAATTCAATGAAATAGAATATTCTGTTTTTCAGTCAGAATTGTAAAGGGGGCTTGTATAATTAGAGACTGTCTGAAAAGGGTCTCCGGTTCTCTACACTCACCATACGAAACACAGCAGTATTAAGCTGCTATTTTACGGTGGTATTCTGTGTGTAGTAATATAGCTGTAACATGGATTTTACCACGTAAAAAAATACGTATTAACAGTACAATACTCTTCCGCCTTTATAATGTCCGCTGTCTGCGATCGCTGATCTAACACCCAGCGTACGTAGTCTAATGAACTTGCGGATAGCTATTCGTATAACGTTCGATGTGCTTGTTAACGAACATAAAATTTGACGCACTCTTGATGATCAGCAATTTACAACGCAAATCACTCTGAGCGCTGAGATGTGTGCAGATAAAGCATCATACGCATAAGTCGAAATATATGCGTTGAAAATTGATTGAAAATTATATTTTTCATTCACTACCTTATGTTATAGGGGGAAACATTTTAACATTTTCTCCAAATTGCAATATTACGGATGGAGATTTAGCAATCAAATGGTGACGACAAGTTCATTCAAAAATGTCTTACCGTCATCCCTCCGATTGGTTATGAAGAATACTATCACTGATGCTGTCTTGATTTTACCTTCATCAAGTTACCTGCTCAGCGTATTGGTTATAGGCAGATGCTTTAAAAAATACCTGCTTGATAGCACACTCTTAATAATGACAGTTGTTGATTTAAAACACGCTATTTGTAGCCATGGTCTTGAATAAGATTTTTTTATATTTTTTTACCTATTATAAGCCAGTGCTTGACCACAATCCCACCTGGTAGTAAGTAGTGATGCAGCCTTGTATGGTAAATCGCACTGTCTTAGTGTAACGAAAGCCTATTCACTCTTGCTTCTTTATTTTTTATCACACAAATGTAACGAACATATCTCATATGGGGGGACGGGAATAGGTACACCTTGCGGTATTTTAAAATTTCTTACCTTGCTATCGGCGTTGACACCAATTAATAGTGGTCTTTTTGTTATTGTTGAAAAATTTTCTTATTATTTTTGAAAATAGAACAGTAAAAAACATATATAAATAATAGCGAAAATGTATTAAAATAGACAGTCACAGGTTTTTTTGTGACGTGACTCCAGATTAACACTCCAATATTTTTCAGCTTAGACTTCACGAACTTTGATTCAGATTCAGATTCTTACTTACTTGTCTTTAAGGTGGGCTCAAGGTCATTCATTTCAGCCTCGAGTCTTAACGAGAATATCTCTCATAAAACATTGATATGTTCCTATTCACAGTATCAAACATCACCATTATTCGTTCGTATTATGTACGTATTGCATCAACTTCCTTATCTCGTTATAATCATACACGTACTGATATTGTCTGAATTATGCAGTTGTAAATCCACAAGAAATAGTCAATTTAATATTAATGGCCGTAATTACGAGTATCAATAAGGAAGACAGAAATCGTGTGAACATCTAAGGCAATGAATTTGTAAAATGCAATAAAATAATAAATTCTCTATAAGATGTTAATTAAAATCAAATTAAAATACATGTAGTATCTTTTTATTTTCTTATTATAGAATAAAAGTGACTAACGGGCACACAGTCCACCTGATGGTAAGTGGATGCTGCGATCTATTCTTGGTTAAGAATCAAAATTTAATGTTGTTACCCCTGAGGACTAAGATGAAATGCCTCGGTTCTCTACACTCGCTGCTATTTCACGCTGAAATTCTGTGAGAGGGTGGTCCTTTCTCAGCAGAGCCGACCCATTCGTGCTACAGTAATCATAATATAGCTGCAACATGGCTCTACGCAGTTAGTAAAAAAACACGTCTTTTACGTCACTTCTACATTATTAATTTTAGGGTTCTTAAAAGCTTCTATTTAAAAAAAATAGAAGCACTTAATAAAAAATATAGATGCTTTTATTTAAAAAAAAAGCTTTTATTAAAAATGTAGGAGATTCATTAAAATCAAAGATTTTATTAAAAAAAATATTAGTTTTTATCTAAAAATTTAGAAGCTTTTATGCGCCTTCCAATTAAAAAAAAACATTATTTGATGTTATTCTAAATAAACCATTCTATAAAAGATGCTACTCGTACCACGTTACAACTGTAATGAATTCAGTAACAAAGATGACTTTGATGAGGGGAAAATCACGCCGTCACAGAAAACCAATGTGAAATAATTCGAACGCACATACTTGTAGCAATGAGCCGTTCCGTCTTATAGGTGATAACGCTGCTGCATTTTGATTTTTAAATAGATAGATGTTTTGTCCCAATTTTTTATTGACAATCAAGTATGCTATGTGCTGGTGTTCTAGCATTACTTGTATAATATATTATTGGATAATGATGTTTCCGTGTAAGCCTCGTACTGTTACTGTAACTATCACAATATGACTGTTACTCATACAGTAACTACCTGTACTAGTAAGTGTAGTTGGGGGGGAGAGAGGGGGAATCCCTTAGATGCCTTAGATTAGACTTTCGGCTACGTGAGGTATCCATATGTATTCTTATGTCCAATAGTTAGACGAACTTATAAATAAACCAAAAGGTGTTGTTTACGTGGTAGAGTCATGCTGCAGGTATATTATGGTTGTAGCACGAATGGCTCGGCTCGACCGGGGTAGGACCACGCTTTCACAGAATACCAGACTGTGTGTTCGTTTGTACCCTTATTCTATAAAAAAAACGTAAGTTATAAGAATTTGCAAGGAAATTTATCTCTAATTAGCGAAGCCACTCCGGCTTCGTACGGGTGGTTTCTAGATGTCGACAACAGCGTTACCTACCGGGTCCAATTATAAATCTAAACGATCCAGGGACCCACTCCAACACATACAACATTTCAACAGTGGTAGAGCCAGGCGGCAGCTTTTGCTGTCGCACGGATGGGCCGGCTCGAACCGGGGTGGTACCACGACCTCACAGAAAACCAGCGTGAAGTAGAGGTTCACCTCTGCGTTTCGCTTGGTGAGTGCAGGTGGCCGGAGGCCCTTTTTACTGGAGATGAGGCATTCTATCCTAGTCCTCACGGGTGACAACGCATCTACATTTTGATTTGTAATAGAGGATAGATGTAGATGTCTATGGGCCGCAGCAACCACTTACCATCAGGTGGACTGTGTGCTCGTTTGTCACCCTTATCCTATAAAAAAAAAAAAAAAAAAAAAGCTTTTGCTGTCGCATGGATGGGCCGGCTCGAACCGAGGTGGTACCACGACCTCACAGAAAACCAGCGTGAAGTAGAGGTTTACCTCTGCGTTTCGCTTGGTGAGTGCAGGTGGCCGGAGGCCCTTTTTACTGGAAATGAGGCATTCCATCTTAGTCCTTACGGGTGACAACGCATCTACATTTTGATCTGTAACAGAGGATAGATGTAGATGTATATGGGCCGCAGCAACCACTTACCATCAGGTGGACTGTGTGCTCGTTTTTCACACTTATCCTATAAAAAAATACAATAAACTTCACCAGAATCGGTCAAGCCAATTTCGAGTTTTAGCGAGACTAACGGACAGCAATTTATTTATTTATAGAGATTAATATGCAATTTCTTTTTAGTATATTAACAACTTTTATTATATACAATATTACAAACTATAATACCTAATAACAAAAAAGAAAACTAAAACTAGAAACTTAATTATCATATAGTCCTACTCCCCGCGGTATCGTGCCAAGAACGCTGGCTGCGTTTCCCCGCTGAATGGCTATACTTAGCCACGCAATTGTTGTTTATTGGTGAAATTCCAAAGGTAACATCTATTAAGGTGGTGTTATTTCGATTTATGACACGATTTAAAAAAAAACATCTTCGAGGTTTTCGGAATAAATAGGATAGCAATGTCTAAGAGTGATCTAGTCCTGATCTTGCTCTCTATCTCTTCGTGGTGTTTCATTACAATCAGTTCAATTATTCCGAAAATTAGCTCGGACAAACAAACAGACAGGCAAAAATTTTAATATCGGTGGTTTGGCTCCCTTAGCTCAAGAAAGGGAAATTATTTCAATATTACAGACAGACACATCAATTATATTTATATTTAAATTGTAAGAAATTAAAATGTAGAGCTACAAGAAAAAGTTTTAATCCCACTTCTGATTTTAGAAATTGTCCTTAAAATTATTTAAATAAAAGAATATTTAAAAGCATTTAGAAAAATTTACTTCGCAAATATCCGCTTTATAAAAAAAATGACGTGCCTTACCTAGTATGAAGAGCACCTCCCGCCCTCCCTCAATTGCGTGCGGAGAGAGCGGGAGGTGCTCTTCATACTAGGTAAGACACATCATTTTATTTTATAACGCGGATATTTGCGAAGTAAATTTTTCTAAAAGCTTTTATATAATGGATTTCCGCAAAGTAACGCCTGATTCTATTAAAAGAATATTGCTAGGTAACAAACCATTCTGGAGGCTAATTGCCAAAAATTACAAAGGTGTGAGAGAGGATACTCAACTTGCTCTTCCGCTTACGGAACTGATCATTATCAGCAACAAAACAGCGCGCTACATCATACACTCAGCATGGAGCAATACAGTTCGAACAACCGTAACATGTTCCCGTCACAATCACTCACCGGTGTAACGTGAAGGACCCAATTACATGATAACACCAAAGTATGCAAACCAACAACAACACTATCCATCGCAATGTAACACAGGTCACCCGTTCAGCAACAGGATTTTTCTTGTCTACTCTAGTACAATACCCCAACGAGCATAGTAACTGAGACTTGTAGAATGAGGGCATCCACGACTTTTTCTGCCACCAGGGCGGCGCCACTTAAAAGTGAGGTATAGATAATATTTGAGAGATTTCATAGCGGGAAGTTAATTTGTTCGTATAATGACAAAGTTAATATTTCTTTCTGTACTAGTAGCTATATTTTATATTAATAAGATTAATAATAATTAAACCGAACGACAGATATCCATAAAAGTAGAAAAATTAAAAAAAAAATATGCAAAAAATTAAAGAGCAAACCACTGAGGCATTGTTTAGTGTATTAATATAATATCCAAGAATATTATAAACTGATAAACTGAACTGATAAACTTTTATTAAAAACTACCAACTTAATTAAATGACAGTGTGTAACAAAAAACCTCAGTGTCAACTAGCGACATCTGGTGAGCGGAATATTATTAGCTCTCATTAACGACTGATCCCTCTTAGTTTTTTTTTTGCGCCCTGAAGCACTTGAAAAAGGTTACCCTCCGAGGAGGGAGGTGGTGAATGCTCTAAGCATATCACGACAGCCTGCTGTCGTGGTTATGTGGGACTCACTGCGACTAACCTTTTCTTTTACATGGGGAAATGCCTACGCATATTCGCCTCGCAGGGGCAAGGACGGGTTATGTCGGACTCGCACCAACTAAAACCCCATGGTGTTCCACCTTCGTCGTATATTGGGGAACGCATTCGCACACATCCGCGGCCCCACCAGTGCTGGCCGCCCCATGGCGGCCTCTCCTCGGGAGAGGAATACTCCTCCCCCATCTCCTTCTCAGGTAAGGCGCACCAGAACACATGGCGCGCCCTCCTCCTCGGCCTCCAATTTCCAATGCGCAACAGATGCCCCTGTGTCCGATACGCGAAGGCCTTGGGGCCAGGAAAAACTAGCACTCAGAAGCACCCGCCTTCCTGACCCCAGCTGCGGATCTGGTCTATGGCTTCACCGGCAACCAAGATTCGGCTGTGGAGGGTAGGGAGAGCGGTGCCTCGCAATACCGACACTCCTCTCCCCCCGCAGCCCCACCACCATCGCATCAATTAACGGTGCGGCCCCGTTAGAGTCGCGCAGGATATGGCGAGTGGCGCATTGCCATACCAACACTCCTCTTCCTCCTCCTGCCACCGCAGCCCACCGACACACATCCGAAGTGAGCTCGCCAAGCCCACTGGGAGTGGCCACCTCGGGCCGGCCCTATACCACGGGCCAGCCAAGGGGTTCCTCCTTGTTCACCGTGGGTGACCAAGCCACGGCTACTAAGCCCCCCTCCGCCACAACAAGGCGGGAACCACCTATGAGACGACCTGTGAGACTTGCATTGGCTTATGAGGCCTTTCCGCCGAATCGGAAGTGACCCTCTTTAGGGAAAAGTGGGCGCAGCGCCTGTGCAGTGCTTTATACTGCTACGAGTATTCTAAAGGGTGGGAGATTACAGTTATCCCTCATTTCTCCATATTTTCTTTGATCTTTTTACTTTCTTAACAATATAGTAAGTGCAATAATGGGGGCTTTGAATATTATGTTAATAAAGAATAATATCGAAGCACGTACATAATACTATTACGAGTATCAAAGTTGTTTCTGGTATTTTAACGCTCAAAAGTACATTTTTTCATTTATTTACGTCGATGTCCTGTATGTTAATTCGGTTTGTTTTATTAATAGCCTTGTCAACGAAACCGTCTACGAGTAATTGCTTAATAGATTGCAAAGAGTTCTGTCATTAAGAATAATATTCTGCGTGATGACCACGAAGACGGTGAACTTGTTAATTTTTAAAGTTGCTTTCTTCGTGTTTTTAACTGGCAAGGATATTAAGAAAGTCTTTTCAAAGAATTACCATCATTATCAGGATGCCTACATGCACAATTTCCCATCATCGTCATCATTGCACGTCCAATGATTAATGTAGCTCACCCCCACAGATTGCCACAAAAGACAATCTGGATCCGTCTACATTAAACTCCCTGTGTGTTTCATCACATGTCCAACATCAAGAATACTTTGCTTGGATTTTTCTAACTTTCATATTACTTTTTCTAACTTTATACCCGTACATTTATACATAAATGTGTACGTAAAAGCCATGTTGCTTATTAAGACTAATCAAATTACATTCCGTTCCACCCGAGTAACTTAAAGACGCTATTGAGGACTCAGTTAATACGATATAACTTTCTAAGGATGGTATGTGCGTAGTACTGAAAAATGCTTTTATTTTACTTCTTGAATATACATAGGTAGGTACATTTGGATTCTTAAAATGATAGTATTATTATTGAGATGCTAATAAATATAAACACGGAATTATTTAATAAGTCAGCAGTACCTAAGAAACCAGTAATTTTCGCCTTTTTTACAATTATTTACAATAAATCTTTCGGTATGTTAACTCTATTGAATACATATGAAAATTGCTATTTTTACCTTTGACCTATAGGTATTCTCCCTTAATTTGACCAGTAAATATGCTAGGTGACCTATAAGTGTATATTTTCATATGTATTAATCAAGTGTTAAATCGTTAAAATTAAAAGCGTCATCTGTAGACAAGTTACTACAAAAATATACGCTAACTTTGTAGTGTACGTGGTCACCCTTACCACGGCGTCGCCGGGTCACGGTGTCTCCGCCCAACTAATTGCCGTGACCAGACTAATATTTGAACTTGATTAAGCATACATACAGCAATTCGTTAATTATTATTCTGTTTGAAATGTCGAGCGCCGTTGTTTGTTTCCGTCGGCAGGATTTGAGGAGTTCACAGCGATACTGCTTGTTAGGGTCAATGCATCCTAGTTTCCTTTGTGAACGAAGTCTTACAAAATCTTCTTTTAGGAGGTAGTGCACGGATGTAATGTCGCACAACACAGTCCAGTAAAACATTATAATATTAACAATGTCAAAAAATTATAAATTTTAATCAGATTGGGCGGCAATTGAGGGAAACGACCGACTCGCCATCGTCTCGCCGTCGTCTTTCCATTAGGTGTACTGTGTGCTTGTTAGTATTCTGAAAAAGAAACTGTCTTTGGTCAGTCTTCTTGTTAGTTCTTCGTAGGACTAAGTTTTGTGCTATAAATTAAAGTAAAAAATACTTCCAACTAGTGATCTTTGTAGGGATTTTGTTCTATTCTGTTCTTTATAGAAATTCATAACATTTATAAGATTCATGCAATCAACTAAAAATTGCCTTAAGATTGTTTCATTTCGGCCGTTGACTTGTAGTGAATCGGATATAATCATGTACAAGATAATTGGTGCATGGCGCATGCTGTACGAGCCCCTGAACAAAAGCGATTTTGCTTCCTTGTAACAAGCGTCTTGTCGAGCTTCACGTAAAACAACATGGACAGTATACAATAACATAAATAAGGAAACATGTTCCTAGCAAATACCCCCTTCTATGAGATATGCTATGTCCAGCAGATTTACGGGTTGATAACACTGCTAAGTTTAAATTTAATTTTCATTTTTTTATTATTATATTTTTTTCTATTTTAAGTTGTAAATCCAAGATTTAGTTATTAATTAGAGTAGGTACATAGAATGTAAGTGGGTGATGTATTCGCCAACAAACTGCCCTGCAGTTTGGCACAAGTAGTTTAAGAAATAATCGACTGTATTTTTGTGTAATAAACATAAAAAAAGATAAGAAAAAGGGAAGCTAAAGATAAGGGTAAAATTATCAAAAAACTAAATAATTCTAAATACAGCGATTTCGGTTATCTTAATGCGATTGTTACAGAACATAATGGATCAGTGGTCTCCAGAAGACTGTTTGTTTGGCAATTTTAAGTGCGAATTACCACGTGTTCATCAGTGCAGGAAAACATCGCGACCTGTACTAAGAAATTAAAGTTTTGCAGGTATTTTTATAGAATAAAGGTGACAAACGAACACACAGTCCATCTGATGGTGAATGCTGTGGCCCATAGACATCTATATTTATCCTCGATTAAGAATCAAAATGTAGATGCGTTGTTACCCTGAGGACTAAGATGAATTGCCTCGTTTCCAATCAAAGGAGTCACCGGTGCTCTGCATTCACCATACGATACACAGCAGCATAAAGCTGCTATTTTGTGCTAGTATAGTGAGAGCATGGTCTTATCTCGATCGAACCAAACCACTCATGCTACAACTATAATATAACTGCAGCGTGGCTCTACCACGTATAGTGAATACATAGATGTATAATTTGCTTAGTGAGTCCGGCGTCGGCGTTTTCAAAGCCTGTTTACTAACCGGCGCCTACGCACATTCAGTGTGAATGGCGTCTTTTACAAATAGTATAAAAGTTCAATGGGTATTGCAATGTCTAAAGTATTATTATTTTATAGTAAAACGAATAAATCTTGATTTTAAAATAAACCGTTATTTGATTATTTTTTATTTATTTATAGGAGTGCAAGAAGGGATATATCAGCTTTTTTTATAAAATTAAAATAACAAACCAACCTAAAGTCCACCTGATGGTAAGTGGATAATACAGCTTTTAGACACATCCAGCCAACTTCAGACAAAGAAGGCTCTAGACGCATGGTTATATCTGAGGACTAAGATGGAATTTTTCAACGAAGAAAAACTCTAAATATCAACGTCGCTTGCGCAGAGTGTATCCTGTTTATTGACGGAGAAGGCTCTGGTTCGAAATTATTTTTAATAGAATATGGATGACAACCGAGCACACAGTCCACCTGATAGTAAGTGGATTCCGTGACTCAAAGACAACTACATCTATCCTCGATTAAGAATAAAAACGCAGATGCGTTGTCACCTCTGTGTACTAAGATGGAATGCTTCGAATCCAATAAAAGGGGTCTCCGGTTCTCTGCAATCACGGTACAAAACAAAGCAGTATGAAACTGATATTCCCCGATCGGGCCGACCCATTCGTCCCACAACCAAGCCATACCTGCAGCGTGGCTCTATGTATGTAGTTCATCTCAAATTCTACAGACTACCAGCCTAAATGGATTCGGTACAGATTTATAAGTACGGCTGCGTATTGTAATAAGTGATGTGTGATGCTTTCTAAACTCGGGTAATATTCTGTGAACTGGTGTAATAAGGCCTGGTGATATCACATTTCGATATCACTCAACTTATTAAGTGGCGAAGCTTGCGAAGACACTTATTGATTTCACGATGTCTGTCCGTCTGTCCGTCTGTCCGTCTGTCTGTCTGTCCGTCTGTCCGTCTGTCCGTCTGTCCGTCTGTCCGTCTGTCCCACGATTATCTCGAGAACGGTTTCGAATTTTCAAATTCTGTTTTCAGCAATCGATTACTGATTACCCAGGCATCTGAACCTCTTATTTTGAAACTGATTGCTCAACAGCAACCGTTAGAAACCGCTACAAAGCTGATTGCTTCGCCACTTTGCTATGCTGTTAGCTTGCTAGGTTTATTTACCCATGTCTACCATGTACAATAAGACTGATCCAGAGATTATATTAAAAAGAAAAAAGAAAAAGGAAGGCCATTATTAAAAGTTAACATTCTTTACAGCTTATGATAATCTGTATCCTAAAATGATTATGTCAAATATATCGCCTATTTAGTCCATTACTTATTATTCGATATTATTTAGTATTGAATAATCAAGTATTAAATTTACTTTATACATATTAACCGTTACTTTTTTATTTATCAAGATCTATTTTGTTTGAAAGTCTTTGGATTTCCAAATACCATAAATTTAGTTTATATATTAGGGCAATCACAATCTTTGTTTCAAATACGGCCAATACTTATTATGGTAGCATTTGTTTTTTTTGTGTTTTATTAGTTACTTCTTACAAGAATAACACGTGCCACGATAACTTCGAAGCTAGAAATAAATCATTACGTCACAGAAAAAGCTGACCACTTCGGAATTATGCGCACCTTTGAACATACAAAAGCGGTTATACACAAAAGAGGCTAATTTAAGTTATATTGCGCACACTGCAGATCCCGCTGGGCTATGAAGTTTGCACAAAAGGACCACCTTGAAATATTCACCAAAATATCGTTGTATCTTAGAATAGAAATTTAAGTATTTTTAAGGACTTTGGGGACTTGTGACACGATGCAAAATTTATGAGATAGACTGTGCCTTAAATCGAAAGTAGCAATAATGTAAGAGACTGTACAGAATGATCCAACTTATAGAGTATAAGCAATGAATTGTTGAATTTAACCTGCTTGGATTAGTTAATACGATTACACTATCCTCATACTAAAATTTTACCAAGAGTTCAAAAAATAACGTTACCGTTACAGCTTATTAAAGTCCACTGCTGACCATAGGCTTGGCAAGCGGATTGGTAACCGCAGTTTTTATTTTTATTTTAAGTCGTTATAAGGAAGACGCTGCTGCTGCCCATCTCCTGATTTGTTTCCCTCTACCGCCTCTTACGACACCCACGGGATGATATGAGTGAGGTAGTGGATATTCTTACATCGCCACTAGTCGGTGAAAAAAATATCAGAAAGTCTATACGCGCAGCTAGGATTTTAATTATCCTCTCTGACGAGAGATGCGGAACCAGGAAATAAACGGATATAAGCGAAATAAGCCGTCAAGATTAAACGACTAAATGACTTTCATAGGAATACGTTAATTTTTAATACTTGGATGAAAATCCCATAAATTGGATTAATTGTGCAAAAAGGGGCACCAGAATGATTCGACTCCAA
Source organism: Parnassius glacialis (assembly GCA_033319125.1). NCBI lineage: Eukaryota > Metazoa > Arthropoda > Insecta > Lepidoptera > Papilionidae > Parnassius > Parnassius glacialis. The sequence continues at coordinate 18,207,681 of JAVANC010000008.1, forward strand.
GATTTGCTATTTACTTTTAGTTTGATTTTGTTTTTTGTTTTCATCGTTGAGTTTTTTTATTATATGATAAGCGTGACAAACGAGCACACAGCCCACCCGATGGTAAGTGGTTGCTGCGGCCCTTAAGCATCTACATCTATCCTCGATTACAAATCAAAATGCAGATGCGTTGTCATCCGTGAGGACTAAAACGGAATGCCTTATTGCCAGTAAAAAGGGTCTCCGGTTCTCTATACTCACAATACAAAACACAGCAGCGTTAAGCTGCTATTTTACGCTGGTATTCTTTGAGAGCGTGGTCCTTCCGCGGTCGAGCCGACCCATTTGTGCTACAACTATACTACTAATATAGCTGCAGCCATCGAGTTATATGTACTACGTACTAGAGAAGCCATTCCAAACAAAAATTGTGTCCTACTCTATGTCTTCGCGCATGCGCGGGAGTAGTAGTCGCGCATGCGCGAAGACTTTAATTTGATATAAAATAAGATATTGATATAAAATAAATATAAGAATTTAACATAAAATGTCTTAATTTAATCTAAACAAACATATTTCTAAATAAAATGTAATAATAATTATTTTATGGAATTCACAAATCTTCAATTTACACAACATTTAGTTTGTATGGACTGCAGGGACTGCACTACAGTTCAGTTGAACATAGTCAATGTTCGGAAGGGCTTCTCTAGTACGTAGTACATATAACTCAATGGCTGCAGCATGGCTCTACCACGTAAGAGCTACGTGGTCACTCTTTTAATATGCAATATATTAATAACCGTTTAAGACCAATTTCAATACAATATACAATTCGAATACAATATACCAATGCATTAAGGCTTCGTTATTAATGGTCGTTTATTTAAAAAAATCAATCACACTTTCGATTGTAATTCATCAATAGAATAAAAGGACAATGAAAAGATGGAAGGCGTGAAATACGACAGTTTTTCTGACATATTTAACTCTGTACCAAATCAGGCGCCATGTGGTGGTCGTTAAACTTTGCTATGCCATGCATTAAGGCTTGACCAATAGCGATGCGTAGTATATTCAAAGAAATCAGATTATTTGTAGTTTTAGGCAAAAATTTGGGCATGATGTTAAATAACTGTTTAGAAGGACATATGATTAGTAATTATTGCATGCCAAGAGCATCTTTTAGTCATATAATGAATAAAGTTTTAGCTAGTAAATTTTGCCCTAATAGCACATTAATAATTCTTGTTGGGAGAAGAGGCAATCTAAACAAAAATCAATTATTAAAATATATTGATAATCTTAATAATTTAAATGTACATAAAATTATCTTGTTTACATTGCCTTACATACAGGGTTGGCCGCAGGAAAATAAAATAAGATATGATTTAAATTTATTAATGAATAACTTTTCATGTAATAATAATATAAACTTGACATTTAATTGTTATAATTATAATAATAAATGTAATTTAATAGACATGAATAATTTACTTAAGAAATTTTTGACTAATGATAGGTATTACCTATCTAAATATATTTTAAGACAGATAGCAAATGTGCTATCTTATTGTTTATATATTAACTCAGCCAAGGACTTGGCTACACAGACATCTGCTCCTTTTGAGCAGTGTAATGACTTAATATGTAATTTGGAATCAGTTCCAAGTAATTTTAATTAGAAAATGAGACAATAGAGGTAATCTCTAGCAGTTGTAATAATTTAAATAATTTAGAATGTAGCTTACAAATCTTTAATTGTATGACTCCACAGAATGATAATGAAAATTGTATACACCTGGTGCATCAAAATATACAAGGCATGGTAGGCAAAGAGTTAGAAATTGAGTTGTTCTTAAATAGCAACAATATTCATATTTTATGTATTACTGAACATTGGTTAAAAGCTTATAACTTAATGTTTAACTTCAGTAATCACCAGGTGGTCAGTTCTTTCAATAGAGAAACGGTTTTAAGAGGTGGCTCCTTAATATTAGCTAGTAAATTATTGTCATGTAAAGAACGTAAAGATATTGTGAGCCTCTCTGTTGAGCGAACTGTAGAAATAGCATGTGTTGAGTTTGAGCACCTCATTGTTGTGAGCGTCTACAGACCCCCATGTTCTATATACGATACTTTTGAAAAAATTATGGAGGAAGTTTTTGCTAAGCTTAATAAACGGAATAAATCTGTTGTAATATGTGGAGACTTTAACATCAATCTCCTAGAAGCTTCCTCAATCAATATTAAATTTAGATCATTGTTTAAATCATATGGTCTTTTTAATTTATTTTTAGAGCCAACGCGTATTGCTCAATCTAGTGCAACATGTATAGATAACATTTTTACAAATGTGAAGCCGTTGCATAAATGTATAATTCAAAAATTAAGTTCTGATCACTGTGTAAAGTAGTTTCGTTACCATATGTTCACAAAAAGCAAGTAGATAAGAAAGTTGTGTTTGTTCCAGTAAATGCACGTCGCTTGGAGAAATTTAGAAGTAACATAGTGAAAAAACTTCCATCACTTACATACCAAAATGATCCAAATTTTTTGTATGGAACATTATTTAAGCTTATTTGCAATGAATTTAATAATACTTTTACTTCTAAGACATTCTCCTTGAACAGTCGGAAGTCATTTAATGAATGGGCGACAGTAGGAGTCCATAAGAGCAGACATAGGTTATATGACCTTTACCATGAAAGGTCATATAATCATAGCGTCGAATTTAGGGAATATGTAAAAAAATATTCAAAAATATTTAAAAGAGTGTGCTCCACAGCCAAGTCTTTGCATTTGAGCAACAAAATTAAGACGGCTTCTAATAAAATTAAAATGACATGGAGTATAATTAATAGCGAAACTGGTAAGATTAACTCTCGCAATTCAAACTACCAGTTAAGTGTTAATAACAAATTAACCGAATCAGATCAGGACGTTGCAATGGTTTTTGAGAAATATTTTACTGATATTCCGATATTAACCACTAAGTCACTGAATTCTTCTCCTGCGGTCGCCGAATCATTACTTAAACAAAATGTAAATGCGTGTACAAAGAATTTTACATTTCATAAAGTATCATCAAAAGATATTGTAAAATATTTTAAAACTATTAATGTTAAGAAAACTGCGGATCTGTGGGAGATTTCCGTTAAAGTTATTGCGTCTATAATAGATACAATCGCGCCTCATTTAGCTACTATTTTTAATACTAGTATCGAATCTGGTGTATTTCCTGATTTAATGAAGTATAGTAAAGTAATACCTTTATTTAAATCTGGTAGTACATTAGACTCCGCTAATTTTAGACCTATTTCTGTACTACCAACACTTAGTAAGATTTTTGAAAAAATTATTCTTCATCAAATGTTAAATTTCTTTAATATAAATAATTTACTTCATAAAAATCAATTTGGTTTCACAAGGGGTCGCTCGACAACTGATGCCGGTGTTGAGCTGATTAAATATATATTTAATGCATGGGAGAATTCACAGGATGCTTTGGGTATATTTTGTGACCTATCCAAAGCCTTCGATTGTGTTCACCATGAAACATTAACCAGGAAACTTAAACACTACGGTGTAAGAAGTGATGCTCTTAAATTAATTATTTCATATTTAAGTAAGAGAACGCAAAAAGTTGTCATTAACAGTATGAGTTTTTCCGGGTCGATGGTACAGATGGGCGTGCCTCAAGGCTCAATTCTAGGCCCCTTTCTGTTTCTTGTATACATTAATGACTTACCTTACATAGTAGGAGATAACCATGATATAGTATTATTTGCAGATGACACTTCTTTAATTTTCAAATTAAGTCGACAATTGCTAAAATATGACGAAGTAAATAATGCTATATCTAAATTAGTAAATTGGTTCAATGTTAATAATTTGCATTTAAATGGCACTAAAACGAAATGTATGAAATTTATGACTCCAAATGTCAAACAATTAAATACTAATGTAATTTTAAATGGGGAGAAACTGAGTCTTGTAGATACCACCATTTTTCTTGGAATCACACTAGACGCGAAGCTTCAATGGAGCCCCCATATATCAAAACTAGCAAGCAGACTTAGTTCTGCAGCATATGCCGTAAAAAAGATTAGAAGTCTAACTAGTGTTGAAACAGCTAGACTAGTTTACTTTAGCTATTTCCATAGCATAATGTCGTATGGTATTTTGCTATGGGGACACGCAGCTGACACTGAAATTATATTTGTTTAACAGAAGAGGGCCATAAGAGCAATTTATGATTTAAAGCCTAAAGAGTCGCTGCGACAAAAATTTAAGGAAATTAATATATTAACTTTGGCCTCTCAATACATTTATGAAAATGTAATGTACGTACACAAAAATAAAAGTAGTTTTACAAAAATAAGTGATATTCATTCTGTAAATACTAGGAACAGACACAAGCTAGTAGTACCGGTTACTCGACTCCATCGAGTCAGTAATTCATTCTTGGGGCGATGTATACGCTTTTACAACAAAATTCCAGAAAATATACAAAATTTGACCTGCTCAAAGTTCAAAAACTTTATTAAACTAAGTGTGTATAAAAAGGGTTATTATAGTATTAAAGAATTTATAGATGATAATAACCCCTGGAAATGAGGTGATCGCTACCAAGCTATTTCTAATTTGTTGTGTTGTTAATTTGTGTAACATACATGATTGTAAGCTGTTATTTAAAAAAAAAGTCCCGCTGGGTTTCTTGCTGGTTCTTCCCAGGACAGAGGTTTTTTTTTCGAACCAGTGGTAATTATACAAAGGAGTGACTTTCAATAAGCATTATTTATAATCTATATTGAATAAAAAAGTTTCTGTTTCTGTTTCTGTTTCTGTTCATTGTAATATTATATTACTCCTTATAATTGCGATTTGTGAACCAGAAAATCATTATTTGGAACAGTTAAATAAAACAGCACAGTCATTCAAACTAACAAAAAAAATGTTTATCGAGTTTCGTATTGTCTATCGAATAGTATGTGCTTGATGCTTTCGAAGATAATTATCCGAAGAATAAAGTGATTTTTAATTAAATTTCGTTAACTTAGCAACCCACAGAGAGGCAGTCCAATGGAAGACAAAATAAATACAATTTTAAGCTTTTTGGTACATATACATTAAGGTAAATTAATTTAAATGTTATGTAATCAGAAAAAAATTAATTTGTTCTTTTCCAAAACCATTTTAACCATTTGATTTTGAACACAAATATTGATGATGATAATGATTTTGATTTGATTTAGAACGTAATGCCAGCTTATATATACGCTCCGTTGTGAAAAGTCCATAATTTATTTAATGGGTTCCCAATAGACATAGCAATTGCTTAGTTTTAAATGTCGTAGAAATATACATTTATTATGGTCTTCAGATATAATTTATATTCACGAAATCATTACATAATCGTATTTTATTGCTGAATATCAAAAGATGCCGTAGATTAGATAATATTATTACATTTACAAAAACGATAGTAACTTTCTTAAAAACGGGTAAAGTATATACATCGAGTACATTTTTATTTCATAACTCTTTTGAATATTGTGATAAAAAAATCAAAAATAGTCTTTTATTTTTGCATGTACTATACAAATGACCGAAAAGTTAGCAGACCTCTATGCGGCGGTTAAAGCACCGAAAGAAAAAAAACGAATTGGTTTCTAATGAATACTTTGACACGCCTCAATTTTTTATATCTTTAAAGCAATACAAAAAGTTTTATCGTTTGTTCACAAAAACATCATTGCCTTCTGTAATTGTAACTCCATTTCTAGACTAATCGGCGTCGTTTTTAGAAAAGTACAAAACAATCTTATGATAAGATAATATAAGATATCTTATTTACTAAAACATGTGTGAGATATACATTGCATGAGCTATATATTAGTATCAGCTTGTCTTACCGATATTCGGTATGTAAAATTTAAAGTATTAGTTTGTTAGTTTCATTTAACATTAGCAAAGTGTATCAATATACAAAGGCAATAATTATATAATGTCAAAATTTATCATTGAGAAAGTCAGCTACAGTGTAGTAGCATTTTTCAATTAAAAGGTTTTTGAATTTTTTATTAAAAGATTGCTGTTCAGTGATTTATACATCTGAGGAATTTTATTATAAATTTTAGGAGCCATGCATACACTTTCTTAGCAGAGCCGTTCTTGCTTGTTGCAAGCACAATTTACTTCCATCACGACAGTTGCGCTTTACTTTGTCAGATAACCGTGGAAATAGGTTTGCATTGGCTCTGAAAAAGAGAGCTAAATCCATTATATATAAGGACGGAAGTGTAAGAATTCTGTGTTTAATAAAATATGGCATACAAGTGTCGGTAGTCTGAAGATCAGATATAGCGGGGATACATCTGACTTTTAAACACTACTTCCCTGTCAGTTGAGTTACCCCAGAAAATAATTCCGTATCTAAGGACAGATTCGACTAGTCCATAATAAGCTCTTAGAAGTGCATTAATGTTAACTGCAGCAGAAAGTCTAAATAGTGCATAAGCCGAACTACTTATTGTTTTATTTAGTTTTAGTATATGGGCTTTCCAATTTAGTTTTTGGTCAATTTGTAAGCCGAGAAATCTGGTTGTATCTACTTCAGCAATAACAGTGTCATTGTAATTTACTTCAATGTTAGATGGGGTGATTGGTCTTTGGCTAAAATGCATGATGTGTGTCTTATTTACATTAATTTTCAAATTATTATTATTTAGCCATGTTATTATTGATATAAATGATTAATTTATGTCATTTTTATAACAAAAATGTCATTACACTTTATAGTTATAGTACTGTTGTCAGCGGATAAGGTCATATAGGTTGCTTAGTGGAATTTTGTAGATCATTTATATATACTATGAATAAGAGAGGCCCTAAGACATTGCCCTGTGGGACACCGTATTTACCAAACGCTCTGTTGATGAGCTTATGTTCTCAGAATTGGACCTTAGGTTTAACCTACATATTTCCGTTTTTTGACGGCGGTTATTTACGTAAGACTGGAACAAACTCAATACAGTACTTCTAATGCCATATGCCTCTAGATTGTGAATTAAAATTTAGTTAAAAGTCAATTATGAAGCCTACCAGGAGAAATTACAGCTGAATTTTAAGGACGATCCGAAATCTTTTTGGAATTAAGTAAGATGTAAGTAGTCTAGACGTAACAAAACTCGAGTAACAAAAAACGGTCTAGAGTTAATTGAGTCGTCGAGTGCGCAATGTTTCACGTCTTATTTCCGAACTGTGTATAGCAAGACGCAGCTGGCGCTGGACCCGGAGGCGGCGGAGCGTGCAGCGAGCGCGCGTGCTGGCGCAACTCGTGTACACGTCGGCCAGCTGAGCGTGCGCGACATCCGTATCGCTCTCGCACGCCTCAAGCCTAAGCGCTCTGTAGGCCCTGATGGTATACAATCTTACATAGTCAAAGACTGTCGCTCTGTTTTTGAAAAGCCTCTGCTTCACGTTTTTAACCTGTGTCTTCGAGAAGGCTACTATCCCGAAGAATGGAAATTGACAAGAGTAATACCGGTGCCTAAAGGAGGTTCGAGTTCAGATGTAAGCGGATACCGACCTGTGGCGGTGCTGTCTGCGTTCGCCAAGGTATTTGAATCCGCATTACAAAAATGTATTTATACGCTGGTCAGTTCGCAGCTGACCGACGTCAGCATAGGTTTCGGCCGGGTCGAAGTACAGCGAATAACTTGCTGTCATTTATGACATACCTGACGCCAGCTATCGACGAGGTGGATGCCGCTTACTTCGACTTTCGGAAAGCTTTTGATATCGTGGATAGAGACATCCTTTTAGAAAAATTTGCGGCGGTGAGTTTCACACCGTATCATTTAAAATTTTTTGCGAGTTACCTTGGTGAACGCCGGCAGTACGTCGAGTTCGCGTGGTACTTCACGTTTTTGGGTGTGAGCCAGGGGAGTAATTTGGGCCCCTTGGAGTTCATATTATTGATAAATGATCTCCCAGGAGTCATTAAGGTCTCGAAATGTCTCCTATTTGCAGACGACTTAAAACTGTTTTTGTCGGTAGCGGACATTTCGGATTGTGAGCAGCTTCAGCGAGATATAGATAGGGCCGTGCAGTGGAGTGCAGTTAATAAGTTATATTTTAACACGTCGAAGTGTGAGGTGATAAGTTACGGGCGTAGAAAGGCGCCGCTGCAATACCGGTACGAGGTTGACGAAACGGTAATGCCGCGCGTTACTTTCGTACATGACTTAGGTGTGCAGATGGTAGCGGGGTTGACGTTTCATAAGCACATTGAAGATACCTGCGGTAAGGCATTCCGAAACTTAGGTTTTAACCTAAGGAATTGCAGGGATTTTCTTAGTACGGCGATTATTAAAGTTTTATACAATGCACTTGTTCGCAGCTGGCTGGAAACGAGTGCAATTATTTGGAATCCCCATGAAGATAAATATATGAACATGGTGGAAAAAATTCAAAATAAATTCACACGGTTCCTTTATTTAAAGGAGTACGGTGTATATCCTTTCTACCCGCTGATGTCCCCGAGCTTGTTCGTGATCGGCATGGTTGGGTACAGCCAGCTTGGTGTGAGGCGTGACGTCGCACTCTGCAAGTACGTGTGGCGAGTCTGAGGTAGCAGATTGCGTTATTTACGGACTTGATTGTTTTTGTAGCAATGCCGTCATGCCCTACGCTACTTGTGTTTTTCATATTTTTGATGACGAAAAATATTTGTAGTGGTAGACTCGGAGCCAAAAACATAGAACCGAGCATGCGTCTGAGGTTTTTACCAACACTTTTTCCATATCTTTCCAATGGTTTAATTTTGTCAATAAAGTAGTTATTCAATGCCTCTGCAATTTGTTCAGGATTAGTTATATGCTCATTGCCTACCCTTATTTTTGATGTGGACTGAGTTGGTATATCTGATCTTGCTTTATTAATTATTTGCCATGTCGTTTTAGACTTGTTATCATTTGTTTTTATTTTATAATTATTTTGTGCTCGTTTAGTCAGATATTATTATTTCAGATATTTCTTTCCATAGAGTGGGTTAGTAATTACAAAAAGTACTTATAAGTTACAGTTAGTAAGTAAATAAAATTAAAAATTTACATATATTACCTACTCTATCTACTTTATAATAAATTAACTAGAGCATGTTTCCAGCTGATATGGATTCTGTTCCAGTGCCTCAAGATAGGACAGCAATAGCGACTCCCTATTGCCGCCAGGAGGCTGTTGGAACTGTCCCGGACGCGGCGCCATGCAGAAACATGTCTCATAGACTGGGGACAGAAACATGATAACTGGGAAGCTGTCTATGAGTGCCTCAGCAAACATTGCTGAAGCGCTGCATTATTGAGGCAGTCTCATCAGCATCCTAAAGCCGTTATTATATTGGACGCGCAGGGTTGCAAGTGTCCTTTGTGTATACTCAACCCATATACTGCAGGTGTAAAAAGACTAACAATAGGCAAATGCAAATCAATGCAAATCTACTGGCGAGCATATTCGCTCTCATAGCTGGAGCCCTGCGTTCCCTCTCTATGTCAGCATTATCCGACATATTTTCAGTAAGCCAGTGCCCCAGGTACTTAAAATTTGTCACTCTTTTCAGTGGTACGCCTTCAAGAGAGACAGTGGGAAATTTATAGCTCTTATTTTTATTATTAACGTTTAATTCATGTGATATCCAGTTTGGTTTATAAGTTACTTTTATTTTAATTTGTTTTAGTGGGAAACATAAGTCATAGGAAAGTCTATATTCTTGCAAGAAATAATTATATGCCAAATTAGGGTCATTAATATTATACATTTCAGAACAGGATAGGTTTACTATGCACATTTTAAATTTTCGTATGTTGTCTTTACTATAATCTCGTATTGTTTTATACCAACCAGTGTTTTAGTTTAATTATTTTTTTGACCGGGAGTTTTATTAATTGTACAGTATGGTCAGACAAGCCAATATGTGCAAAGTTATCTAAACAAGTTTTACTAATAAGTCTAGTCGGTTGTTTAAGACGCTGCAGCCATGCTAGCTATAGGTACATAGCAGCACGAATAAATTGGCTCAACCTAGGTGGTATCACGCTCTCGCGTGAAACTTCAGAATAATGCTGTTGTGTTTCGAATGGTGAGTGTAGAGAAACGGAGAGTCTTTTTACTTGTAACAAGGTATTATATCTTTGGTAACGTTTAAGCTATTTGATTCTTAATAACTGAGGATAGATATACATGTCTATTGGCTACAGCAACCTCTTATGATTAGGTGGGTATGTGTTCGTTTGTCACCCTTATTCTATATTAAAAAAAATCCTGAAAGGACAAAGAAATAATTATTTACAGCTTATTTATATATGCATGCCTTGCTAAACCAGGTTTTATCTTTGAGGTAATGTCGCATTTTCTTTAATTAACAATAATACTTTTATAACGAGAAGATATTTTAAATCATAAGTTTTACTCTCCAAAGAACTTAAACAAGGGAATTTAAATTTTTTTGCTGATAGAAAGGCAAGGGGCTCCTATCATTTCTAATAGGGTTTTTGCAGCGGGGGAAAAACCGCCTCGTTGCCTCGGTGCATGTTAGCGGATATTAAATGTATCTCGATATATAAATATCTTTATTCTTTTTTCCATTTTTTACAATCTCGGTGGTTTCGTGGTAGTAAGCGCGACAGCTCGTTAGTGATCCCAGGGTAGAATATCGGGTCGAGTCAAAGTAACTGACTTTAGTATTGGTTTTATCTTTCAATAAACTCTCAGTTCTACTCAGCAGCCCGGAGTCAGAAAGCTTGCATTGGTTTACCCCCGTGTCCCAGAAAGCACGTAAATGCGGTGGCCTTGCGCCTTATAATCTCCAGTTATTATGCTATATTAGTAGTATAGTTGTAGCACGAATGGGTCGGCTCGACCGGGGAAGGACCACGCTCTCACAGAATACCAGCGTAAAATAGCAGCTTAACACTGCTGTGTTTCGTATGGTGAGTGTAGAGAACCGGATACCCTTTTTACTGGTAAAGAGGCATTCAATCTTAGTCCTCACGGGTGACAACGCATCTGCATTTTGATTCGCAAACGGGGATAGATGTAGATGTCTATGGGCCACAGCAACCACTTACTATTGGGTGGACTGTGTGCTCTTTTGTCGCCCTGTCCTATAAAAAAAGTTGTGTCGAATTTCCATCCCGTTGGACTGTGAGAGTGGGGGAATAAAGAATTCACCTGTGTTTGCGAACACACTCGTGCACTATAATTCTGTTACGCGCAGATGGCTAGTCTCCGTTGAGAGTGGCTACCGCGGCCTAAATTTGGTCTGGAGGATATTATTGTTTCTTTTCACGAAAGCAGATTTCCTTATCACGCTTTCCTTCACCGCCGAGCAAACGGTAAATCAGTACTATTAAGTGGAGCGGGGTTTTCTAGCGTAATGTGAAATCTTAAGGCAAGTGTTTACGAGCTACCCCAACCCAAGTATTGATTAGATGAATGATGCCATCAACTACGTAGTGAGATGTTTTCGTATTTCACAAGAGTACTCGCAAGTATAGTCACGTGATGATAACATTCATATCATTCATTTATGATTTTCTATTAGCGATAACGATTGTAGAAAGTCAACACGGCTAACATCGCAGGTCCAAAAATTTCTTTTTTGTTTTTTTTTATAGTACAAGGGTGACAAACGAGCACACAGTCCACCTGATGGTAAGTGGTTGCTGCAGCCCATAGACATCTACATCTATCCTCTATTACAAATCAAAATGCAGATGCGTTGTCACCCGTGAGGACTAAGATGGAATGCCTCATTTCCAGTAAAAAAGGCCTTCGGTCACCTGCACTCACCAAGCGAAACGCAGAGGTAAACCTCTACTTCACGCTGGTATTCTGTGAGGTCGTGGTACCACCCCGGTTCGAGCCGGCCCATCCGTGCGACAGCAAAAGCTGCCGCGTGGCTCTACCACTGTTAAAATTGGTTTATATGCAAAGATCCAACGCTAGAGAGTATTGTCAAAGACATGGGGATATTTATAACCCAAGTTATAAAGTTGTCGTCTTAACATAAATATTTTTGGACCCACAAAAGTTTTACCTAGGATCCGCGGCATACTAGTTTTCTAAACTGAGCCACATAGTTGTCGGGCGAACATAAAGTTTTGGGTGTGATAGAGGCGTTATATTGTTGTGGAAATTCAGTATTATATTAACAGTGATGCAAAATTAAGGTGGTGTAAATTGTATAAAGATAAAAGATAGATTAAATATCGTATTTTAAGACTATTAATTTTAATTTTTATATAAAATACTTCGCACACTACCTTATCTGCGTTTTTATAATATATTCAAATCTTTAAATCTTGTATAAATTTAAAATAAGTTTTCCACTAACATTTTGGCCTGAATTTATAGTGTTAGTACATTATAACCTATAGATTATACTAATTTTTAGATAGGCATAAGAAAAATTACTAATTTTCTCACCTTAATAAAATATTCCTACAGCAGGAATAAGTAGTACTAAATGGAAAAGTTAAATAATCACAAATACCGTTATCGTTACAGTCTATTAAAGTCCACAGCTGAACATAGGTCTCCCCAAAAATTTGTCTTATGAGGGGATTTTGACATAGTTGCCAAGCTTTGCAAGCGGGTTGGTAAGAGCAGTTTTTATTTTTTAGGCGTTATTAGGAAGTTTGTTGCCCTCTGTCGCCTCTTACGATACCCACGGGATAATATGGGGTAGTGGATATTCTTACATCCCCACTACACGGTAGCCATAAATAGAAATTTATTTAAATAATGGTTTCATTTGTCTAATGCATGTTCTCTAATCGCACACACCTCTGCTTAGCTAAGAGAAATCGCTGATCACTCTAAGTCAATATATTTGCAAAAACAAGTTATTGATTTTCGGTCGTTATTTCTGTGTATCACTATCACGCTATCACTACAGCCCATCACAAGTCTACTGCTGAACATTCTTCATAGTTCCAAAGTAAAATCACTATATCATATAGAATAGGACCGAACTACCACTTGACCGCGCCTACCTTCCCCCATGCCCCCCTTCGCTAAGGGGGGTTGCTTTCGATGCAACTAAGCGGCCATACAAGCCAGAGCCAACCCACACGTGGTGTTTAGTGGGTAGGTACTTCATAGTGAGTCCCACATAACCACGCAGCCGGCTGCGTGGTATGCTATGAGCATTCACCACCTTCCTCACCCGCTTCTGGAGGGTAGCCTTGCTATGGGCGCAAAAAACTACCACTTGGATAGTATCGGCCGCTCCGCCCGAACTCCTTGCCCGGCGTGCAACTGAAACTCAAACTCAAACATTTATTGCTAAACCATAATGTACATAAGATGTTATAAAATAATGTGAGACCAGTGTTATGGACCCTGTTGGGTACGCAATTAAGGGGCTAGGAGAACGGAAGCGTATTTAACTACTTATAAGAATGTCATTGTGTTTTATTGAGATAGAATTCAAGTTAAATGAGTGATCATTTTGTAAAACCTATATATGTATTATTTATAAAATATTCATTAGTACTATAGTAACATTTATTAGTTACGTACTATTATAATTTTTTTGTAAATATGATATCATTATTTTACTTTTCCTTACGACGGTCAAACAGCGGATGCATTGGACAGAAAAATATTTTCATTTATTGTAAATATGATGTCATTATTTTCATTTACCTTACGACGGCCAAACAGGCCTTACTTTTAAACGGATGCATTGGACTGAAAAATATTTTCATTTATTGTAAATATGATGTCATTATTTTCATTTACCTTACGACGGCCAAACAGGCCTTACTTTTAAACGGATGCATTGGACAGAAAAAAATATTTTCATTTTTTGTAAATATGATGTCATTATTTTCATTTACCTTACGACGGCCAAACAGGTCTTACTTTTAAACGGATGCATTGGACAGAAAAATATTTTCATTTATTGCAAATATGATGTCATTATTTTCATTTACCTTACGACGGCCAAACAGGCCTTACTTTTAAACGGATGCATTGGACAGAAAAATATTTTCATTTTTTGTAAATATGATGTCATTATTTTCATTTACCTTACGACGGCCAAACAGGTCTTACTTTTAAACGGATGCATTGGACAGAAAAATATTTTCATTTATTGTAAATATGATGTCATTATTTTCATTTACCTTACGACGGCCAAACAGGCCTTACTTTTAAACGGATGCATTGGACAGAAAAATATTTTCATTTTTTGTAAATATGATGTCATTATTTTCATTTACCTTACGACGGCCAAACAGGCCTTACTTTTAAACGGATGCATTGGACAGAAAAATATTTTCATTTTTTGTAAATATGATGTCATTATTTTCATTTACCTTACGACGGCCAAACAGGCCTTACTTTTAAACGGATGCATTGGACAGAAAAATATTTTCATTTTTTGTAAATATGATGTCATTATTTTCATTTACCTTACGACGGCCAAACAGGCCTTACTTTTAAACGGATGCATTGGACAGAAAAATATTTTCATTCTTTGTAAATATGATGTCATTATTTTCATTTACCTTACGACGGCAAAACAGGCCTTACTTACGGATGCATTGGACAGAAAAAAGTCTGCAGTGCTACTGTAGTGCTAGTTTGCGGACTTTACACAATACTCTAGAAATATTTTAATATATACGAAATGTTTTCTCATGTTCAGAATGTTTCCTCATACCTGTAAGGTCGTGGTTAATCAGCACTCAAACGGAAGTGAATAAAAGTTTCCATTGGCAACATCGTAACGATAAGCGTATTAAAACATGTTAGATAACCACGATTTCCGTGAGCCGTTTTGTGGCGGTGTAAGAATATCCACCCCCATATCGTCCCATGGGTGTGAGCGACAGAGGAAAATTGAAACAGGTGATAGTCAGTAGCATCTTCTTGACAAAACTCAAAATAATAAATAAAACTGCTGTTGACAACCCGCCTATGACGCATGCCAACTATGGCTATCAAATATATCTATGGGGTCTATCAAATATACCTATGGGGGAAGCCTATGTTCAGCTTTGGACTGTGGGGCTGTAATGGAATAGATGAACTACGAATTCATACGGTGACGGTCTGATGATACATCAAAAGGTCGTTGGAAGCAAATGGTTGACTGTGTTTACGTAACAAGTCATTAGCTCATCTATGAGAACTAATTATGAGCAGTAGTGATGACAATTAGTACCTATTAGGTCTTAATTTAGATCAGTCTAAGGAAGGCTGTTTTAACTATCGGTATAAGTTATTATAGGATGTTGTCACTACAAACGAATTTTCAATCCTGCAATCGACATCGAACGAAAAGGGGTTCAGTTGTGTTGTCACCCCTAAGTACTAAGATATTGACTTGACACTGGCAGAATTCTATCAAGAATAGCCATAATTTAAAAGAAGAAGAAGGATTAAGATGGAACGGTTTATAGAACGCAATTATATTGGTCCTCCAAACCTCCTTTTATCGTTGGTTTTATATTTGAATAAAACCGAAACCCAGCAATGAATGCACTAAGGCGTTTAGTGCAAAATAGCTATGAGGATGGTATCAACATTAACGAACGTCTTGGAAGAAAAGGAACTTTATTAACTAAATTTATGGTATTTCATATTACAATCTCTAACAATATAAGCTGCTTAAGGAACTATATTTTAGCAAAAGAAATCTAAAGCAATATTAAATTATAAAAACAGTGTTTTAAGAAGGATGCGACGAGTTTTTCAATCACACGTCTCAAGTTAAAGGATAACATTAATATTGAAATGCGCGTTTTTTACACGACATCAAAATGGCGGATCGAGGAAGCCATTTTGCGTTGGAAATTTTAATTGGTACGATAAAGGGCCCTTTTTCGCAGAATTTTTAAGAGGACGTCGCTCGTTCGTCGAGTTGAAGGCGCAAAAACTTTTATCTTCCGTCGATTAAAATACCGCATTGAGATCCAACAAATAGGCGCTTTTTTAGCGAGTTACGCTTACGAGAATGATGCGAACACCTTTCCAATGTTGCTAGATCGCGTTGGAAATTCCACAGAAAAATATATTTTTATTTCAATTTAAAATATAAATAATATTAATCGATTTAATAGTTTTGTAATCTCTTCTGTTAATTTACCAATAAAATGAAGAATATATTTTGTTTATGATATTGACATTCTAGGAAAATTATGTCTTCTCAAGTGCCTTAGTATAATGTAGAACTGTAGCAAGATCTTTTATTCCTGGAAAATTTGATTTTAAATAAATAACAAATTTATACGGAGCCGTGGTAGCTCAAGACCTCAGGGTATTGGGTATTAGTGTTCGTTTTAAAATATTATAGTTTGAGTGCAAACCGAGTTCAATACACAGCACGCCAATGAAATTGTTGATACAAGTGCTGATGATTTTTGTGTTAGCACTTGCATCAATTTGTACGTCTGACTAAATATTTTGAAGGCATTTGAAGTATGTTAACACTCATCGGGGTAGCGCGGCTGATTCTTCTGTGCTTGAAATTATTCTGTGGTGTTTTAATCTGAGGAAACTTTATTAGCTTATTTTTTGTTTATTTTTATTGTATATAGCTAGAATGTGCATTTTTACCTTAAAATATATAAAAAAAACAGTGGGGCAAAATATGGTCGCTGTCACTTTTTTCACGACAGAGCAAAACAAACCTGGAGATGGACAGCACTATCTTCCTAATAACAACTAGAAAATAAAAAAACTACGGTTGCTAACCCACCTGCCATAGTTGCAACGCTGTTGCAACTATGGGAAATATGTTATCCCTTATGTGGGAGGCTTACGTTCAGCAGTGAACTTTTGGAACAGTAACTATGTATTTGAAAAATTTTTAGTTACGAGGGCAATGTTACAAATCACAAATATGGCCGATCATTACGAGACAAAAGCTTGTGGTAATGAGCTTGTTTTAAATTAAACGTAGAAACATTTCAGCAATTATGGACAAAAGGTGGTCTTGTGTATTCTTAACTGTGGATAAGACTTACTTATGAAGATTCATTTTACAATTTATTTAAGTTGTATTACCAAATATTTTAAACAATTATTTTTGCTTTCGATTACTATCAGTAAAGCTATATATGTGGGATAACATAGCAATGAGTAGTTTATTTTTATTGTTTGTTGTAGAATATTGACCTCCTTGGTTTATTGAACTGAAAATAAAATTGTAAGATGTCAGTTTAATATATATATAGATATATATTTATAAATTGCCGTGCGTTAGTCTCGAAAAAAGTAAAAAATGCCATCAACAACATAACTTGTAAAAAAACCAAGTCTTGCAACTTAGTTCTTTTACCGCAAAAGTTGTGAGATTCATGTAATACCAAGTCGGTTAATTTATTCAGTCCCTACTTAAGGGTCCTTCTGTCTCAAGTTATTACGTAATTAGCTAACCTAACAACATCTTATAGTGACCACATCAATACTAAAAATCTTTTATATTTTAAATAAATAGTTTTTTTTTTTTTTTTATAGTAGAGGGGGCAAACGAGCATGCGGCTCACCTGATGGTAAGTGACTACCGCCGCCCATGAACAACTGCAACACCAGGGAGGGAATTGCAGATGCGTTGCCGGCCTTTTAAAAAGGAGTACGCTCTTTTCTTGAAGGTCCCTAGGTCGTATCGGTCCGGAAAAATCGCTGATGGTAATCGATTCCACAAGGAAGTCGTGCGAGGAAGAAAACATCTTCTAAATCGCACAGTGGTGGACCGCCAATCATCCAGATGGTGTGGATGGTATCGGGAGTTCTGCCGCGATGTGCGTTCGTGAAATTTGGCGGCTGGGATTAATCCGAACAATTCCTCAGAGCACTCCCCATGGTAGATGCGAAAGAAAATGCAAAGAGATGCAACATCTCTTCGCAGCGCCAATGAGTCGAGCCGATCGGAAAGAACTCGGTCGTCGACGATTCGAGCCGCTCTGCGCTGGATGCGGTCAAGTGGAAGGAGCTGGCACTGGGGAGCCCCTGCCCAGAGATGGGAACAGTATTCCATGTGAGGCCGAACCTGCGCCTTGTAAAGTTGCAGGCGGTGTGCCGGCATGAAATACTGTCCCGCTCTGCTGAGCACGCCAAGCTTTTTAGAGGCCAATTTGGCCTTGTCTTCCAAATGACCACGAAACTGCACGTCACTCGATATGTCGACGCCGAGGATTCCGATACTGGCTGAGGCAACCAGGGGAGTGCCTTGAAACTGAGGAGATACGACAAAGGGGTTCTTTTTAGCGGTAAACGCGCAAACTTGTGTCTTCTGAGGATTAAACTGGACTAGATTTAGTCGCCCCCAGTTCGAGACTTTGTCCAGCAAAGACTCGACTTCAAACACAAGTTTGTTCCGGTACTCGGAGACGTTTTCCCGAGAAATATTAGCACGGCCGGTGTATAGAGCATCACCAGTGCTGTCATCCGCATGATTGACTTGACCATCGCATGAAAACACAATGTATCTCTCAAGTAATACATACTATATTAAAATAGATTGTTTAGTGAGATTGTCAAGTTAATTTATTTATTGAAAACATAAAAGATTTTTAATATTGATATGGTCACTATAAGATGCTTTTAGGTTAGCTAATTACGTAATAACTTAAAACAGAAGGACCCTTAAGTAGGGACTGAATAAATTAACCGACTTGGTATTACATGGATCTCACAACTTTTTACGGTAGAACTGAGTTGCGAGACTCGTTTTTTTTACAAGTTATGTTTTTGATTGCATCTCATTTCTTTTAGTACATAGTTATATCTAGATACCTATCTACACCTATTATTCCATTATATTATACATATATAGGTACACTGATTCATTCACTACAAATGTAACTTTGTAATCATATATATATTTATATGGGATTACAAAGTTATTTATGCAGTTGAGTCAGTCAGTGAGTGACAAAATTAAGAAACTTTGACTAGTTATAATTCTTAAACATACCGAATTTATACAATGCCTACTTGGATTCTGAAAATTCAGGATTCTAGTTTTATCTTTTTTTTTTATAGGATAAGGGTGACAAACGAGCACACAGTCCACCTGATGGTAAGTGGTTGCTGCGGCCCATAGACATCTACATCTATCCTCTATTACAAATCAAAATGTATATGCGTTGTCACCCGTGAGGACTAAGATGGAATGCCTCATTTCCAGTAAAAAGGGCCTCCGGCCACCTGCACTCACCAAGCGAAACGCAGAGGTAAACCTCTACTTCACGCTGGTTTTCTGTGAGGTCGTGGTACCACCCCGGTTCGAGCCGGCCCATCCGTGCGACAGCAAAAGCTGCCGCGTGGCTCTACCACTGTTAACCGAAGTTATAGAGTTTCGAAAATGGCCTGAACTCCTTCGAGAAAAGGATGATACGGCCGTGCCGCTTTTTTGCTCGACTTGGCGGGGGCACTGCCGTGCCCCCATATGACCGATTTTGATGAAATTTTTGAGTGGCTCCCTTTTTAGGTTAGATTCACAATTGAATTCCGTAGATAAAGCTGTTGTCAAAATCCTGAAATCACCCGTGCAAAGCCGCGGCGGGTCGCTAGTACATCTATACAAATTAATAAAATTGAAGTGTCTGTTTGTAATATTAAAATAACAGCTTTTTACTAAATGCATATGAAAGTATATACTGTAGTAATAACAAAAACACAATTTTTTAAATTTTTGTCGGTCTGTCGGTCTGTCTGTCTGTCTGTCGCTTTGTTCCGGCTAAGCTCCGAAACGGCTGGACCGATTTTGACGGGACTTTCACTGGCAGATAGCTGATGGTATAAGGAGTAACTTAGACTACTTTTGTTTTAGAAAATAATTAGGATTCAGCGCAAAAAAATTAAAACCCATGAAATCCAAGTTCCACGCGGGCGAAGTCGCGGGGATCAGCTAGTATTTAATATAATCTATAAGTTAACATTTTAAGAAATCCTCTGCCACCTGTTATCAGGGTAGACAGCACATCTTCATTTTAATTTCTAATGGGGACAGATACAGTTGTCTGTGGGCAACAGTGCATCACAGCGGGTTCACTGTATACGTCAGAAGTAACTAATAGAGTGAAAGGGTCTACTCCTTTTTTAAAAAGTGATAAACGAACTAGATGGTAGGCAACATCTGGTGGTAAGTGGTTACTGCAGCCCTTATGCAACTGCAACCAACTTCAACTAAAGAAGGCTACAGATGCCTTTTATCTCTGAGGACTAAAACCCCTTACAACCTGTAATGTAGGCTCTCGGAACGGCGAGATATACCCTTCAGACCGGAACATAGTAATGTACGTACATTACTGGAACATAGTAATGTACGTACATTACTGGAACATGGTAATGTACGTACATTACTGGAACATGGTAATGTACGTACATTACTGGAACATAGTAATGTACGTACATTACTGGAACATAGTAATGTACGTACATTACTGGAACATAGTAATGTACGTACATTACTGGAACATAGTAATGTACGTACATTACTGGAACATGGTAATGTACGTACATTACTGGAACATGGTAATGTACGTACATTACTGGAACATAGTAATGTACGTACATTACTGGAACATAGTAATGTACGTACATTACTGGAACATAGTAATGTACGTACATTACTGGAACATGGTAATGTACGTACATTACTGGAACATGGTAATGTACGTACATTACTGGAACATAGTAATGTACGTACATTACTGGAACATAGTAATGTACGTACATTACCGGAACATAGTAATGTACGTACATTACCGGCATATAGTAATGTACGTACATTACCGGACATAGTAATGTACGTACATTACCGGGACATAGTAATATACGTACATTACCGGAACATAGTAATGTTCGTACATTGCCGGAACATAATAATGTATGTACATTATTTATATACTGCTATTTGGCGGCAGTAATGGACAATCATAGGCAGAAAAAGAGTTCTACTATCTCGTAACGTTCGTATGTTCAAGGGTGATGGTGATTACTTACCACGAGGTACCCGGCATGTTCGTTACGAGGTACCCCTCTTCCATATAAAGCCGTTCATAGACGCACTCGTAGATAGAAAAAGGTGCAATCAATTAAGAAGGAAGGAAATAATAAAATACTGCTTATAAAAACCTGGAATCACGACTCAATTCTGTAGAGACAGCTAATAATTTCTTAAACGTTAAGTTTTAAAATTAGGAAACATGTAAATTATTAATCACATAACTCGTTTCACATGAGACAAGAGAGTTCCCACAAATCTTAATTACCTCTAATAATTCTTATGATTTTAAGGTTCCGCATATACATATTTCTATAGATATGAGTGATTTATATACTGAATGTCAAAAAGCGTCAGTAATGCATTCCTAAAATGCCAGGGCACACCTGCTATCTATTAACATGAATGTCAAAGTATTTCTGAACGAAAATATTTCCTTCCAGGGTAAATTAACCGAAAGACAGCATATAATCTTACAAATGTTATATGAAACGGACTAATTATCTAATAAATGTGAAATAAGGTTGACATTCGTGCATTTTGTGATAACGGCAACGGAAAGCGGAAAGTTAGTGTTGTAAACGTTGAAAAAACATGCGATTCATTAACCCGTCTCCATAATATTCTACATTGGTCTAGTGGTCGTAAACAAGATTACTGATCATGAGTTCCCGGGTTCTAATCACAAGTCTGGTCAAAATGAATTATTGGGTTTTTGTCAAAAAATTCTCAGTGGCAACCCAGAGCCAGAAGTTGTTTTACCTCCGTGCCGTGGAAAGCACGTAAAGCCTTTGGTCTTGCGTCTGATCTCTCTCTCTCTCTCTCTCTCTCTCTGGTCGTGTCGGATTACTGTCCCATCGGTCTATGAGAATAAGGGAATAAAGAGTGAACTTGTGCTTGCGCATACACTCGGGCACTATAATCCTGTCCAGCGCTGATGGATAGTCTCGAGATAGATATTTCACGCCTGGCGTAAACGAGATGGTAAACCGCTATCCATTGGAAGCCGACACATTTCCTGTTATCATGTCTAATCTTACGCTGGCACTTCACGGTTTCTTTGAAAGAAAATTATTTAAAAAAATAAGAAGTATGACTTACGCCTTAATGCGTTTAGTCCGTCTTTGTACTTTATGTTAAACAAAGTTGCAATAATAATAAAAAAACGTGTATCAACCTATTTCGATATATATTGATTATTTATGAAATCTAAATTATTTTAAGATATGATGAATGTCAACCATTGCTCAAGCGTGAATTATTGTGAGATAAATACATTCATTAGTCTCCAATAATCTGAATATCCACTAAACTAAGCCACAGACAATTTGTAACTTCTAACGAGTCTCACGTTACGGTGTGCTAGCATAAATCATTTTTTTTTTCTTCATATGAATAAAAACGCGCGGCAAAATATCTGCTAATTGACGTGTATCTTCTAACGGTTGCCCGCTTAATTATACCGAAATATGCGGTTTTAGATGATTTATATTCTGTGTCTTAATATTGTTTAGATATGTCACAAAAGTTTACATCAAAAATTGTATATTATATAAAAACAATATGTATGTGTAATAAAAATATTCATATTTTAATTTAACTATTTTTTTTCAGCACACAGTTCAAGTGAGCAAGAAAGCTGTTTTAATAAAAAATATTAATATAATATCATAAGATTTAATATATTTTTTTATAGAACAAGGGTGATAAACGAGCACACAGTCCACCTGATGGTAAGCGGTTGCTGTGGCCCATAGACATCTACATCTATCTTCGTTTGCGAATTAAGATGCAGATGCGATGTCAGCCGTGAGGACTAAGATAGAATGTCTCTTTTCCAGTAAAAACAATCTCCGGTACTCTACACTCACCATACGAAACACAGCTGCATACGCTGGTATTTTGTGAGAACGTGGCCTTTCCCCGGTCGAGCCGACCCATTCGTCCTACAACTACACTATTAATATAGCTGCAGCATGGCTCTACCACGTATAAAATGTGTAAGGTTATATAAGAATTTGTAAGGTTAATAAACACACATTGAATGAAATTAATATTTTTATAACCATAAAAATGACCTTGCTTTACAAATTTTTTTTCGCTTAGTAGCTCTCAGAGACCTATGCTCGGGATTTATCTGCGTGAAAAACATAGAAATGAGGTTATCTGCAATAGAACCAGAGTGATCGACATAACCCAATGGATTAGTAAGCTGAAGTGGCAATGAGCCGG
Organism: Parnassius glacialis; assembly: GCA_033319125.1. Classification (NCBI taxonomy): domain Eukaryota; kingdom Metazoa; phylum Arthropoda; class Insecta; order Lepidoptera; family Papilionidae; genus Parnassius; species Parnassius glacialis. The sequence continues at coordinate 18,230,923 of JAVANC010000008.1, forward strand.
CCATATAGTTCGAAGAACCAATAACCGATAGTGAAGAAAGGTTCTCGAGTGGCGGCCTCGTACCGGTAGGCGGAGTGTAGCGCTGCCCGCAACTAGATAAGGTGACGACCTGGTAAGATATGCTAGAAGTCGATAGATGCAGGTGGCTCAGGACCGTGCTTTGTGACATTCCGTGGAGGAGGCCAATGTTCAGCAGTGGACTTGTGAAGGGCTGTAATGACGATGACTAATATATTTTATTGTCGTGAATATGAATCTCTTTTGCGTGTTTTGCACTCTACTATTTGCCAGACGAGTCTCTGATGTCAGCTTAGTTTCAAGCAACAACCTCCAAAAACTATGTCCATATTGTTGATAGTTGTTGAGTTAACATAACGGTTGTTCTTGTGTATTCCTTCCATTTAATTCTTTACATTTCCAACTTAAATATAATTTTGTTATATTATATACATAAATGTATTTAAAACAAAAATTGAGTTTTACGTTTTCACTTTTTACACAAATTACATAGTTTTTTTTATAGGATAAGGGTGACAAACGAGCACACAGTCCACCTGATGGTAAGTGGTTGCTGCGGCCCATAGATATCTACATCTATCATCTATTACAAATCAAAATGCAGATGCGTTGTCACCCGTGAGGACTAAGATGGAATGCCTCGTTTCCAGTAAAAAGAGTCTCCGGTTCTGTACACTCACCATAGGAAACACAGCAGCGTTAAGCTGCTATTTTACGCTGGTATTCTGTGAGAGCGTGGTCCTTCCCCGGTCGAGCCGACCCATTCGTGCTACAACTGTAGATACAACTAATTTAGCTGCAGCATGGCTCTACCACGTATAATACGTTTCTTTTAGCAAACAACTTTATTCTATATAAAATGTAATCTAAAAATTTAAATAAAAAAATGTCATGTCTAATATTGCTATAACTATAAACTATAATAAATAAAATGCTAGAACCCCCATTGGTGGCATTCAACATTTAATAAATTTAGCTCAATTTTCGTGTGGGTTTAAGTTACTATTAAACGTCTTAACTGATGTTTTTATGAGTTTTGACGTGACAGTAATAATTAACTGTTTAAATATTTAATCTGTTATAAGTGTTTTTAAATTTTGAACGTATATCCCATTAAGTTCCGTCATTCATATAACTAGTTATTATATTTCAATTAAAACATTTTATCATTATCATCAGATTTCAACAAAGTGAAAATAACAAGACTAAGGTAACACTATATATCTAATATTTCTCATACATGCAAAATTTAAAAAATACTTTTTTTGTAGAATAAGTGTGACAATTGAGCACACATTCCACGTGATGCTAAGTGGATGCTGTGGCCCACAGGCATTCTACATCTATCCTCGAATAAGAATTCAAATAAAGAATGCGTTGTCACCCCTGATGACTAAGATGGAATGCGTCTTTTCCAGTTAAAACAGCCTCCGGTTTTCTACACTCACCATATGAAACACAAGTATCAAGCTCCTATTACACTCTGGTATTCTGAGAGCTTAGTCGTTCCCCGGTCGAGCCGAATCGTTCGCGTCACAACCATAATATAGCTGCAGCGTGTCTCTACCGCGTAGAAAAACTTAAAAACCTTTAAAATAAACTTCCTTTTCCTAAGCATTCTTCTTCTTCATCAACTAAAAGGAGAAGGATAAAATGCTATCACTAAGTTTATATGTAAACTAGCTGTTCTCCGCGACTTCACCCGCGTGAAATTTAGGGTTTTAATTATGTTGCGCGGAACCCTAATGCCTTTTCTAAAATAAACGTAGCCTAAGTTACTCCTTGTAATATTGGCTATCTGCCAGTGAAAGTCCCGTCGAAATCGGTCCAGCCGTTTCGGAGATTAGCCGGAACAAACAGATAGACAGACAGACAGACCGACAGACAGACAAAAATTTTAAAAATTGTGTTTTTGTTTTAAGTACCGTGTATACTTTCATATGCATCTAGTAAAATGCTGGTATTTTGACATTACAAACAGAAACTTCAATTTTATTTATTTGTATAGATAGAGTATCTCACTTCACTCCTGGTCATTGAGTTATATGTACTACGTACTAGAGAAGCCATTTCAAACAAAAATTGTGTTCTACTCTATGTTTTCGCGCATGCGCGGGAGTAGTAGTCGCGCATGCGCGAAGACTTTAATTTGATATAAAATAAGATATTAATATAAAATAAATATAAGAATTTAATATAAAATATCTTAATTTCATCTAAACAAACATGTTATATTTCTAAATAAAATGTAATAATTATTATTTTATGGAATTCAGAAATCTTCAATTTACGCAATATTTAGTTTGTACGGATTGCACTACAGTTCAGTTGAACATAGTCAATGTTCGGAATGGATTCTCTAGTACGTAGTACATATAACTCAATGCTCCTGGCTAATATTTAGAGTACCTACCTAACATACGCTGATAATTTATTGTCCCTATGTTCTAAGTAACAATACATAACGTATATTATTTATATAGTATATTATTATTATATTTTAGTATAAATAAGCAAAATAAAAGTAAATTTAAGTACATTTCAAAATATACAATTTATTCTGTGAACATGATGGGCAAGGTGTATTTTTTCGCGCCGAAAAATGTTTGCGTTCGTAAATCATACAAACGAATTCCAAACATATTTGTGTGATCGTTCCGCAGCCATATTTGGACGTGTACCGCATTATTTGTAAAACGATTGACATTCGGGGACTTGACATGTGCACCAGATTATATGGCATGCTCACGCAAAAACATTAAGGTCATTAGTTTTTATTAAAAATGAGTATGTGCATGCGATTAAATTAAAATATACACACATTAGTATATTTACATTAATATTATTTTATTGTGAAGCATACCTATTATATTATTTAAATAAAAAATATTTATTATTTTTAATTCAAAATTTTACAAATATATTCTAATACTAATAATAAATATGGGCCTCCCCGGTAATTATTATTAGAATTAAAATATTAAAAGTAGAATAGAAATACATTTAAGTAAAATGAATGATGTATTAAAACTGATACTTAACTTAGTTTTAACTAGTTAACTTACCGACTAAATCATATTTTAGACAAAATAGTTTCTCCTATATTTTTCTACAATCGGCAACTAACTTTTTGTAAAATATCATACACTTTTCAACCAACTTCAAAAGGAGGATGTACTCAATCCGAACGTATTTTTTATGTGTGTTACTTCAGAACTTATTTTTAGGAGAGCCGATTTTGATAATTCTTTTATATTTGAAAGCTGGTGCTGCTCATGTTGTTTCATATAAATTTGATCAAAATCTATTCAGTACTTTTAGAGTTATTCTTAATAATGCATATTTAATTGACTTTAACTACATTGATGATGTTTTTATATTATTTATGTTGAAGTCGATTGTCCAAAATTTTTAATTTTACCACTTGTTTTAACTGAATTCTCCAGGTCAAAAGTTTTAAACAATATATTTTTTTTAAATATTGGATAATAGTCCAATATAAAAATCGGTTCAACCGGAGAAGAACTGCGATCTTACGAGAATACCAACGTGGAATAATAATGTTGTATTGTGAGCATAATATTAGTGCGTTTGCATTGTGTGTCGAGAATCGTAGGTGGTTTTACTGGTAACTAGATATTCCATCTCATTTGTCAAGAGTAGAAGGCATCCACATTTTGACTCTTAATTGAGGATATATGTAGGCCTGTATAGGCTATAGCATCTTTTTATCAATGAGACGTCTTGTGATCATTTTATCGCGTTCTTATAAAGTCACTTTCTTGTTTGTCTGCCGTTCCGGGTGTTTTTAGTAATTCATCTTAAACTAACTTCCCGAAGAGCTGGTAACTTGAAATTTTGAATATAGCTAAAATTCGGATGACAGTGCAAGAATTAATTAATTAATTTCACGGCTTAGCTTTCCATTCGCTCCCGTCGAGTTGGGGGTTGATACGTATTTTTACAGAAAAGTTACACTATTATAAGCACACACACAAAGTTACAACATGCGGAAATGCGTAATTTTTGAGAAAAAAGTTATTGAAAATCAATTATTCTTGCATTGTTTATATCTAATCCTACCATAAAACTGACGCCATTTTGTTATGTCATTGTCGTCAGTAGGGATGTCGATTCTTTCCCAAAAAGGTCGATTTTTAAATCGATTCAAATCGTAAGCTGATGTATCGATTCACAAAAATAGATTTATAAAATATCTATATTTTTTTATGTTTGCATTTATAATGTAAATATAATTCCATTTTATGAAAAACAAGGAAGATACCATAATAAATGATCTCTTATTGAAATTTGTTTTATTTTAACAGTACCAATTAGGGCAGATAACAAATAAAATAGGTTAGGTTCAACTTATGTCAAAGAATCGAATTGATTGACCCCGACTCCACCTGGCACGAGTCTCTCCTACCCCTAGAGTGGTTTTAAAGAGCCGGAGGCGCGTAGAGGGATCAGCCTTCGCCTGCTGTAACAAATCGTAGGCATCGGACGAGCCGGAGCGGATGAGGCTAAGGCGTAGAGGCTGCTCTTCCCGCAGCGCCGGAGACGTAGCAGTCTCAAAATAGATACAGATATCCTTCTGAATCAGTCCCCCTATATTTTATGATGAAGGGGATTTTTTTCTCATAAAATGGAATGGGATTTACATTATAAATGCAAACATGAAAAAAATATAGATATTTTAGAAATTGATTTTTGGGAATCGATACATCAGCTTCCAATTCGAATCTATTTAAAAAATCGATCTTTTTCGGAAAGACATCTCTACTGACAATAACAGTAAAAAATGGCGTCAGTTTTATTGTAGGATTAGACATAAATAATGCAAGAATAATTAATTTCCAATAACTTCTTTCTCAAAAGTTACGCGCTTCCGCATGTTGTAACTTTGTGTGTGCTTATAATAGTGTAACTTTCCTGTAAAAATACGTATCAACCCCCAACTCGACGGGAGTCAATGGAAAGTCTTACCAATTTCACTTGTCACCCTAACATTCTTTGTCTTCTCTGTGTTTTTCATAAGCTCGTAATAGTCTTCATCTGGATATCAGCCTCTCTCTTTGTGGGGAGGATTTGTCTTAGTTGTCTGGATAGACTGGCCGATAGACAATCGCAGAAGCCGATGTCTTACACCTTTAACGCTGCAGTACATCGCTGGTCTGTGAATTTAGTATCTGGCATAAATGTGATGGACACCACCACTATTACATATATTGGACCTCCACCACCATATATTCCATATGATCCATCGGACTATAAATCGAGAGTGTACCTGTGCTTGCGCACACACTCGTGTACTTCATTCCTGTCCTGCGGTTACAGCCGTCCAGGCCGTTGATTTGGCGGACATTATTAATTATTACCAGAAACTTTTATCAACCGAGACTATACCAAATCCGAACAAAGGCAATCCGAGGCAATTTTCGTCCCTTCAATGTAGTATTTGTTGACTATGGAATAGCCAAGCTCTTATAACCTCAAGACATATCCCACAGTCTTTTTTGGCAGTAGTAACAGAGTTCGCATTAAACAGTATTAAGGTATGTCAACGATTATAAAATTAAAAATTTTATACAACCGACTTCATTTTAAATAAAATTAGAACATCATCAATGTAGTCGAAGACAATTTTTCGCTTTATTAAAGATAAATCAAAAACTACTGGTCAGATTTTGATCAAATATATATGGAACCACATGATAAGCACTAACTTTGAAATTTAAAAAAAAAGTATCGTCAAAATCGATTCACCCATTGAGTTATATATGTACTATGTACTAGAGAAGCCATTCCAAACAAAAATTGTGTCCTACTCTATGTCTTCGTGCATGCGCGGGAGTAGTAGTCGCGCATGTGCGAAGACTTTAATTTGATATAAAATAAGAAAGAATTTAATATAAAATATCTTATTTTAATCTAAACAAACATATTTCTAAATAAAATGTAATAATAATTATCTTATGGCATTCACAAATCTTCAATTTACGCAATATTTAGTTTGTAGGGATTGCAGTACAGTTTAGTTGAACATAGTCAATGTTCGTAATGCGAAATCTAGTGCGTAGTACATATGTATGTAAAACCCATTCATTTGAGAACGAAGAACCTCCTCCTTTTTTGAAGACGGTTGAAAAATAAAAAGAAATTCATAGTTAACACAATAGTTCTTAAACGTTAGAGTTAACCGTTATAAGTAATACGAAACGATCGTATTATTTCTATTAAGCAATGTTATGGATATAATGATTTAATATTATCTTCCTTACTCATACGAGAAACCGATGCCTAATAAAATCACCAAACTGCGATTGCTATAAAGATATGCCATTTTAAACCTTATAGCAACATCTTTAAATGTCATATCGCCTATTATATTATAGCTCTATTATACTATTTTTCTTCGCACCCCACGTAATTAACTGTGTTCCCTTCCGAATACTAAACACCTATTTAGTACCGACTGTCTGTTAGAAGACAGCAAAGATAGGTATTATGTTGGGTGTGAAAGAGAGGTAAGAAAGGGATACCAACCCTAAAGTTTTCAATCCACGCGTAGAAATGATTCTAGGGCGGTTAGACGCATCCGAGATCGTCCGTCCCTTCTTGTGGGTTATATTTAGAGATTTAACCAAGTGTGAATGATAGGAAGCTGGTTATTTATAAACGATTGCAGTTACTTCATATAGTTCCTTTGTTAGTTTTCCACTTATAAGGATATGAATAAATTCAAAACATTACTTTTAGCGTGACAATAGAAGTATTTGAAAGTTCACTTCTCTATAATTGATGTTCTTCTTGAAAATTTAAATATAGTTTATTTGGGACAACTTTAATCCTACTAATTTTTTTCTATGATATTCCTTTAGCATCTCCACGTAAGCGTAAAGTTAAATTTATTCATAATGATTTTTATATTTATTATCTACATTATACTTTTCAATAAATTTGAAGAAAAATTCTTCTCCTAGAGGCGGAAAAATAGATGATGAACTTGTTTTTAATCGAATTCAAAAAGGCGGAGTTACTCAACTCGACTGTATGTTTTTTATGTGTGTTACCTACTTCATAACTTTTTTCTAGGTGAACCGATTTCGATGATTCTTTTTTTTTACTATAAAGCTGGTGCTTCTGATGTGATCTCATATAAATTTGATCAAGGTATATATATATATATATATATATATATATATATATATATATATATATTTGAACAAGGTATACCAGTAGTTTTTAAGTTTATACGTGGTAGAGCCATGCTGCAGCTATATTAGTTGTACCTATAGTTGTAGCACGAATGGGTCGGCTCGACCGGGGAAGGACCACGCTCTCACAGAATACCAGCGTAAAATAGCAGCTTAACACTGCTGTGTTTCGTATAGTGAGTGTAGAGAACCGGAGACCCCTTTTTACTGGAAAAAAGGCATTCTATCGTAGTCTTCACGGGTGACAACGCATCTGCATTTTGATTCGCAAACGAGGATAGATGTAGATGTCTATGGGCCACAGCAACCACTTACCATCAGGTGGACTGTGTGCTCGTTTGTCGCCCTATCCTATAAAAAAAAAGTTATACTTTATAATTTATATTAAAATCGATTGTACAATTTTTTTTATTTTACCACTTGTTGTAACTATTTAGTAGACACCAGTTGTTACCTCCAACTTGTAAAATTCCTAAGACGACTTAAAATAGTAAAAATTAAAAAATTTAAATAGACCTGTTTGTAAAGTATTATTTTTATAATAACTAAACTTATACATACGTAAGCTCTTTCTCCTGTCACGTAGATTGGTAGGCAGACACTATCATTTAGCACGTTACTGACACACCTCTCTCGCTTCTTACACATTCGTATCTCTACGCATACATGTTAAGGGTACTTTTAATTTGGCCTATCTTCAATATATTGCCAATTTGATCGATATGTTTCCTTCATGGGCGCTCCTTGCCGACTCTACCACACACTTTTGAAGAATACCTAGATATATATATATATATATATATATATATATATATATATATATATATATATATATATAATATTGTATACATAAGTGATATTTCTAATATATATAAATTCGCGTAACACAAACTATTACCCCCTCGGCCAACAGATAATTTGTAAATATTAAAAAATATTATTATTAAAAATACTACATTTGCAACGAATAGTAGATATATTCGGCCACAATCTGAATAAGTACCGAATATTCTGCGTATCTACCTACCTTCTGGCCGAATAGCCGAATACGAGGGTGACACTGAAAGTTGTTAGAAAATCAAAAACTGCACAAACGAGCAAGTTATTAGTTTTATTATATCGTTTACAAGTGGCCAGTTCTAAAAACTTTCAGTGTCGCCCTCGTATTAGGCAAAACTATGCGGCCGCGAAGGAAGTAGTGTTTATTGTTTAAAGCGTCTATTCTATGAAGCTGGATTGTCTACGAGAAGAAAAGAAGTAAACTGTTGCCTGAAAATTAAGAAATATTACTCTTTCTGCACCAGTACCTACTTTCCATTTTATTTACGATAATTCGAGTGCATAGACGTTACTTTTTTTTATAGGATAAGGGTGACAAACGAGCACACAGTCCACCCGATGGTTAGTGGTTGCTGCGGCCCATAGACATCTACATCTATCCTCTATTACAAATCAAAATGTAGATGCGTTGTCACCCGTGAGAACCAAGATGGAATGCCTCATTTCCAGTAAAAAGGGCCTCCGGCCACCTGCACTCAGCAAGCGAAACGCAGAGGTAAACCTCTACTTCACGCTGGTTTTCTGTGAGGTCGTGGTACCACCCCGGTTCGAGCCGGCCCATCCGTGCGACAGCAAAAGCTGCCGCATGGCTCTACCACTGTTGTACTTTATCTGATAGTTCTTTTTTTAATTTTTATAATATGGAAGTTGATTATGTAACTTGTAATCATTAATGTAGTCATTACTTTAATAATAATAAGAAAAAATATTTAAAATAAATAGATATTTTCATTTTACCAATTATCTGACTACAATAAAACCTCTTACTTAAGTATTCGTTATTCGGGTTAGTTTTATACGTGGTAGAGCCATGCTGCAGCTATACTAGTAGTATAGTTGTAGCACGAATGGGTCGGCTCGACCGGGGAAGGACCACGCTCTTGCAGAATACCAGCTTAACACTGCTGTGTTTCGTATGGTGAGTGTAGAGAACCGGAGACCCTTTTTACTGGAAAAGAGACATTCCATATTAGTCCTCACGGGTGACAACGCATCTGCATATTGATTCGCAAACGAGGATAAATGTAGATGTCTATGGGCCACAGCAACCACTTACCATCAGGTGGACTGTGTGCTCGTTTGTCACCCTATCCTATAAAAAAAATTGTATCTACGCGTAGTTAGATGTTCGGTATTCGATCGAATAGGATAAAAGTAGCTAAACAGGCCGAATACCGAATCATAGTCGAATATTAGTTGCAAGTGCAAAAAAAAAACTGTTGCCGTTACAGCCTCTTAGAGCCCACTGCTGAAGATAGGACTCCCCCATAGATCGCCTCATATGGGGGCTATTTTATAGTCTAGCAAGGAGAACAGAACGTCACTCTCACTAGTATTTTTACCAAATTTTTATTATTTCATGTAAGACATTTTTTTCTGTATGTACTACCTACATGTTAAAGTTTTTAATAAAGTTATTATTATTATCATACCTATAAGTTGCCACGCATGGCAAGCAGGTTGGCAACCGCTGTTTAGTCCTTATTAAGAAGATATGCTGCCCATTTTAAGTATTTTTTTTTATATAGAATAAGGGTGACAAACGAGCACATAGTCCACCTGATGGTAAGTGGTTGCTGCGGCCCATAGACATCTATATCTATCCTCTATTACAAATCAAAATGTAGATGCGTTGTCACCCGTGAGGACTAAGATGAAATGCCTCATTTCCAGTAAAAAGGGCCTCCGGCCACCTGCACTCACCAAGCGAAACGCAGAGGTATCTAAATCTCTACTTCTCGCTGGTTTTCTGTGAGGTCGTGGTACCACCCCGGTTCGAGCCGGCCCATCCGTGCGACAGCAAAAGCTGTCGCGTGGCTCTACCACTGTTAAAAACTGTGAAACAACTGAAGCAAATAATTGTTAATGAGATTGATAATGTTAATAGAGAATAATAGACATGACAGTAAAAATACGCAATATAGGTTTTTCATCGAAGATATAAAAGTAAGATAATGCAATAACAACCCGTAATAATTAAATTAACAATTAATAATACTTCGAACTAATTTTAATAATTCTTTATAATTATGTCGTACCGTACAGTGATATAGTACCTACTATTGTTAAGTTAATTGATCTAAGTTACCGATAAAACAGATTGTTAGAATATTAAAAATAAATAAATCATTCACGAATATACAATGGCTGCTGTAGTCATAGTAAATCACGAGCACTAATTTGAAACGGATCCGTAAACAGCGGCCGGGTCGAAATACACCAAAGGCCCCTCTCGCGAGCACTAATCTCATAAAAGGAACCCAGCCAGTCTCTCAAAAGGATTTAACAAGCGGTATTCACGACTCCTCATTATATTTTTATACTTTATACCTCTGGTGGCGGACGTAAAGTGCGCGATCAAAACGCGCGAACCCCTACAAAAGGTAATTATGTTTTGATTCCTACAAAAAAAATCGAGTATCACAAAGGAGACTAACGAGATAAGAGTGTGCTAAATCGCTCTCCCCTTGGCCCCCTCTCGGATCAATTCGGAAACAAACGGTCGATTGGCGGAGCGGGACGGCTTTATTTCGAAGGCGGAGAAGCGCAAAGACACGCCTACAATCCGGGTGCGAGGGACCAACTTGCCGCTTGTCGGCCAGTCAACCTCCAACCGCGTCCGCATGCGTACACGATCGACCGCGATCACAGTGTGAAACAGTGCTAAATGGAACTTAACGGCGTTCAATGTTAAAGAAACAAATTTACGAAGATAGAGACGTGAATATGGCGATACAGAGCGTTTCGAGGTACCCGAGCAGTCCGGCAGAGGCGACTGAACCGCCTAAGACTTCGAGAATTAGTTTTAGTGTCGCTTCAATATTAGCCGACACCAAGAACAACCAGGCAGACGAAACTGCTGAAATAATTCGACATCATAGAACGATTCCCGAGTCACCGCTTAGACAGTCACCGGCGGCACAGCCTGAGCTACCTGGGGCAAAATCCCTGTCTCCAAGACCGTCATCCCAAACACCTCCTTTGAATCTTAACATCTCAGCAACTGTCACATCATCAGACGATGAGTACGAGGATTCTGTTAATCAAGAAGATTCGATAGTGGATGTTGAAGACCTACAGAATGGTATTGCAAGTGACGACGAAGAAAGGTCGTCAACGGGGACCGAAAAAGAGCGACTAGGGCCAATAAGGCCGACACCATTTAGCGCCTTAGCGGCGGCAGCGGCTGCGTATCATGGCCTTGGTTGGCCTGGACCTCCGTCTGTCGTACCCTCGTTTGGACCCCTGTTTCAGTCGCACTTTCCAGTTGGACATATAACAGGTAAGCAGTTAATAATTTATTATTACAGTTATACTTTTGTCTTTTTTTAGCGAAGCTTTTTAGTTAATCGTCCTTTTTTTAGAATTCATTAAATCATATTAGCTAGTTCTTTGTTTTATTGGTTCTAATTAACAATTTAATAGTAGGTTTTACGTGCAGTTTTGTTCGTTGAAGTTAATGATAATTTACTGCCTGTTTTGCGTTGCCAAATGACCATTTATCTTTTTTTGTCGTATTGAGAAATAAGCGCTTCATTATCCAGCGATATTTGGTCATAATATTTTTTTTTTCATATAATTTTGGGATATTCAGTCAGTTAAGCTTGGCTTCCGTTGAATTTTATATTTTTAACACCTTTTTCTGTGTTATAGCTAATTAAGCCTGGAATTAAATTTCATCTACAGATTCTATTAAGTTTTATTTAAATTGTTCCGTTAAAAGTAATTGAAAGTTTCCAAATATGAATATCTACATAAATTAACATAATCTTCACATAAAAATAAACTCTGATTTTCTTATTTTGGCCGGGTGTAGAGTTTTTTTTAATATTTAAATAACTAATAATAGCTTATGTTTTGGAGAACTCTACATATACTTGCATTTATTTTCAAGGAGATCATGAATATTTTTTTTATAAGAAACAATATAAAAATACAAGTTTCTTTACCTACCTATAAATATTTATCATTCTACGTTTTACCGACTTGCTCTTTATAAAATAAAACAAATATAAGAAAAATATTGCGTAAAAAGATTAATTATTTTGATTGATAATGATTATTATTTAATGACGTAATGATTATTTAACAAAAATATTAATATTTTTGTATTTTAATATGTAACTTAATGCGTGATAGGTAAAAACAATAAATTCGTGTCTAAAACGACCGTGTAAAGTCCACTAACCACAACTTGCCCTGTTATGGTTAAAGGTTCGTTTCTAACTATTATTACATCAATACAGTCTCCCATATTCATTGACCGCAGCCTATTGTTTAATAAAATGCTTATTGTTTAAATAAGCGTACGTTTTAGTCGATATATCCAGAACAATAAGAATTACTGTGGTTTATGATAAGGTCTAATTTACTTATAAATTTTATGTTATTTTACAAATTTAATATAAATTTAGTACCACCTCCTTTTGCTGTATTAAAATATTTGATTCAACAATTTTTTGAGGTTTGGCTGACAAATGTTTGTTGAATTATTTACGTCGTCGACGTCTCTTTTAGTAGAGATTTACTTTAGACATGAAGCTTATCGTTTTATACTGATCTCGCAATATTATTTCAGTTATTCTCTATGAAAAATATATAAAAATAGTTTATAACAAATAAAAATATTATTCTGCTATATCAACAATGAGAAACAAACTTATGTGTAGTAGAGTTCGGCTGCAGCGCAATACAGCTGCAGCCCAGTCGACCAAAATTACTAATTCCTTAAGCAACAATTGAAATTAACTGCTTTTACCTATTTCAAATAATATTGAATAGTGCTAACTTATACAATTCAACATCTTTATAACATTAAGTATATAGTATGTAGTTATGGTTATTATTACGCATATTATGTTATTGTAAAAGCCAGAACTACGGTAAATCTTAAGATTTTCCAGTAAAACCTAAGATTTACCAAGTCTTAATGGTAAAAGTCCGAACTGTTCTGTGGTAACCATTAATATCGGACTCTTACTAGCATTAACTTAGTAAATATATAATAGGTTTTACCTAGGTTTTACCTCAAAGACTCGTAAAATGTTGAAAATGTCTTGAAGTGTTCGGCGCGTTATCGTGCTCGCGGATCATGTGCTGCATCCCCCCCTACCCGTGTCACTTCTCTCCGCTCGACGCGGTCAGTGTCAGACAAAGTATAGGATGGCCCCCTATTAGATGGAGTGACGACCTGATAGTCAATGGATGCAGTTAACTCAGGACCGTTCCTTGTAGCATTCCTTAGCCTATGTACAGCAGTGGACTTGTGAATGATGATGATGACGATGAAAAATTAATGAAGAGTAAGCTTAGCCAACGAAGGTATTATGTTTCGAAAGAAGAAGAACAGAACAAATATTTGTTTATTTTACAGTATTCTACTTTAAAAAGGTATCATAAAAATATTTTAAAATCTAGCAGATTAACGTGATTCAATGTTTTATAAATAATGTCTACTTTTATTACATATTTTTATTTCCAAAGTCAACATTTATCTACTAATAGAGTACGTGAGGGTAATATGGTCATTCGGTTAATATGGTCACTTTCTTATAACTCAAAAACTACAGCCTAATTTGCAAAGACGGCTTTGTGATACGATAGCTCTTCATCAGTCATTCAAATAATAAAGGGTCAAAAGAGCGCCGCTTTATCGACGCCATTTTGACAATTGGTATTATAGTAAGTACGTGAGGGTAATATGGTCACCTTAAGCTTTATCGCCCTATAAAACCAAAATTAAGAGGAGAACAGAGACAAAAACACAAAGTCGTATACTATAACAAATATATTAAGAAAAAAATTGCAAACAAGCTTTGGACATAATTAGGAACACTTCGAAAAACCTACTTAAAGAAAACTAACTGCACTACACAATACAAAAATCAACTAAAATATTAACAATAATATCAAGTATCAAAATAGCGTCGATAAAGCAGCGCCTTTTTGACCCTTTATTATTTGATAGACTGAACAAGAGCTATCGTATCACAGAGCGTTCTATGCAAACGACGCTGTAGTTTTTGAGTTATAAGAAAGTGACCATATTAACCGGATGACCATATTACCCTCACGTAATATAGTTACTTTTTTAAGTTGATTTTTCGAAGTGTTGCTAATTATTGCCAAGGCTTGTTTGTTATTTTTTTCTATATTAGTTATAGTATACGACATTGTGTATTTGTCTTTGTCCTCCTCCTAGTTTTGGTTTTATAAGGCGGCAAAGCTTAAGGTGACCATATCACCCTCACGTACGTTAGTCATTAGTAAAATCTAGCATGTACCAAACTCTAATGGTAAAAACCCGAAAAATCGTCTCATTTTATATCCAACCTTACATTTACCAGCTCATATTGATAAATCTTAATATTTAAAAGAAAAACCTAAGATATACCCAAATACGGGCTTTTACAGTGACATATTTATTATGCAGACATAGATATTTTTAAAGGTGTTTGCACTTTGCATCCACAATATCTTCTCTGCTTAGCCTGGAGGTAGACTGGTAGAGAATGCCTTGTTGCATTAAGTCCGCCTTTTTGTACTTGGTGTGCAAATAATGCATAAATAAATAAATTAATTAAGGTTGAAGGTCAAAATGTTTTTCTGTTATTTTTTAGACCAAATGCTTATTACCACCTTCACAAAGACTATAATCTACTAACCACTTTTTACGTAGTAGAGCCATGCTGCAGCTATATTAGTAGTATAGTTGTAGCACGAATGGGTCGGCTAGACCGGTGAAGGACCACGCTTTCACAGAATACCAGCATGGAGTGGCAGCTTGACACTGCTGTGTTTCGTATGGTGAGTGTAGAGAACCGGAGACCCATTTTACTGGAAAAGAGTCCTACGATCTTAGTCCTCACGGGTGACGACGCATCTGCATTTTGATTCTTTATTGAGGATAAATGTAGATGTCTATGGGTCACAGCAACCACTTTCCGTCAGGTGGGCTGTGTGCTCGTTTGTCACTCTATCCTATAAAAAAATATTTAAGACCTTTTTGGCATTTCCATTAGTCGATTTTTACAGTACCTGGAGTCAGTAGAGCACTAATTTCAAAACATGAGCATGAACATATGCAATTTTTGGATTTTTCTTATTAGTAAATTGGAATCTTAGAGGACCAATTACGTTAACATGGATAAGATTCAACAAAAACACCAAGATGTCCAATTAGAATAAGAAATACAATGCCGTAACTTACAAATCACTTAAAACACAAGAGACTACACCCAAAGTAATCCATCTTAACCCTTGACAACCGGTTACGGTAAACAAACAAACAAACAGGGGTACAACAATAAGCCAGACATAAATAACGGATCTGTCGAATCGCGAAAACAATATCCTCCCAACAAGATGGCGGGATCTCGAAGGATCGCGAATATGGCCGCTATTTTGCATAAGTATGCCTGAGCAGTTTGAATAGTTGCGATGATTTCAGTTGTATAAACTTATTGTTAATTTATTGTTTTACATTTAGCAATTATCAGATCCTTGGTTAGTATTTTTTAAATGTTATATGAACTGTGGAAGCTTAGCTTACGGTTTCCGACGGTATCACTAAACAAAACTAATGACTTATGAACGTCGTCAACCCAACCCAACTTACCATCACTTCGTATGGTACTCGGAACAGCACAGATTAATGTATTACCATCATTTTCTGAAAAGCAATTGCTATTCTGCGCATGGCTGTTTATATTAATGTGCGTTGTGTATTTACTTCATTTATATTATTTGATTAGTATCTACAAACAAAAAAATAAAAAAATATTTCGTTTGAACTTTAATAACCCAAACGATTTTGGGTTTGATGTTTTTTTGCTTCTTCCCACAATTGAGGAATATTTTCAACAGACTTCAAAAAAGGAGGAGGTTCTCAATTCTACTGTATTTTTTATGTGTGTTACCTCAGAACTTTTTTCTGAGTGAATCGATTTTGATGATTATTTTTTTTATTTGAAAGCTGGTGCTTCTCATGTGCTCCCATATAAATTGATCTAGATCTGTCCAGTAGTTATTGAGTTATCCTTAATAATGCGTATTTAGTTGACTTTGACTACATTGATAATGTTCTCATTTTATTTACTCGTATATTGAAGTCGGTTGTACAAAATTTTTAATTGTACCACATGTTAATAAACAAAACGTACCTACAAAGTTTAAACAAGACTAGTATCATCCTTTATAAAAATATTTTACCTAATGTCTTAACAAAAATTACACGAAGTTAAATGCAGTATAAAATGTCATTTATAAATTCCTTATTGCTTGCAAGTGCAAATAATGCCCGGTTAGTGCGCGATAATTGAATAAACTTGTACGGGGGAGGGGTAATCTATACAGGGACCTTTCATATCGCAAGCTCACGCGAACTAACAAAAACTGTATTAGGTAGGTACAAAGAATTTCGTGGGCACAACATTGTATGAAACGCGCTTTCATACGAAATGACATAATCTAGCTTTAGGCTTGATAGTTATTCTAAGAATTATAACTGTAACTATAACCAAGAAATATAATACCAACTGGTCTGAAATATTAGAAAAAAAACATCCTAGAGCTAGAGTGAGCAGTGTTCGAAGGGGCGTGCGGCGTGTTTTTTTCTTTAGAAATAGGGTGACAAACGAGCACACAGGCCACCTGATGGTACGTGGTTGCAGTGGCCCATAGACATCTATATCTATTCTCGATTAAGAATCAAAATGTAGATCCTTTGCCACGCCTTAGGACTAAGATGGAAAGCCTCGTTTCCAGTAAAAAGGGCCCCGGTTATTTACACTCACTATACAAAACACAGCAGTATTAAGCTGCTATTTTACGCTGGTATTCGGTGAGAGCGTGGTCCTTCCCCGTTTAAGCCGACCCGCTCGTTCTACAACCATAATACAGCTGCAGCATGGCTCTACTATGTCACAGCCAGGGCCGGATTAACCTTTAGGCAGAGTAGCCAACTGCCTAGGGGCCCCGCATCGGGTAAGGGCCCCGTGCGCGCACAAATATAATGGAAAATGTTTCATATAGAGAAAATTTTATTGGAAAATTTGTAACCTCAGTGACAATAGGTATTATTACGTTTTAGCGACGCATACTGTCAGTTGATGAAATACTGCATACTTACAGAACAAAATCATCTAGTATCGAGTAGTAGAACTAATAATATGGATACGTTACATCCCTTTATGCTGGCTGGCCCCGAGAATTCCATTGCCTAAGGGACCCGACATGGTTAATCCGGCCCTGATCACAGCCTAAGAAAAACATAGTATTATAATAACATTAGTAGTATATAGACTGTGACCACGTACTGTATATTACACCTATTACGAATGGGGCATGTATTCAAAAAGAAATATAGTGTCTATATTATTTTTACGTGTAGCGTACAAAGCGAATTCCTGTTCAGTACGTGTTGTTCGGAATTGCGTGATCGTCCAACATTCAGTGCGCGATATTGGTTCACAAATGGCGACCAACACGGTTGTTAGTACCCTGTTAAATGACACGCTACCTTTTCCCATTAACTTTAAGACTTTTTAGTAACCAGGTATGGCTGGATTTACTTTAAAGAGCCTTCCGAAGTATTCATAAGCTTGTTGCGATAAGAGTTTTATTTAGTATTTGTTCTCTTTACCAAATTATTTAGATATAAAAATATGAAATATATTTATGTATTTATTTATACTTTGTTACTTAATTTATTTTGAACATTCTCGGCCAGTAAACACTGGGAGAGGAAGATAAGTGCTGGCAGTTGCAACCTTCAATAAAAAAGGAAAAAATAATTATCAAATACTTCATTATAGGCGGATAGATAAAAAGAAAATTCAACATTCAAAATAATTGGTACAAAGGCGAACATAATGCCGTAACGTCATTCTTTGCCAGCTAATAATATATAAAATTAATAAGTACATTTATATATATATATATATATCTACACTAATTTATACTTATATACACATACATACATGCCTAACATAATGATCATCATACGTACCTACATTATAAAACATGTTTGCTATGCACTGATGAGTTTTAAATTTTAACGTCTAGTGAGTTTTTTTTTAGTTTATCATAGAACATGCTTCATTCTGATGGGCTGATTATTTTTAATGTTATAAACTATATTATTGTAATATAATGCGTTAAAAATAAAAAAAAAAATTGTATACTGCCAGTAATAGCTCATCATAATACGAATAACATTTATTTTGTTCTGGAAAATCATTTCGTTGATTACTTTTCTGTAATAACTTGATAATCACAAATTATCGATATAATTTAAGCTGTAACGGCGGATCGATTGGAATGCGCAATTATTACTTATTACCTCATGAATAGTCGATACACGTGATTGTAATTACTCTCTCTTAACATAAAAGTGACAAAAGAGCTAACAGTTCACTAGATAGTTAATATCTACTGGTACACATAGACACCTTCGACTTCAAAAAAATTACTACTAAAAATATATCTGCCAGACGGCCCGTGTATGATGAAGATTTAAATTAATACTACTTTTCTTACCATTTGAATCTAAATAAAGCAATTGATACTTAATTGCTTTATTACTTTGTACCAAAAGAAATAGACGAGAATGTGACACAACTAGAAAGTAGGGTTTACTACGACAAAATAGATGCCTAAACAAACTACAAAGCTCAAGTCACAAGGCGCGTTGTATCAATATATCTCTTTAGAATAGAATAGAATGATATAATATTTATTCGAAATAAAATACTAGACGGGAAAAATCTCTGCCTTGGGTCTTCTCAGGAACAAACTTTTCAACTTTTCTTACATACAATTTTACTTAGATGGATTAAAGGAAATCGATTTAAGGAAATGAATAGTAAGTAAAGACGATAGAGGTTTTGTACGTGGTAGAGCCGCGGTGCAGCTATGTTATGGTAACAAGACATTCTATATCAGTCCTGATAGAGTGACAACGCAACGCAACAACAAACCTTAATTTCGATTTGTAATGGAGGATAGATACAAATGTCTATGAGACACATCACCCAGTTACCATTAGGTGGGCTGTGAGCTTGTCTGTCACCCTTACTCTATAGAAAGTACGCTCTTGTTGAGGCGAAGTCAAGTCCTAAAATACCGGCGGTGTCGAGGATATAATGATGTGTTTCGTATGGTTTGTGACAAGAACCAGAGTCGCTGTTTATTAGTACCGAGGGACTCAATCTAAGTACTCAAGGGTGATAACGCATCTACATTTAATTCTTAATGGAAGTAAATGAAGATATACTAACTGGTGAATTGTGATTGTTCCCGTATATCCGAGCACCTACCTTCGAACTTAGCACATAAGTGTAAGAACAAACATATATCGGGTAGATTTATACAAGTTAGTTCTTGTCTTTTTATAAAATATGGGGTGACAAACGAGTAAACAGGCCACCTAAGTGAATGCTGTACCTTTGGTTAAGCATCAAAATGCAGGTGCGTTGTCACCTTTGAAGAGTAAAATGTAATACCTAGTTTCCAATAAAAAGTCAACATACGCAACCATACAACTATAATATAGCTGCAGCGTGGCTCTGCCACGAACAAACTTCTCAGTAGGTACACGACACTATAATATCTGGGGGCACGGTAGTGCCCCCGCCAAGTCGAGCAAAAAGCGGCACAGCCGTACCATCATTTTCTCGAAGCAGTTCAGGCCGATTTCGACCTCCTATAACTTCGTTGTGGATAAAACTAGAAACCTGAATTTTCAGTAACCAAGCATGCATTGTATAAACACGGCATATTTCAAATTTCATTCAATTTAAACTAGCAGTTTAAGAATTATAACTAGTCACTTTCTTAATTTTGTCACTCACTGACTGACCGATCATCAAAACTCTAAGGCACTTCTAACAGACGTAGAAGTTTCATATTTAGAATACCATTAGTGTTTAGTGTATAAATTAAGGAAATACTAAAATATTTTGTAATTTCGGTCCAGTTTTCTAGATACACCAACTGCATAAATAACTTTATAATCCTATATAAATATATAAGATTACAAAGTTACATTTGCAGTGAATGAATGAGTGTAGTTTATGTATAATATAATGGAATAATAGATGTAGATATAGGTAGATAGGTAGCTGTAGGCCAAGGCAAAACGATTTATTTAAAACATAAAAGATTTTTAATATTGATAATGTGGTCACTATAAGATGTTGTTAGGTTAGCTAATTACGTAATAACTTAAGACAGAAGGACCCTTAAGTAGGGACTGAATAAATTAACCGACTTGGTATTACATGGATCTCACAACTTTTTACGGTAGAAGAACTAAGTTGCGAGACTTTGCTCTTTTTACAAGTTATGTTTTTGATGGCATATAAGTATATTTTTAAAATTATTCGACAGTTGTCTGTGTGATTATTTATACAAATAAATAAAATTGAAGTGTCTGTTTGTAATGTCAAAATACCAGCTTTTTACTAAATGCATATTTATGAAAGTATATACGGTACACAATTTTTAAAATTTTTGTCTGTCTGTCTGTCTGTTTGTTCCGGATAATCTCCGAAACGGCTGGACCGATTTCGACGAGACTTTCACTGGCAGATAGCTGATGTTATAAGGAGTAACTTAGTCAACTTATATTTTAAAAAAGAATTATTAATTATTTATTTAAAAGAATTAGTATTAATACTAGCTGTTCTCCGCGACTTTTCCCGCGTGTAATTTAGAGTTTTAATTATGTTGCGCGGAACCCTAATTCTTATAAGTACCGTATATACTTTCATATACATTTAGTAAAAAGCTGTTATTTTGACATTACAAGCAGACACTTCAATTATATTTATTTGTATAGATTTCGCGGCCAGAAGTCCGACAACACCATTGGTGCAGCGCGGTGACACATGACCATCTGTATCTTTATATATGTACCATATACATATGTACATAGGCTGTAATTGTCTACATCTACGGCGAAAATAATAGTGTAAAACATTTAAACAAACGTGTGTTTAGCTCGTCTTTGTTTCGTTTTACTATTTCAAAAATAAAACGCTTAATAAACACCTGCTTTTTAAATTAATTACGTTTCACTGCCGAAGGTCTCTAATTAGGCGGAGGCACATTTTCAAGTTGAATAAAATTATAATATTCAATTGGATGAGCAAGCGGGTGATAGTCCATTTGTCGTATAAAATTGTCGTTAATGTAAACAATAATTATATAAAAAAATTAAGTGTTGAAAGACAGAGGGGTTAATTAAATACGTGGTATCGTGTCGTCTCTATCTACGAGTATACGTGGTAGAGGTATGCTGCCAGTTATATTAGTAGTATAGTTGTAGCACGAATGGGTCGGCTCGACCGGGGAAGGACCACGGTCTAACAGAATACCAGCGGTAAAATGGCAGCCTGACACTGCTGTGTTTCGTAGAGTGAGTGTAGAGAACCGGAGACCCATTTTACTGGAAAAGAGGCATCTTAGTTCTCACGGGTGACGACGGATCTGCATTATGTTTCTTTATTGAAAATAAATGTGGATTTCTATGGGTCACAACAATCACTTACCATCGGGTGGACTGTGTGTTCGTTTGTCAGCCTTTTCTATAAAAAGAAATTGAGGTTTTCAGTTGTTTACACTGGTAATCCACACGAGCCTACACCAGATATAGTAACGTTTAAACGAATGTCTTATGTGTTTTTTTTTAAATAAGTAAAGGTGACGAATGAACACACCGTTCTTATAGTAAGTGATTGCTATGGTCCACAGACGCCTAAATCTGTCCTTAATTATGAATGAAAATGTAGACGCGTTGACAATTCAAAGGATTTTCATAGAGGTACTAGCTGGTTCCGGCGCGTCGCTTGCGCAGAAGAAACATAAGTTAAGTTAAGTTATATTGTTTAATTAGGAATGGCGATACCTTCATCCAAATTGAAAAATACATTTTTTTTTATAGGATAAGGGTGACAAACGAGCACACAGTCCACCTGATGATAAGTGGTTGCTGTGGCCCATAGACATCTACATCTATCCTCTACTACAAATCAAAATGTAGATGCGTTGCCACCCGTGAGAACTGAGATGTAACGCCTCATTTCCAGTAAAAAGGGCCTCCGGCCACCTGCACTCACCAAGCGAAACGCAGAGGTAAACCTCTACTTCACGCTGGTCTTCTGTGAGGTCGTGGTACCACTCCGGTTCGAGCCGGCCCATCCGTGCGACGGCAAAAGCTGCCGCGTGGCTCTACCACTGTTAAAAAAAGTTAATTGTATTATTCCTATAACCTTCGCGCAAGTGCTAGCAATAAGTTAACAAAGTTTTACTGCAATCTGATGAACGGTATGACAACGTATAAAATACGAACAAACAAACATTACTGTTCATTTATTAGATAAAAGAAAACTATTTTATTGTTTTTATAGCGTACAAATTAATGTTATGGGTCTGAATGTGTAAAACCCTACAGGAGAAAATCCTAATGTGTGGTAACATTTAATAAAGACGAATTTAAACGAGCACAAGTACACCTTTCATGTATTAAAAATCAAAATTCCGGGGTTGGGGGATTTCTGTAGACTTAGAATGCCTGGTTACCAGTAAAAGAGACCGTTTAGCTACTCTCGCCATACAAGAGATTATGCTATATATTTGAAATTATTATTGTGTGAAAGCGTGGTTGGTCCTTCCCCGGTCGCGCGAATCCATTTGTACGGTTGATATATTACAGCTGCGTCGTGAATTTAATATGTTGAAATATAAAATCAAATCAAAGGTAAGCGTTAAACATGCAGAGCTATTGGTTATACATTAATTCATAACAGCCTATCAAAAGTCGACTGCTGAACATAGGCTTCTTCCCTGGATTTCCTTGTACGTGGGATATTTGCATATGACAGGCAGGTTAGCAAATGCATTTTTTAATTTTTTGATATTTATCAGAAAGATTCTTCTGTCCTTCTCCTGTTTCGGTTTTACTATAGGATACCTTTCTTGTCTATAAAATGATAGCTGGTAAACTAGCAACATTATTTTTTTATTACTATGACCTTTTTAAAAGCAGATAAAGCATTAAAAATTTATTCAGAAAAATAATCAATCGCAATCATTATTTGATCGTAGTGGTTAAACGCAGTAGATCGGCCATTATAAAATTTGCAAAGTAACAAAAAGTGGCGCGGTAGCATGCAATCATTCGGAACGTAATGGTCGACCGTCACGAATGTGAAGTATTACATTAATTAATTTAACTTTTCAACAGATTACAATACAAATTTTTATAAGCATTTCATGATACAATTACTGAATACCACTAAATTAACGAATATTATAAACAAAAAAAAATGCGATATAATATGAAAATAGTAGTGATGCAACGAATACTACTTTTACGAATACGAATATAATATAATGATTTCTTATATTTACGCGAACACTACACATTGAATAAAATCCGTAAAAAACAGTTTTATTCAACGAATATAATACCTACTATTCGGCGAATACCAATACGAATATCACGCCATGGTAATAAAAAAACTAATTTATTTGATGATTTTCCATTGTTCTAATAATTAAAATTTACAATTGGCAAATTTTATTTAAAAAACATAAAATTTGTAGATTTTCTAGTTTTAGGCCATTTCTTTTTTTAGTTTGGATGCTCCCAGCCATTGAAAAAAGTCTTTCTAAGGCGACTGTACATAGTTTCAGTGAAAAATGTTTTGGAAGTCCCCCGTCGTTGAGGCTAAGGGCCAAAATACACGTATTTTTTACGCGCCGGCGACGCGCTTTATCCAAGTCCGCCAGTAATTAGAGTTGCGTAAAAAAATATTAGTTTTTAAATATTCATGATCAGTATTCGCCGAATACGAATATTCGGTAAATGTGTACTATTCGGCGAATACGAATAGGTATTCGTATTCGTATTCGTTACATCACTAGAGAATAGTTCTCGTTTCCTTCTATAATCTCAACACGCTATATTAAAAAGGACGTACCTCCTTAATTAGGTATTTATGAAAATGTTTACATTTGGCTGGGATTTGCCAACAAAATTTAAATATTTAAAAATATTGTTATTTTTATTTATTTATTGAAACATAAACGTATTTAGGTACGTTATGGTTTGTAATTTTTACTTGCAAACTTGAATGGGGAACATGAATTCAAAAATAAAATAAAATGAATTATCTCATATTAGCTTGTGAAATCGGTGCTAAGAAATAGAGTATCGAAGAATTACGAGCAAAGCCTCAATTTCAGAAGTTATTATGTGGTCACAATTTTTTATTTGCTTCTATTTTATTATTATATATTATAGTTTATAGTTTGTTACCATAAACTTGTGATATTCTTAACTAGAATGTCGCTAAAGGTAGATTTGAATGTAAGCATTGAGTTATATGTACTACGTACTAGAGAAGCCATTCCGAACATTGACTATGTTCAACTGAACTGTAGTGCAATCCCTACACTAAACTAAATATTGCGTAAATTGAAGATTTGTGAATTCCATAAAATAATTATGGTTACATTTTATTTAGAAATATGTTTGTTTAGATTAAAATAAGATATTTTATATTAATAACTTATTTTATATCAAATTAAAGTCTTCGCGCATGCGCGACTACTACTCCCGCGCATGCGGGAAGACATAGAGTAGAACACAATTTTTGTTTGGGATGGCTTCTCTAGTACGTAGTACATATTAAACAATGAATGTAAGTATGTAACATTCAACTCTTTATTCCATATTTTTCCCACCACTAACGATGGCATTTTTTCTATAAATTCATATGGGGCCGCTCTGGAGTATTGTCTAATATTTTATAATAAATATGTTAATCGTTTAAGCAGTTTCTGAGAAATCGGTGAACATTCAAAAAAAACGTAAGCGTCGAATATGAATAAGCCTTTTTGTGTTTTTGAACTCGGTTAATATATTGAAATCGTTTTGTTTGTTTTGTTAAAACATAAATTAATTGTAAATAAAGATATATGTATTCTTACTAAACAAAACCTGCTTGTACGCAAATTATTATAATAATTATACATTAAAATCAAACATTTTCATACGATTTTTTTTAGTATTTATTAAAAATGTGGAGATTGAAACTTATATACTTAACTAATCTTATAACTTATTGAAACTTATATTTATCATTTGAAAGGAAGTGTGCGATAAAGTACTAAAAAATAAACATGGGTATGTGTTGCCCTTATAATAGATAAATTAAAGTGTGTGTATGACACACAATTTTTCATACAAAACGCTTCAACAAATCAATGGAGAATTTTTTTTGTTTTAAGCCTTTTATTTAGCAACACGCAGACATATTTAACAAGCATAACCACATAAAATGAAAATCAGCGTAACAGAAGGTCCTTTGCCCTATATCTGTCTGTAATCAAGCCTACGTGGGTAAATAGTAGCCTTAACCACTGAAAAATAAAGTGTAATGAAACCAGTTCTCTTATCGAGACTCACAATAGCTCTTTGTGTAGGGTTGCCATCAATGAGCCCTTAATTATGTCCCTACGAGAGAGCATGGGATACTTTGTCGTTTTTAACACTTTTCGTGATATCTAATTTAATAATTCTATCAGATTTCGGTTATTACTAGCATAATTCTGTTGCTTATGACGCATTATTTTCCATACATTTACACGAATAAGTAGTAAGTTTAATAAGCACTCCGCTTATAGAATATAGTTATAGTCCGCTTATAAAGTCAATACGGGCCTGATACTGGCTGACGATGTAGAAGATGATGTAGCAGAATAAGTTAAGATTAAGGATCAAAGATACGAAGACAAAAACTTTACAGTCATTCGTGACCATAATTCAAAATTAAGACCCATATTCAATAGCCTGAATGGTACGGTATGTACGTCCAATATTTTCTGATTAAAAAGGGGAAATTCAATCTTTTGCTGCCACCAGGGCGGCATCACTTAAAGATGAGGTATAATATTTGACAGATTTCATAGCGGGAAGTTAATTTGTTCGAATAATGCAAAGTTAATATTTCTTTCTGTACTATTAGCTATATTTTATATTAATAAGATTAGAAATAATTTAACCGAACCACAGATATTCATAAAAGTAGAAAAAAAAATAAAAATGTGCAGAAATTAAAGAGCAAACCACTGAGGAATTGTTTAGTGTATTAATATAATACTCTTGAAACTGATAAACTTTTATTAAAAACTAACAAATTAATTAAATGACAGTGTGTAACAAAAAACTTTACCTCAGTGTTAACTAGTGACATCTGGTGAGCGGAATATTATTAGCCCTCATTACTATATTGCACGTAGATTTTCTCAAAAAGGTGATTATAGTCCTTCCGTTAATAGATGTTAATAAACTTATATAATGGGTTTTAGAAAAAGTGGCTGGTGAATTTATAATTATAAAAGATTTAAAATGTTATTCCTTCACAGATAATATAAATAAATCTATAAATCACGCGGTTAAAATAATTTGAGTTAAAACAAAATGTGTACTATTATAATAAATTAGTATTTGCGTCGATATTCTATCAATTTTGTAGTATATTTTTAACATAACATAACATAACATAAACACTCACGCCTGTCACCCAGAGGGGTAGGCAGAGACTATGGAATTCCATTTGGCACGATCCTGACACACCTCTCTCGCTTCCTCCACATCCATATACCTACGCATACACGCTCGTCGGTTAAAGGTACTCTTATATTTTATATTTTTAATAACATAAAATATATTAAAATAAGAACAGTAGGTATAAATGGAACTTGTATAATGGCAGCCCTGTTTCAATGCAACAACGATTGCCACATTCGCGAAGTACTCGCCATAATACGCGTTAATACCATTATTACCAGTATTTTCCTATTTGTTTATGATCCGGCATAATGGTCTATTACGAATGTTAAATTACTGAACGAAAGAACGTTACGCTTTGAATTGGTATTGATTAACAAATAATTATTTTTGCCGTCGAACCTATGAATATAGGTACCTATTATTATACTTATCGGCTTTTATGATTGGGCGAAAACATGGCCATCGAGGTACGATGCTTTTGAGTTATAATTTAATTTGTCACAAAACAAGGTTTATCACAAAGGGTTTGTTACATTTTAAAGATAATGTTCTAAGATTTTTAACATGATTATTGCAGTGGATTTATAATCTGTATGAGTGTGAGACACTGAACTCTTTTCTGCCGCCAAATAGTACCAACGTGCACTGCAGGTCAGAATGGTGTAGAGAGCCAGAATAATTGCATGCTGCAAGGCATTAAATCTTAGGTCCTCAGTGATAACAACGCATCTGTAGCCTTTTTAGGGTTCCGTACCTCAAAAGCAAAAAACGGAACCCTTATAGGATCACTTTGTTTTCCGTTTGTCTGTCTGTCTGCCTGTCAAGACCCTTTTTCTCAGGAACGCGTGAAGGTATTAAGCTGAAATTCATATCAAATACTCAAGTCTACTGTCCCTTAGAGCTGTCAAAATCAAACTTCTAAGCCAACGCAATCAAAAGATACAGCCGTTTATGCCGTAAATTTTCGACATTCGCAAGGGAATCAAAATCAACAGGGTACTTCCCGTGAACTCAGAATCTTGAAATTTGGTACGAAGCCAAGTTTTATAGCACAGATAAAAGAAAAATTGCGAAAAGAATAAATTTTTAGTTACATCATATAATAAAAATATTTTTAATAATTTTAAACTTATATACCTACCTACAGATTTGTTCGGAACCCTGGATGCGCGAGTCCGACTCGCACTTTGCCGGTTTTTTTGTTTAAAGGTAGTTGCAGGTGTCTATGGACTGCAATAGCCACTTACATCATGTTGGATGTAAGATCCTTTGTCACTTTCTTTTAAAAAAATACTTGAAAATTCCCGCTTATTTTCGAGCGCAACGCTTGAAAATCTATTTAATTATTATTTTTGTTTTTATTTTTTGAAAATCTTTGAAACGGCTCGACCGATTGACTTGGATATCTAATCAGCTCGATGAACACTTTTGAATGCCGTGTCGCCCATCTCGATCGGTTCATTTGTTCTAAAGACATCGTATGACAAAATTTTAAATAGCCGGGAATAGTCGGTACCGGCTTCCTAGGACCTCAAAACGTCTTGGAAATCTGATGAAAAGTCGCATTCTGAAAATCGGGCCAAAATCAGTAACTTTCTACTTTTGCAGGTAGTTAAAAATTATAGAAAAAGTTTTTAATTATTTATTTAACACACTAATGCATGACAATAAATACTTTGTATTTAATGCCAATAAATACAATAAAAAGTTACAGTCAGTTCACAGTCACAAATGTCCATTCAATTATAAAATAAGAGTGAAAATAAAGAAGTATTGTTGGTGATACCCGTTTTTTAAATCTGAATTTCAAATTTGATTCAACTCTATAATTGATACAATAGACTGAACAGAATTGGAAACAACTCTATATTTCAATACCCCGCCATCTCACTTAATAATTAACTTGCTTATATTTTGGTGAATTTATAGAATGACTTAAATCCATCAAAAGACTTAAAGTGCTGATGTTTTGATCTCATCCTTCATAGCCTAAAAATTATGCATTAAGATTTTTTATACGTTTGCCGCAGATGTTGTCCAAAACAGTCTAGACAGTCCAAACTTAGAAATCGTGTAGGAGACCATCGTGCGGTTCATTTAAGAGTTTATTATTTTAAATCCTTTAATAATATTAAATATATTTTTTTGTTTATTTATGTATGTACACACAACAAGACAGAGAAACAGTCATACAGTAAGTATATACAAAGGTTCTGCTTATTCCATAATTTACTGAATTATCTTCTGGTAGACCCATACAGGAGAATATATCAAAAATGGAAAACTTTATGCGTACTTACCTATTTATTACATTTTGATCACAAATAATACTTGTAAAGCCACATTAAAATTATTAACGCTAAATCTGGCGGTCAATTAGGTCCCGGCCGCTGCAAATTTGTCTGTTCGCGTTATATGTATTTTATTTAAACTAATTAATACCCGTAATGACTTGACGCGGACCTAAAACGTACGTTAAGTGCAAGCTCGAAGATAAATACGTCCATATTTGTCTATCAGAATAACTGTAGAAGCTTATCGCACAACAGCGGTCTCGTTAGACCATGTAAACTGAAACCCTATTACCGAATACGAATGTTATCAAAATTGAACCTTATAACTTCAGTCTAACTTTGAATATTCTTTAAATTCAGGATTAAGGCCTTTTTTCCAACCAATACTCGCACGATTGCCTCTCCTAATTGGTTCTCCATCTGTTTTAATTCATTTCTGCGATAGTTTTACAAGTATTTTATTGACGCGTGGCACCCTTTGGCCCTTGGATGGCGTAACTGAGCGATTAATCGATTCGTTTGCTTGCGAATCGCTCGATTGGGTACTTGGAATGTAAGTTAATTGTTCGATTACTCGAGGTCACTGCATTATTTTAAAATAACATTTTTAATAATTAAAAAAGA
This sequence comes from Parnassius glacialis, assembly GCA_033319125.1. NCBI lineage: Eukaryota > Metazoa > Arthropoda > Insecta > Lepidoptera > Papilionidae > Parnassius > Parnassius glacialis. The sequence continues at coordinate 18,260,721 of JAVANC010000008.1, forward strand.
AAAGATTTTTTTAAGAAAGAGTTTTAATCGGTCCAAATCGTCCATTAAATACAATGCTAAAATACTAACAATATTTTGTATTAACATCAGTATCGCATTATGGGAGGTCTATAAGATTGAAATAATCTTAAGGGATACAAAAACTACTCTAGAGACACTGATGTAGAGTCTAAAATACATTGGAATCTAACAGATAATTCCAGTAGCGTCTTCAGTGACGCGTGCTGCCATCTCTTGGCTGCTGACAGCAAATAATAAATCTTAAGATAACATCAGAGGTGAAGATTATACGGTGTTGGGATCCCCATCACGCCATCCGTGCTTCCTGCACAAGCAAATTAGTACGGCACTTGCAAAATACTTTCGCTAATCACTTTCAATATCCATGTTCTTTACGCTAGTGAAAATAAAATTGAAAATTGAATAGCCGGTTCGCAGCTAGCAGTAAATAGAGGCGGTATAACATACGAAATATATTTTTAGTAGTTCGCAGAAAACGCCGACTTCTAACGATGGAACACAATGAACAGAAGTGAACAGCTGGAGTGTTTAAGTACTCTAGTTAGGAATATCTTTATGGTTAAAACGCGAACTTAAACGTTCTAGACTATTTCATAAATGAAGCATAGAGCCACACACGAATGGATGTTTCAACGCATGAGAAATTAAATTTCTGCTATTGTAATATGAAATTTAACACAGATTATTAAATATTAAAAAAATATTGTACAACTTATAGATGTCCCACTGCTAAGAATAATAATAAATGGACGTCATCACATCTCACATTTGACGATTTTGGAGAAATTACGTATACTTTTTATGTCCTAGAAATAATATATTGCTCAGACGTGAAGGTTTTGGCGATGTTGGACTTCACTGCTGAGATCGTGGTGAATCGGCACTTATATTTGCAATTAACTATTTCATTGGTTCGGCGGGGATTGAACCTGTGAAATTTGAACAGGCAGCGCTTTAAATTTATTAGGTAGCTCCTGAGGTACCTAATAAATTTAAAATATATGTGTCGTTTATGTCGCGTGTGTATTGGGTATCTCACTTTATTTAAGTTACCTCTCTGTTGAATTTTTACACAAACTAGTTGCGCTGGAGAAGTGAAGTATTGAGCACAGAACGGGTAGCCACGTACAGATATTATCATGTTGGTATGGGTAATAATAATATAAAAAATATGTACCTATTGTGTCACTTGCCTTGCATGTTGGAAAGTTGATTAATGGGATAGTGATTTTGTGATTGTGTGAGGTGATAGGTTGGCCCTATCACATCTTTCACAATTTTGCATCTAACCAATATTTTTGGCTAAACGTGCCTACCCTTTCAGAGATATAGATTATGATTTTTTTTAAAAGAACGTTTCCTCCACACTAGCATTTTCTCCTGTACCGTTGGGGCAGTTTATATACATATATTTCACAAGGACAAACATCCAGACCCAGAACAATTATTGTTGTTTCGTGCGGGATTCGAACCCGCGGCCCTTCGCCGCAACTTATTGCTATCACTGCGCCACGGAGCCGTCGGAACCGTGCCGGAGATTATGATTATTATTGATAGAGAGAAATATTAATACTTATTTCGTGGACATAATATTCTGAAGGTCGTAAGGTGGACTTTTTAATGCACAAAACCCTCCCAGAAATTACAGGAGATATTTGCCCAGGTGTGGGACATAATATGTAGGTTACCTTTACTTATAGTTTCTTCCAAATGAATAAATGTTATTCAAATATGAAAACTATCTGACTTGTGCGTGAAATTGGACACACCGCATTAAAACGTTTGTTGCTTTTCGCCATATTATGCATTCCTTCGCAAAGGTTGTCCACCGCAATAACTTAAACACTAAAACTTAAAGAAAACAAAACAAACGAAGAGTATTTTTTTAATGAGTACTTTATAAAAGAAGACATCAAAGTAATGTTGTTAATTAAAATGTATTTATTCATTTTGCATTACAGATAACCCTTTTCCCAAATTTCAACACAGGTCTCAAGTAGACCGCTTATAGAACGAGGCTCTGAGACACGATGATGAAAATCTATCTAAAAATACCAAATCCAAACTCTATTTGAAGGATTTTTATATGAAGAAATATGGTAGAGCCATGCTGCAGCTGTATTATGGTTGTAGCACGAATGGGTCGGCTCGACCGGGGAAGGACTACGCTCTCACAAAATACCAGCGTCAAATAGCAGCTTCATGCTGCTGTATTTCGTATGGTGAGTGTAGAGAACCAGACACCCTTTTTACTGTAAATGAGGCATTCCATCTTAGTCCTCAGGAGTGACAACAAAAATAAATTTGATTGTCTATGGGTCACAGCATCCACTTACCATTAGATGGACTGTGTGCTCGTTTGTCACCCTATTCCATAAAAAAAATTGCACTTAAATATCCAGATCTTGGCGGATTTTGTAAGTTATATTAACTCTTCCGTGCAGAATTTGAACTCGCTGTAACGTAGCTACTCGCAAAGCTACTCAAAGCTAAAACTATTCGCAAATGAGGGTAAATGTAGATGTCTATGAGTCACAGCAACCACTTGCCATCAGGTGGACTGTGTGCTCGTTTGTCACCCTATTCCTATAAAAAAAATACTCACATTCGACATTCACGTTCTTTCCAGTCACTGTCACATTCCAATTTTATCGATACGTACGGATTATAAGAATCTGTGTTAATTTAATTCTATTTTGTATTTCCATAAATTTGATAACGCGCTACTGTTTTAATGTCGAATATAGTCGATAAAGATACACTGATAACTCAGAGGTCGCCGGGTCACCGAAAACAGATATCGATTGTAATTAAATAACAGTTTTAGTAATTATCACTAATTATTTAGCAGCGTTCTCAGAAGCTATATTAATTGGTCAGTTTATTTTATGCTGTACTAGTTTAAGGCTGTCTGTAATGAGGATGTTATATTATATAAGTATTAGTGAAATAAATGTTGTAACTAGAGTCATAAGGTCCATTTACATCAATACATCAGTACAGAATACGTCAAAATTGTACCGCTTAGCTTGGCAGATGGCACGCGTATTGTTAATCAGTACCTACCAGTTGTCTCGCATATTACATTAACCTCGTTTAGAGCCGGGGCGGCATCAGATGCAGCTGAACTAAGTAAGTGGCGCAAATATGATTCTATCGGTCCGTGGAGTCCACGTGCGGTGAAGTTCCTAACGAAATTCCAGCCGCGGCTGGTCGTTGCTGCTGGTGATAAGAGCTGGTTCTTTTCTCACTCAAGGGCTAAGTATAGCCATTCAGCGGGGAAACGCTGCCAGCGTTCTTGGCACGATACCGCGGGGGTTAGGACTGTATAATAATCAAGTTACTAGTTTTAGTATTTTTTTTATTATATTAATATTGTACATTATAAAATATTGTATATTATTTTTTCGTTATTAAAAATGATTAAAACTACTTAAAGAATACTAAGGCATGCAGATCTGAGAATATATACTTATGTAAATATTTGTTAATTCCTCCAATACATTAAAGCAACACCAATGACAAATGACAGTGGTAGAGCCACGCGGCAGCTTTTGTTGTCGCACGGATGGGCCGGCTCGAACCGGGGTGGTACCACGACCTCACAGAATACCAGCGTGAAGTAGAGGTTTACCTCTGCGTATCGCTTGGTGAGTGCAGGTGGCCGGAGGCCCTTTTTACTGGAAATGAGGCATTCCATCTTAGTCCTCACGGGTGACAACGCATCTACATTTTGATTTGTAATAGAGGATAGATGTAGATGTCTATGGGCCACAGCAACCACTTACCATCAGGTGGACCGTGTGCTCGTTTGTCACCCTTATCCTATAAAAAAAACACATTGCTTTAGTCACTTCTGTAAAAAATATACCTCAAAAGCCAGTACTCTGCCATGGGATTATATTATGAGTGTTATAGCTATTACAATAATCTTGTATACGAATAGTCCATAAACTAATTTGGTACAGCTTATGAAATCAATTTGTTTTTTCTTATCGTTCCGCGTTTTATGGAAATATATTCTAGTTTAAAATATTACTATGGTTTAAGTGTATCAAACATAAAAAGTGTTACCTACATTTAAAATAAGTTTTAAATATTCAAGCATAATTATTAAAATTGATTCATTAAAAGGTAATGGCTCTCATAATGAACATAATTTAAATCAATATTTACAATATATATGATAATATTAATCGAATACGTATAAAAAGTTCTTTAAATCGTCATAGCTGTAGAACGGGTTACGATGTTTACGTCAAAATACCATAACTGACATTATTAATGAAATTAGTACCAATTATTTCGAAATGTATATTAAATGAGCATTAATAAATTGATTGGTGCCATTCTCTAAATGGAAATATTTAAATGTAGAAGGTTCCACGAAAGGTCCACGGTTATAATTTATGTTCCTTTACACAATACAAAATCGTTCCGTGCTGGCTTGCTCGATGACAAATGATTCAATTCGCTATGCTTAATTATTTTAATTAAGTTTAGGTTATATTTCATAACTACGTTTTGTAATACGAGAAGTTGCTGGCTGGAAATACAACGCTTGCAATATTTTATCTGTGCAAATGTTAATTTATTGCTGAGTTCTACAGGTAATAAAAACAATAATGCGACAAACAATTTTGTAATTATATATTATAATTAAGATTAATATTATAAATGATCAATCATAATACCTTCACTATTCTTGCATTTAAAAAAAATTAGACTTACAAGTACTCTTATCACATGTGCTTTAGGTCCTTTTCACATGAACGGATACGGCTGCTGTAAAAACTCCGCGGTGTCATCCCATGCAAATATTATGTTGCGTACATTGTGATTTAAACATTGTCTTTGTATATTGGTAGTTTTTGAATATATTAATAACATAATACATTAATATAACCGCAGTCCTATAACAAGATGTGCCACACATTTTTTTTTTAAAAACGTTACCTTCACACTAATATTTTCTCCTGTATCGTGGGGATAGTTTACATACATAAATTTCACAAGTCAAACATGCAGACCCAGACCAGTTTATTCGCAAAATTAAAACAGAGCCGTAGCATTTATTATGCTGCTACGGGGAAGGACCACGTTCCCACAGAATACATACGAAAAATAGCAGCTTAATACTGCTGTGGTGTGTACCGTAAGTGTACGGAACCGGAGACATTTTTTACTTGAAATAAGGCATCCCATCATAGTCCTCAGGGGTGACAACGCGTCTTCATTTTGATCCTGAATCGAGGATAAATGTACATATCTTTGAGCCCTAATATCTCCTTCCATCAGGAATACTTTGAGCTCGTTCATCACCCTTATTAAGTGGCGAAGCTTGCGGAGACACTTATTGTTTTCACGATGTCTGTCCGTCTGCCCGTCTGTCCCACGATTATCTCGAGAACGGTTTCGAATTTTCAAATTCTGTTTTCAGCAATAGATTACTGATCACCCAGGCACCTAAACCTCCTATTTTGAAACTGATTGCTCAACGGCAACCGTTAGAAACCGCTACAAAGCTGATTGCTTCGCCACTTTGTTATGCTGTTAGCTTGCTAGGTTTATTACATAAAAAATCTTCCTCAGTTTTATGCAACATTTGAGAAACCTGAGCTTTAATTGAATTTAAGCAGATATTTCTCATAATATTAATCAATCTGCTAACTATATTCTGTTTTCTGACCATGAATCATGTGAGCGCGCAGTCTATACTAGCTCATACAGCACTGCAAGCGCGTATGCTTTCAGTAGGTATGCTTTATCATGTGTAAAGGACCTTATGATTGTATGAGTGTATATATGTATATATTATTGATTAACAAATACAAATAAATGAATTACTAGCGTCTATTAAAATGAAGCGTCATTTAAATTAAAATAATATTTTTTCCATGCCAAGATAAGGAATTTTTAACAGTGGTAGAGCCACGCGGCAGCTTTTGCTGTCGTACGGATGGGCCGGCTCGAACCGGGGTGGTACCACGACCTCACAGAAAACCAGCGTGAAGTAGAGGTTTACGTCTGCGTTTCGCTTGGTGATTGCAGGTGGCCGGAGGCCCTTTTTACTGGAAATGAGACATTCCATCTTAGTCCTTACGGGTGACAACGGATCTACATTTTGATTTGTAATAGAGGATAGATGTAGATGTCTATGGGCCGCAGCAACCACTTACCATCAGGTGGACTGTGTGCTCGTTTGTCACCCTTATCCTATAAAAAAAAGGAAAAGTACGAGGGAGAAGGATATTATTCCATCTCGCTCCCTTACAGCCGCCAAGGCCGTCTACACTACGTCAGAATGGGTCACGATGGAAAAATCTTACACTTTTTCTCGCTTAGCCCCCATCCGCCAAATTCGTACCGTCCGATAAGGAACTTCGTTCCGAAAAATCTGCAGTTAGCCAACCCGCCTTCCTAGCGTGGCAACTATGCAAATATAACATCTATAAAGCAGGCAATGCAATAGATTGTAATGAATCAAAAAAAAATATTTTAAAAGGAAAGAAAAGTCAACACTACTAATCAGTATACCTACTCGAAATCTAACTAATCAGTAACGGTTAATATTAAAAAGAAAAAGCTAAGCCATTTTACTTTTAGCATTTGTCAAGCGCGAGAACATTTAAATATTTTATTTTATTACACATGTTATTTTAGAAGTTATAGTAGACATTCCATAGATCATACAGTTATAGGTACGTTATTGTAACAGAAAGGTAGGCCGCAGCGTGGGAGTCCGCGGGACGCCCCGCGGCGCGGTCGACGCACGCGCATTAACATGTTCATTTATTAATAGAGCCATAGCACTGATAATAGCTCGATATTGATAAATATTTGTTTAATTTATTACATTTTAAGCGCCACTAGCCTAATGGTTACTACGGACTGCGAAATTAAAAAGTCTAGGGTTGGAATTCGGCTTTCGACTACTGTCGTAGGCCACCCCTAAGACAAGCATTTCGAGCTTATTTGGTTTAGTTAACGGGATAATAGTGATGTTATAACAGTGTAACTAATTCTTTAAAAAATGTGGCACTATCCGAACATTGGTAAATAAAAACATATTGTAAATATATTGGGAACTAGGAATTTTGTTAGATACTTGTATTTTTTTACATACAAATTGACAAACGAGCACACAGTTCATCTAATATTAAGTAGATGATGTGGCTCCTAGTTATCTACTCTATCCTCGATTATGGATTAAAATATAGATACGTAGCAGCCTTGTGGACCATGATAGAATGCCTCGTTTCCAACAAAAAGGGTCTATTTTGTGCTGGGATTCTGTGAAAGCGTAGTCATTCCCCGGCCCATTCATGCGTTAACCATAATATAGCTGCCTCATAGCTCTACCACAATGCAAAAAATTAAATTTAAAGTTTATAAAATTCATAACAGGGTAAAATACCTTTTTGTATTTTCATTCGAAGGAAATTAGGAAGTTATAGATTTACATTTATTGGTTCCCAGTTGTTACAACATCATCACAAGCATAATTTAGCATTATAATATATTGACTAGACGAACAAGACATCAAGACATGTCTCTATCTTTCATAATACTACTTCGAAGCGTCCCGTGGAGAATGTAGGCAGATTTAAGCGACCCTTTAATAACAACATAATAACGTTGGCAGAGTCTGTGCCGCAGTGTAATTTGACGACAAGATGTGTAACACGCAACTGTTAAATAAAGTATTTATATTTTATTACTATGAAGGCACTAAATGTGACTATTGAACCTTCCATTCCATCTATACATTCGTATGTAAATATTTATGTTTATATCTTTAAGTGTAAAAAATAAATGGCTATCTGTTTGTCTCGTTAAATCTCGAAACTGGCTTGACCGATTCGGATGAAATTTTTTGTGTGTGTTTGAGTGGGGCCCTCGACGGTTTAGATTCACAATTGGATCCGGTAGATGGAACTGTTGTCGAGATCCAATAAACCCCAGTGGCGAAGCCGGAGCTATTATCATATTTTTTATTATATTTTTTTATACGTGGTAAAGCCATGCTGCAGTTATTTTAATAGTATATTTGTAGTACGAATGGGTCGGCTTGACCGGAGAAGGAACACGCTCTCACAGTATACCAGCGTAAAATAGCAGCTTAATGCTGCTGTATTTTGTGTGTAGAGAACTGGAGAACCTTTTTACTGGAAAAGAGGCATTCCATCTTAGTCCTCACAGCTGACAACGCTTCTGCATTTTGATTCGCAAACGAGGATAGATGTAGATGTCTACAGGCCGCAGCATCTACTTACCATCAGGTGGACTGTGTGCTCGTTTGTCACCCTTATTCCATAAAAAATAGGGCACGGAAGTAGTCACAGTACATTCACATTCGATAAACATTGTGTAATAGTTTTGCACAAATATTTTCTTTGTCTGCAACAGCAATCACTTACCATCAGGTGGTCTGTGTATTTATTGTCACTCTTATCCTACAAAATTATATAGATTGACAGTCCTTAACGTCAAGGAAATCATTACCATTAGGTGCCATAGTGTAATCATTCATTTTGAAGTTCGGATGTCGATAGGCAAAAAAAATTCTTGAGTGTCACGCTGTGATTTGCACTTGTTTCAACTTAATGATGTATCTTGATGTCCAACAATTTACGTTGCGAACGTCCAGGCCCTTCTTTCTTAGGCCACCAACCTTGGGCCTTGGCCTCATTGCGAGTGTCTGAAAAAGACGACGCTTTATCCCATTGTCTTGGTTATCATCATCAATATTAGGTACAGCCTTTCATAAGTCCCCTGCTAAACATAGGCATTTCTCACTGGGATGTATCAAATCACGCTCCTGAGCCACCCATCTTCAGGTTTTTGGGTCGCACTTTAAGTTCCTTATGTAGGATATAAAAATATAACAGGCGTTTGAGACAGAATATAAGTAAAACCTAGGTCATGACTGCAACAGGGTACACATAAATTAAAAATTGGAATTAAGAAAATAAGGTCAGTGTAAAGGAATTAACCCGATAGAGCCAATTATAGGTTCAGTGGCGTGCTTTCCAATCTAATTAATATGCATAGATAAAATCCCAGATAAATACAAGAACTTCAAGAACGTTTAGAAGCAATTGAATAGCTTACTTAGCTGTGAAGTTGAATTCAAAGCATGCTTTAGTCGCAATTATTCCTCGTAACCGCACTATGCACGCACGGAGAGCAACAAAAGTCACCTACCTAATTATAGAAGGATTCCCAATCAATTACTGCGCGCAACAAGACTGATGTGACAGCTTCATTTATCGTGACTACAGTCGGCGAATTACGCGCCACATAAAACTTAACATCAAGAGAATTCTGGAAATAATTTATCTACTTATTATTAATAAAAAGTACTATAATATTGAATGCTATCTTATAATTTATTATTATTATTATTATATGGTTTGTTTAAATAGATACGTTAATCAATTGTTGGGACAACCTTTTAAGTAAATGGATCACGATTTTGAGTAAATTCAATCTCTGTGGAATTGTTTACCACCGGCGATTTTTCCGGACCGATACGACAAGAAGAAAAGAGCTTACAACTTTCTAAAAGGCCGCCAACGCATCTGCGATTCCCCTGGTGTTGCGGTTGTCCATGGGCTGCGGTAGTCACCTACCATCAGGTGAGCCGCATGCTCGTTGGCCCCGTCTAAAATATATTATATATATATATATATATATATATATATATATATATATATATATATATATATATATATATATATATACTAGCTGGCTAGGCAGACGTTGTACTGCCCTTTTCGACGACCCTTCACATAAAAAATCCTTAAATTCGTAATAAAAAAAAATTGAGCGTCACTTATCAGGATAAAAACCATCCTATCTCTCAAGTTGAACCAAACTGCACAGAGTGTGCAAAGTTTCATTGAAAGCAGTTCATTAGTTTAGGAGTCCATCGCGGACAAACAACGTGACACGTAATTTTTATATATAAAGATATCTGTGCCTTTTATTTATTTATTTTTCAAATAGTATTGTACTTGATAACAAAATTTAAATTTAACTTAATATTATTCTTATATAGTTCATAGATAGAATATTAATTATGTAAGTAGGTATATTGTGTATATTATGCATGTATTATTTGGCGGTATGATAATGAGAATTTGAAACATTGAAAAATATCTCGAATTCATTTATAACAGTCTATCAATTAGTCCCTTGCTGAAAAAAAACTATAGATTGCTTCATAGGGTGAACATACCATAGTTGCCATGAATGGCAGGCAGGTTGGCAACCGCATTTCTTATTATTATTATTGCACTGTTGTCAAGAAGTTGGTGTCGTCCATCTCCTGTTTCAGGTTCTCCTTTTCGCCTTTTACAACACACATGGGATGATGTAGTGGATTTCACCTAAAATAAATATTACTCATTGTGTTGCAACATTATTTGCAAAATGAAATCGGCAAGCAAACCGTTAAACTGTTTCGGAATGAAAATCGGGTCTTGCAAGTAATAACTATTATATATAATCAAATAACAACGCTATTGAACAAGTAGTCAAGTGTTGTCAGCCCTTGGCGTGTATCCAAAATACTAATGTCCCATTGAATAGTGCTATTTGTAAAGTGCCTGGAGCGGGACGGGTATAAACGCCGGAGTACACTCCTTCGGTCGTTAAGAAATGGCCATAGAACTGGCTGGATTAATCGGTTATGCCGAAAATAAAAAAGAGACAAATAATATTTTAGGTTTAGACAGATTACGGTAATATTTCGTTTCATTAACTGATGTCGTTATATTGGTTTTTTAAATTTTTCTTTTAATAATATTAGGGTTACAAACCACTACAACAACACGCTTTGATGTGACGTAGAACATAAAGGCATGGTTATTAAATTATTGTTATGTCATCGTTTCGAAAAACATGTGAAAAATTTCAGATATTTGAAAGTGAGTGAGAACTCAACTAAAAAATTCCATTGTATTCATAAATACATAGTTATTGAATAGTTAAGCTTATAAAAGCGTTTTAAAAACCATGTTAATATAAAATTCTAAAATATGAGAAATTCGGAATATAGAAAGAAGTTTTATTTATGAATGTTTTCTTGGAATCTGTATCAATTTTTTATGTATTTTTAGATAGTTGGTACTACAGCCAAGAATTTTTTTTCATTCTATTAGGAATTTCGCTATTGAGTTTTCAAAATTGTTTAATATACAAAGTAGATTCTGTTTAAAGAAACATTGTTATTTTGTAGTGGCAACATTAAAACGAAAACATTACAACACGCTCTAAATAATATTTGTTTAAAATATTTACTAATAAAAGTCACACTTAAGTAAATAATCGCTTTAAAGTCCACAAAAGCTTATTGCTTCCGCGTTTTCCGTGGCTTCTATTTAGGAAACGATTGAGTTCGGTGATGAATGGTTGCAGTGAGAAGAGTTCGTTTGATCGTCTTATAAATATTGTGGGTGAAGCCATAAGGAATCCGGGAACAACTGTTAATAGTCCCGTTGTAAGAGTAAGCGGTTATTTACGACATACGTTTAAATGCTGCGACGTAAAATATTTAGCAGCGATGCTACTAATTATTTGGTTAAATGTCGTTAAAGATCTTGCATTATATTGTATGGATATGGATATATTAGATAGATTTAGTTTTGAAAATATGGTTTTCTTAAAATTATAACTTAAATATATGATATAGTGCAAAGATAGCTCGTATTTTAATAAATATATACAAAATTATTACAACAAATTGTTTTGTTGATTACTGGTAGTGTCAGGCTTAATCCAACGCTTAAGAAAAGTAAAGGTGCCGCACACATAAGGGACTTCTTTGGTCAGAAGGATATTTGATATTTGCTGTCAAACATCATACTTCATATTTTAGTTCGTATATTTTTGCGGGACTTCGTTGTTGAAACAGATTCTAGTTCAAATGTGAGAATAATTTACTTTGATTAATTATTTATGACATCTACCAGCCAGTTAGTGTTGTTACTGAAATATTTCCTAATCTATTCTATTTATGTCGTTAATGATTGTAAAGAAAGAAACCAAACTATAAAGATCCGACGGGTGAATTAAAAATGGAGATAAAATTAATGCTACTTAGCATATTTCCGCAGGAATAACCAACATTTGGACATAATGCAAATGCTAAATTACCCTCAAGACGAAAAGAATGTCCGCCTCTGTTGTACAGACAACGAGAACGTCAAGCAAACGTTGAACGTTTAAAATATTGGAATGAATGACATACCACGCCTCGCACGATTAATGGTGGAGCGCACACAAAAAGCAAACACGCTCATTAATATATCAACTGTCCTTTTAGTCGCGTAAACGGTACGTACCATCGGAACAATCAAGAAGGATACACTACAAGTTTTCTTGATACAGATAAATAATATTCAAATGTGTTTTTGTAATTGCAGACTCTACTCTCATTTCCCGCCTTAATTGCGCAGATTTAATTGTACAAAGGACTCGATTTAGTATATTTTAATTGCTTTATTTGTTTATTTAATTAAATTTAATATTAAGTTACGATTTATAAATGCTTCACTAGATTCTAGGACTCCATTTCTGCCTAGGAATCTGTCCGAGTAGGTAACCCCGCTTACCTATTTCTGAGGACAATTACCTGTGCTTGCACTAGCTGCGTATCAGTACCAGTTTGAAGAGTGTGAAAAGCCGGTATACATACAGCAGATAGAAGTTGGACGTTAGAGGTGAAAACACATCTGTAGCTTTCGTTTGAAGTTAGTTGCAGGTGACCAAGTACTGGAGTAGCCACGTATAATCAACTGGACTGTTAGCTCATTTAGCACTTCTGTTTTATAAATAAAAACATTTCATTAAATATTACGTGGTAGAGCCATACTATAGCAATATTAGTAGTATAGTTGTAGCACGAATGGGTCGGCTCGACCGGAGAAGGACCACGCTTTCACAGAATACCAGCGTAAAATAGCAGCTTAACGCAGCTGTGTATCGTATGGTGAGTGTAGAGAACCGGAGCCCCTTTTTACTGGAAAAGAGGCATTCCATCTTAGTCCTCACGGGTAACAACGCATCTGCATTTTGATTCTTTATTGAGGATAGTGGATGTCAATGGCTCACAGCAACCACTTACCACCAGGTGGACTGTGTGCTCGTTTGTCACCCTATCCTATAAAAAATAAAAGATTTAGGTCTATTTATATATTGGTGATCAGTAACTACAGGGAGTCCTGCGTCTACACATACTAGTGGATTTTTGCATCATACTTTTGGATAAACAAAATAGACAGACACGCGGGGTATTACTAGCTAATTAAGAAAGCAACAAAACGAAAGTTGTCTCCCATAATTCATTCCCAATTTACGCATACGGTTTTTTTTTAACACTTGAACAATAGTTAATGTACTCAAGCGTGTTTAAAACGTCTCATATTTCTCTCAACGCTCACAAAGTCACAACACGGGTGTAATTCAGAATTTAAACATCTGCAGTCAATATCTCTTTAAACAATTAACAAGAAAACGAAAGAAGACGTGCCCCTGTACATGTATTTAATGGGTGTAATTTAAAAGCGGAGGCGGAGTTAAATTTGGATGAGTTGCACACTGACACGCTCGTGTCTAGCTTAAATATAATTTTTTATTGTAAATAGACTAATCTCACAATCATTTGAACGCGGATTTCTTTATACTTAGGTTTGTGATCGCCTGGAACTCCAAGCAAATTGGTCCTAAATTATTATTTATTTCGACTCCACCGAGTCAGTAGTTTATTCTTGGGACGATGTAAACGCTTTTACAACAAGTTCCCAGAAAGTGTATGAAATTTGACTTTCTCAAAGTTCAAAAATTGAATTATTAAACAAAGTTTCTTTAAAAAGGGTTATTATAACACTAAGGAGTTTATGGCTGACAATAACACCTGGGAATGAGGTGATCGCTACCAGGCTATTTCTAATTTGTTTTATGTTGTTAATTATGTAACATATAGGATTGTAAGCTGATGTTTTTAAAGTCCCGCTGGATCTCTTGCCAGGATTCTTCCCAGGACAGATCCTGTTTCTGTGAAACCCGTTTTTTTCCGGTTTTTTTCCGAACCAGTGATAAATTAAACAAAAGAGCAACTTACAATAAGTATTCTTTATAATCTATATTGAATTAAAAAGTTTCTGTTTCTATTTCATCATTAACTTGTAATAGCTCCTTCATCATAAGCATACGAAGAGAGCTCTGGTAGCTGTGGTAACACTGTAACGGGAAAAACATTGAGTCAGATGTTTTGTTGCTAGCCAAATTTTAAATGATAATTACAAAAAATACTGTTACATGTTAAAAGAAAATGCACATTTTACTGCGGTACAAATAAGACATTTTTTAATTCTTTTCCAACATAAGATATGGGGATTAGGTCTCACAAAGGAAACGTTATAAATGAAAGTGTTGGAAAAACTAAAGCATACAAATTAAATATAATATTTACAACATTCTCAGAAAATAAAATCTAAGAATAGTTATCATAGATTGGCTCTATATTTGTCACCAGATGAGCAAAACCTGATAAAATATTAAGAAAGCTCGCTGAACTGTCAACAGTAAAGCACAGTTTTTTTAATACTTTGTCTTTAATGTTCCAGAACATATTATTAATATTTTGCTAGATCATTTGTTTCATTTTCTGCACATCCGTCTTGTATTAAGTCATTAATCATTTAAGTGATGTTTAAATTTCGAACGAAATTCACACAGAAAAGTAATTTTTGCTTCGTAATTGTTTGTGTGTATCCGCCCTTATTTTATTTCAGTCTCTACTGTCGTCGGCGCTCACTTTGACGTCTAAACACGACATTAATACACTATGACTTTTTTCTTCCCTGTCACATAATTTACTTTTTTCTCGACTGTTTTTTTTTGTGGCCCATTAACTATTAAGCGACGCTCGTACATTTGACATGGGGATTAATATGTTGATTTTGTAAGCGCCGTGACATGTCTAATATTTCTGTAACAAATAATGCTAATATGCTAAACCGCGAAATGAATCCACAATTTGTCACAATACACAAGCAGTTATGATTCTTATTGTTGGAACGGTAGGATAGAAAATGATCCTTCTGCGCATTGAATAGGGATGCGAAACGTTTGAAACAATATAAAATATAATATAATAAAAATAAAGAAAAAAGTATACAAATGGAAATAGTCTACGATCGATGCAAATAAAGATCCTTCTTAATGTGTAAACGCAAAAAAATTAAAGCAATAATTTAAGTATGTTATTTACGTATATACGACATGTATGTTGTTATTTGTATGCTTTTAACATAAATATTATTTATTTATTATATTTATTTATATATTATAATAAAAATAAAAACTTAAGCATTGATGATTTGGACACAGAAAGAATTAGATAATGATGAAATGGTCACAAAGCGAATCTATTCTTCTAAAGTGTATGGTAAAGTCGGCAAGGAGCGCCCATGAAGGAAACTTATCGACCTAATTGGCAATATATTGAAGATAAGCCAAGTTAAAAGTACCCTCAACCGACGAACATGTATGCGTAGAGATACGAATGTGTAAGAAGCGAGAGTGGTAGTGGAGTGTCAGTAAACTAACAGTGCTTCTATAGAAGTAGGAGTGACAAACACTCCTTCTGATAGTAAGTGAATGCTGTGGTCCATAGAAACCTATACTTTAAACCCTATTAAAAATAAAAATGCAAATGCGTTTTCACCTCTACGAATAAGACGAAATGCCTCGTTACTAACTTTAAGGGTCTGTGGTTCTCGTCACATACCACAAACACAGAAGCTTTACGATGCTATTTCACACAAATATTCAGTGTGAGCACATCCATCCCCTGTCGAACCGACCCATTTTTGCTGCAGCCGTAATACGTTCGTAAATAGGCTGAGATTGGCATTGCGTCGTCCCTCCTCATTATTTTACACGGACTTCTCCCGAAAAAAATATTTTACGATAGTTATTTAAATAACTAAGCGTGTTACATCATTGAATATTTTATGTGTATGATTATTTTTTTAATTAGACTTGCGTAAAACCGGTGGAAACTAGCTCGCCAAGAAATGAATGATGGGCGAGATGTAAGTGATTTAAAAAAAAACCATGTTTAACCCGAAGCGATCGTTATAGCAGACACTACTAAATATCAGATAATTACAGCATACTAATTGACGTTGAGCCACTGATTGATAGAACACGTGCGTGAAAGTTTGTTCGGCGGTTGCGATAACGTCATAACGTCCCGCTTACTGTGCCTTGCATGACACATGAAATATTATAATGTAGGATCATATCTTTCGTTTTGGATCGATTCAGAGAAACACAAACTAGAATTGGCTCAGACCTATAATTACAGTACATTATATAGTTTGGTTCTTGAATTGCTTGATTGTTTTTATTTATTTATTACAAGATCCACAGCCCTAATTACAATGTAAATGAACTTAAGAAATAAACTTACAGCCAATAACGGATAACGGATACTTTATACATTTTTTAACTTAAATTAATCGACCGACAATCAATAAGTTTGAGCCACAAAACATACAATTTTAGAATTAACAATTAAAAACAGCGCGTCTATCTTTCTCTCTGATCTGTGATGTTCGTGTACGCGCGCGCTTGTGTTTGTGTGTGTGTGTGTGTGTGTTTTTTTTTTTAGATGTCTGGATCATTCAATACGAGTTTTCACTTTCTATGCATTGAGTGTCATGAGTTCATGAGATATGTATTCGTTCAAACTCACGACACTCGTTTCAACGATCCAAATGTACCCGTGCTCGATACTTCCCACCCCCACTCATACACCGCATAGGACATAGCTGCGTGTCTAGATGGTTATTGCCGCATAGAACATCGACAGTCAGAGACGCCATCCAGGAGACGAGGCATTCCATCTTAGACCTCAGGGGTGACAACGCTTCTGCATTTTGATCCTTAATCGAGGTTAACTGTAGATTCTATGGGCCACAGCATCCACTTACCATCAGGTGGACTGTATGCTTATTTGTAACCCATATAGCTTCTATTAAAAATAAATCAGAAAAATCTGTAAAAGTTAAAAGACTAACAGCACTAACATCATAGAATACAGAAGAGGCGTTCTATGCTATATATAAACTGAAATAAAAAATACGCACAGAAATAAAATTTTGTTTGTTAAACGTAATTTTTTTCTACCTAGTAAGGTTTCAAAATTAGGAGTACGAACGCTTTGAAGTCGTAATATTACATGTGACCTACGCATTTGCATAAACTGATTATAAAGTTTCCAAATATTATATCCATTTGTCAACGGGTTTCCCTTTGAATGTTTCTCATATTAGATATACAGCCGTGATTCAACAAGTTTTACTATCAAATTATATTTTATTACCATTTATTTGTGCTGATCAGGTGTTTAGACGGAAGTAACATAAAGATTGAATTTTGTGATAACAATTAGTTTATGCATGTCAAACCAAAGTCTTATTCATAAAATCAAAAGCCATTGAACTATGTAAAATAACATTAATAATTTTGACGCTTAGTAGAGCAGTGGCTAAGTGTTTAGGTGCGGCGTTGTAGTGCTGCGGGTTTGAATCCAGCAAGGAGCAAGTGCTTATATGGCCTTCAAACTTATTCTTTCATTATATCTACAGTTGACGCAAATATTTCTACTGTAAGCACAATATATTCATAAATGCAGGCTTGTATATTTATGATATGCTTGTCAAATGTACCCGTATACGATTTAGGTACTCCATACATCTAAGTTAATTACCAATCTTATTGTATAATAATTAGATCATAGTCACGATCATTTCACGTGATAGAACCATGCTGCTGCTTTATTTTGATTGCATCACGATGGACCGGATTGACCGTCGTAGGACCACGCTTTCACAGAATACTAGCATGAATAGCAGCTTAACGCTGCTGTGTTTCGTATGGTGAGTGTAGAGAACTGGAGATCCTTTATACTGGAAACGAGGCATTCCATCTGAGTCCTCAGGGGTAACGCATCTGAATTTTAATTCTTAATCGAGGATAGATGTGGATGTCTATGGGTCGCAGCATCTACTTACTATCAGGTGGACTGTGTGCTCGTTTGTCACCCTTATTCTATAAAAAACAATAGGTCACGGAAGTAGTCACAGTAGGTACATTCGATATTCACATTCGATAAACATTGTATAAAAGTTTTACACAAATATTTGCTTTGTCCGGAGTTCGTACTCAGCCCTCATATTTATAGTTAAGCTACAAAATCTACTTAAAACACTATCTAAGTTTGAATCTCTAATATTTTCTAACCGGTACTAAGTAATAAAATTCTGTAATTTGCTTACCAATACGTTTGTTTTAATCTCTAAATAAGTTAAAATCACCTCGTATAGATTATTATCAGTATTGGATCGCGGCGCGTTTCCTTTCGCGTTTTATTTCAAGACTTTATTATGCGATTTATTAAAGCCGAGGAATGAAACTGCATACCGGTGCTCATTAGGTCTCTTTTGTAACTATATTTATTAGGTTGTTGGAGGATCCATATTTGTGCTTATATTGAATTTCGAACGTCTATTTTATAGCTTTTATGGTCGAGTAATCATTGTAAGAAATTATGTTGTCGCTCGTGATATATGTCTTCATCGTGAATGTATTCGTAATTATACTTGCATACAGATAATGGGTAAATTGTGAGTAAATTCTTCTTACCTCATTTATAGTTTATGTGGGACTGGCACAAAATAATTCTCACATTAAAAATTACAAGTCATTCATGGCTTCATATCGAATGGTACCTATTTTATATTTTTTTAATAATTTACACCGTTTTCCGGCCAGTTTACTTAACACACTTATGTTACCGTAGTAAAAAAAAGTGTTATAAAAAAAGTCTTATTATTGCTGCTCTGTTAATTTTTGTGCATCATCAGTAGATATGTCTAAGGCGAAACTGTTATATTTCTTATCACTATTTTGATAGAGTTTATAGTGAATCAATTAAATTATGAATCACAATCCAAGTCAAAATGATATCAGCTTTATTTATTACATGATGACGTCACAGTCACTTGTCACTGTAGAATAATGTAATAAAAGAATAATAAGAATAGAATTATACCTAAATTTTACTTTTATCTTATTTATTTAATCTTTATTACATACCTTATACTTTGGGATATAAAGGGCGGACTTAATGCGTTATGGCATTCTCTATCTTATATTGTCTTGTGGATTGTGGGATAATGAACCTAAAAACAAAGCATTTGCATCAATTATCAAACATTTAAAGTTCTATATTTATGTTAAAATATAAAATTGAAAATACAGTACCGAGAAATAATTTAAACGGTATACTCAAAACAGCGATTGCTATAAAAATAACAATAATATTTGTTTTCAACAGATGCGAACGGGGAGCCACCAAAACTTAAATGCAACCTGCGGAAGCACAAGCCGAATCGTAAACCTCGGACGCCATTCACTGCTCAGCAGCTGAGAGCGCTCGAAAGCAAATTCGTCGACAAGCAGTATTTGAGCATCGCCGAACGTGCTGAATTCTCGTCGTCACTCGGATTATCTGAGACGCAGGTAAATAATTACGGTTTGTTTTTAAATCAAACAGAAATTAAAATCAAGTTATTTTTTATTTTCTTACTAGTTTCAAAATTGATTTTTTATATTGAAATGATAGATAGCATTTCCAGCTTTGCATAGGTTTTCACATCAGTTGTGCAAACAGATTTTATGCCCGAATTTGTTTTTTATTGTTTCGAGTTATGTTAATTGTATTTTGTCGTGTATACGTTGTTTAACTCTTAAGAACGCAATGACTACAATGGCAAAACAGTCTGGTTAAATTTACCTTTTAACTTTTTTAAAATGGACAATTAACAATGGAATATCCCTTTATAGGTTTTTACTATTAGTAAAACTTTCTCAATATTTGTATCGTTTTATGAAAGAACATATCGTAATCTATCTTCATCACTAATATTGACAAATGTAATTTAAACAGGTCAAGATATGGTTCCAAAATCGACGGGCGAAAGCGAAACGCGTTCAAGAGGCGGAGATTGAGAAACTCAAAATGGCGCAGTTTTCCCGCCATCCCCACCACCTGTACCCGCATCCCGCGCTCCAACAGTATTTCCACCCCCACCCTCTTATGGGGGGAGGGCGCCATATGCCGCCCATGGGTTTGCCGCCGCATCTATCTATGGTACAATCCCCCGTATCGGGGACCTCCTCGCCGAGCACTCAAACGAGCGGTCAGCAATAATAAGTTAAATAAGGTTTGTTATGCCAAACAAATGTATCACTTCAGTTTGTGTAAATATATTATAATGAATTTTGGAGGTAAAATACCTATAACTTGAACGGAAAAGGTATTAATTTAATTGACTTGTATTTTTTAAGAATATAAAAATTTTCTTCCTTTCTTTTAATTTATTTGTACAAGAATCGACCAGTGCTATTTCATTGTATCTTAAATTCACATCATACCCGTGGTACACCACTGACAATTCATAAACATTAAATTATAACTGTCAAAAAGTCTGTATGTATGTTAATAGAATGCATTTGATAGATATGATATTGTGAATTTTGGATATTGTAAATTATTCTGTAAATATTAAAATAATTACTGTAAGAATCTGAAATATTACCGAAATTATTTCTATTAAGTTAAAAACATATTAGTTAAATGTTAATACAGCCAAATTATGATAATATTCTTTGTTTAAATGATTTGCAGTAGGTACAAACAAATAATAATGGTTAACGAAGAAATGTAGAAAATGAATTTTAATCATTAAATGTAAATAACTGTCCATACCATTTTATTTGTACTTGTGTAGTTAAAATATAATAATATGACATTTTAAAGTTGTTTTAATTATTGTCAATCTAAGATTTTAAAAATATCTTTTGGTGTTCCGAAGATAGGATATTAAAGGCAGAATTTAACGATATTCTTCATTTATTGTAAGCCAATGCCATTGAGTTATATGTACTACGTACTAGAGAAGCCATTTCAAACAAAAACTGTGTCCTACTCTATGTTTTCGCGCATGCGCGGGAGTACTAGTCGCGCATGAGCGACCACTTTAATTTGATATAAAATAAGATATTAATATAAAATAAATATAAGAATTTTATATAAAATATCTTAATTTAATCTAAACAAACATATTTCTAAATAAAATGTAATAATAATTATTTTATGGAATTCACAAATCTTCAATTTACGCAATATTTAGTTTGTATGGATTGCACTACAGTTCAGTTGAACATAGTCAATGTTCGGAATGGCTTCTCTAGTACGTAGTACATATAACTCAATGCTTGACTACATTCCCACTTGGTGGTAAGTGGCGACAAAACCCTAGATGTAAAATCGCTGGTGATGAAGCCCTAAAATTTAAGTCGCACTGTATTAGCGTATCAAAAGCCTATTCATTCACAGAATCCAAAAGACGAAGCAAACCGTTTGGTACAAATGCGTGGAATTTCGACAATAAAGATGTGAAGGCCCGCCGATCATCTCGGTTGTCCGATGGTGAATCATTTCTTGTTGAATTCGTTATTATCCCTCTATTTTTGGTGTTCAATTCGATTAAAGTGAATAATCAATAATAATAATGTTCTCTAGACCGAATTTTGGCCTTGCCGGCCAGTGTAAACGGGGAGGTTAGCCGTGTGGGACAGGATCATACCGGGTGTACCGTGGCAGGTTTACGATTAGTAAATGAAACAAATAGATAGTAGATGTGAAGAAAAATTATGTATTGCCTACCAAATCAATCTTCACACATGCGGGTTTTACTTTTTAAAGATTATGCCGTTTTATGTTTTCCGTCGAGGCGTACATATTCAAGGAACCTCTCGACACAATTCCGAGTGACGCGTTGCAATATTGATTGCGGAATAGCATTCACTTCTCGCTCGATATTTTCTTTTAATTCTAATATGTTTGTTGGGTTGTTATTATAGACTTTTGCCTTAAGATACCCCCACAGAAAAAAGTCCAAGGGGGTGAGATCCGGCGATTTAGGTGGCCACAAGATGTCACCACATCGACTGATCAGTTTTCTAGGGAACTGTTCGCGGAGGAAGCTCATGGTGTCTCTCGCCGTGTGAGCTACGGCGCTATCTTGTTGGAACCAAGTGTGTGAACTGTATGATGGGTGCTCTTAAAGTTGCGTCAAAAATATTCGCTTGTCATGCGGCGGTAAGCATCAACATCAACGGTTACTGTTGTTCCACGGGAATTTTCAAAGAAAAAAGGCCCATTTATTCTATTCGTTGATAAAGCTGACCAAACGGTTACTTTCGGATGTGCAGGGCTAGTTGGTGCTTTAATCGCGGGTTTTGTCCTCTTGGTGCCCAATACCGGCAGTTTTGTTTGTTGACAAACCCATTTAAATGGAAATGTGCTTCGTCACTGAACCAAATCGTGTTTACAGTTGGAAATCGGCTTAGCATGTGTCCACAGAACTCCTTACGCGCTATGAAGTGAGCCTGACCCAATTGGACTTTATATGGATGAAATTTCATGTCCTTGCTTAAAATTCGCTGCACGGTCGTTTCTGGTAGCGCCAAAGACGATTTTGCAGTACGCTGCTTTCAACACGTTTAATGTTTTCTTTGGTCCTTAACTTCCGGTTAGGGCCTGGCCGAGGGTTGTTTATGATTGAACCAGTTCTGCACCCACATTCGAATTAAATTTTTACTTGGACCGTCCCTTAAACGTTGAATATCAAAACGTGTACAAAATCGTCGACGGGCAATGGTACAGGAATCTTTACCTTTAAAGTATGCTTCTACTGCGAACGCGCGTTGCTCACCGGTTCACTGCGTTATCGTGACTAAACAATCCGCACGAATGCAGCGTCGAATGCCACCCCTCCCCCGCTCCCTCACGCAATGGTTTAAAAAATATTTAAATTTCAAGTTGTAAATCTACCACGGTCCACCCTGTATAACACGAGTATATGCGCACACACTGGTGCATACTCTATTCAATCACTCTTATAGTCGAATGAGACGGCAATCCAATACGATTGGAGAGAGTTCAGATGCAGTACTAATGTCTTCATGTGCTTTCTTATCTTTGTCATAGATATGAACTGTTGAGAATCTTGACAGAAAAGCTCAATAACCGGTTTTGGCACGAACCTGGATAACGAACCCGAGACTACATAATCAGCAGTCGTGCTTACAACCACTAGACTAAACTAGTTTTACGTGGTAGAGCCATGCTGCAGCTAAATTAGTAGTATAGTTGTAGCACGAATGGGTCGGCTCGACCGGAGAAGGACAACGCTCTCACAGAATACCAACGTAAAATAGCAGCTTAACACTGCTGTGTTTCGTATGGTGAGTGTAGAGAACCGGAGACCCTTTCTACTGGAAAAGAGGCATTCCATATTAGTCCTTACGGGTTACAACGCATCTGCATTTTGATTCGCAAACGAGGATAAATGTAGATGTCTATGGGCCACAGCAACCACTTACCATCAGGTGGACTGTGTGCTCGTTTGTCACCCTATCCTATAAAAAAACTAGACCAATTATGATAAAAATGCAACCACGCGTGTGTAAGGACGGCAGTCAAATATCGAACAGCAATCCATATTATTTATACGTGATATAGCCACGCTGCAGCTATATATTATGGTTGTAGCACGAATGGGTCGGCTCGACCGGGGTAGGCCCACGCTTTCACAGAACACCAGCGTGAAATAGTACCTTAGTGCTGCTGTGTTTCGTATGGTGAGTGTAGAGCACCGGAGACTCTTTTTTTACTGGAAAAGAGGCATTCCATCTAACTCCTGAGTGGTGACAACGCATCATTATTTTAATTCTTAATCGAGGATAAATGTAGATGTTTACTGGCTACAGCATCCACTTACCATCAGGTGGACTGTATGCTCAATTGTCACTCTTATTCTATAAAAAAAATATTCAATTAGTTTTATTCCGAAATACAAATTAACAAAAAATATATAGATACACTTATTCTTTCTAAAACTACAAAATATTGCATTTGTTTTTTTTTCATGCTTTTATTTTTTTTATAAAGTTGATGAAGTGACAAATGAAGTTACAGTCTATTTGACCTAAGTGGATGCTGCAGCTATAGAGTGTATTCTATGACTGCAGCCCATGGACATCTTCAAATAAAGAAGGCTAGATATACGATGTAACCTCTGAGGACCAAGATGGGATGCGTCACAGACTGTAATCTCTATACTCCTTAGTCTTGAACATAATAGCATAGGAATACTGCGTGACGGTAAATAGTTAGGGAAGAGGGTGGTATCGACCCACACGGAATCCTAGATAGGAAAGAATTTCCGTTACATCCTATTAAAGTCCACTGCTGAATATAGGTCCCCCATAGATTGCCCCATAGGGGGATACTTGCCATAATTGCCACCTTTGGCAAGCATGTTGGTAACCACAGTTTTGAATTTTTAGTCGTTATACATATGAAATCGTGATCTATTTATATGATTTTTTTAGGCTGACGTAGTGAGTATAGTAAAAATATTTTTTTTGGATTTTTATGCGGACCTGAAGTAACCGATTATCATTACTTTTGGATCACCCCTCGTATGTATCGCCTCTTACGACATCCTCGGGTTAATATGGTGTAGTGGATGTTCTTATACCGCCCTACACGGTAGTGTAAGAAGTGCCACCACTTTGTAGTTTAAAATATCTGTTTATCAAGTAGATGGGGAATTTAAATTATTCCATTATGTTGTATTTCTGTAACTAAATTCCAATATTAATAACAGAATAAATTAAAATTAAAAAATTTGTACAACCGACTAACATAAATTATTAAGAATAACTCAAAAATTACAGGTAAAATTTCGATCAAGTTTATATAGGACCACATGAGAAGCACCAGCTTTCAATTAAAAAAAGAATCATCGAAATTGGCTAACCCAAAAAAAAAATTAGGAGATAACACACATTCAAAAAACATACAGTCGATTTGAGTACCTCCTCTATTTTGAAGTCGGTAGAAAATAATATTTTGCGATACCTATGCTTATCATATTTTAAAATAATGAAGCAATAAAAATATTTTTATTTATGACTGGTATTACAGCAAATAATTATTAAAATGCTTAGGTAAATTAAAACGTTCTTGATTCTCCGAAGATGCCATTAAAATCTGCCCCCTGTGGCGTAAGCCGTATACAAGATAATGCCAAGAATTTTCTAAGAGATCAAGGCCGAATTAATCATACCAATTAATTTTATGGCAAGTTAATTACTACATAATAACTCGATTGCTTATTTAATATTTTAAAATATAATAAACATAATGATTAAAAATAATTAAATTCGACGGCTCCTACAAATAATTGTACCGGGTTGGATGTTTGTTCTTGTGAAATTTGTTTGTAAACTGCCTTCACGATCCAGGAGAGAGTACAAGTTTGGAGGTAACATTTTTTTATTAAATAAATATTTTCTTTTGGTGTAAATTATATATATATATATATATACCCCTTATACTGGTTACGAAACATTCCATGTTAGTCCTCAGAGATGAACACACCTGCAATTTGATTCTTATTCTATAATAGATGTAAATGTCTATGAGCCACAACGTCTACTTATCATAAATAGGACTATATCCACAGTTTGCCACCCTTACTGCTTTAATATAATATTTTCAGCCCATGCCATTTCACCTGCACGCGGTGTACCTTACGTACGAGGCTCTAACGAACGTCTGATGCCAGATAATCCATAAGTCGAATTAAAATCAAGCAGAATGTTTAATCAGAGAGACATTACCAAAGCGAGTATTGGCTCCAAGCTTACAAATCCGGCTATCTGATATGTTGAATATGCTCAGTTTGAAGAAACCTACGTTTGCTGGCGCATGCCTAAAACGCTTTTGTCCGCCTTATTTTCTATTTACCAGCCCATTAAGCTGCACTGCTAAACATATATCTCTACCGCTTTAGGAAGAATTAGTCATATATGTCACGATTGACAGACGGATTGACGATCTCACTCATCACTTACGGGCCACCAGCGGATCGGAGGGGACAAGCCATACGCAGGCCTTCCCCTTTGTCAGAGTATACGTTCACGTGATCCTATGTGTACAATAAAACTACATACTTGTAGCTGCACTGCTCACTAGACTAAATCTAGTTCCGCTGTTGAATCGACCTTCGGTCGAACGACTGATCCGGGTCTGTTTCCGAGTTGTTGCTATCACCGAGGGATGTCATAATGTATGTATGTGTGTGTGTGAAATTTATAGTTTACAGTTTTAATTGTTATGTGTGAGTTTCGTAGTGACAGACGATTGTTTTAGGGTGTGCAGATTTTCCGCCGCAAAATATGATACTAGGCTACTTCCCTCCGCAGGAGGCCCGTGTTGCTCTATAATCCCTTCATAGATCAGTTCCATCTTTAATCTGGTTTCCTTTTTATTAAACTGAAGTAACAAACGAACTTACGCTGCACCTGAAGCCAACTTAGAGCATAGAAGGCTATTAGATGCGTTGTCACATCTGAGAGGATAGAATGCCTCACAGCCTGTAGTTATACTGGCTCTTTTTATCCTGCAGACAAAAAAAAACAGTAGTGCAGGCTCTGCTATTTGGAGGAAGAAAAGGTAAGAGAGCGGTAAATTTCCAGACGGACTTCTAGGCAGAAAAGTGGTACCTAGTGTTAGATATTTACACGATATTTAGGTATTGACACGGCACTAAACTACAGTTATTTTCTGAGGTAAATTTGGTACCTAAGAATATAGGGTTAGAAAGAAATATAGGACAGACAAAGTTAAATGGAATAAACAAATAGAAATTAAGATAAAGAAGACCACTATAACTATCTCAGTTCAGAAAGATGATGGAGTCTGTCGCGCAAAATCATACGATAGTTGTAAAGAATGGTTTTTAGACCCGATGATTTCTTACAGTATTCTTTTATAGCGGACCTAAACTAACAAACTCACTAGTATTAAGAACTTACAGCAATAACATATTAACCTGTATAGCTGTAAAAAGATGCCTAAAGACTACTCTAACAGTAGACATGCTGGAGCTAACTCCGCAACAGTAGTGGCTTGGGCACCCGCGGTGAACAACGAGGAATCCACATGGCAGGCTCGTGATGAAGGTCCGGCCCGAGGTGGCCACTCCGAGTGGGTTTGGCGATCCCACTTCGGATGTGTGTTGGTGGAGTGCGACGGGAGGGTAACCCCTCCTTCTACCGCCGCAGCCGAGATGCAGCCGCTGAGGAAGAGGAGTGATGATATGATGAGGCGATACTAGTGGGACTGCGGGGAGAAAGCAGTGACAGTATTGCAAGCAGAGCAGCAGCTCTCCCTACCCTCCGCAGCCGAATCTTTGTTGGCGGCGAAGCCATAGACCAGATTCGCCGCTGGGGTCAGAAAGGCTAGTGCTTCTGAGTGCTCGTTTTGCTTGGCCTGACATGGGGTAGTGGATATTCTTACACCGCTTCTACACGATCCAAACACTCATATTACGCTATTTACGCAACATACATTTAACATGATTGTTCCCCAGTCGAACCGCCTCATTTGTACTGCAGCCCTAATAAATTTATAATATTATAAACGGATATGACGTGACGTTATTATTAATTCAATGATTATAATAAATCTGTTGTGATTTCAATGTGCATAACTAATTTAAATATATCCATTCAACTTAATTGTCCGATAAGGAGCGGGGCTGGGTCGTTTCGATAACTTTCGATATAAAAAAATATATTTGCATAGGGCTGCACTAAGGCGGAAACCCTTTTTATATAGAATAAGTGTAACAAACGAGCACACAGTCCACCTGAAAGTAACTAGGTGCTGTAGCCCATAAACATCTACATTTATCCTCAATTAACTGCGATGGAATGCCTCGTTTCCAGTAAAAATTATTAAGCTGCTATTTTACGCTGGTATTCTGTGCGAGCGTGGTTATAGAGCTTCGGACATTAATCAGCCTCGAGGTTGACATTAGGTCAATAAGTTTAACTAAAGTGAGCATATTTAATATACAAAAAGGGAGTTTTTTTTGTTTTCTCTACGTTTCTCAACGAAAGTCCGTTTTGAAATCAAATCAAATCAAATATCTTTATTCATATCAATAATAATTGTTACTTAGTATTCACATACAGAGAAAATAGCTACGAGGAAATACGTCTTGGACGAATTTGCGTTAAGTATAACTTATTTAGATTGTATGTGTGTTAAAATGAATGAGATTAAATCCAAACATCTTTATCTACGAGGTAGTCATCGACTGTGTAATGTCACAAGAAAGCCTTTATCAGTGACTCTTTTACGTATTATTAAATAAAAAAAAAAATTTAAATAACGTACAAAAAACAAACAAAACATTTGGCACGATTCGGGCTCACCTCTTTTGCTTCTTTTCTACCGACTTCACAAAGGAGACGGTATTCAATTCGACGTATGTTTTTTTATGTGTGTTACTTCATAACTTTTTTCTGGGTGAACCGATTTCGATGATTTTTTTTTCATTCGAAAGGTGGTGCTTCCCTTCTGGTTCCATATAAATTTGGTTAAGGTTTGACCAATAGTTTTTGAGTTATTCTTAATAATTTATATTGAAATTTTTAATTTTAAGTTATTCTTTCATATAATATTTACACATACATGCTCGTCGGTTATGGGTACTTTTAATTTGACCAATCTTCAATATATCGCCAATTAGGTCAATGAACTTTCCTCTAAGCCATCCCACATCGGTATTGCCACTCAATTCATCATCATCATTATCATTACAGCCTTTCATAAGTCCACTGCTGAACATAGGCCTCCCCCAAGGAATGCCACAAACCACGGTCCTGAGCCACCTGCATCCATCGTCTTCCTGCATGTCTTACCAGGTCGTCACTCCATCTAGTGGGGGGTCGCCCTACACTTCGCCTACCGGTACGAGGCTGCCACTCGAGAACCTTTCTTCGCCATCGGTTTTCGGTTCTTCGAGCTACATGGCCGGCCCACTGCCACTTCAGCTTACTAATCCGTTGGGCTATGACGATTACTCTGGTTCTACTGCAGTTATCCTCATTTTTAAGTTTATCACTCAGAGAATCCCAGAGCATAGCCCTCTCCATAGCTCGCTGAGCGACCTTGAGCTTCCTCATACGGCCAGCAGTGAAAGACGACGTCTCAGATCCGCATACACTTTCGTTCGTACAATTTCGTTTTCAGGTTTTGAGGTATGTATAATGAGAAGATGTGTCATAGTTTCCCGAACGCTGCCCAGCCGAGTTGAATCCGTCGATTGACCTCTCGGTCAAAGTTGGACTTATCTCACATTATACACTCAATTACTGATTAGTATTACAAAATTGTTACGATTTTCCGTGATCGTAAACATTTGCAAATTATGTTTAACTCTTGAAGAGTGTGAGCTTAGCTTTGCTTCTCAGCTCCGGTCTACGCAGAGATATTAAAATATTATTCACATCTGTTGTTAGGTTACTTCTGTCACCTTTCTAATTTGGTTTTTATTTTTCAAGTTGTCAAGCATTAGGTACTACACAATAATCTTGCTTGTGGCCCGGTGGAAAATCTAGCACAATGAAGAATTTAATAAATATTTCAAGCATATTTTTTATTAAATGGAACTGAACGTATTTAGCCAAAAGCTGCAAATAAAAATATTTAGAGGTTTGAATGCTAATTCTTGGTGAACAATTTAAGAACCACAGCTTCCTCAACTTTTTGAACTATTCATATCCGAATAATATGTATATACACGAAAAATATGAACCATATAATTTAAAATTAAAAATTTTGTACAGCCGACTTCAATATAAGCGACTTAAATATAGGTAATGTAAGAATAACTCAATAACCATTGGTCTGACTTTGATCAAACTCATATGGGACCACACGAGAACTATCAGCTTTCATATAAAAAAAGAATCATCGAAATCGGTTCGCCCAGTACAAAGTCACTGTACAAAGGGGGTCACTGTAGAAGCGTGCTCGTCGCGACCCCTGCCAGCCCTTTTCAGGGCTGCAATTCTACTTAGCTGCGCACCCATGTCAACGAGGGTTAGGGCGTCCCCCCAAGGCGACGCACACCAGCTCGTCCCCGTTGGTGTGGAATGCAGCGCGCAAAGCGGCGATGGGGACCGCCACCCGTCACGCACAGCCCCACACGGCGGAAGGTGGAGGACAGAGTGCAGAGTTGGCACGTGGAATGTTAGAGGAGGCATGAGAGATAAGACGAATGAGTTGATCGAAATAATGAAAGAAAGAGAATTAGATGTCGTGTGTATGTCGGAGACCAAAGGGAAGGGCAGTGGTACTGAAGAGCTCCCTGGCGGGGCGTTAGCTCTATGGTCCGGAGTCCCGGAGAGCGAGAGCGCCCGCCAGGGAGTGGGGGTGCTGCTGTCGTCTCGGTTGGTCGATGTTATGACTGAATATAAGGTTGTGAACTCAAGACTTCTCTGGGTTCGCTTTAAATTGGGACTGACGAAGTTATTCCTTTTGGCTGTTTATGCGCCGGTGGCTTCGTCGTCCAGGGCTGAGCTGGAGGAGTTTTGGGAGAATGTAAGAGAAGTTCTAGATTTGGCTAGGGGAAACGAAAGAATTGTTGTATGTGGTGATTTGAATGGATGGGTTGGTACCGCTCGACCAGGGTACGAGTCGGTGCTTGGAAAGTTTGGCGATAAAAGGGTTAATGATGCTGGCAAGCTTATACTGGCGGTATGCAAGGGAAAAGGGTCTTCTTGTGACAAACACTATGTTTAATCACAAGAAGATCTATATGTATACTAGAGAAAGTAAGAATGAGAAAAGTATGATCGATTTGTTCCTGGTGGATGACCGACTGCGAAAACAGGTGATGGATACGCGAGTGTTCAGGGGTGCTGACCTGGGAACGGATCACTATCTAGTGATTACTAGATTTAGGGGTCTGTTCGCGGGTTGGCGCTACCGGACGGCAGTAACAGAACCACAGTCGGTCTGTCGCATCCGAAGCTGGAAGCTTCAGGAAGCGGATACTAGTGACAAATATCATGCGAGGGTAGCCGAAAAGCTTGACAACATCGATGGCAGAAAAGAATGTGTTGAAAGAACATGGCAGAACCTTAGGGATGGAATGGTAAGTGCAGCGGAAGAAGTGTGTGGAACGATTAAAAGAGGCAGTAGTAAAAGAAGAGATGCATGGTGGAATGATGAAGTGAAAGAAGCTGTAAAGAAGAAGAAGAAAGCATGGTTAGACTACTTGGCCTCTAGTAATGATAAGGATATGAGAGAGAAGATGAAAGAAAGATATAAGCTGCAGAAAGTTCACACGAAAGCATTGATTGAGGAAGTGCGTGAAAGGTGTAGAATGGAAGCGGACGAAAGGTTGTCGCACAACTTTAAGGAGAACTCCAAACTCTTCTGGAAAGAGGTTGGAAGGACCCGAAGTGGTGCGACGGCCTTAAGAATGAACAAAGTGCTTTCGAGAACTAATGACGTCCTCTCAGAAAAATCGGACGTCATGCAGCGATGGAGCGAATTTTATAGAGAAATGTATGCGTGTGATGATCTTAGTGAGGGATCTGGGGATGACGTCGAGACTGGTACGCCAGACCCGGACCTCGATGACACTGAGGTCATCAGTATGAAAGAGATTGAACGTGCGATTCGAAGTTTGAAATGTGGTAAGGCTGCGGGACTAGACAGAGTTACTGCTGAAATGGTAAAGTATGGTGGGCCTCGCGTCTGGGACAGCTTTCATCTGCTGTGCAATTTGTGCTGGCGGACGGGGGATGTCCCGGATGATTGGCGATCCGCAGTCATTGTGCCTTTATATAAAGGTAAAGGTTCACATTTTGACTGCGGGTGCTATCGGGCGATCAGCTTGACCAGTTTAGCAAGTAAAGTTTATTCGAAGGTTTTGACACGTAGGATGCAAGAGAAATCGGAAAGATTTTTATGGGAGGCACAATGCGGATTTAGACCTGGAAGAGGATGCACGGATCAAATGTTTTCTCTCCGCATGATCACGGAAAAGCTTCTGGCTGCTAACCAGAAGATTTTCTGTGCTTTTGTGGATCTTGAGAAAGCATTTGATAAGGTTGTAAGGAAGAAAATGTGGGAACTGTCGCCGGGGTATGGTGTGGATGGTCGATTGCTAAGGGCTGTGCAGTCACTTTACTGTGACTGTAAAGCCTGTGTGCGGGTAGGGCATGACCTGTCACCCATGTTTAGCGTCCAAACGGGCGTAAAACAGGGTTGTGTCATGTCTTCCTGGCTGTTCATACTGTATCTCGACAGCTGTTTACAGAAACTGAAAGATAGCTGTTTGGGTCTGAAATTGGGTGACATTAAAGTAAATTGTCTGCTGTATGCTGATGATGCAGTGCTTATTGCACCATCAGAGGCAGAACTGCAGGCATTAGTCACGTGTATGAAAGAGGAATGTGAAATTAAAGGTCTCCGCTTGAATGCTAATAAAACTAAGGTTCTGGTATTTGAAAGGGACGAAGAGAGAACGAAGTGTGAAATATGGGTAAATCAGGAATGTCTAGAACAGGTCAATGAAATTGTATACTTGGGGAGTGCTTTTAGCCGGAATGGAAGATGTGATTTAGATGTGGACAGGCGTGTCGCTGCCGGGAACAAAGTCAATGGTGCCCTGACTGCGTTAGTCAAAAGGCAAGGCGTAGTGAAGAGTGCACGCCTTGCAATACATAACGCAGTGTTGGTACCGACTTTGTTATATGGCAGCGAAACCTGGGTAAGCCAGAAGAAGCATAAAAGCAAGTTGAATGCAGTGGAGATGCGATCTCTTCGTAAAATGTGCGGCGTCACCATGGCTGACCGAAAGCGAAACGAAGAGATTCGCAATATGGCAGGTTTGAAAGATGACCTTATCACAAAAATTAATAAGGGCGTGCTTCGATGGTTTGGGCACGTTGAGCGAATGAGTGAAGACCGAATGGTGAAGAAAATATATAGCGCGAAAGTTAATATTAAAAGGTGTCGAGGTAGACCGAGACTAACTTTCGAAGACCATGTGAGCAAATTGCTCGAAGAGGGGAGGGTCAAGAGTACTCGGATACCTAGACGTGCATGTATGAAGAAGATGATGAATCTGAAAGAAGCGAAAGAGGTATGTAAGGATCGTGACACTTGGCGATCTGTTCTCTCTGGCTACCCCGTCAGGGATTGTGCGTGACGATAAGTAAGTAAGTAAGTACTACATACCAAATGAAGCGGAAGATAAGTAATGCCGGTGACGAGTTAACAAAATCACTAATGATTGAAAAATAAACGATAAAAGATTTTTTTTATATTAACTAACAGTTCCCCTTTTGGTAATAAAGTAGGATATTTTCATCATCATCACTTCACAAGTTCACTGCTGAACAAAAGCCTTCCTCAAGGAATATCCCAAAGCACAGTCCTGAGCTACCTACATCCATCGAATTTCTCCATCTCTTACCAGGTCTTTATTCCATCTAGTGGGAGGCCACCCTACACTTCACGTGCCTACCGGTATGAGGCTGCCACTAGAGTAGAGAACCTTTATTGGGTTGTCGGTGCTTCGAGAAATATGGCCAACCATAGGGTTGCCAGAAGGTCGGGATTCATCTAGATTCTCCCGACATTCTAAATGATCTCCAGACTCCCGACAAATCTCAAAATATCCAGACAAGCAGCTTCTCTTCACATCACATCAGCCTTTGAATTAATAAAAGCTGAGTTAGTAATTAGACTGAACTTTAAAGTAAATAGTTTGAATTTTAAATCTTTTCTGAGGAATCAAATTGGTGGAAATAAATAAATTATAAATAAGTAAATTCTAATGCGAAATACATGTGGCAACCTAAAAATTTTATGTACTAAATTAGTTATGTGTCAATGTTAAGTATTTTTGTAGCCTATTAAATTTTTTTAATTTTTTTTCTTCCGACAACATCTCCGAAATCCTGACATTTTCAAATTTTGTGCAGATATTTTAGTTTTCCGATCTGGTATTCCTACCAACCAATGGCTAGTTGGTCTATGTCGGTTACTCAGATTCTACTGCGGATATCCTTGTTTCTTAGTCTATCACGTTGAGAAACAATAGGCAATAGACATCATATGAAACCGACATCAAACAAAGAAGACTAAAAAATTATAAGAGGAAGGATATAGACGGACTCCCTAAACAAAAAATATAAACTCAACTAGATTGAGACATACGATAAAACAAAGGTTTATTTTTTAAGGTTTATTTGAATATCTTAGTTTTACGTAATATCAATTTTTTTTTAACGAATTTAAATTTATTAAAATATACAATACTAAAAACTATAATAATAATTAAAAAAAAAACTAAAACTAGAAACTTAAATATCATATAGTCCTACTCCCCGCGGTATCGTGCCAAGAACGCTGGCTGCGTTTCCCCGCTGAATGGTTATACTTAGCCTTTGAGCAAGGAAAGAACCAGCTCTCTTATCACCAGCAGCAACGACCAGCCGCGGATGGAGTTCCTTTAGGAACCTCACCGCACGCGGACCCCACGGACCGATAGTCTCTACAGCAAATGGCACAAATATGTAGTCATCTCTCAGAGACTCATATTTACGCCACTTACTCAGTTCAGCTGCCTCTGATGCCGCCCCGGCTCTAAACGAGGTACCCCTGAGATGAGAGACCGCCAGAGTGTATACGCAAGTAGCATCCCACACTAGGGCTTTACCTCTCTCCCAAGGGACCAATGTCATACCGTCGGGTCTCCTGCCATCGTCTCTAAATATTCCACAAGGCTCTAATACCGAGGGAACATTTATAGAGACAAGAGCCCTATCAAATTAAATATTACAAAAACTTACTCAGTAAATATTAAAGAACCTACTTACATTATATATACTTGTCCAAATTTTTGTTTCATAATCCAATCAGTTTTATTTTACTATAAATAAAATAGTAGAACTGGCATTATTACGTTGATATTATTATTTGCAAGCGATATAAAATCAATAATTGATTGAAAATCGCATCAGGAAATTGTTTGCAATTTATTTGTTTTCATTTCATAATCGGCTTACTCGTTTCTGAGAACTCGTTTTGATGGTGAAGTGAAGACAAATCGACCTATTGTATGTCACTCTTCTCGTATTTAATTGGCTTCAAAGTTGTCTACATCTTATTTTTAATGATTGTCAATTAATCCTTGAAAACATTTTAAAATGCAGTAGAAAAAACTAGCCAATTGCATTTTCATATAAGATAATATAATAGGCCCTTTTTACTGGAAATGAGGCATTCCATCTTAGTCCTCACGGGTGACAACGCATCTACATTTTGAATTGTAATAGAGGATAGATGTAGATGTCTATGGGCCGCAGGAACCACTTACCATCAGGTGGACTGTGTGCTCGTTTGTCACCCTTATCCTATAAAAAAAAAAAAAGATAACAGTAAAACCACACATTACTTAGATTACGCTTATATAGATTTCAGATTGATTGTAGATAGATTGTACAATATCTAATTTTAATTATAAAAGTGGAAAATTGTTTTATTCAGCGTATAATAGTATTTGGGTTAGTAGTAAGATCCTTTTTGATTAAGAGTGATTTCAAATCTCTCTATCCTTCCATCCATTACAGCCTAGAAAAGTCCGCCCTCATATTGGTGGAAATTCGACCGTAATTCATAAATTTCTTTTCTTTTTTTTATATTAAGCAAGCTGTAAAGTATAGTAAAGTTGCAGCCTATTTACGTCCCACTGCTGGGCACAGGCCTCCTCTCATTTCTGAGAGGGTTTTAGGGCAAGGAAATGTCCGCCGCCATTGCGTGTTGGCGAACTTCACATGTCTTCGAAAATATTTTTTTTTTAT
Organism: Parnassius glacialis; assembly: GCA_033319125.1. NCBI lineage: Eukaryota > Metazoa > Arthropoda > Insecta > Lepidoptera > Papilionidae > Parnassius > Parnassius glacialis. The sequence goes on from JAVANC010000008.1 coordinate 18,296,640, forward strand.
TTCTCAGACATGCAGGTTTTTCAGACAAGCAAGCTGTATTCCATTCTAAACTACACATTAATATATAATAACCAGATATCAGACATGTTTAACGTCCATGTCACACCTATGCCGGTAGTTGTTGGGAGCATTAAGCTCGAAGTTGTTGACAAGTATGTTTACCTGAGACGAATAGTGCGACTAGGTAAGTCCAACTTCGACCGAGAGGTTAATCGACGGATTCAACTCAGCTGGGCAGCGTTCGGGAAACTACGACACATCTTCTCGTCAGACATACCTCAAAACCTTAAAACGAAATTGTACAACTAGTGCGTGTTGCCAGTGATGACTTACGGATCTGAGACGTGGTCCTTCACTGCTGGCCGTATGAGGAAGCTCAAGGTCGCTCAGCAAGCTATGGAGAGGGCTATGCTCGGGGTTTCTCTGCGTGATAAACTTAGAAATGAGTATATCCGTAGTAGAACCAGAGTAACCGACATAGCCCAACGGATTAGTAAGCTGAAATGGCAGTGGGCCGGCCATATAACTCGAAGAACCGACAACCGATGGGGAAGAAAGGTTTTTGAGTGGCAGCCTCGTACCGGCAGACGAAATGTAGGGCGACGCCCCACGAGATGGAGTGACGATCTGGTAAGACATGCCGGAAGTCGATGGATGCAGGTGGCTCAAGACCGTGCTTTGCGGCATTCCTTGGGGGAGGTCTATGTTCAGCAGTGGACTTATGAAAGGCTGTAATGATGATGATCATGATGACACAGATATCTATTTTACAAAGTAATTATTTGTTGGCAACATTAAAATAATTTGTACATAATCTCCATTCTTTGCGAATGTTTGACCAGAGACTATTAAATGTTTGACATTCGCCTTGGAGTAGCAATATACATAATATTTACTCTGAGACATTGGCAGTATAAACGTTAACAACGTATGTTTTATTTAATTTAATTTGTGTATTTGTAACACATAATAAATATAAATTATCGCTTTTCATACAAACTTTAACTATGCCAAATCTCATAATCCTCCGTGCATGGTTTTTATTTTATGCATTAATACATAGATTATTTGCATTTTAATTATTAAATGTTTATGATATCTGAAATATTTAAAAAGAACATTAAAATCCAATATTTGCTTTTGAGTAAGAAGTAAAAACTCAAATTTAAAATGTTAAACCAGCTTCCACTTAAAACTCTTTAAAAACAATTTTTATCATTAATTACGGCATTCGATTTACCTACATCGAAGTTCTGTTTGTCCTACTTATATATTACTTTATCAAATTGGTATAATTATATAAATGTAAACAATTAGATTATTCGTCAACCATATCATAAAACATTGATTTAATTTTATTTTACTTACGTCATAAAACAGATTGTTAAGACTTGAAAGAAGTATAATTGGGTATGTTATGGTAACAGCCTAAATATATTTTCCACTGCTGGGCACAGGCCTATTTTCATCACTGAGAGGGTTTTAGAGCAAGGAAGGGTCCACTGCGCTACCATAATGCGTGCTGACGGTCTACACATGTCTTCGAAATATTGTTTTGATTTATTAGACACGAATTATTTCTTCATCATCAGGCACGTGGTAAATCAGCACTTCAAATTGCAATTAACAGATTTTTTTGTACCGGTGGGGATTAATCTCAGGTTGCTCGCATTCTGTGAAATTTACAGCGAACAATTAGCCCTAGAACATCAGCCCCTGATCTTACCTGGCCATGGCCAATTGTTATAATGTAGCTATATAAATATTAAGAGAAATAGGTATCAATCTGTCGCTTAAACGTAATATAAGATTTGGTTCATTTGCAATATAATTTATCTTATTATAAAGTATAATAGTGACGTGCAGTTTCGTGGTCACTTGGAAGAGAAGGCCAAATTGGCCTCTAAAAAGCTTGGCGTGCTCAGCAGAGCGGGACAGTATTCCATGCCGGCACACCGCCTGCAACTTTACAAGGCGCAGGTTCGGCCTCACATGGAATACTGTTCCCATCTCTGGGCAGGGGCTCCCCAGTGCCAGCTCCTTCCACTTGACCGCATCCAGCGCAGAGCGGCTCGAATCGTCGACGACCGAGTCCTTTCCGATCGGCTCGACTCATTGGCGCTGCGAAGAGATGTTGCATCTCTTTGCATTTTCTTTCGCATCTACCATGGGGAGTGCTCTGAGGAATTGTTCGGATTAATCCCAGCCGCCAAATTTCACGAACGCACATCGCGGCAGAACTCCCGATACCATCCACACCATCTGGATGATTGGCGGTCCACCACTGTGCGATTTAGAAGATGTTTTCTTCCTCGCACGACTTCCTTGTGGAATCCATTACCATCAGCGATTTTTCCGGACCGATACGACTTAGGGACCTTCAAGAAAAGAGCGTACTCCTTTTTAAAAGGCCGGCAACGCATCTGCAATTACCTCCCTGGTGTTGCAGTTGTTCATGGGCGGCGGTAGTCACTTACCATCAGGTGAGCCGTATGCTCGTTTGCCCCCTCTCCTATAAAAAAAAAAATATAAGGAAGTCCTGGTAGCTCTAATGTGCATGTTCTTTGAATTTGTGAGTGACCTAAGTGTTCTCAGATGATATGGGTAGTTTCTTTATAGGATAAAGGTGATAAACGAACACGCAGTCCACCTGATGGTAAGTGGATGCTGTGCTTCATAGACATCTACATCTTTCCTCGACAAATAATCAGAATACAGATGCATTGTCAGTCATGAGGATAGGATAAGATGGAATACCTCGATTCCAGGAAAAGAGGTCTCCGGATCTCTTCACTGAACATACAAAACACAGCAGCATTAAGCTGCTATTTTACGCTGGTACTTTGCAGTTGCAATTTTAGTAGGGCCGCCGGGGATTAAACTCCATCTAGTGGGGAGACGCCACAGATTCGTTCGACGGTACGGGGCCGCCACTCGAGAACCTTTTTTCCCCATCGGTTGTCGGTTCTTCGAGCTTCTTGGCCGGCTCATTGCCACTTCAGTTTACTAATCCGTTGGACTATGTCGGTCACTCTGGTTCTACTGCGGATATCCTCATTTCTAACTTTATCACGGAGATAAACTTCTCCATAGCTCGCTGAGCGGTCTTGAGCGTCCTCATACGACTAGCAGTGAAGGACCACGTCTCAGTTCCATAGGCCATCACTGGCAACACGCACTGGTTGTACAGTAGAACGTCACGACTACGGTATTGTTTTAATTCTCCAAGGATTTTTGAGTAGCTTGATTCTGTTTAAATTTTAGGCGTATGCATACTGCGGAACCATGTAACTATACAATAATAGCCACTAAAATACAAAATACGTAAAAACGAAGAAGAAGCTATCCAGTCCGTTTTAACGTACTACCACGTACGCCATGTTGCAGCTATATTAGTAGTAGCACGAATGGGTTGGCTCGGCGGGGGAAGGACTACGCTCTCACATAATACTAGCGTAAAATGGAGGCTTAACACTGCCGTATTTCTTATGGTGAGTGTAGATAATCGGAGACCATTTTTACTGGTAAAGAGGCTTTCCATCTTAGTCCTCACGGGTGACAACTTATCCGCGTTTTGAGGCCCAAGAAACTTTTAAGACATTTCCAACTACTACACAAATAATATTAGGGTGAAATAACAGGTTAATGTTGCTGTGTTTCGTATGGTGAGTGTGGAGAACCAGAGACCCCTTTAACTGGTAACGAGGCATTCCATCTTAGTCCTCAGCGGTGAAAACGCATCTAAATTTTAATATCATCTGCATCAAGAATAGGTGTAGATGTATATGGGCCACAGCATTTACTTCCATCAGGTGGACTGTGTGCTCGATTGTCACATTATTATTTAAAAAAATGTTCATAGACATATTTTCATTTAGTTCTTATAAAAGTGTAAACACAAAATATATTTTTGTTCGCACACCAAGGAAACAGGTTTTTTGGTAGCGTCTCTTGAGTGATATAGCATAAATATCATTACGTGGATTCAGACAACCACTTATATGTACAATACGTTTACCAACACGACTATTTAACATCAAAAAACGGCGGTCGAACATTGGCTTATCCATAACAAGAAATATTCCACATATTCAAACATTAGTACCTAATTTCCAAACGTCAAACATCAAACTCACCTCACTCATGTCTCTCAGAAAAACATGTTTATTACTTACATTCACGCTTTGCTGAGAACAGCTCTAAGTTCCACGACTCATTTACGAGCAGAACGATACATTCAGCGCCTCTGCCCGATCATTTCGAGCTAATTAAACCCGGGAACAGCATCGTGTGCACAATTACTCCGTAATTAAAAATAACTTATTAATTTTCGTACAAAACGCGCGGCGCTCTTGCTCTTAATTGAAGAAATTAATCACGCTAATGTTGCGTGCCTGTTAATTTTCAGGGCATAGGGGCCAGCTTTGTGCTCGAATCTGCATGAAATGCGTTGGGATGGGATAGGACAGTGTAGTGTAAGGAATACAGAAGTATAACAGTAAATTTATTTTAATTTGTTTTGTTTTTAAGGTTCCGTACCTCAAAAGGAAAAAACGGAACCCTTATAGGATCACTTTGTTGTCCGTCTGTCTGTCTGTCTGTCTGTCTGTCTGTCAAGACCCTTTTTCTCAGGAACGCGTAAAGGTATCAAGCTGAAATTTATATCAAATAGTCAAGTCTACTGTCCCTTGGGGCTGTGAAAAAATCAAACTTCTAAGCCAACGCAATCAAAAGATACAGCCGTTTATGCCGCAAATTTTCGATATTCGCAAGGGAATCAAAAATCAAAACCTACAGGGTACTTCCCGTGAACTGAGAATCTTAAAATTTGGCACGAAGCAACGTATTATAGCACAGATAAAGGAAAAATTGCGAAAAGCATAAATTTTTAGTTACATCATATAATAAAAATATTTTTAATAATTTTAAACTCATATACCTACGGATTTGTTCGGAACCCTCGGTGCGCGAGTCCAACTCGCACTTGGCCGGTTTTTTTTTGTTTTATATGACAAAAACATACATATTTTTACTCTCTTTGATATACATACCAACTAAAACTTTTAATTAAAATTAGACATACAAATACATATTTATTTAAGTTAATAGAGAGATTACTTATAACAAATGGATGTTGTCTATTTATAAACATAAAAAGGACTGTAAAGTGCATTAACTTATTGCGTCATGATAATTTAATTTTAGATGTTGGCTTTAGAAAATAATGTATATGTTTAATAAATAAGACTATTTATATAAATAAAAAAAGTAACCGTAAAAAGAAAAGGATCGTGTCTATTCACTAAGATAGTGTCGGTACACCCGGAGTTAAACTTATTATTTTGCTTTTATTTTATTATTTTTACTGTGTTTATAAAAGTTATAGTAATAAAATGCAAATATTAATAATAAATGCAAGTTAGGTAGCAAAGTACTTTTCACTACGGCACTTTTTTTTAAAATGCCAAATTCTCCTGCGGGTGTACGTCGCATGCGGTGATCTTTGACGTCGCGGCGGCGCCTTTGACAAAATGTGGTATATGCCAAGGCGGCGCGACACACAGGTGACCGTATCTAAGCGAACAAATTATAGTGGCTGTGTAAGAATATTCATCTCTCAGTTCATTTCTTTTTTAATTGATTCTTCAATATGTCGTACCAGGCGACTGGGGAAACAAACAGCTGCAGGTTTTCTTATAACAAACATAAAATACAAAGACTGCAAATATCCCCCTATTAGACAAGCTAGGGAGGAGGAGAACCATCTATATATATAGATGTATAGATGTTCTTCTTCTCGTCGTTGCACTGTATACAGAACGGTCGTGGTCGTGGAAGACAGCTGACATGATAGCCCATAAACATCTGCAACACCAGAGAAATTCCAGGAGAGCTGCAGGCTTTTTAGAAAGGGTACAAGCTGAAGTAAGTCTCACGACGCGTCACCATCCCTACTTAGTTTTGTTAAGTTAATGCACTTATGCATATACCTCCCCAAAACACATTGCTAATGGTAAGTCCATCACATAGGTTCTTTTTATAAAACTGAATAAGTGACTACTGCAGTCCATGAAAACCTGCAGCCTACATCAAACAAACAAAGTATTAATCAAACTGGATCTTTATTGCATAGGATATAAAGCTTTTCTCCTTTCAGTTAACTGTTTACGTAGTCGGGTTTTTTAATTACTGTTCTAACCTTTGGACTTATTTTACTACTAGCTGTTCCCCGCGACTTCCCTCGCGTGTTAGGGTTTTTATTTTTTGCGCGGAACTCTAATTCTTTTTCTAAAATAAAAGTAGCCTACGTTACTCCTTATGACATCAGCCATCTGCGAGTGAAAGTCCTGTCAAAATCGGTCTAGCCCTTTCGGAGATTAGCCGGAACAAACAGACAGACAGACAAGAATAAAATAAAATATATTTTAGTTATAAGTACCGTATTTAATTCATATGCATTTAGTAAAAAGCTGTAATTTTGATATTACTAACAGACACTCCAATTTTATTTATTTGTATAGATTTCTTGCAGCATTTGTGTTTCTGTTGGTACTAGCAGGATCTTAGTGGTTTGCAACGGCGCCGCCAAGGGGGGCAAGGAGGTGTAGCTGCTCCTAGAAATTCAAAAAAATGTAGTCAAATGCAAAGGGAGCAGTCTTATTTATTGTACAGTCAAAAGCTCAGCTTTTAACAGTGGTAGAGCCACGCGGCAGCTTTTGCTGTCGCACGGATGGGCCAGCTCGAACCGGGGTGGTACCACGACCTCACAGAACACCAGCGTGAAGTAGAGGTTTACCTCTGCGTTTCGCTCATTGAGTGCAGGTGGCCGGAGGCCCTTTTTACTGGAAATCAGGCATTCCATCCTAGTGCTCACGGGTGAAAACGCATCTGCATTTTGACTTGTAATAGAGGATAGATGTAGATGTCTATGGGCCGCAGCAACCACTTACCATCAGGTGGACTGTGTGCTCGTTTGTCACCTTTATCCTATAAAAATAAATAGCTCGTGGAGCCTTACACATTGGAATTTGTACCGTTCTTATTACAATCGCTGAAGAGGTAAGACTCGCAATAGAAGTGTAAAGCTTCATGTGCTCTTGTAGTTACACCTTATCATCTATATATCAACTTGCTCCCCCCATTGGCCATCGGCAGGCGATGCCCTTGGTGGTTTGTTTATTTTTTGTAATGCATTACATGTTGAAGTTAAACCATTAGAAATAATCTGTATAACATTAAAGCATATATATAAGTTTTGAGCTGGCCTTTTTAAGAGTCAAAGATGAATTATTCTGACCATAAATTAGGTGGTACTTTTTTTGTTTGGTATTTTTTATAAGATTTTTGCGACATCCAGCGAAGGAAACGTGGTGACGGATTACGCTTAAAACAACAAGGTAGGTAGGTGAAAAACTGTGGGAAATGTAGCCATGAAAGAAACTATAAAAGAAAACTTAAATATATCATATTGGTGTGCTCTGTGCATATACTGTGGTTGAAGTTCTGAAGCTGAGGCACGCTCATTAGGAGCCACTCGAGCGCACCAGGAGGAGATAGCTCGGCGGGAATGCGATCTGTCATGTTGCCAGCTAATTCTCAGTTCGGTATTCAAATAGGCGGAACCGTTGCGACTGATCTATTTGTTATTTTAATTTTGACCTGTTGAGCCATGTACATGATAATTGTTTTTGAGTGTAATATGGTTAGGGTAATATAATATAATATGGTTAAGCCCTACATGTAGAAGAAAAAGGGAAATATTTTCTGTGTTTTAAAATTATTATTTTTTTGTTTTTAAAAAACTAGTAATGCTATTAAACATTACTAATATACCCTTTAACCACTGCTAGTAAGCTTAAAATGCTTGTGTTAGAAGTCGTGAACGACAGTAGTCGAATGGCGGATACGAACTCACTGCCTTTCGAGTTCACGGTCCGCGCCGTGCCTAGGCTACTGACGCTTGAGGAATTAAATTCTCTATTACTTTTGTATATTCCAAAAATTAATATGTGTACTCCTATTTCTGGCAAATAAATGCATTTTCTTTCTCTCTAGTTTCTTTAAAAATGAAACAGGAGCAGCAACATTTTCCTGATAATAACTCAAAAATACTGCGGTTGCCGACCCGCCTATAGCGTGGCAACTATGGCAAAGTTCCCCCATGAAGCAATTTAACAGACCTAAGTTCAACTTTCGACTATTGATAGACTGTAATGAATGAAAAGCCGAAATTCTTTATTATTCCTTAAAAGCCAAAAACATTAAAAGTTTCAATAGAGAAAGACGTATTAAAACGCCCGCTCATTTTTATCTTCAGACACATTTCTCAATCACAAATAATTAACGATCGATATAATTATTTATTGCTCTCGCCATAATAATTATATTGTAACAATTATTGTTCCGTAAAGGAGACATTAAGATATAACATATCAACGACGTACGCTTCGCCGAATTATAAACTTCATCTTATCAGGGCGTGTAGTTGAAAACAGTCTATATTCACACTAAGTAAGGACCAATATTGTATAAATTAAAATGATTTATTTAGTTATTTCTTATGTTGCTTACTGTATCTGTAAAAGACAACGTTGTTCGAGTGTACGTAATTAATAATTCTGTGGTAATACCTATTTAAAACTTGCGTTTTGTGTTAGGCTGTTATTACATTTCGATCATATTAGATAAATTATTCATAGAAATATGAGAATATTATTTAGTTTTACTTTATGTACAATATGTCTTAGGCGCTGCGCAAACGTGGACACTTTTTGTTACCGACACGGCACACCATCACAGGGAACCGTAGTTGCTGATACAATCGTTATTACTTCTGGACATTGGTAATAACTCGTTGCTTGTTTTCCGTCAGTTTCACCTTGGATGTCGATGGAGGAACATTACCATAGATTGTTGTGTCGATTACACGTTGACGTAGACGTCATCGCCGTCAATATTTACGTTTCCAGAAAAAAGGGTCAGCGGTTCTCTACACTCACCGTACGAAACACAGCAGCGTTAAGCTGCTATTTTACGCTGGTATTCTGTGAGAGCGTGGTCTTTCCCCGGTCGACTATACTACTAATATAGCTGCAGCATAGCTCTATCACGTATAAAAGTTAGGATAGATGTAGCATCGATTTACTATTAGGTTGACTGTGTTCGTTTGTCACTCATATTCTATAAACAATTAAAACTAACTTTTTATTAGATTTATATGGTAGATAGCATATATTGTTAGCAAACTAAACTCCTTGTCAATGAACTATTGCGTCATTTTATTACAAGTATAATTTACATCTAAGATTCTAACGTAGTAAACAAGACATTTCACACATACATAGGAAGTGCATTAAGTAGATAAGGGACATTTGTAGAAACGTCAAGAGAGCAATCATTCATTGCAATCCATTCATGCGTTCATTCATTGCGACCTCAAAATAGCGCGTTTATCTGTTTGTAGGTATCTCAGGCAGGAAGTCATAAAGCACTCAATACTTGCGTCTCTATCACTCGTTGGCTTCTGTCAACTTGGATTTTCTTTATTGTTCGATTGGAAGCATCGTTGATGTGTCGTCGTTGTTTCAATTAGTACATAGTTAATTAAAAGCTTAAACGATCGAATGGATTAGTGGACGTTACGAAATCTTGATCTTGGCCGTATTTTTACGTCGTCGACATTAAAAATAGGCACGTATCAAGTTCCAATAAATCTAATTACAAAAACTCCTTTGACCAAGCTCGTTATTAAATTATCGGTGCAGATATGCTGAGCCCCCAAAGTTTTTCTATTATTGCTTGAATTCCCTTTATTTACCAGGGGGTAGCGTTTCATTTATGACTATGAATTTCTGTCGTGGATTACTTCAAGCAGTAAACTTCAGAAAGCCAGTTTTTTATAGAGTAACAGTTCACCTGATGGTAAGTGGATGTTGTGGCCCATAGCCATCTACATGTATCCTCGATAAATAATCAAAATGCAGATGCATTGTCACCTCTGACAACTTTGATGGAATGCCTCTTTAAAACAGTTTGCCGAATTGGTGTAACTATTAACATAGGAAAAGAAAAAGAAGTATGTAGTCTTCTTCTTGAAAATAAAAAGATTCTTCACCAACAAGTCACAAGACAGATAAAACTATTTTTCTGAACATCATCATCATCATCAACGTAACAGCCTATCGAAGTCCACTGCCGAATATAGGCCTTTCCTATAGACTGTTATTATTACATCATATGGTGTATATTTACCATAGTTGGCACGATTGGCAAACAGTTTGTTACCCCGTTTTTCTTATTCTTTTTTTTTTGTTTAAAAAAATTACCCCCACCCTAGGATTTTCTCCTGTATCGTGGAGACAGTTTACAAACATAACTTGCACGAGGACAAATATCCAGGCCTGGAACAATTATTTGTAGGCCATACAAATACTTGTTTCGTGCGGGATTCGAACCCGCGGCCCCAGCGCAACAACTCATTGCTAAGCCACTGCGCCACGGAGCCGTTGTTTTGGTTTTTTATCAAGAATATGCAACTGCCAAACTCATTTTTTCTCTTTCTCCCTTCTTGCAACACTCACAGGATGATGGTGGCGTTCCCTTAACAATACTTTATTTATATACATATAATACATCTGACTTCCTCGTTGGACGGTTGATCTTGTGGTCTGGAGTTTGGTCCCCGGATGAGATTAAAATAAAATTACGTGGTAGAGCCATACTACAGCTATATTGGTAGTGTAGTTGTAGCACGAATGGGTCGGCTCGACTAGGTAAGGACCACGCTCTCACAGAATACCAGCGTAAAATAGCAGCTTAACGCTGCTGTGTTTCGTATGGTGAGTGTAGAGAACCGGAGACCCTTTTTACTGGAAACGAGGCATTCCATCTTAGTCCTCACGGGTGACAACGCATCTGCATTTTGATTTGTAATAGAAGATAGATGTAGATGTCTATGGGCCACAGCTACCACTTACCATCAGGTGGACTGTTTGCTCGTTTGTCACCCTAATCCTATGAAAAATATTGCATTGTGCTGTCAAGAAACGCCCAATAACAGCCTGGAGTCAGGAAGTTGGTTGGTTGGATCTCTCTCAGGCCGTATCGAATTATTCCATCGGATTATGAGACATAGACATCTCCTATTGGTGGAAGAATTTGCCATCACCATGTTTGGCAAGTGACTTGTCTTCCTGTTGATCTTTAACTATCGTAATCCAATAGGTCCTTTAGGTTTCTTCTATAGTTGCCTCTTTCAACACCCAAAAATTGAAATGGGCTTTTGGATACTTTTACTCTCCATAAAATGAGCAGAATACGTAAAATTGGACAAAGTCAGAGTCTTTTAGTGAATAGGAGAAGTTTAAGGATAGTTGTAAAATAAGAGAACTATCCAAGCAGTGTCTGAAGAGAAGAAAATGTAAACAACATATTGGTTTTAAAACTGTTTCAGATTAGAAATTTACTTGACCAGGATAGAACCATTGTCAGCTGTAAATAAAGTCTTGGATCATGAATATGTCGGTGGTAATTTTTTAAATCACCAGCATCACAATTTATTGATATTTAATTCTGTAATATATTATCACCTTCCAACCTTTGCTAATTATCTAGTGTCCGTAATACAAAGGCATTATTAAATATTAATAAAGTATAACAATGACAATTTATGTCTGCGTTGGTGTTTCGAATACACAATGTAGAAATTATATGAAAACAAAAGTGGCGTGTGTGTATACTCTCAGTATTAATATGGGAGACCCATTAAACAGGGTTGAAACTTTACGTTCCACATTAAAGAACCTTAACACGTCCTAACACGTATTGATAATTATGTGTGCGGCTCCTTTTGTGCCCCCGCGGACAACTGCTCGCACAAGAATAAAGGCTGCCGTCCACCACAACCTAATGTTAACGTAGCTATATACACGAATCCGTATACAAGAATCCCTTGATCTAAAATATTGGAAGGACCTGTGTTCCGCAGTGGATATTTGATATGCTGTAATTTTGGTGATGATACCCGAGATAATGGGATGAAGGGATACATTTTTTTATTGCAAAGAGGATCATAATAGGAATTCTTAAGGACATTGAACTAAGAAAAAAGGGCCTGGACGTCCGCGCCGTAATTTGATCGACATAGAGAAACATCCACATCAAGTTAAAACAAGTACAAATTAATGAATGAGTAAATACATGACGCTTTAATTTGCAAAACCTCCCTGTGATTATCCCTGTGAAGTCTTACCTGTGGCAATGGTTCCTGGCACCCATAGTCACAGGGGACTGACGTATTCCTGATGTTATAGTTGTTCTGACTGCTTTCAGTTTTTAATAATTATTAATTTTTTGAACCGGTCTATGCACAATGAACTTGTAATATTTTGAAATCTTACAGTGGTGTGTGAATTAATAATAAGATTACAAATATATTAATTGTGATAAAATCCGTAAAAAAATATTTTATATCAAGTGGATAAGGTTGTGTCAATTGCACAAACTTGAATGACAAATATATTGTAGTGATAGTCTATATTTATAAATATAAATGTATATGAAATATTACGTATCTTACATCATTAACTGTGCTACAAGCATCTCAGTCAATAACCAAGCAATCAAGTCCCTTAACGGAGGGTAAACCGATATTGGACCTCAAACAAACATAAAAATGGATAGTAAAATTTTATGACCACCGATTTACTGGTGACTGTGAACTATTCCAACTTGAATAGGATTGAACCATTGTACTGATTTCATATAATGACATTCTTAATGGGCTAAAGAAAAAAAGCATGCACGTAAGGATACATAAAGCAAAATTAACATGCATAAACGAATAACAGTATACTTGAGGTGTATTTGAATGCAAATAAGGAATAAACTGCACAGATATATTACAATATTGGTATAATTTATAATTGTAGTAACTTAAACAAGTGGGATGCGGGAAGTAAAGACCTCCGGAGGAGGCGAGGTTATAGCCGAAATAAGAATTTTTTTTTTTTGGTTTTTGGCCATTTTGACACTCTAGGAGTGTAGTGAGAACTTTTTGCCCTTATTCAACCATGACCCCCAAAACATTCCCTACCTGATAGGCAATTGAAACTGACTATGGCGAAATTTCGAGCCACCCTCCAATTGTTTGGATTTTGGCCATTTTGACCGCCTAGGAGTGTAATGAGAACTTTTTGCCCCTGTTCAACCATGAACCCTATGATATCCTCTACATGATAGGCTATTCAAACTGACTAGGCCTAAACTTCAAATCACCCCCCAATTCATTTCTAGTCTTTACTTCCAAATTATTTATAATGCCGAATAACAGCTGTCAGCTTTCTGGCTTGCGGCTTTGCTTTTTCTAATTTGATTTTCAGATGATGCCTTCACGACTGATTTAGACTACGGGATGTTATGGCGTGTTACGAATCCCCTTTTTGAAGTAATCAACTGCGCAGGAAGTATCATAGTGCCCCAAGAGTAACGGCTAATACAAAGGCTCTAACCTTCCTGTGCCCATGTAGATAAGAAGTAGACAAGTAGTACACTTTCAATAAAACTAATTTTAACTTTATAATTCCCAACGTTTTGGGTGCCTTATAGCACCCATGGTCACGGAGAGGGACAGTTTTTTGTCTGATCTACGCAAAACGAACTAACAGCATCTTTAATTCTTGTAGTATCCCAAGACCCAGTATTTTCTCTATTTGGATTGTTAAGGATAATTTTTAATTTTAATAGCCTTGCGAATCCTTAATACGTGACAATATTCTTTGCAAGGATTTTTCGTTTATCAAATTTGATTTAAAGGCTGTAAAGGTCTTTCGATTGACGATCCTGAAATTGTTTACAGACTGCAAACTTTAAACACCAACAGTTTACTAAGATTAACTCTTCGAAATGTATAACCCTCACTTATATTGAAGTTAGTGAAATACATTGACAACATATACGATTGACAACATCCTAGTCGATCATTCTATCCGATTTCGTGGCAAAAATATATCCGATTTAGTACCTGTTAGGTAGGTTAGTCGAAACCGTTCTTTGAGTAAGCGTATTATGTGGTGGTAACCACGACTGATGATCGTGTGGTCCTGAGTTTGAATCCCCTGAATCCCGGGTCGGGACAAAACCAGTAAATGGAACCATCTGTCAAGAAAAAATTTCAATAGCAGCCTGGAGTCAGGAACTTGGCGGCGTTTCGACCCCGTGCCTCGGAAAGCACATAAAACCGTTGGTCTGCGCCTATGGGATTGCCGCCCTATCGGACTATGAGAGTTGACCTGTGCTTGCTCACACACTCGTGCACTATAATACCACGTTGGGATCGGTTGCCGCGACCGTGATTTGGTCTGGAGCCTATTACATGGGCTGCGTTAGAAGTTATAGTAGAGGATTAATAATTTAGAACGCACTACCTGTTCAAATAACACATTCCTCACAGCATGGTCTTGGCTAATATCATTCTTTTATATCGACGGTAAGCTACATAAAACCTATAACGTTTTTAAATTGTGACCACCCAAAGAAAAATACGTTTCCTGGTAAACGAGCCGCGTCGTTAAACCAATTAACCGAGAAATATTCCCCAAAACTCTTATCTCCCCGTTAGATTTAAGAGGAAGCTCTTAAAATTTTTGTTGGAAATAATAACAACAGTTAAGGAAAGATGGTTATTTCATGACATTTAAAATGTTTGTAAAAAAGTTAAAACTTACTTAGAGGAACAATTAGTAAGGTTATTATCATCATCCTTTTTTATAGAATAAGGGTAACTAACGAACACATAGTCCACGACTTAGAATCAAAATGCAGATACATTGTGACCCCTGAGGACTAAGGTGATGCCTCGTTACCAGTAAAAAGGTTCGGTTTTAGAGGTTTTATACACTCACTATACAAAACATAGCAGCGTTATTCTGTTGTTCGCTCGAACCGATTTTCACTATAGTTATGTAAAGCTAGCATAACTGCACTGTAGCTCTACCATGTACAAAATCATCGAAACTGTTCACCATGAGTCTCTTTACAGTTAAGAGAGTTTACTATAATCGCTACGTATCAGATTAGTAGTCTTAATATCAGACGTTTGCATTTTCGACGCAGCCCTTTTCTACCGACTTCAAAAAGGACCCGGTACTCAATTCGACTGTATGTTTTTTATATGTGTTACCTCAAAACTTTTTACTGGGTGAACCGATTTCGATGATTCTTTTTTTAGTTGGTGCTTCCCATGTGGTCTCATATAAATTTGATCAAGATCTGACCAATAGTTTTCGAGTTATTGTTAATAATTTATATTGAAGTTGGTTGTTCAAAACTTTTAATTATTACATACTGTTTTGTCACTATAAATATTACTTACTAAATTCATTTATCAAATCAAAAGATATTACTGTCATTTATTGTGCAGCGGTAGTGAAAGAGAATCAGCTAACCCATATTATCATCCCGTGGGTGACGTAAGAGGTGACAGTGGGAAATGGAGACAGCAGATGGGCAGCAGCATCTTTCTGATTTAGCACAAAATAGTAAGCGGTTGCCAACTCCTGCCAAGTGTGAAAACTATGATATATACAGGGCAGGTCTACCTTCAGCAGTAAGCTTTGATGGGCTGTAATGATTGAATGAAACAGAAACAGAAACTTTTTTATTCAATATAGATTATAAATAATACTTATAGCAAGTCACTCCTTTGTTTAATTACCACTGGTTTGAAAAGAATTATAATATCAGTAAAATGTGTGGTTAAGTATACAATCAAAAACTGACGAAATATATATATATATACTAGCTGACCAGGCAGACGTTGTTCTGCCCTTTCCGAACGACCATTTGCTTTCCCAAAAAAACTCCTGAAATTAGCATTAAAAATTTGAGGGTCACTTATCGGGATAAAAACTATCCTATCTCTCAAGTTGGACCAAACTGCACACAGTCTGCAATTTTTTTTATGAAATCGGTTCTATTTGTTGAATACTTACAGCTACACGTGGTGGTTATACTACTAAATTGTAGCTTATATTAAACGTTTGCATTTATAACATAGCGCCATCTATTAAATATTTACTCAATCCAGTCAACAGATATCGTCATCTGACAGAATCGTTTGGAGCTAAGAGATAATCGTGACTGTCAAATAATAGGCAAATAATTTTCAATAAAATAATATTGTATTGCGACTATAAATTGAGATGTAAGCTATCCTATCTTTTAAGTTGGACCAAACTGCACATTGACCAAAAATTTCATTGAAATCAGTTCAGTAGTTTAGGAGTCCATCGCGGACAAACAACGTGACACGTACTTTTTATATATAAAGATATATATATATATATATATATATAGGCGCGCTCTGTTCAATGAAGGGCAAGTAATGCAACGTGCTACGAGATTTAGACTTTACTCGCATCCCGGCCTTTTTATAAATAGAGCGCTATATCATAGCATATTTAAATGTATATAGCGTGCTATTTTATCAGATTTACAGCCGTTTTGAAGTCAGTATAATTACAATCTGTGAAACATACCGTATTATTCCTCACAGGTGACAACATATTTGAAGCCTTCTTCGTTTAGAGTTTGTTACAAGTGTATATGTGATGCAATAGAATGGGTGGCTCATTTATGCTCATAATGTTACAACAAATACTGGTGATTTTTTCCACTCCGCGCCCATGACGTTGCTACAAAAGATCGAATTACGAGTGCTATTTTATTTCATAGAATGAAGGTGACAGGGAACACACCGCCCACCTCATGGTAAGTGGGTGCTTTTGCCCATAGACATCTACATCTATTCTTTACTAAGGATAAAAAGGAAGATGCGTTATCACCCCTGAGAACTAAGATGAAATGCCTAGTATCCAGTAAAAAAGGTCTCAAGTTCTCTACACTCACCATACGAAACACAGGAGCTAAATTTCAACGAGTACCAATTATTATATGCAACAAAATTGATAAATGAGCACACAGTTCACCTGATGGTAAGTGAGTGCTGTGGCTCATAGACATCCACATCTATACTTATGAATTAAAATGCAGATGCGTTGTCATCCCTGGGGATTAAGATCGAAAGCCTCGTTTCCAGTCAAAAGGGTCTGCGGTTCTCTACATTAATCATACGAAACAGCAGAATTAAGCTGCTATTTTACGCTGGTATTCTGTGAGATCGTATTCCTTCCCCGGTCTGAACCCATTCGTGTTACAAACATAATATAGCCGCAGCGTGGCTCTAACACTTATAAGATATTATACCAATATAATTTTCTATAACTATCCAATATGATTTTTTAAAATATACCATTACTAGAGCCCAATGATTTCGTCAATCTTACTTAGCGGTACCATGTAGCGACATCTATGGAAATGTATTAAATAAAGAACGATGTATTTAGCGCGTCAAATTTTCATATCGATGTACATCGCAACCGCTTCCGTAGATAGATAATAGATGGCGCTAGAGTAGTCAAGTGAGCTCGGCCACGGTGCTTATTGCTTTGTAAGAGAGATAATATTCTAAATAATCCAACTATTATATTAAATCTTTATATTAATTTATCTTTATATATTATATTATCTTTCCTTTGAAAAGACGCACTTGTATTCGAAAACGATTGAAAATGCTACTTGGGTCAAATCATTTTGCTTGTATAAAACTCAAGATAGATAGAGTATAGTCTAAGAGCCTCCACTTAAAAGTTTGTCGCCGAAACAGCTCCAACACTTTATTCGGTATAAACCTGCGTCTCCTAATCTACATATTTATTTATTATTATGTCTCTATTCGGCGGTTTTCCGGTAGCCACTAATAGTTTTATCCCATTAATGTTAATTATATATTCACCGGTTCATCTCAAATTATTTTTATGAACTATAAACTTGACCGGGGCGCAATTTGTAAATGAAACCCGAGAGCTAACATTACGACATAATTTATGTTTATTCGGAGGCTGTGTTTGAGTGAGAGGCCGGCTGTGGTACTTTGACTATATGGGTTTCTTTAATGGTTCAAATAAGCACTTAATAACTAGTTTTTTGTCTAATTTAAAGTTACTTCAAATAGTATGCGTTTTGTGTAGTGAATTTATCCTACATTTATGACCTCATGAAACTGATGACCACGACTGGGATATTGTGCTTAAGGGGAAGGCCAGTCATGATACTTTTTACTTTAGCTGTGTTTGATTAATTATAAAACTAATTATAGTTAAGAAAAACAACCATAGGGTAAACGATAAAGAAAATGACTACAAAACTTTGTATCAAACCCAATGCAGCCTATAAAAGTCCACAGCTGTCTTATAGGCATGATTTTCGCATAGTTGTCATGCTTGGCAAGCGGGTTGGCAAACGCGTTATTTAATATTTTGGTTTATTTTCAGGAAGACGCTGCTGCCCATTTCCTGCTTTGTTTCCCTCTTTCGCCTCTTACGGCACCCACGAGACGACATGGGGTAGTGAATATTCTTATATCGTCACTTCACATAAGTTAAGCTTAACACTTCTGTGTATGGTATGGTGAGTGTAGAGAACCGGAGACTCTTTTTACTGGAAAAGAGGCATTCCACCTTAGTCCTAACGGGTGACAACGTGTCTACGGGTCGCAGCAACCACTTACCACCAGGTGGACTGTATGCTCGTTTGTCACTCTATCCTATAAAAAAAATTGCTAAGAGAAACACCTCCAAACGAAAAAAAATTGAGCAAAGAATTATTAAAATCCTCTCTAAAATAATATGGAAATAATTATGTAAATATCGTTTTAAATTTGGAAGAGCTATATTGTTTAATTAGGAATGATAATGATGATGATACCATCATCATTATCATTCCTTTATTTTTATTAAGTTATATACATAACTTAATAAAAATAAATTTGTCGGTATAATAAGCGCGCTACCTCATCACCATCATCATTACAGCCGCAACAGTCCACTGCTGAACATAGGCCTCCCCCAAGGAATGCTACAAAGCACGGTCCCGAGCCGCCTGCGTCCGTTGTCATTCCATCTAGTGGGGGACGCCCTATATTTCACCTGCCGGTACGAGGCTGCCACTCGAGAACCTTTCTTCTTTATCGTTTGTCGGTTCTTCGAACTATATGGCCGACCCATTGCCACTTCAGCATAGTAATTCTTTGGGTTGTGTCAGTTACTCTGGTTCTACTGCGGATATTCTCGGTTTTAAGTCTATCACGCAGAGAAACGTCAAGCATAGCCCTCTCCATAGCTCGCTGAGAGACTTTGAGCTTCCTCATACGGCCAGCAGTGAAGGACCACGTTTCAGATCCAAAAGTCATCACTGGCAACACGCACTGGTTGTATAAACTAGTTTTGAGGTTCTGAGGTATGTCTAACCAGAAGATGTGTCGTAATCTTCCGAACGCTGCCCAGCCGAGTTGAATACGTTAAGGCGCTACCTACTGTAAATTAAAAATAATTTGCCTATAACCTTCGCGCAAGTGTAAAGAATAAGTTGACAAAGCTTTATCGCAATCTAACGAATGGTATGGCAACGCATAAAATACGAACAAACAAACATTACTTTTTATATATGTATTAGATATTATGCATCGTATAAACTTTAATTTCGTATAGATTAAAGGAAGCACGCGAAGAAAGTAGGAACATTTTTAATTATAAATATGTTTTTTTATCTATAAACACTAAGTCAACACTTGCATTACTTTCATTATATTATATCTGTTATAGGACTACGGGTCTAACGGGTATAAGTGAAAAGTCAGTGATCTCATAGCAATCAACCTTTTAAAACAATGGCTTGGATTAGTGGTTTGTGTACATGATTAGTAACATACTAAACTGCACGTCCTGACTTCATATAAAAGCCGAAATTAATAATTTAATATTTACTAACTTTATGCGAAAACTCAAAGCATTCGAATGGCTCCTCGAACCTAGTGTAATTTTCATAACCTCACATGAAATGAAAATTAACGAATACTTCACTAACAGTAAATAGCCACTGTAAGTAGTCAAAGAAAATAAAGAAAGAAACATTTTTTTTCACCAGCACACAACATTGAGAAACATTGTTAAGTGGTTGCTCATATGTGATGGCCCATAGACATCTACATCTATCCTCGTTTGTGAATAAAAATGCAGATGCGTTGTCAGACGTGAGGACTAAGATGGAATGCCTCCATTCCAATAAAAAGGGTCTCCGGGTCATTAAACTTCTATGTTACGCTGGTATTCAGAGAAAGCCAGATTCTTCCCCGGTCGAGCCGACTCATTCTTTCTACAACTATACTGCTAATATAGCTGCACTATGGCTCTACCTCGTCAATTCTTTGCTTAATTTATTTTTGTTTAGAAGCATTTCTCTTAACCAATTTATTTTTGTGCTATTTTAATCTCTTTTTTTTTATAGGATAAGAGTGACAAACGAGCACACAGTCCACCTGATGGTAAGTGAGTAAAAAGGGCCTCCGGCCACCTGCACTCACCAAGCGAAATGCAGAGGTAAACCTCTACTTCACGCTGGTATTCTGTGAGGTCGTGGTACCACCCCGGTTCGAGCCGGCCCATCCGTGCGACAGCAAAAGCTGCCGTACCTGTAATAGTATGGTCCTTCCCCGGTGGAGCCGACCTATTCGTGCTACAACTATACAATTAATATAGCTGCAGCATGGCTTTACCACGTTATGGAAATGCAATCAACATGCTTATCGTCCCTCGAGGAGTAATATAAAATTCTGAATCTAATCTTAATAGTTCTCTTATATTTCAAGGATAATAAAGAACTGAGATAGTTATGGTACGTAAGAGTAAGTTAGTAAGGCGCTGCGCAAACCTAGATACTTTTGTATCTTGTGTGAGATACAAGCTACCAATGAATATTTTATTTTCATGTAATCAATATGAAATCGGTTATTCCTGTCGCAGACGCAGACACTTTTTGTGACCAGTTACTACCACTTGACATATACCAACCGCCAATCAAAAAGAATTCGGTGTAGGTAACTGAAAGCTTTAAGTCGTCAGTTTAAGACACAAGCAACACAAAACAAATTTTCTTACAATTGTACGGCGCTGACATTGACGTGGTTGATTTTCCTGTAACTGACGACGTCTACGTCAACGTGTAATCAACACAAGCAAAGTCAAAGTCAATGTTCCTCCATCGAAATCCAAGGTGAAACTGACGGAAAACAAGCAACGAATTGTTACTAGTGACCAGAAGTAGCAAGCGTCGACTGTGTCCGATTGCCACTAGCGCACACAGCGACTATGGTTTCCTGTGATGGTGTACCGTCTCGGTAACAAAAATCTCCACGTTTGCGCAGCGCATTTGTAAAGCAACTGACAGCCCATCTGTGGTTACTGTACCTCATGAAAAGAATAGCAGACAACAATTAAATTTAGATTATAAATAATTCTAATTTAAAGTAATTTTTTACTCTTTACTTTTTGGACATTTTACATTTTACCTGCAGCGTACTTTAAGCCATGTGTTATACACTTAGAGTACTTATAACTCTAAGGTTATATATATTAGCTATGTTCTTTTTAACTTGCGGTAAATTACAAATATTTGTATAGGAAATCGCATGCATTATATTTCTAATAATTGCAACACTTTATTAGTTTTTTTAAATCAACGGATTTTCTTAAAATTATTTCCCTCCAATATACGCTTGTCAGTTTTTGTTTATTTGCTGTATTAAGGTGCGATATCGCCGGATTTACATTATAATATAATTACTTATTGCGAAGCTGCAAATAATTATAACACCTTTAATAAACAATAAAATCGAAATCGATTTATTGCACGTGATTAAAAATACAGCATTAAGTGTTGCTATAAGCGCATCCGTCAGTCCATTTTCTACCGAATTCAAAAAGGAGGTGGTACTCAATTCGACGGTATGTTTTTCTTTTTTTTATATGTGTTACCTCATAACTTTTTTCTGAGTGAACCGATTTCGATGATTATTTTTTGTTTGAAAGCTGGTGCTTCTCATGTGGTACCATATAAATTAGATCAAGGTCTGACCAATAGATTTTGAGTTATCCTTATTATATTGAAGTCGGTTGTATAATTTTTTTGATTTTAAATTATGTTTTATTGGCGTTCTTAATATTTTTTTATAATGTAAGAAAACGTTACCTCCACACTACGATTTTCTCCTGTACCGTGGGGGCAGTTTACATACATAAATTTCACAAGGACAGAAGGTTCTTATGGACTGCGATAATAGTGTTAAAATCACGTCAGCAGGAAGCAACTTAAAAGGTATGAGATTTTTATTACTGTGATTTTATAAAACTAAAGTGACAATCGAACTTACAATTCACCTGACGGTAAATGGTTAAGCGTCTCCCACACACAAGCGGTTTGCTGTGGCGGCTATCCGCGAGCCGCTATTCCAGCCGCTGCAACAACACACTACCGCGGTCGCAACGGCGGCCTGAAGCGCCATTCGCTGTGCTGCCTGAGCTACGATTAGACGTCATTAAACATGACTAACCGTGACGAAGTCTTATTATATTCAGAAATATTACCATATATTTTGTTTTTAATCCTAATACTTTAGTAATCACGGTGGGAATTATCATAAAGTACTGGATAATTTTGCTCTGTTTCTATTATAATCTCTGACTTTAGAACCATTTTTCACGCGGTACACGCGGCCTGTTGTAAAAATTTTCAACTGACTGCGCTGCGGCCACCGACTGACCGCGTACTCGCTAACACACATTGTTGTCGGAAGGGGCGGAGCATGCGGCTGCGGCCAGCCGCTTGCAGATCGCGACATGGCCGCATGGGTTTGCAGACTTTCTTACATTGCAAGCGAATACAACTGACCGCCACAGCGGCCGCTACCGCAAGCCGCTTCTGTGTCTTCAGACAAAGAAGGTTACAGATGCCTTGTCACCTCTGGGCACTACGATAGAATGCCTCTCATTCTGTAACTATACTGGCCCTCTAACGAAGCTGAAGCATACTCAGAACACAGCAAGCACTACTATTTGACGGCAGAAATAGATGGACTATCCAGACGGACTCTTAGACTGAAAAGTAGTCCTACCTGCTTGCTAATAAGTGGTTACTTTTACCTATACAGCCTGTTAAAGTTCACTGTTGAACATTGGCCTCCACCATAGATTGCTTATAGGTGGGATTTTTTTATTATTTATTTATTAAGAAGCCAACATGATATTGTACAATGAAAAAATGTTTACAAATTTTATTGATTAATCTAAAGTTTAGTACATATCATACTTATGGGCTAACTTAACATGTTAGAGTAAAATAATAAGTAACGCACATTATTGTTGAAAAAAGAAGAAAGGATAACAAAACAACCTATTTTATGCATAAAGCAAAAAAAAAACTTTTTTCTACAATCACCCATGAGGTGATCTTAATTTTGTTATAAAAATGTTTTTCAATTTTGTTTTTAAAAGTGGTATAAGAATCGATGAATATGTCAAGATCGACTAATTTAGAAATTACATTATAAGTTTTTAAGGTTCTATTAATTGAAGCTGATAATCCGACATTTGTTCTACAATACCTAGTTTTGAAAAAACTATAATTTCTTATTCCAGAATTAGGTCTAGGAACAACATATCATATTTCACCTAAAAGATTATTCGAGCTAATTTATTGGGATATTTGCAATAGTTGCATCGCTTGACAAGCGGGTTGGCAACCACAGTTTTTTTATTTTAGTCGTTATTAGCAAGACGCTTTTCATCTCCAGATGATTCCCTTTGTCGCCTCTTACGACACCCACGGGATGATATGAGGTAGTGGATATTCTTACACCGCCAATACTCTGTAGCAATAAGTGGGTTGTTATGTGCAAATGTCAGACACTATCTATATAGCTAGCAGTGAACTATGATGAGCTGAGTAAGATAAAGAATATATATAGTGCTGGAGAGTGGTCAGCTTATGGAGTCCTCAGTTCTTTGTTTAAAAGCTCCTATTTGCGTTAAACTAACGAATAGGTGTCATACTATAATATAATGTTGTATTACGTACTAGTTATCCGCCCTGGCTTCGCACAGGTGATTTCCGGACCTTGAAAACAGCGCCACCTAACGGGTCCAAGTGTGAATCTAAACCATCCAGGGATACAAACACAAAAAAAAAATTCACCAAAATCGGTCGAGACATTTTCGAGTTTTAGCGACACGGACAGCAATTGATTTTTATACATAGAGATTATTTATAATGCGCGCAGTATAAGAATAGGATTGCGTTAACTGACAACTCCTTCGTTAAACGTCATTTTTCATGACAACTACACGTTAACTGTTTCAAAATTCTTATTTTTTATTAGTAGTTAAATAAAACAAAATGGGATAACAATGTAAAATTAATAACGAATCAAAATTATTATCTGTTATTATTTAAAAACAAGTTACTATGTATAAATATATTTGGAGTTAAATTTTTTGCACATCCTACACAATGCTCTTGAAGCTTTGTGAAGCCACAGAATACATAATAGGCGAAGCAAAATATCAGTTCGACAGTCCTATTTATATCGCTTCGTGCGCGCAGTTGCCAAATTCTGATGATGTCACTGTTAATTTTTTTTTAATCAATAATCGGAATATTAATCATCGCCATTGATTAACGATTCTTAAATGACGCAAATGAAACAGATGTTTCTTCGATATCATTTAACATACACATCTATTTGTTGAATATCAAAACCGAATCTTGTTTATAGTAGCGTTCGATAAATTTTAGTAAATATATAAAGTCATCCAAATAACTGTCTTGGGCCATACGCGGGTCATACGCGGTAAGTATTGTAGTTATTAAATAATATTTATTTACTTATCCTATATTGTATTCACTATTACAAAATACATTTACAGTTTTAAGCAAATATACAAACAGAGGCGGATATGCGAATTTTCATACGAGTACTATTTAGTGAATTATAAAATTCATTCGCTAACCCAAGGTTATCTCGCCTACAGTTATCTACGGCGTCAAAACAATTAGGTGGTCTCACTAAACTACGGGTATAAAGTCTTATAATTTTTTATAGAAATATTGAGATAAGACTAATAAGGTCATTATGATTAAAGCACATTGAATTTAGACTTTATAGCAATTATTTTAATTACTTGATAAAACTCAAAATTCATCTGAAACGGATACAACTTCTTTGCTTATAGGAACTGTTTAGGTAATATAAAAGAAATGAATTAACTAAAGGTAGTTAACATCCTAGAGTTCTATTTTCTGTCAATTGTTTATAGCAAGGATATTGTTGCAAACAAAGCCTCTCAGAGCATGTTAAGGCTGCATCTGAATGACAGGGTGAGAAATTATGTTATAAGAGAAAAGGGTAATTTACGAGGTGATGTTGTAACCAGGATTAAGAAAGGAATGCTTCGGTGGTTTGGTCATGTAGAAAGAATGAAAAAGAAAAGAGTGACAAAGCAAATTTATGTTGCAGAGCTGAACGGCAGAGTCGAAAGAGGACGTCCTAGGATTAAGTTTATCGACCAAATTGGCGATATATTGTTATGGGCTAAATTATGCCTACCTTTAACCGACGAGCATGTATGCGTAGGTATATGGATGTGAAGGGGGCGAGAGAGGTGTGTCAGGATCGTTTCAAATGGAAGTCCGTAGTCTTTTCCTACTCCTCTGGGTAACAGGCGTGGGTGTTCATGTATGTAAAGCTTCTCAGAAATTCCCAGTGCCCAGAAGTGCGACGTATATAGAATGTAAACTTTACTTTTAACTTCACATTTATGAGATATTCCATTTACTTCTCAACATAGCCTTGCCACTGTATCGGGCAGCATCGTCTTCCTAATGACTACCATAAAATAGAAAACTGCGGTTACCAACCCACCTGCCAAGCGTGGTAAATATGGCAAATATCCCTCTTATGACGCAATCTATTGCGAGGCCTATGTTCAGCAGTAATCTTTCATAATAAAATAAAAATAAAAACAAAATGCAGCAGTTACATTTTGTGCAAGCAACATTCCACGACAAATTTATTTTAAATTAATACTATCATTGTATTAAAGGTTGAAACCATTTAGTTACGGCCACAACAAACGATAAGTAAAGTGTATACAACGGAGTTAGCTTTCCTGGATGAAATAATTCAAAAATAACCTTTAAGTTCTCCACCACCTTGAATGTCATTGTATTTATAACAAAAACCAAACTTGACACAAGAAAACATCGTATTTTTGATAATAACTATACCAAAGTGACTTTGTGTAAGCTACTGCAGAGACTACTCTAGAATTTTAAAGTTTTTTTTTATGGAATATAAGGGTGACAAATGAGCACACAGTCCACCTGTGACACATGGTAAGTGAATGCTGAGGACCATTGAAATCTACATCTATCTTTGATTAAGAATCAAAACGCAGATACGTTGCCTCTCCTGAGGACTACGATAGAATTCCTCGTATCCAGTAAAAAGGGTCTGTGGATACGAAAGAAAGAAAATGTATAGTAAAATCGACACGAGCACACAGACAATTAATTAAACACGCACACGAGAAACAAGCACACAGTCCACCTGATGGTAAGTGGTTGCTGTGACCCATAGACATCCACATCTATCTTCAAGAAAGAATCAAAATGCAGATGCGTTGTCACCCGTGAGGACTAAGATGGAATGCCTCTCTTGCAGTAAAAAGGGTCTCCGGTTCTCTACACTCACCATACGAAACACAGCAGTGTTAAGCTGCTATTTTACGCTGGTATTCTGTGAGAGCGTGGTCCTACCCCGGTCGAGCCGACCCATGCGTGCTATAACTATACTACTAATATAGCTGCAGCATGGCTCTACCACGTAAAAAAAAGTATGGCAAATACGCCATAATAATGAATACACACGCATAGCACACGCTCCACTGAACACTCTACACTCAGGCCTCAGCTATCGTGGTCAAAAATGCACACAATACACCTGATGGTAAGTGAATGCTGTGGCCCATAGACATCTAAATTTATCCTCGATTAAGAATCAAAATGCAGTTGCGTTGTCACCCTGAGGACTAAGATAGAATGTTTCCGGTTCTCTACACTCACTTTACGAGAGGAGGGTCTTACCCCGGTCGAGCCAACCCATTCGAGCTACAGCCACGATATAGCTGCAGAGTGGCTCTACCACGTATAAAATTTTACGCGGGTTTTAGCTAATTAATTTTTGACATAATTGAAACATAGCTGTTTAAGTTGTTTATATAAAATATATGAGTGCAGATTAAAATGTAGCTTAATTTTACTTACGAATAAACATTAACACTGCCCGATAAGCTCTGGTCGTATCGCTATTTATTTATCGTTGGGCCGTTAAAAATTAACTGAATATTAAAAATGGGAGCAACGCGAGAAAAACAAACTGGCCGTTATCGCCAAACTGTGCTATAAAATGTTAATTGTCATTGGTAATTGCAATTAAAATTAAAAGTTATTGCATTTGTGTTATCTGTGGGTCAGAGTGGTTATGTTAGAGTTTGATAACACGCATAAATGAACGCATTCGGTTTTTTATATGGGCATATGTTTTTAAGTAGTAAAGTACTTGTACAAGTTACTGTCATGGAAATAGTACGGCATTAATAATTTTTTGTTTGTTGTGTGGGTGTTGTAAGAATAGACTATCGAAAAGGTGAAAAGCATCTTTTGGTTTCCGATAGATGGCGGTATGGTGACTCGTGCAGCGCGTAGTGTGACGTCTGGTTCTGTGATAGTTATAGCAAATACTCCCTTCTTCGGGAGACTCTACCTCTACCCTTTTAACAGTGGTAGAGCCATGTGGCAGCTTTTGCTATCGCACGGATGGGCCGGCTCGAACCAGGGTGGCACCACGACCTCACAGAAAACCAACGTGAAGTAGAGGTTTACCTCTGTGTTTCGCTTGGTGAGTGCAGGTGACCGGAGGCCCGTTTGACTGGAAATGAGGCATTCCATCTTAGTCCTCACGGGTGACAACGCATCTACATTTTGATTTGGAATAGAGGATAGATGTAGATGTCTATGGGCCGCAGCAACCACTTACCATCAGGTGGACTGTGTGCTCGTTTGTCACCCTTATCCTATAAAAAAAAAGAGACCCATATACAGTAGTGGCTTTTAACGAGCTAATAATTACCATGATGAATAATTACTACTAAGTTGCGCCGCCTCTTTTCGGTTCACCTTTTTATTATAACTTGTAAACCTTTTTTTCTATAGGAGAGGGGGCCAACGAGCATGCGGCTCACCTGATGGTAAGTAACTACCGCCGCCCATGAACAACCGCAACACCAGGGAAATTGCAGATGCGTTGCCGGCCTTTTAAAAAGGAGTAGGCTCTTTTCTTGAAGGGAACACTAAAAATAATCTAAGATGGACGGAAACTAAAAATAATCTAAGATGGTTTCTTACCAACCCGTCTGTCAAGAGGGGTAAATATGAGTCGATCTTGCAAGTTATGACTAGTGTTTTCTTGAAAAGATTCAGCTATATACTTTAAAAGTATTTTAATGCGTGTGATATGCGTGTAGATCTGTTGATGTATCCCTCTACTGGATTATTTGCCTCGGGTTGAAATCCAACTAAATTTTTCTGTTTGTTAGAACGAGAAACTTTTCCTCTATTTTGCTTTTAATAGATTAAATAGCACTGACAAACGAGCACAAATTTTCAGCTGATGGTAAGTGAATGCTTCGGGGCTATATATACTTACATTTTACCTTCGAACAAGAATCAAAATGCATTGTCACTCTTTAGCGCTAATTAAGATGGGAACTCCGTTACCAGAAAAATATCTCCGGTTCTTTACACTCACCGTACGAAACACAGCAGCATGATGTTATCATACCATGAGAGCGTACTCTGTAGTGTTATACTACTTACATTTCATTGTACACTAATTCTCCATTCTGTTTTGATATTCTGCATTCATGTTTTGCATCACTTTATACTATTTCTCCATTCTGTTCTTGATTTTCTGCATTCATGTTTTGCATCACTTTATACTATTTTTCCATTCTGTTTTTGATTCTCTGCATTTATATTTTGCATCACCTTTATTTATATAGGATCCTGTAACGTTTTTACACAATAACATATCATTTTACTGCGTATATTCACACTATTTAGTACTTTTAAACTAGCTGTCAACGAAGCCTTACCTTTTTTTGGTCTTTTATTGAATTCTCTGTAACTCTACAATTTCAGGCTTCGGTGCGCTGTCGCGCATCAGTTTTTCCTATTTGAATAATATCTCATTTCTTACTTAAAGGTAAAGATTTTCCAATTATATTCCTAAAAACCAAAAATTTTATATTTGATAACCATTGTTTTTGTAGTTGTCATGGTAACTTTTATTCAAATTCGTCTCTGGTTTGATGTTCTTTCTTCATAAATACTTTTTGGCTGTAGGTCATTTACAATAAATTTCCTTTTAATTTAAATAATTTTTCCGTTCTCTCTAGAAAGATATAAAAGCCGAACAATCGGTGAAGAAATTCAGTCTTGCTTCAGTTCTCGTATCGGAAGCATCTTCTAAAGGCCTTATCCCGGGGCCGCTCAGCCCCGGGATCCTGCAAGCCTCTATCCTGCCTGAAGCCACTGGACTCTACGATCCGTTGCTCTGCCTGAAGTCGCCGGATCCTACAAAACGTTGCTCTGCCTGAAGTCGCCGAGATCCCACAAGTCTCTACTCTACCTGGAGTCGTCGGAACCTACAGACCTCTGTTCCGCCCGAAATCACCGGAACCTACAAACCTCTGTCCCGCCTGCAGTCACCGGATCCTGCAGGCCACTGCGCTGTCTGAAGTCGCTGAGGATCCTGCAAGCTCCTGTCTGGGCTGAAGTCGCCGATCCTGCAATCGCCGCATTCACCTGAGGTCGTCCCCTAGAGACGCCCACGCCTACCCACCTACGCCGTGCGTGCTCGTTCCAGGCGCTGAGAGCACGCTTGGGATCTTCGGACTCAGCTACGACATAAATCTTTTTTTTATTACCTTTTTTTTAAAAAAAATAATTTGTAAATCACATCATCCATCCTCACATTCATACTCCATTTTTGATATATAAAATTGTAAATACTCTTTTAAAAACTTAAATATATTATTGTCTTGGTCTATTTGGTTGTTTTGCTGATCGTAGGTTAGGTTTTCCTTCTCTTTTAATTGTCGCTTTACGACAACTCCTTCTGCCGACCTATTCGCGCTACAGTCATAAAACAGTTGCAAAGTGCCTATAACAAACAAACAGTTCGTTATTCCGAATTTGTCGTAAGAGGCGACTATTATGGCCATAGGTCTCGTGACCTACAATAGATGCCGCTATACTGCCTCGAAGTATACTGCCTCGAATACCGAATGCAAGTGACAGGAAGCAAGCTGCTGTGATCGCCTATCTATCTGCCAAGCCTGGAGATTATTTAAAAATGGAAGAGACCTACGTTCAGCAGTGCACTTTTTATACTGATTAAGAACAAAGCATGCGGTTTTTAAAACATACAGCATTGATTACAGTTCTGGATGTATTGAGAAAGTTATTGATTTTATTACACTGATGGTTAAGGTGAGGCGAACATCACTGGTCACATCATCAACATGTAAGTAATTTTTTTTTCTTTATAAAAACGTAACCTCCACATTACGATTTTCTCCTGTATCGTAGGTGCAGTTTACAAACATAAATTGCACAAGGACAAACATGTAGACCCGAATCAATTATTTGTGGGTCATACAAATACTTGTTCCGTGCGGGATTCGAACTCACGGCCCTTAGCCCTGCAAAACACAGTTGCTAAGCCACTGCGCCACGGAGCTGTCGTTTGTGCACTACTACCTGTTTATGGTATATGGATTAGTCTTCTAAACTTGATAAATCTTTAAATTCATGAGAATGTTTCGCTTATAACATTTTATGAAATTAAATACAATTGTCGCTGCCGGGAACAAAGTCAATGGTGCCCTGACTGCGTTAGTCAAAAGGCAAGGCGTAGTGAAGAGTGCACGCCTTGCAATACATAACGCAGTGTTGGTACCGACTTTGTTATATGGCAGCGAAACCTGGGTGTGCCAGAAGAAGCATAAAAGCAAGTTGAATGCAGTGGAGATGCGATCTCTTCGTAAAATGTGCGGCGTTACCATGGCCGACCGAAAGCGAAACGAAGAGATTCGCAATATGGCAGGTTTGAAAGATGACCTTATCACAAAAATTGATAAGGGCGTGCTTCGATGGTTTGGGCACGTTGAGCGAATGAGTGAAGACCGAATGGTGAAGAAAATATATAGCGCAAAAGTTAATATTAAAAGGGTCGAGGTAGACCGAGACTAACTTTCGAAGACCATGTGAGTAAACTGCTCGAAGAGGGGAGGGTCAAGAGTACTCGGATACCTAGACGTGCATGTATGAAGAAGATAATGAATCTGAAAGAAGCGAAAGAGGTATGTAAGGATCTTGACACTTGGCGATCTGTTCTCTCTGGCTACCCCGTCAGGGATTGTGCGTGAAGATAAGTAAAGTAAAGTAAATACAATTGTTAAAAAATATTATCACCATAATTATTACAGCTCATCACTAATAACTACTACAATGATATATTCCAGGACCATTCAAATATTGCTATTCTAGGTTCAAATCCAAATGTCTTCAAATCAAATCAAATCAATCAAATCAAACATTTATTAATTCATAAGCATGGGTATTACAGGATGTCACATATAAAATTATTATAAGATACAGCCATGTTTCACCTTAGAGGTATATGAACAAAATTGAAGTATATTTTTACATTTTGTCATCAAAAAATATTCTTATGTCATAGTACACTTTTTCAACAAGGAAGCCATTGAGCGCAGTTTTAAATCTTTTGATATCATTAATTAATCGTATATTTAACGGGATTTTATTATAGATTTTTGGTGCCATGCAATTTACACACATTCTTCGAAGAAGTGGTTTGCATTTGTGATTAACTTTCAATGTTCCTTCACGACGACTTCCGGCAGTATTCATTTCAAAATAAATTGGGTTATTTCGAACAAAGTTTGCAACCTCATATATATACATACACGGTAGAGTCAGAATTTTATATTTGCGAAAGTACGGTTCACATGAATCATCCTGATTTAGACCGAACATCGATCTAACACACTTTTTTTGCGCTTTGAGGACACTTTGTTTTTCAGTTGTGTTGGCCCAAAATATTATTCCATACCTTAAGTTTGATGCAACATATCCGTGATAGGCAGTTAGAAGAGTTTTAACACTGGAAACCTTCCTTAGTTTATAAAGGGCATAAGAGAATTGGTTTAGTTTTTTAATTAGATTATTAATATGAGGTTTCCATGTCAGCTTATTATCTATAGTCAAACCCAAAAATTTTGTAGTGTCTACCTCTTTAATTGAATTCCCAGAGTAGTTAATGTCAAAATTTAAAGGATAATTATTTCTTTGTTTAAAGTTTATTACATGTGTTTTTGTCAAATTAATTGTTAGGTTATTTAATGTCAGCCATTTGAATAAAGATGTCAATGTATTATTAATGTCAATATTTATGTTATTCTCATTATCATAAGTAAATAAAACAGTACTATCGTCAGCAAAAATAGTCATATGATGATTGATTACATTAGGAAAATCATTTATATAGATAATAAAAAGGAGAGGGCCCAGTACACTTCCCTGTGGTACTCCATAGTTTACTTGACGCTCTTTCGATCTGTATATTTTATTTTCACCGGTCTTAGAGTCAATTTTGGTTATATGTGTAATTTGTCTTCTATTACTTAAGTAACATTCGATTAGCTTAAGGGCGTTGCCTCTTATACCATACCTTTCTAGTTTGTTAAGTAATGTTTTATGATTAATGTTGTCAAATGCTTTGGTCATATCCATAAATAGTGCTAGTGTAGGCTTTCGGTTGTTAACGTTTTTTACGACTCTTTCCAAAAACTCGTATATAGCCATACTAATGGATTTATCTTTTCGAAAGCCGTATTGATGCTTCGAAAATAGATTATTGGTTTCAAAGTAATCGTTTATTTTTTTATATATAATGTGTTCTATTAACTTTGAAAATATTGAAATTAGTGAAATAGGACGATAGTTTTTTAACAGCTTGTTGTCATCCTTTTTGAATATTGGGATAGTAATTGCCAATTTCAATATATCTGGAAATATTCCCTGTTCTAAACATAAATTTATAATGTAGCACAAGATGTGAGCTATTATATTCCCTACTGTTTTAATAATCTTAGTGGAAACATTGTCAAAACCTACACTATTAGTATTTTTTAATAAATTAATAGATTTAACAACATCTAAGGGTATTATTGGGGTCAAAAAAATTGAGTTATGTTGACTATGTGGAATAGAAGTAGGTTCGGGCTTGTCCTTATCGACTGTTTCCAATGAGTTTGTAAAAAAGTCGTTAAAGGCGTTCGCAATTTCTGTCGGTTCAGTTACCTCTTTATCGTTACTTAATATACTGTTAATCTGTTCCTTAGGAAGGCTGCTATTATACTTATTAATTATCTTCCACGTTGCTTGGGATTTATTTTTTGACTGAGCTATATAATAGTCATTCTGTGCCTTTTGAGTAAGATTAATTATTCTCTTGTACCTTCTACTATAGTTAGTAAATATTAATTTATTTGTTGGTGACGGAGATAGTCGATATTTCCACAGGAGCTTACAACGTTTTTTACTACATAATTTAATGCCCTTTGAAATCCATTTCGGTTTCTTCAAAGTAGAGATTTTTATTTTGATTTCTGGAAAACATAAGTTGTAAAAAAGTGTGAAAAGGTCATGAAATGAGTTGAAAGCTTTATTTGGACAACTTGTCTCATATGCTTCACTGAAACTTAGACTTTTGATGCAGTTCATAAATTTCCTTATATTATCGAGAGAAAAATCTCGGTGGTAAGTATACCAGTATTTTAGCCGACATGTTTTTTTGATAGGTATCTTAAGGGTTTGAGCAGAGTGATCGGAAATTGTCAATTCTATGACTTCTCCTTTTGCACTACGAATATTATGTAACATATTATCTAAACATGTTTTACTGCGAGGTCTAGTGGGTTCATGAAATTGGCATTTTGTATTGTATTTAGATAATAGCTGTTTAAAATCTCTGGATATTTTATCATTTTTGAGCACATCAATATTGAAGTCACCGCATATAATAAATTTATAGTTGCTATTATTAGTAACGGAGCTTAATATATTATCCAGTTTACTAAAAAATAGAGCCACTAGTTCTAATTTTGACCGAGGAGGTCTGTAAATACAGACTATGTAGACCTTATGTTGTACTAATTTTATTGCCGAACATTCAATAACACCAGATATCGATTGGTTGATTAAACTTCTTACGTTTTCGTATTCATGGTGGTTTTTAATCAGAATACAAGATCCGCCATTACGTTGTTGTTTGCAGTAGAAAGACGCAAGTTTATAGTTTCTTATATTAAGGCGATGTAAGTCACTAGCTATCATGTTGTGTTCGGTTATGCCTATAATATCTATTGGAGTACGTTCATCATTAAGTATTTCTAAATTAACCATTAATGAATCTGATTTGGAGATAAGGCCATCTATATTTTGATGGAGGATATATAAGGAATTAGTCACGAAATAAATTATGAGATGTGTTGTAGTCAGATTTAGAATTACTCTCAACGGCCATATCGCAGTCAACTTGTGAGGTAGTAAAAAGGTAGTAAAAAGGTAGTAAAAAGTTCAATGGATCTATCCGTGATTTTCTCAAATAACTGAAATAATTAGTCTCATCTATATTATACTTATATGCTTTTATTTTAGCTTTAAATCTGTAACAGGCCTCTTGTAATCTGCTGGATCTTTGATTGCAAAGCCACTGTTTATTAAATGATTTATAACTTTAGCAGATGTAACTCTTTATAATTTACTTCATAAACACATGTTCTGGCTTACAGTTTAGTACTAAATCATTTAATTTTAAGAAAATTTTATCTCCACAACTGTAAACTGTATTGTGTTGATAAATAAAATTAAATAAAATAAAAAACCAAACGATGAGATTTCCTAGGCCTCGTTACTACGATTACGATTTTATGTCTATTGTAAACGAACATTTCAATTATATTACTTAAAAAAATAGGGTAAATGTTATTTTTGAGGGATGAGGTTATGATTGCAGGCTAAGCAGTGCACCATTGTTGCAATGGTTTCGATAAAAAGGAGAAGAGAGCGAGAGATAGACGGTGGGGCTTCAGAGGCAGTAGTTTGAATAAGCAGTAGCTAAACATATTATCAGATGGAATATTCCCTTGTCTTTTTTTCTATTTAAGTAACACAAATATTATAAACCAAAATTAATTAATAGTAAATACATGACAATTAGAATTAATCAACAGGTGGTCGTTTACTGCTGGCCGTATAAAGAAGCTTAAAGTCACTTAGCGAGCTATTTTTAGGGTTTTACTCGAATTATTTTTGCGTCACTAAATTTGTTGCAAGAAATAACTGATATAATCCAGCTGATCAAAATACTAAAATGTCAAAGAGCTCTAAGAACCAACAACTGATATGGAAAAAAAATTTCCGAGAGGCCACCAACCTAACCTAACTAGATGTTGTTACGAGCTGAAATAAACAGTTGATGGATGCAATGGCTCAGAACTTAGTTAAAATCTATGGGGGACTTATTTTCAGAGGTGGACTTGTGATGGTCTGTAATGATGGTGATGATAATGAATTATATAATTTGAAAATTAACTATATTTTTTTTTACTTTTACACTGTAAGTAATTTTTTTTATAGAATTAGGGTGACAAACGAACACACAGTCCACCTGATGGTAAGTGTTTGCTGTGGCCCATAGATATCTACATCTATCTTCGTTTGCGAATTAAAATGCAGATGCGTTGTCAGCCGTAAGGACTAAGATGGAATGCCTTTTTTTTCAAGTAAAATAGGTCTCCGGTTCTCTACACTCACCATACGAAACACAGCAGCATTAATCTGCTATTTTACGCTGGTAGAATACCAGTGAGAGCGCGGTCCTTCCCCAGTTGAGCCGATCCTTTCGTGCTACAACTATACCACTAATATAGCTGCAGCATGGCTCTACCACGTAAAAAAATTAATTAAAGTAAAAAAATAATATACTGTTAAAACAATAATAATTATTCAATTAAACTTATTGTTACCGTTTCATTTAGCCTCAGTAACGGTACTGAATTAATTAATTGTCCAATACAAAAGAAAGAAATCGATATCGAAATCAATACAAAACACGCAACTTAACCGGTAACTGGTTGACGCTACCACTAATGACTTGACAGTGACAAAAAAGAAGAAGAAAAAAAAGAAAAAATTAAAGTCGACGATAAAAAAATCAGCCGCTATTCCTCCTGTTGACACAAGGCACAGAAATGAGGCCGAGACTCTCTTAACTAATTTCTTCCATCGCTACCGTATACAGAGAGTGTTAATTGCCCTGTGCGAGCGAGATAATAAATGTTGAGCCATAAGCGTGACAGAGAAAAGATACGATAATGAAATAAAAACTTGTTCTTTTACCAGTTGGTGCACTCACACAGTAGCAAATAGCTCGTTAAAGCAGAGCTTTTAACCCTTTAATGATAACGAACATTTGTATAATTTAATGGCGTATTTAATGATTACTTTGCATGTAATTCCGTACCCGACACTTAATTTCAATTTAATAACGTAAAGTAAACAATATTTTAATTTAATAAAAGCTAAGAGATTTTATAATAAGTATTCACCTTAAAACTTAAGAGAATTTTTAAGGCAAGAATAATAAATGTGTTTCGTTAAGAATGCAAGGAACAATAATAATAAATTGATACTGAAGTGAATACTAAGTACCTCTCAAGAATCATATATGTTTTTTTATCTTTAAATTTATAATAAGAAAATTGTTTGGAAAACCCAAAAATGCACGCCCCATGAACGTTTCATTTAATTTTGAGGAAAAAAATAAAAATAGTGACAATAGTTTTTACAAGAAAAAAAAAACATAGAATCTGATCGACTTTCATTAATAACTTTTAAACAGTGTTCAATTCAATAACAATAATCAATAGGGATGCTCCTTAGAATATATTATGCATTCTTATTTAATACTTTGTATCTCATCTATATTGTTTACATTTCTATGAGTCTTCTCACCGACACACAGACCAACGGACCATAGAAGGCCTATTTATGTAGTATAAAGTAAATCAATTAGAAAATAAACTAATCTTATAATTTAATGTGTGTGGTTATTGTATCATTAATAATAAAATGGATTTGATGTCTAGCTAAAGTATAAGAACGATTTTATGTGGCGAAATTGAGGTATGGCCACATATTGTGAGTAGAGCACTCCCTCATGTTGTGAGGCGTGCAATAATAGATATTAATAATGGGTAATTATATTGATTGGTAATTATACAATTTCAATTTTTTAAATTAAGATTTAAATATGAAATGATGTTAAAGTTATCATAGCCAGTTTCGACTCGAAGACAATTATTTCAAAGCAAACTAGATATAATGGATCGTACAATATATCATAAGTGGACAAAGACGTAAAGCAGTTCCATATACCTACGTGCTAACACATGCGTATAGGCAGGCACGCACTAAACTATACGTGTTCGATTGATCTCTACAGGTTCGAATCTAGATTTGTACACGATATAATTCGATATACGGACTTCAAAACTTTACTTATTTTTAAACAAAATGTTGATTTTTTTGGGATTTGAACCCAGGGCTAGGCAGGCCTGTTACTCAATTAGATACTCTAACAAACAAGCGACGCAATCGTCATTAATTTAAAATAGAATGTTTTACCAGTAAATAATTATATGATACTACTCACTACATACAAATTTAATATTATTACTCTTCGACATCATTAAAGTACATTAATTTATCACATGTATACATTTTACACATCAGTTTGTTAATGTTTGGGCATTAAAAATTAATAAACATTGTTTTTAAATGCATTGCAAATAAAATAAATTATTGGCCATAAATTACGTTAAATAAATTAAATTGTTCGATTTAATCAAGCAGCAGCGGACGGGTTTGTGCGAAGAGTTGACAGCTTGACAGCGATTGGCACCAAGCACGGATGCGTGTATATCTTCGATATGGTTAATTAGTAATAGGGTTTAAATTAGCGAGGGAGCCACGTAGAGATCAGAATCGCGCGCACTTCGCGCTTTCTACTCATTCTATGAGTGATTTCATTGGCGTTACAATGCGTAGGCAGTGCTTACTCTACTACCGCGCTTTTAGTCTCTCATTGAGAAAAATTTGTTTATTTGTTAGTCTCTCATTGAGAAAAATATGAAAATAAAAATCTGGCACGGGTAGGTTAGGTCGAGTTTTTGCTATAATATCATATTTTGTACATTGTAGAGCCATGGTGCAGCTATATTACTGGTATAGTTGCAGCACGTATGGGTCGACTCGACCGGGAAAAACCCACGCTCTCACAGAATACCAGCTTAAAATAACAACTTAATGCTGCTCTGTTTCGTATTGTGAGTGTTCTCTACACACATACACCGGAGACTCTTTTTACTGGAAACGAGGCATCCCATCTAAATCCTCACGGGTGACACCGCATTTGCATTTTGATTCGTAATCTAGAATAGATGTAGATGTCTGTGGGCCACAGCAACCACTTACCATCAGGTGAGCCGCATGCTCGTTTATCCACTCTTCTATAAAAAAAGTGATCCGATTTAAAGGATTTAGAAAGCCAGTATATCTTAGTCCTCAGAGGTGACAACGTATCTATAGCCTTCATTATTTGAAGTTGGTGTCAGATGTCCATCGGATGCATCACCCACGTAAAATCAGGTAGAATGTAAGTTCGTTTGTAACTTCGCTTTTATAAAAAAAAAAAACATTTATTAGGTTAATCCCTAAAACCCAAAATACAGAAAGAATACGTTTTCTGTGTCAAAGTGTAAAAGCGTCTATCGGCATTTGAAACTCTAATTAAAATAAATAAGGTGTGTTTTTACTTCACATTCGTCCGCGTGACATGCAGCAGTTATCAAAAATTTCGGCTCAATGCAGATTTATTAAGGTGATGATAATTATACAATTTGTATTTTGGTATTATTTGTCAGACTCGAAGCACCCTTTTGAAATTTCGGTGAATTCATTGCGGTATTTTAATTAATTTTTTATTTAAAAGTGGTTATTAAGCGCATGAAAACTGAGTTGTTATATGATCAAACTTTTGCTAATAAAATCTTTTTTGTTTGAATTTCGAATCCCTGCTTTCAATATATATATATATAATAAAAACATCGAATATTGTTGTCCTTGTCTGGGCGTTCTAATGTCACTAATTCTGAGCAGGACCTATTTCATTAAATCATGTTATACCTACATCGTATTAGAATAGAATAGAATAGAATAATTTTTTATTCAATATAGATCACATTTGTAATACTTATTGAAAGTCATTTTTTACTTTACCACTGGTTCGAAAAAAAAACCTCTGTCCTGGGAAGAACCAGCAAGAAACCCAGCGGGACTTTTTTTTAAAGCAAATTTTACAATAATGGTTGTACTAACTATATAAGTACAAAATTTATTTTAGAAACAGCTTGGAAGCGATCACCTCATTCCCAGGGGTTATTATCAACCATGTATTCATTTATACTATAATAACCCTTTTTATACAGTTTCAACTTAACAAAACATTTAAACTTGCTAATGGAGAGAGCCTGTACACTTTCCGGGACCTTGTTGTAATAGCGTATACATTGCCCCAAGAATGAATTACTGACTCTGTGGAGTCGAGAAACTGGTATCACTAGCTTGTGTTTCTTCCTAGTGTTTACAGAATGCACATCACTTTTTTTACTAAAACTACCTTTGTTTTTGTGAACATACATTAAATTTTCGTAAATATACTGAGAGGCCAAAGTTAATATATTTATTTCTTTAAATTTATCTCTAAGAGACTCTCTCAGTTTTAGGTTGTAAATAGCTCTAATGGCCCTTTTCTGTAAAACAAAAATAGTTTCTGAATCAGCCGCATGTCCCCATAGCAAAATCCCATAAGACATTATGCTATGGAAATAACTGAAATAAACTAATCTAGCTGTCTCGACACTAGTGAGACCTCTAATCTTTTTTACAGCATAGGCTGCAGAACTTAGTCTGCTTGCTAGTTTGGATATATGGGGGCCCCACTGAAGCTTTGCGTCGAGAGTGATGCCAAGAAAAACAGTGGATTCAACAGGGCTCAGTTCTTCCCCATTTAAAAACACATTGGTACTCAGATTTCTAACATTCGTTGTTGTAAATTTAATACATTTAGTTTTATTTCCGTTTAAATGTAAATTATTAACGTTAAACCAATGCACTAATTTTGATATAGCATTATTCACTTCGTCACATTTAAATGATTTACGTTTAAGTTTAAAAATCAAAGAAGTATCATCAGCAAATAATACTATATCATGATTTTCCTCTACAATAGAAGGTAAGTCATTAATATACACTAGAAACAGGAATGGGCCGAGAATTGAGCCCTGGGGGACACCCATTAGTACAGGTGAGCCGGAAGAACTTTTACCATTAATAATAACTTTCTGCATTCTATTACTTAAATATGAAATAATAAGTTTAAGCGCTGTGTTCTTGACACCATAGTACTGTAGCTTCCCGATCAATGTTTCATGGTGAACGCAGTCGAAGGCCTTGGAAAGGTCACAAAATATACCCAAAGCATCCTCTAAATTCTCCCATGCACAAAAAATATGTTTAATAAGCTCAACTCCAGCGTCAGTTGTTGAGCGACCCCTTGTAAAACCGAATTGATTTCTATGTAGCAATTTATTAATATTAAAGAAACTTAACATTTGATCTAAAATTATTTTTTCAAAAATTTTTACTAAATGTTGGTAGTACAGAAATTGGTCTAAAATTGGCGGGGTCTAATGTACTACCAGATTTATATAAAGGTATGACTTTACTAAGTTTCATTAAATCAGGAAACACACCAGATTCGACGCTTGTATTAAATATAGTGGCTAGATAAGGTGCTATTATATCTATTATAGATAAAATAACTTTAACGGAAATCCCCCATAAATCTGCCGTTTTCTTAACATCAATAGTTTTAAAATATTTAACGATATCTTTTGGCAGTACTCTATGGAATTTAAAAGTATTTGAACAAGCCTTTACATTTTGTTTAAGCAATTATTCGGCGGCAGTAGGAGAAGAGTTTAATGATTTAGTTGTCAAAAAAGGAACATCAGTAAAATGTTTCTCAAAAGCCATAGCAACTTCTTGATCAGATCGGGTTAAATTATTGTTAATATTCAATTGAAAATCCGAGTTGCGCGGTTTGACCTTGCCCGTTTCACTATTTATTATTCTCCAGGTCATTTTAATTTTGTTTGATGCAGTTTTAATTTTGTTACTTAAATGTAAAGCCTTAGCTGTTGCGCACACTTTTTTAAATATTTTATTTAAAAAATATTAAAAATATTTATTAAAGATGATTCCCGCCTTTTTAATTTATACGAACTCATATCCATATAAAGGCACACAAATACAATTATACATATTATATTATAATTATAAACATATAAACCAAATGAAATGTGTTATTTAAATTTTTGCCGAACTATAATTTTGCCAAAATTATGCCGTTTATTAGATTTTTTAAAGCATTGTTTACTCGAAAGATTTTTAACATATTTGGAAAGTGCGTTTTAGAGCGGCTACACTGCCTGAATGGTAAAAGATGACCAGAAGAATCCATTGCATGTTCTGGATTAATCAAGTCTGCTGGTGTATACTAGTAATACTTTAATTTTAATGTCCCGCATAAACAACAATTGAGAATGGCATGCAGATGTCCCATATTTAAATATGTAAGAAAAATCGCATGCACGTTTTTTCAATTTAAAAGATTTGAAAAAAAAGTTTCCTTTCAACTGACATCCTCACAATAATTTATATCAATCAGTAGGTACTTACTATGATTAAATATAAATATAATGTTGTAATCTATGCAAAACATTTTCCTATTTCCTACATAAAAATATTGTACCACTCAAGAGCACACGCATTATTAAACGGTAAAATTATAATACATAAATATAAGTTCGCGCGCTCTGAAAGTTGTTTACGTATGGCTAAAATGCTACCACCATTAGCATTTGTTCGATGTAAAAATATTACCAGTAGTGCGTATAATTAGCCGGTTATATTGAATTATAAACAGCTAAGTAGCTAATTATCGTGTAATCCGTATATATCAGTGGCTCGGCGGTTGGAGCAACAGGTTATAGAGTACCGCGGCGAAATTATAAAGCTTTGTTTAATTAAAATATACAGTTATAACGACTGTTTTGTAAAATAGCGTCTTTACCCCATTCTAAGAATTTTACCTGTATCGTGGAGGTGATGTATGTACAAATTGCAGATGGACAAACATCCAGACCTTTTTACGTGGTGGTGACCAGATCTTTACGTGGTAGAGCCATGCTGTAGCTGTATTAATACTTAGTATAGTTGTAGCACGAATGGATCGGCTTGACCGGGGAAGGACCACGGTCTAACATAATACCAGCGTAAAATAGCAGTTTAATGCTGCTGTGTTTCGTATGGTGAGTGTAGAGAACCGGATACCGATTTTGCTGGAAAAGGTGCATTCTGTCTTAGTCCTCACGGCTGATAACGCATCTGCCTTTTAATTCGCAAACGAAGATGTAAATGTCTATGGGCCGCAGCAACCACTTACCATCAGGTGGAATGTGTGCTCGTTAGTCATCATTATTCTATAAAAAAAGACCGGAAATATTATTTATAGTCCAGACAAAAATGGTTCTTCTATGAGGAATTTGCACTCGCGGCCTTCAATGCCGAAGGCTTAGTTGGCGCAATACTGAAACATCAACTGTTTTGTATTTTCCAATCAACTATTTATTTTTAATGATATGACAAAATTTTAACAAGACTGACAACTAGCGTTTACAAAATATTTATTGACTTTCCCAACCGTCTCGCGCTCTCCAACTTACCTATAAATAATATTATGCACTCAGTTATGCGCATTTTTGTAATTGCGTGCGATAAAAGCAGCGGATCTTAATTCAAAGGCCTCACGCATATGCCTGTATATGGCAACACCGATACCGATATATCATTAACATGGGCGCAAAGAATAACGGCGAAGATATATCCTTACCGTGCAATAAATATTTAGTATTGTGTTTAGTATGGAATATGATAAAGACGAATAAGTGCATGTTGTGGTTCATAAACATCTACTTTGATCCTCTTTTAAAATAAGAATTCAGATCCGTTGTCACCCCTGAGGATTAATATGGCATGCCTCGTTTCCAGTAAAAAAGGATTCCGGTTCTCTATACTCACCATACGAAACACAGCAGCGTTAAGCTTGTATTTTACGCTGGTATTCTGTGAGAGCGTGGTCCTTGCCCGGTCGAGTCAATCTATTCGTGTTACAAACATATATATAGCTGCAGCGTGGCTCTACCATGTTTAAGATATAAAAAAATGACTTTCTATAATATCACGTATGAAATTTAATTATATTATCGTTTTATTTTTCATCCGAACTTAGCATAGTTGCTGATTATTTTATCCAAAATATACTTCCACAGAAGTTTCATATAAATTTCAACGGGTACCGTTTTTTATATATAATCAAGTTGATAAAAGAGCATAAAGCTCATCTGATATTATAGTCGTAGCATGAATGGATCGACTCGATCGGGGAAGGACCACGCTCTCACAGAATACCAGCGTAACATATCTTTTAACGCTGCGGTGATTCTTATGTCGAATGCAGAGAACTGAGGACCATTTTTACGAGACATTCTATTCTAGTCTTCAGAGATAACAATGGATCTGCATTTTGATTCTTAATAGAGATTAGCTGTAGATATCAATGAGTCACTGCATTCACTTACCATCAGGTAGAAGTTTAGTGTGCTCATTTGTCACACTAGTTCTATAAAAAAACACAAATTTTGGCCAGTGAATTTCTTTGTCCGGTATAAAATAGAGGTAGTAGTACTGTTAGTATCTGGCTGGTTTTAATATCAATACATAAAGGACATGAAGAAAAAGCAAAATTTAAAGTAATTCGTAAGTCGGAAATTTAAAATATGTTTTACCTATGTAATAAAATACGCAAAATTAGTTTCATTCACTTTTGTGTACATTTTGGAAACTTTTATTATTATGAGTTAAGATGCATACTAAATACCGGAAATAATTTATTTTTGTTTTTACAAAAATAAATTCTTTCCGGTGAAACAATATGACCTTACACACGCAAGACCTTAAAAATGTTTAAATAATATAGCTGCAGCTGGCTTATATTTTGATTAACTATAAATAAACTCCTTGACAAATAACACGAGGCAGACAAACAAATTACTGCGTATTTTTCAACCAATTAACTCGGTTACAAATTGCAAAAAATACTCACAAGAAAATACAGTTATATTGTACATTCATTTGGAAACTATTTCAATGACAGAAATGCATTATTTTCTAAACATAGCCAAGTGATAAGGTCTGTACAACAATTTTTTATTTAAAATTATAATCCCTAAACAATATAAACACATAAAATACACTTTTGTAGGATTACCACACC
Source organism: Parnassius glacialis (assembly GCA_033319125.1). Taxonomy (NCBI): domain Eukaryota; kingdom Metazoa; phylum Arthropoda; class Insecta; order Lepidoptera; family Papilionidae; genus Parnassius; species Parnassius glacialis. The sequence continues at coordinate 18,341,314 of JAVANC010000008.1, forward strand.
TTTTGCCAAACAAGCATAAGTATGATTTAAGCCTTTTGTGCGGATAATTGACTTAACAGCAGTAAATCAGCGGGAGTGATATCTTTGACGTTTGACTGACATGGAGTTCACAATGGAATAACGATTTTATTTTTAATGGTATATTAGTGAGAATATTGGTCTTCACCGTTTTAAAATAAACTAATTCTATGAGAGATATATTGTATCAGAGTAATTAAATTGAAATAAAAGGTTAAGAATACAAAAATATCTCTTATAAATTCGGACTTTGAATAATAGGTTTCATTTTATAATCAAGCTGACCAGATCTTATTAAAGATCAATAGAACTTATTATGAACTTATGCCGTGTAGTGGCAGTTAAGAATATCCACTACTCCATATCTTCCCGTGGGTGTCGTAAAAGGCGACAAAGGGAAACAGGCAGGAGATGGGCAGCAGCATCTTCCTGATAACAACAAACTTACAATAAAAAAACTGCGGTTACAAGAAAACTTACAAAAAAAACCAACCCGCTCGCCAAGCGTGGCAACTATGGCAAATACCCCCCTATGATGAGAGTAACAAAGATATGGCCCCCAGTCCCCGGCGGCCCCGCTATTCTTGGCTACGGTGGCAACCATGGTAACGGCGGGGCAGGGGGTGCTAAGAATCTCCGGTTGAGGTTCGGTTGCCACCTAAGACGACTCGACCTGGCAACATACAACGCACGCACCCTGAGAACTGACGAGAAGATCATGGAGCTGGAGGAAGAGATAGACAAGTTACTCTGGCATATTATTGGATTATCCGAAGTCCGAAGAGAGGGAGAGGACACGGTAATCCTTGAATCCGGCAACTTGCTCCATCACCGGGAGGGCGACCATCTGTCCCAAGGAGGTGTCGGATTTATCGTCCATAAGTCTCTCGTTAACAACTTTGTAAAGATTGAGAGTGTGTAGACGAGGGTTGCGTACCTTATACTCAGAATCACCCAACAGTATTCGCTGAAGGTCATACAGGTTTACGCACCAACCTCGGCACACCCCGATGTGGAGGTGGAGGAAATATATGAGGATATCTCTGGAACCATGCATTCCTCCAAAACGCGGCAGCTTTTACTGTCGCACGGATGGGCCGGTTCGAACCGGGGTGGTACCACGACCTCACAGAATACCAGCGTGAAGTAGAGGTTTACCTCTGCGTTTCGCTTGGTGAGTGCAGGTGGCCGGAGGCCCTTTTTACTGGAAATGAGGCATTCCATCTTAGTCCTCACGGGTGACAACGCATCTACATTTTGAATTGTAATAGAGGATAGATGTAGATGTCTATGGGCCGCAGCAACCACTTACCATCAGGTGGACTGTGTGCTCGTTTGTCACCCTTATCCTATAAAAAAAAAAAAAAACCCAACATACGATGTTAATGGGAGACTTCAATGCAAAACTAGTCACAAGAGAGAACGGTGAGCTGAAAGTAGGGAAATTTGGAATAGAGCAACGGAACCCAAGGGGCCGCCAGCTGGCCGACTTCATGGAGAAAGAGGGACTCTTTATGATGAAATCTTTCTTCCAGAAGCGGCCCGACAAGAAGTGGACCTGGTCGAGCTCCAACGGTTCCACAAAAAATGAGATTGACGTCATTATGACGACCAGACGACAACTGTTCAGTAATGTGTCCGTCATCGCGAGGGTGAAAACTGGTAGCGATCACCGAATGGTTAGAGGCACACTGAACCTAAACGTTAAGTTGGAGAGGTCTCGTCTAATGAAGTCAACGCTCCGTCCCCCTCGTGCTCTGTTCCAAAGTCCCGAAACCTTTCAGCTCGAGTTAGAAAACCGTTTTCAGTGCCTAGAAGACTGCAACGAAGTGGATGATATGAATGACAAGCTCGTGGAAACTGTCCATGTGGTCGGAGCTAAGTTCTGCAAGACCCGCCGCAGAAGAACACAAAAACTCTCCGATCACACTATCAATCTCATGGCTGTTAGACGGGAGATGAAGCTACATTCTTCAATAATTTGATAGCATACAGGCAACTGATCAAAGAGATCTCCAAATGCATGCGGCGGGACTTACGCAACTTCAATACAGCTTGTATCGAAGAAGCGATTGAGCGGAACCAAGGCTCCAAAGTCTTTGCCAGAGATCTGTCTGCCAGAAAGAGCCAACTGTCAAAGCTGGAGACCGAGTGTGTCAGCATCGTTTCCGGGGCATCTGAGATTTTGAGTGAGATTGAGAGGTTCTATGAGCAGCTGTACACGTCATCGTTGGAGCCACACGCAAGTGTGAGTAACGATCCAAGAGTGAGTCTTATCCGACACTATTCCGATGATATCCCGGACGTCAGTCTGAGCGAGATTAGAATGGCTCTCCAGCACCTTAAAAACGGCAAGGCCCCAGGCGAAGATGGAATTTACAGCGGAGCTTCTGAAAGCGGGTGGAAAACCGGTACTTAAAGTCCTTCAGAAGCTCTTTAATTCCGTCCTCCATGGTGGCATTAAAAATAAAGTAATGACAAAGTAAAGTAATGTAAAGAACTGGTCTTGTTCTTCAAGAAAGTTGACAACGCTCTATTGAAGAACTACAGACGGATTTACCTTCTGAGCCGCGTCTACGTGCTGTTTTCCAGAGTCATTACGAATCGTCTTGCGCGCAGACTTAACGACTTCCAGCCTCCCGAACAAACCGGTTTCCGAAAGGGCTTTAGCACCATAGACCACATACGAGTACATACCCTTCGGTAAATTGTACAGATGTCCGAGGAGTACAATTTGCCCTTATGTCTGGCGTATGTGGACTATGAGAAAGTCTTTGATTCCATTGAAATTTGGGCGGTGCTGCTGTCCCTTCAGCGGTGTCAAGTTGACTGCAGAGAGATGTAAGACAGGGTGATGTTATATCCCCGAAACTCTTCACCGCTGCATTGGAAGACGTTTTCAATCTTCTGGACTGAAAAGGATACGGTATTAACATCAATGGCGAGTACATCACTCACCTTCGATTTGCTGACGATATAGTCCTTATGGCAGAATCGCTGGAGGACCTAAGCACCATGCTCAATTACCTCAATAGTGTCTCCCAACGAATAGGTCTTAGGATGAACATGGACAAAACAAAGATCATGTTTAATGTCCATGCCACACCTATGCCGGTAGTTGTTGGGAGTACTAAGCTCGAAGTTGTTGATGAGTATGTTTACCTGGGACAAATAGTCCGACTAGGTAAGTCCAACATCGACCGAGAGGTCAATCGACGGATTCAACTCGGCTGGGCAGCGTTCGGGAAACTACGAGACATCTTCTCGTCAGACATACCTCGAAACCTTAAAACGAAATTGTACTACCAGTGCGTGTTGCCAGTGATGACTTACGGATCTGAGACGTGGTCCTTCACTGCTGGCCGTATGAGGAAGCTAAAGGTCGCTCAGCGAGCTATGGAGAGGGCTATGTTCGGGGTTTCTCTGCGTGATAAACTTAGAAATGAGGATATCCGCAGTAGAACCAGAGTAACCGACATAGCCCAAACGATTAGTAAGCTGAAGTGGCAGTGGGCTGGCCATATAGCTCGAAGAACCAACAACCGATGGGGAAGAAAGGTTCTTGAGTGGCAGGCCCGTACCGGTAGGCGAAGTGTAGGGCGATCACCCCACGAGATGGAGTGACGACCTGGTAAGACATGCAGGAAGTCGATGGATGCAGGTGGCTCATGACCGTGCTTTGTGGCGTTCCTTGGGGGAGGCCTTTGTTCAGCAGTGGACTTGTGAAATGCTGTAATGATGATGAGAACTTATTAAACATATTCTGTTGATTTTACTACAAAGTTTTCTTTAAGTGCATTAGGGCAACCTCATTTAAGATGAGTATAAAATAGAATATTAAATAAAGAGTCTTAATTTACTTTATCTTATCAGTCCATAACGTCCCACTGCTGGGCAAACGCATCCCCAACTTCTTTCCACTTTTGACGGTTATGTGCTATGGAGCACCAGTCTTTCATGAAGGAGTCAAGTTCATCCTGCCATCATTTTCTGCCTCTGCCTCGGGTTCGTCCGCCATTTATAGGAGTCCATCGAGTAATAATTTTGGCCCAAAGTTCTTCTGACATACGGCAGACATGACCGGCTCAGTCCCATTTTTGGTTTGGCGGATTTACGGGAGACATCAGTAATTTGGGTTCTGGAATACAGAGTGGTATTTCTGATGCGGTCTCTTAGTCTGACTCCAATACTGCGCTCCATTGCTCGCTGTTACACCCCGAGATTAACCTCTGCTGTTTGGTGAGAGACCAGGTTTGGGCACCATATGTCACAACGGGGAGGATGAACATGTCCATGAGTATGCGTTTAAGGGATATTGATGCGTCGCCCTTTATTAGATGTTTTAAGGCCCAATAGCTCTTCCAAGCGTTTTCTGTTCGTCGGGCGATCTGTTTTTCTTGCCTCGTCTGGAAATAAACTATTTGCTCCAAACAAACATATGTATCCTGTGCTTGATATGGTTTATCATTAACTTAGTCTTTTCAATATTCATTACAAGTCCAACCAGTAGGCTAGCTGTTCGTAGCTCGTTGAGTTTTTCTCCCAGTTCGTTGGCCGAATACGCGAAGATAATAATGTCATCAGCAAATCTAAGATTTTAACTTCTTTGATCCAATCTTGATGCCGTTCTCGAGCCAACTATCTGCCAGTTTCCGAAATACTTCTTCTAAGGAGGCAGTGAAGAGTTTCGGCTATAACGGGTCGCCCTGTTTAATTCCTTTTAGAATAGGGAACGAAGGTCCTGTGGTATTCAATTTTATTTATATTTTTAAGTAAATTATGTATGTAAGTGGGTTCAATATTTTGATGAAAATAGAGTTTTGTGTCACACTATCAAATGCTTTAGAGTAATCGACCAAGTCCAGATATAAAGGAAGTCGATACTCTGTATGTTTCTCAATGATTTGATTCACAGCATGCAGGTGGTCCAGCCTGTTTTTGGGACTGATGAGAATCTAGCTGTCTATTAATCCTATTCTCACTTATTTTAATAAAGGTTTTATATAGGTGTGAAATAAGACTAATAGGTCTGTAACTATTGATGTTAGTTTTCTCACATTTTTTTATGTAAAAGAATTATGTTAGAATGACAAAACTGTTTTGGAAAGGTACTGGATTTTAATATTGAGTGAGTTAAATTAGTTAAGTGATGTGTGGGACAAGAACGGGTTCACCAAACTTTAAGGCTTCTATTGTTATACATCTTCCCCGGGACTCTTCTGGTATTTCATCCTTTTTAATTTATGCAATATTCTCGGGACATGAATATTCGGAAGTAGACTGTGGGAGGTCTTGATTATGATATTATTTAGAATAATATTCGGTACATATTTGTAATATTTTGTGTCTATCGCCGTGTCTTATACTCTAATCGTCCTTTAGACTTAAAATTGCTGCTTTTCCTACTTCTATACATTGTTTAGCTCTTTTCAGTGACGTTGAATTCTGTAGTATGGACGTAGATAGTTTAAGATTATAGTTTCGAATATCTTTACGAACAGCTGTTTTCACAATTTTATCTTTAGCTCTATATTCTATTCTGTTATAAAATGTTTTCTGTCTCTCCTGATTAAAATTTTGGTAGCTTTGCTAAATTTCTTCTGTTTCTGTTATTTTGGTTTAATTTTATTACAAGCCTTTCTTATGTTATTTTTGATTATATTGTATTGGCTTTCTATATCATTATCTGCAATATTATTAATGTCAAAAGATCTTAAGCTATTTTGTAACTCTAAAATGAACTCATCTTGATAGGAAATGAATGAATGTTATATACTCTTCCTATTTTTTTTTGTAATTGTTTGATATCTGTGAATTTTAAGTCAAATATCAGTCTTGCGCGTACTAATCTATGGTTAGAATGGAAATTGAAATTATTTAACACTTCTACATTTTTCACTAAAGTCTTTCTAGATGAGAGACAGAAATCAATCTCATTTTTGTCGTATTATTTGGAGAAAGCCAGGTCCATCGACGATGAGGTTTCGTGTAGAAATAACTATGACAGATACTTAATTTTAAACTACTGACAAATTGAAAAAGGCAGATAGCTCGTGGTTTTCTTTTCCCTAATCTATTGGGTCCTAGAATGTTAGGATTGGCAGTTTCATCTCGAGGCCCAACTTTGTAACACGAAAATTTTCGTGTACATTATTTTAGCATATTTATATTATTACAGTCGATGAATAGACATCAGTGCGCCATCTAACGTCATTAGTCCGAAGTAACTAGAAACGTCTAAACCTCAGTTCCCAGTGTATTTTAAAGTGACAACTTGATATTTGGGGCTATCTGTATGAACTTCAGAAGGAAATAAACTACTTTTTGTCTGTATATGTAACTTTGAATTTTCATTTACTAATCATCCAACAACAGGTGCCCTGGGATACTTTTATTTTGATACTCGAGTCTCTTAACTCTCCGATGATCGTAGCCGGTGAGTAACGCCCTAAAAAGTGTTATAACTTTAGCGTTGAAATTGCCCATCAATATGGTCCTTGATGATCTTCAAAGGCTTTATGAAGGGCATGGTAGAAGTCTTCGATTTCATACCCTGATTGACCGCAGCAAGAGGCATATGCTTGTATTAGTGTTACTGTTTTCCTGTCTGTTACATGGAATCTAAGCATTGCAACTCTTTCAGAATATGACACAAATTCGATAATGTTCTCTTTCCACCTCCTTGCTACCAGAAAACACACCCCGTAAAGATCCAGTATTTCCCCAATGTAAAAGAAAATATTGCTGTCCCCTTCAATGATATCTTCGCCCATTCTTCTTACTGCTGAAAGTCCTATCACATCCCATTTCATTTTTTCTAGTGCATTTTCATGTTTTTCAAGCTTATCTTCAGTTCCTAAAGTTTGTGCGTTAAACGATAAAATATGAAGTGCATCGAAATCCTTCTGACTTTTTTTTTACATGCGGAAATGCCTACACATACCCGCCACGCGGGGGCAAGGACGGGTTATGTCGGACTCGCACCGACTAAAACCCCATGGTGTTCCACCTTCGCCGCATATTGGCAGGGCCACGGGAACGCTTTCGTAAACATCCGCGGCCCCACCAGCGCCGGCCGCCCCATGGCAGCCCCTTCACGGAGGAGGACCTTCCCTCCCTATTCTCCTTCACAGGCAAGGCGCACTAGGAACACAAGGCACGCCCCCCTCTACAGCCTCTAACTCCACCTGCGTATCGGACCCCCCCGAGTCCGATGCGCAAAGGCCATGGGGCCAGGAAAATCGAGCGCTTAGTAGCATCCGCTTTCCCGATCCCAGCGGCGGAACTGGTCTCTGGCTCCGCCACCAATCACGTTTCGGCCGCAGAGGGTAGGGAGAGCGGCGCCTCGCAATACCAACACTCCTCTCCCCCTGCGACTCCACCATCACCGCATCAACGGTGTGGCCTCGTACGAGTCGCGGAGGATAGGGCGAGTGGTGCATTAACATACCAACACTTCTCTTCCTCCGCGACTCCACCTCGGCTGCAGCGGTAGGGGGAGAGGACACCCCTCTCACCGCAGCCCACCGACGTACATCCGAAGTGGTTCCAGTAAAATGGGTCTCCGGTTCTCTACAATCACCATATTCAACACAGCAACGTTAAGCTGCTATTTTACGCTGGCATTCTGTGAGAGCGTAGTCCTTCCCCGGTCGAGCCGAACCCTTCGTGCTGCAACTATGCCAGAAATATAGTTACAGCGTGGCTCTACCACGTTTAAATGTTAAAAAGGCTGTGATAATGATGATAATGTTATTTGTCACGCACACCAAATGCCCGCCCCGTTGCACGGACAGAGTTGGCACTCAGTTTTTACACTTAAAATGCTACCTTCGACCTCATTCCTCGCGTTAGCTTGACACGTTATATGACACTACGGTGCGAGCAAAAACTACATGGTCCATACGTAATTAAAATTAATCTAGCGGCAAAACCTTTTAACTTTTTAGATTAACACCGATAACGTTGTACACGTCCTTATAAAATTAATTAACGGTTATTCCAGTATGTTAATAAAATAACAGATATAGTTGCTATTTAATATCATGAAACAAGGGCTCTGGTGAAAAAAAAAAAGCCAAAGCATGCTAAACTTTACCATAATTATCGTCATTACAGCCTTTAAAATGGCCACTGCTCAACATAGGCTTCCAAGATAGATTGCTGATAGATGATAGATATTTGCTATATTTGGCACGTTTGACAGCCGAATTGTTAACCGCAGTTCTTTTTTGAAACGAAGTTCCTTATCGGATGGTACGAATTTGGTGAGGCGAGAAAAAGTGTAAAATTTTTCCGTCACGACCCCTTCTGATGTACTGTAGAAGGCCTTGGTGGCTATAAGGAAGCGAGATGGAAAAATATCCATCTCCCTCGCACTTTTTCTTATTTTGACATGAAAGAAATATTATTTTAAATGACGCTTCATTTCAATAACCGAATAATTCATTAATTTGTATATAATACGATTATCAATAATAATATAATACGAAAGGAACTTCGTTCCAACGGAATGTTTCACGACACTTACGCATGCTTTTTTTATTTTGTATCAATTCTCTTTGTATAATTATCTCATCTGTATCATATATATCATGTCTGTATCACGTCTCCTAAGAAATGTTTTTCTGTCTCTTTTTACGATACCAATGGTATGACAGTTGACTTTGTTTTATTTTAATTGCGAATAATCGTGAGAACAAGAAAAGTAGCTATCGTTGAAAATGAGCAACACCTGTCTGTCTACCATGTACTCGATCGAAGAACTTGGCATTTTTAACGAATCTATCATACCGAGACTGAAATTTGTCAGTCCATGAATGAATCGAAATCTGGAGATATTTGGATTTTTTGTACCTCTCATTTATAATGCGAAAATGATTGACTCCTCATTGTTAATATTTCAAGTGCACTAGAGCGAGCAAAATCTAAATTTATTGGATAATTTTAACATGAGTGTAGGCGGTCTGGGTACAATGGCAAAGTGACATAACTGCGAATTATAATTTTTCAGTGGTACTCGGGTAATATACAGATATTTTTATTAGTGTTATTTTAGTAGGCTATTTTATTGTAGGATATCATATTTATTATCACAGTTCATCATAAGTGCAAAGCTGATTATGGATTTTCAGCATACAGGGCCTTGAGCTATCGAATTTCTGCATACAAAATGACGTCATTACTCCATCTAGTTCTGTTACCATTACAGGCCATCAAAGGTCCATTGCTGAACATAGGCCTCTTGCCCCACAGGGAAAACTTTCGCTATAGTTGCCATGCTTGGCGGGTAGGTTGGCAACCGCAGTATGTTATTTTTAGGAAAACGGAGTTGCCCATTTTATGCCTTGTTTCCCTCTGTCGCCTCTTACGATACCCACGGGATAATGATATGGGGTAGTGGATATGTTTACACCGTCACTTCATCGTCCCTTTATTTAGTAGGAGGATGCAGTACATATTGCAGTAAACAAAGACTGTCACTCTCGAACTTTTATTTCTATCTATTACCAACCAACATAAACAAAATAAAAAATTTGTTCAATCATAGATAGAGGGGTTGGATCTGTAGTTTTTAAATTACTTCGAAAAACTCATCAGTTAAAGGCATGATCGAAATACCGAAAGTACTTAACTTTAACCTGCTATTGACCTTAGCACATAAGATGTTGTTTACCTGTTTTAATCAAATAAATTAATAATACAATATTTTATTTTCAGAATTTCATCTGAGGTATACGTTATAACTTATAATTAAATGTTGACTTGGCGTTATGAATTGATACAGTATAAAATATACATATTTTTAGTCCATAATATGAAAAAATAATGATATAAAAATTTTAATAGTACTAGTAATACTAACTTTAACACTAACAATACTAAAATTATGTGTTGTTTAACATAGGTAATTTTAGTATTGCTTATATTCAAATAATTAGAAAAAAATGCATGATAAATTGTTTTAAAAGTGCCTCTTATAACAGTATCAAAAATTGTGAAAATGGAAACAATACTTTGAATCAAATAATCAAAATTTACAATATTGCTCTTAACCATTTTGCCTTTAAAAGGAAAATGACAAAAGCACTGCTGCCCATTGTTTAATAGTAAAACCCATGTTTGCTTGAGTGACAAGTCGCACCGGCCACAGGTGGGTGGGCCACAATGCGCCAATCACCAGACAATGCGGATTTCAAAGTGGCAGATTGGCACAAACATACAAAATTTGAACGTAGAATATTCACTAAATCTAGCAGTAAGTTAAAATAAGTTTGTCCTTAATCAGATATGAACTATATTTATATTGTAGGTAAGTGTGATACGCCTTCGCTTATGAATATGACGGTGAAAAGTTATTATGCCATCCTTGTTGACATCAAACGCAACGACAACTTTCCAATACTGTTGTAACTCACAACTGCGCTGCCACAATGCCCCAAAATAAGGGCTAGCGTCGCTTTTAGTCATTTTAGTTTGTCTATGGCAGGCTCGAATGCAGTGTTAAATATTTATGGTTAATAATTACAAGCACAACCAAACCGTGGCGTATTATTAACCAGGCGCTTTGAACATTTCGCCACAGGATTACCAAAGTTATTCTTAATTACCGAGAACCTATATTTATCAGTGGCTTAAAGAAGGCTGTTAAACAAGAACTAACGATTCTATATGGACATTTGACTTTAAATTGGGAGACGAAATGGTAGATGCTAGTAACCTCTACAGGATGCTACCTACAACTTACAACAACTAGCGATACTGATATACTTTTCTAGTTTATTTCATATGATGTAATATTTTTTACCAACAGTACCTTTTTTATAGGATAAGGGTGACAAACGAGCACACAGTCCACGTGATGGTAAGTGGTTGCTGTGGCCCAAAGACATCGACATTACATTACATCTATCATCGACTACGAATCAATCTACAGAAAACAGGTTGTAATTTATTGTTATTTAATATACTTTGACATAATGCGCTTGTAACAATTTGGTATAGTTTGGTTTCTTTTCACCTTTGTTCTTTTATTAATTGTTATATTATGTCATTTGTATTCTGTTCTTATAAGTAATGTGCTGATAATAGTTTCACCACCTAGAAGTCAGTATAAGTAATCTTAGTCATGTGCTCTGATTTGAAATGTAAAAGAACCAGTGTAGGTGCTGGCTGAGACATTTCATCTTAGCCCTTAAATGTGAAAATTTATAGCCTCCTTTGTTTGAAGTTGGTTGTATGTGGTGCAATTCCACTCACAATCAAATGAACTGTAAGGAAGTTTCTCTCTACCTCATTCGAAAAGTATTATTATTATTTTGCATATTTCAACCAGAATTTGGAACCGTTTAGCTGAGTGAAATGTCGGAAAAAAGAGGTGAAGATTAACAGGGAGACAGAAATTCCTGTGTACACTCTTTATTTTCCTGATATGATGTTAAACTGTGTCGTACACCTTCTGGTAAAAACGCCATTCAGCGCTTAGGAAGAACTAATTAGTCCTTCAAGGATTGAATGAAATAGTCGGCATCAGTGCAGGATATCAAAAGCATGCCAGTGCTCGGCAGCTCCTGCGGAGGAGTCGGTAGTAGCGCTATGCGGAACCTCCCTGGAGCCACGAGGCTTCAAAATCTCCGGGTGATGGATTGTAACCGCTGTACGACCAAGGCTAGCCAGAAGGATTATGCCTATTGCCACTTCAGCTTACTTATTAATACGTAATGACTACAAACCTACTGTTAATTAACCAATTCATTATCCAATTGTGTGGTTGATTTTAAATGATAACGAACTTAGACACTAAATACCTATTATAGTGTTTATTTGAAATCAAATCCTTAATTACTCCAATCTCGTTGAAAACATTTGACAGATAGCCGTTGCGCTACGTTTGTCATTCTGGTTTTACTGCGTACATCTTCTGTCACGCAGAAACTCTGAGCATAGCACATTACTTATTTAATTTTATGCGTGGTAGAGCCACGTTGTAACTATATTTCTGGTATAGTTGTAGCACGAATGGGTCGGCTCGACCGGGGAAGGACTACACTCTCACAGAATTACATTTACAACAGTGGTAGAGCCACGCGGCAGCCTTTGCTGTCGCACGGATGGGCCGGCTCGAACCGGGGTGGTACCACGACCTCACAGAAAACCAGCGTGAAGTAGAGGTTTAGCTCTGCGTTTCGCTTGGTGAGTGCAGGTGGCCGGAGGCCCTTTTTACTGGAAATGAGGCATTCCATCTTAGTCCTCACGGGTGACAACGCATCTACATTTTGATTTGTAATAGAGGATAGATGTAGATGTCTATGGGCCGCAGCAACCACTTACCATCAGGTGGACTGTGTGCTCGTTTGTCACCCTTATCATATGAAAAAAAAAAGAATACCATCGTAAAATAGCAGCTTAACGTTGCTGTGTTGCGTATGGTGATTGTAGAGAACCGGACATCCTTTTTACTGGAAACGAGGAATTCCATCTTAGTTCTCACGAGTGACAACGCACCTGCATTTTAATTCGCAAACGAAGATAGATGGAGATGTCTATGGGCCACAGCAACCACTTACCATCAGGTGGACTGTGTGCTCGTTTGTTACCTTTATCCTATCAAATAAAAAAGTTCCGATTCATATATTATAGTCGGCTACTCGCACTGGTCGTAGACTCTAGTTTTCAAGTATTGAGCAATACATCGAGAGCAATACACGAGAATATGTGTCGTAATCTCCCCAAACTAAGCCATTCGAGTAGAATATTTCGATTGACATAATATAGCCAGTTTAAATAAGATAGCCGGTACAATTAAATGCTATGAGACAACTATCGTTAAATCACTTAAATAATTCATATTGTAAGAATTAAGTAACGACAGAGGAAAACAAATCCGGAGATGGGCAGCAGTGTCTTGTTAATAAGGACTGAAACAAATTTGCGGTTGCCAACCCGCTTGCCAAACGTGGCAACTATGGCAAACATCCCCTCTATGAGGCAATTTATGGGGGAAGCCTGTGTTCAGCAGTGGCATTCAATAGGCTGTAACGGTAACGCTAATTAAATCAGTTTGGATACTTGAACTCCATCATCACGCACATGACCAAGTAGTAAAACATCTCATTCGATTTTTTGAATTATAATAATTATAATAAACTGTAGAATTGATTCAAATAATGTCTTAATTTAAAACAGTCTACAATAACAGGCACCTGAACTAGGATAAACCTGTATCTCGGGTGTATATATGGTACCTAATAGATACATTTACAAATATTTTCTGTTTCTTATATAAAATTAATAACATACCAACTAATTAGGGTTAATGCGGTAAAATGTATTTTCATTAATTTACTTATGATTTTAATTAACTTAAAACAAACATCAACTTTTCCGTATCCGAATTACATTTTTACAATCCACCATTTTAATAGATACATGTACAAAATTGCATTGACTTGATTATACAGAAATGAGCGAAGGAATGTAAAATATCTATGCATGAAAGAATGCCTTATTTTAACGTTAGTTTCAATAACTTTATCTTTGCGTCTTTTATAAGTAACCTCTTTTGTAGGGAAATTTTAAGGACTGTTTTAGTAACAAATAACTGGCCCACTGAGAGGGTATTATAGGATTTATATAAGAGATGGAACGGGAATAGGATAGGGCGGAATGTTGCGACTTTTAATACAAATCTTTTAGCGCGTTCCAGTGGTAGCAGTCTAGTTTTAGCTGCTCCTCTCCATTAGGTTATACAGTAAGTGAGAATCGATTGACATAATGCGAAATATACTTGCTTTACTACCTTAATATTAGCAAAAGAACGAATCTTTAAATGCCGAATCGAATAAGTGTCGTAATCTCCCGAAACTTATCCATTCGAGTTGAATAATTCGATTGATATAACATAACCAGTTTAAATAAGAAAGCCATTACAATTAAAGCTCACTCTTTTCTAAAATACTGGCAACGCATTTGCAATTCCCCTGGTTTTGCAGCTGTTCATGGACGGTGGTAGTCACTTACTATCAGGTGAGCCGTGTGCTCGTTCGCCCCCTCTCATATAAAAAAGGCTATGCCTATCGTTCAATCACTTAAATAATCCATAATGTAAGAATTGACATGTAAATAAGAGATTTCAGAGGAAAACAAATCAGGAGATGGGCAGCAGCGTTTTGCTAATAACGAATAAAAATAAAAAATAAAGTCATTGCCAACCCACTTGCCAAACGTCGCAACTATGGCAAATATCCCCTCTGTGAGGCAATGTATGGGGGCAGGCCTGTGTTCAGCAGTGGCATTAAATAGGCCGTGACGGTAACGGTAATTAAATTAGTTTGGATACTTGAAGTCCATCATCACGCACATGACTAAAGCAGCAGATTTTCCTCTACAACAACTAGTAATAAAACATCTCATTCGATTTTGTTTAATTGAACGTTGTATTTGAAATCATACTATTTATACTTATACAAATCTAACTCGATAATTAAATAAAAATTCTAAATTGATTCCTTTAGAATACTTTATGTTCGTCTAAATTGCCATAAACTATTTAATATTAACGTTTTTTTTTTTAAATAGAGGTATACTCGTACTTACCTTTTAGTAGAGAAAGATGAAAATGAAAACCCTATATATAGGTATATATATATTTTTTTTTTTGAATTGAAGATAATTAAAAATATTGAAGATAATTACGTATATCGATTATGAAATTAGACATATTATTGAAGAATCGCTACACTTATATCCCCGCTTGTTGAAAGGTCGACATGCGTAATATATTCTTGTAAAAAGTAAAGAAACCAACGCAATGCAGTAAATAATTGCAGTTATAGACAACGGGGAAGCGGCCGTTAATTGTAGGGTTACCATAAATATTAACAATAAAATTAAATAAAAGTTTGTTTAGAACGAATCTGTATGAGTTAATAAAAGTTTTATTAACAAATCATTACCAAAGAATTTGTTTGTAAGGATTCTTTGAGATTAGCAAAATCTTTGGGTACATATCACAGAAAGATATTGTTTCATGTTCCTTATAAATAAAACTGAATTGACAAACGAACTTCCAGTCTATCGAACGATAAATGGCTTCTAGTATCCATAGGCGCCTCCAGCCAACTTCATACCAAGAGATAGAGATGCTTTATCGCCTCTGAGGACTAACAAGGTGGCATTCCCTACTCGTCATCACCGATTTCGATCAAATGTATAGGATATGCAGGGCTTGGCTAGAAATGAAAGTACTTGAAGTGGAAACTCTAGATGGCCAAGCGAATAGAAAATAAAAAAAAATTCGCACCGTATAAACCATTTACGTTAGTGCGCATGCCGATTGCCGAGCACGAGTTGGCGTAGCGGTAAGAGCTCGGACTAGAAATTCCATGGTGTTGGGTTCGACTCCCCGTGTGTAGATTTTTTCTCCTTTTTAACTTTTCTATGCCTTCTGCGTATAAATAAATAAAATAAATTATTCATCTCTTTGCTTAGTTGTAAAATGAATAATAAGAAAAATTGAGAAAAAGAAAAAAAATCTACACACGGGTACTTTCATTTGTGCATTGTATTGTTCAAATGTACATTTCTACATTTGGGTTGTTTCATGTGTGACAGTTTTTAATTGGTGTTAAAGAATAAGAGTCCAGAAGGGCAAAGCCTCAATGTTGCGGACAGCTAGAGACCCGCCGCCCCGTCGCCCTTTCATACCCCGTTGCGCACCGCACACCCCGCGCACCGGAGCCGAGCGACGACCAATGGGCGTGCAGCATCGTCGCGCGGCACTACTCGCAGACTGAGACGCTCTTTTGCGGGATATAAGAAGGCGTTTTGGTCTGTGAGCTGCATTCCGCCTGTGGCACCGCTCTCGTGCGGTCGTCTCAGGTAGTCCGCGCAGCCGTCCCCGTACGGTAGTGCTCTCTCGCTCTCGCGCCTCCGCTGTCCTGCTCGCGCTGTACAGCGTCGACGCCTTGGTGAGTCATTTTTGCTATCAGTTCTTGCCCCCCTGTCATCGGGCGGGGAGGTTTGACTGACCTCCGCTTGTTACCTGTTATATTTTTTGTTATTTTTTGTTAACTATTTCTATTTTTGTTTTCGTTATTTATTTGTATAACGTGTACGTGTATACTGTTTCTAGGGAGTTACTTGCTCTTTTCAGAGCAAGGCCCAGCTCTTTTAAGAGTAAGGGCATTACTCCTGGGATAAAGAACGTCCCGTTTTTCTGAGAACGGTGATCCCGCCCTTACTGTATAGGTTCAGAACGTCTCTGTTCTTTTCAGAACAGCATCCCCCCAGCCCCATTCGTTTTTAGCATCATGTCTAAACAAGACCTTATAGGGTCTATCGTGTCAGGCCTTAATAGGCTAGATAATTCGGCTCTCGCCGCAATAGTGGCAACTATTGCCTCATATGCCCCTCAGGCAACTCAACCGCCGCCCGTTATAGCGGCCTACCTAGAGTCCAAGAACTCTTTCGCCCCTCTAGATATGGAGTACGCATGCTCCGAGTCTGAGTCCACTGCGTCGGCCCCCCGGAAGAGGCCCGCCACCTATTCTGGCACCGATTCATCGGAGTCCTGTGACTCCGACGGAACCGGTGAGTCGTCCTTCACGACTGTCTCGTCAAAACGCGGCGGTAAGCGCACCGCCAAGAACCGCACACCTCCCGTCTCAGCGGCCCCTGCCGCTCCTTCAACCTCCGCAGCCCCCGTTGCTGCCTCAAACCCCGCAGCTCCCGCTGCCGTCCCTGCCCCCGCAGCCCTCGCTGCTGCTACGGCTCCCCTAATGTCAATGGACATCGCCCCACCATCCAAGCCAGCTTCCCGCTGTGCCCCAGTCCTTGCAAAGAAGCAAGTCCCGCCCCCTGTCTTCCTAAGAGACAAGGCAAGATTTACTAAATTGTCAAAATCCTTATACGACGCAGGCATTAAATATGACCATGCGATTAACCTCGGGGAGACTATTAAAATCATTCCCAACTCTATCGATGCCTTCCGTAGTATCACCAAGCTATTCACAGCCGAACAAGTCTCCTACCATACATACGCTCTTCCGGAAGAGCGTAAAGTCAGGGCCGTCATCCGCGGCATTCCATTCGAATTTTCCAACGAGGAAATCCTTGAGGACCTTAAGTCCCAAGGTTTCCCTGTAGAAGCCGTGCACAAAATGCACAATAGAACGGGCCAGAGGTTCAATCTTGCCCTAGTCATTCTAACCAACGTGCCGGAGGCAAAAGCCATCTTCCGGCAGGTACGCACAGTGTGTGGCCTGTCGAGAGTGAGGGTTGAGCCCCCACATAGGCGCGGGTTCCCGGCGCAGTGCCACCGCTGCCAGCTATATGGTCATGCGGCGGCCAACTGCTCCGCCCCACTCAGGTGCGTTAAGTGCCTTGAACCCCACAACACTAAAGAGTGTCCTCGGCCCAAAGACGCCGAATCCCCACCCGCATGTGTCCTGTGTAAACAAACAGGCCACCCGGCAAACTACAGAGGCTGCCCCTGCGCACCTCATCCTCGCCCCAGTAGGCAAGCTCCACCGCCGGTCAATGATCGCTCATTCCCGGCTCTTTACCAACGGCCCCGTCAGGGCCTTTCTCAGCCCATCCCAGGTTTCTCTCGACCCTCTCAGGGTCCCCTTAGGCCCCCTCAGGGCATTATTCGGCCCCCTCCGGGCTTCGCTAAGCCTATGCAGCCTCCAGTCTTTCCCTGGAGCTCCAAAAAGGCAGACCCACCGCGGACAACAACCTCTGCCCCACAACAATCACAGCCCTCAATGGCTGATGACCTAAAAACGGTGTATTCCGCTATTAGGAACATCGACGTTGGGGAAATCGCTGTGTTAGCACGCAAATTGCGCGCTGCAAGGTCCCCTCAGGACCGTCTCCTCGCTCTTGCAGAGCATCATAATCTTTTGTGCTCGTTGTAAGTTAAGTTAACTTAATTAACTTAACTTACAATGACAGAGCAGGTTGCTCTACCAAAGTCTCACGGTCGTATCAAACCTAAGGGTTTATCGCTTGTATCCTTTAATATTCGCGGTTTGCGAAATAACCTCCCAGAACTTAAGCTCTTTCTTCAAAATCGTGAAGCCGATTTCCTCCTCCTACAGGAAACTAATCTCAAAACTAAGGACACTAAAGGCCTTTCTATTAAAAACTTTTCTCTTCTTCGTAATGACGGGCACGACCGCCGAGGTGGCGGTACGGCCATTTATTACAAGAAGTAACTCCACTGCTCTCCCATTTCTACTCCGCAGCTTACCAATATGAAAGCCACGGTATGCAGGCTAGCTATGACTGGACATCAGTCCATCTTCATAGCCTCCTGTTACATCCCTTCAGGAACCCATCCCCTCAAAAAAGATTTTGAGTCTATTTTATCTTTAGGCAATTCAGTCATTATGTTTGGGGATTTTAACTCCAAGCATACTGAATGGACATGCCGTACTACCTCCCCTAGTGGCAAGATACTGCTCGATATCACGCAGTCTCTTGACCTCACCGTTCACAGTCCCCTAGGTGCTACTCACTATCCCGATGTCATCGACCACGCTCCCGACGTGCTAGATTTTGCACTACTCAAAAGTGTTTCCCTCAACCTCAGGGCAATCGAGACACTAGACGATCTAGAATCCGACCACCGACCGGTCTCCCTCATTCTTGGCCATCAGCCACCCCCCTCAACACCCTCGACTAAAACCTTCACAAATTGGAAGGGCTTCAAGGAGTCCCTAGCGAATGCTCTGGACTCACAGGACTCTCCCATCTCCCTATCGTCGGACTTAGACAGTCCCGAAAAAATCGACACCGCGGTCGATTCACTCTTCACACTTATTAAAACCTCCCTTAAGGAGAATGAAAGGGTAGTCCCGGTTGCTAATAATAGTGGGCTTCCCCTACATATTAGCAACCTATTAAAAGCCAAGAAAGCTGCTTTCCGGAGAGCAGCAAAATACCCCACGCCCGAATATAGGCACACGGCTAATCGTCTTCAACGAGAACTCCGTTTCCGCCTCTCTGAATTTCGAGACCTCGAAAAGAGTAAACTCATGGAGAATATCTCTCCCTCTCATACAGCGTACTATCGGATAGCAAGAGCCCTCCGCATAGACGCTATCACCCACACTCCCCCTCTCTCCCGTCCCGACGGTACGGTAGCCTTCGAGGACGAGGAAAAGGCTGAGTGCTTTGCAGACAGCATTGCCGCTCAATGCTCTCCTAGCTCTCAACCCATTGACCCTTCACACGTCCAGGCAGTGGAAGATGAGGTCCGCCGCCGGAACTCACCCCCTACAGCCTCCGAACCTATCTCTGTGTCCAATGATGAAATTTCATCCCTCATCAAAGGACTTAAACCCAAAAAGGCTCCGGGCGCGGATGGCATCTCCAACCAAGCCCTTAAACACTTTCCTGAGCAGGTGTTAACCTTTTTATCTATTATCTTCAACGCCTGCTTCAACCTTAGTTACTTTCCCACTACGTGGAAAGAGGCAACTGTGATTGGTATTCCCAAGCCAAGCAAGCCTCTGAACCTCCCCCCAGTCATCGCCCCATTAGCCTCCTCAAGGCCATGGGCAAGCTCTTTGAAAGTGTCATCCAAAATCGCATGAGGCGCCATCTGTTTCCCACAGACGGTGACCCTCTTATCATTCCCCATCAATTCGGTTTCCGAGCGAAACACTCCTGCCCCCAACAAGTTCACCGTATTGTGGAATATATCCTCAGCGGTTTTTATCCCCGTCGTCATAAGACTATCGCGGTCTTTTTCTACATCGCCAAAGCCTTTGATAGAGTCTGGCATACAGGCCTTATCTACAAACTATACAAAATAGGTCTCCCCGATCATCTAGTACGTCTCGTGGCCTCTTATCTAAAGCATCGTACCTTTCGTTTTAGACACGAAGGCACGTTATCTTCACAGCGCCCCATCAAAGCTGGTGTCCCTCAGGGCTCAGTACTTGCTCCTCTGCTGTACATCCTGTTCACCAACGATATTCCCATTCCGCCGAAAGGTGTTCAGCTCTCCCTCTTCGCAGACGACACTGCTCTCTACTGTAAAGGTATCTCGCTACCTTTCATACGGAACAAGGTCCAAAAGTTAGTTGATGACCTAGGAGCTTGGTTCAAAAAATGGCGCATCGATGTGAACCCGGAGAAGAGCTCCGCCGTTCACTTCGATTATAAACGACGCCGTATCAAAAACACTCCACCAATACGTATGCTAGGGACCCCTGTCCCCTGGGATACGTCTGCCAAATATTTAGGTGTCACTCTAGACACAGGGCTAACTTTCAGGCCCCACGCCAAAAGAGTAACCCGTCACGCACGTTTTTACCTGAATAGGCTTAACAGTATGTTGGGCCGACACAGTAAAATGTCCCTCAGAAACAAGCGTACCCTTTATAAGGTCTGTATACGACCAGTCATGTCCTACGCGGGCCCCATTTTTGCCCACGCTAACCCTAAAATTATTAATGAACTCCAAGTAGTTCAAAACCTTTTCTGTCGTCGAGCTGCGAACGCACCTTGGTACGTCCGTAATGCCGACCTTCATCGGGACCTAGAGCTCCCTACAATTCAACAATTTCTTAAAAAACTCTCTGAGAACTTCTTCAAAGCCTCAGAGTCGCACTCCAATCATCTTATTCGTGAGGCAGCTACTTATGCAGCCCCACTCCCCTCTCGCTATCGAGTTCGCAGGCCGAGAAACTCTCTCTCGGACCCGCCTAATAAACTGTCAAACGACCTGAACTGCCTCATGGCGGCTCAGGCCAACTCTAATTAAATTATTCATAATTAATTTGCCTTCGTAGGCACTCCCTCAGCGGCTCGTAGCCGCCTGCGCCTTCTTTTCCCAAAAGAGGGTCGCTTCCGATACGGCATAAGAAGCTTTAAACAGCTAGTTGCCACTCCCCAAAGGCGGTTTTTCGCGGGTATCACTTAGGTCCCCCGGTAGGCAGTGAGTCCCGCATAACGAGGACAGACCGGCTGTCGTGGTATGCGTAATGCATTTTCCGCCTCCCTCTGTGGTAGCCCATTTCCAATTGCTTCGGGCGCAAAAAAAAAAATTTGTGAGCTGTTCATTTTCGGAAGCGGCACTGAAGAAAGAAGACTTAAGACTCCATAAGCGAAGATCTCTCTGTACATATTAGCATAGTTAATAATAGTGCCCAACCATTGTAAATAATTGAATACAGTATAGTTCTACAGTACCATCTTTTCTTCACGCAGTCCCCTAGCATAGTTAACTTCAGATCGGTCAGTCAATTTAGTCAATACAGTCCACTAGCTCTACAGTTATAAATAAATACAGTCCACTTATATCCATTATACTCAAATTAATAAAGAAAAAGAAATGTTTAAAAACATTGTTATAAAACTAGTCAAAGAGTTAAATGCAAAATACGATTATAAGTCAAAAGGAGTTATGTCCGTTTAGTTATTTGTTTGGTCTCTATTCATTATATACAATATATAATGTAAATTTTTATCGTTTTTCTAATCAAACATCTAAGTCACCCTATCTTTTCTTCTCTAAATTCGCACGAGTTTTATAGTATATGGCATTTGTGTCATCAATAATGATAATGAGGCCGATTCTTACGATATTTTCTGTATCAAATTTAATTCGTATTAAAAAAAACGTTACCCCCACACTAGGATTTTGTCCTTTATCGTGGAGGCAGTTTACAAACACAAATTGCACAAGGACAAAAATCCAGATCTGGAACAATTATTTGTAGACCATACAAATACTTGCTCCTTGCGGAATTCAAACCCGCGGCCCCCAGCGCTGCAACTCATCGCTAAGCCACTGCGCCATGGAGCGCCACTTAAAAAATAATAAAAAAAAGAAAAGACCCTCTTAAAATGAACCTAAATGTGCAATATATTTTTAATAAAACTTATTTTACATACACACACATTGTGTTTAATATTAACATACTAATTCCAGTTTTGCTTAATAGCTGTCAAAATAAAATAAATACACATAACCATAAGAAAATGTTAAGTTAAATATTTTATAAAATAAAACAATATTTTATAAATTTTTCTGTTTTTGATATGGTTTAAATATCCGACTTTTTCTCTAAACTATGGACAGCCTGTTTGTCTATTAATGCAATATAAATTGTAATATTATTGATATACTTCAACGCATATCAGTTTTATATAATGATTGTGTGATATTTATACATTAATAATATAAGTCTAATATTAAAGAAATTCATTCAAGGAGAACCTATGCAAGAACCATAAATATTTTCCAAAGATATGATTATCATAATAATTTGAATTGCGAATTGAAAACAAGTAAAAGACAAATTTAAATCAGTTATAGGTTAGAATTTGTAAAGCTAAATGCGGTTATAAAAATATATATACCTTCAAAATAAGCTCTTTTCTCGAATAATCAATAATAATTAAAGATAAATTGTAAATTGATACAAAGTACGTTGAGATATTATGCGTTTCACAACAATCAGCAACTACTATTTATCATATTTTTGCCATGCTGCAGCTATGTTACTGGTATATTAGTTGTAGCACGAATGGGTCGGCTCGCCCGGGGAATGACTACGTTCTCACAGAATATCAGCGTAAAATGGCAGCTTAACGCTGCTTCGTATGGTGAATGTAGAGAACCGGAAACCCTTTTTACTGGAAAGGAGGCATTCCATCTTAATCCTCACGGGTGACAACGCATCTGCATTTTGATTTGTAATTGAGGAAAGATGTAGATGTCTATGGGTTATAGCAATCACTTACCATCAGGTGGACTGTGTGCTGGTTTGTCACCCTTATCCTATAAAAAAAATAATAAAAAAATAGATGTCTGATAAATAGACATCTACATTTTCAGCATACCTCGCAAATTAAGCTTTGAGTAATTTTATTTATCAAAAATATTACGATATGGCGGTAAAACCCAAGACTGACTCTAATCTATAGTTCAAGAAGTACCGGCTCGTTCAAATCATTTGTATACTAAATACACTTAACGAGTGATGTGACTCACGATCAGGTTTTATTATCGATAAAAATCCGGATCAAATGAAGTATTCAGAGTTGGTGTAAAATGCCAGCCGTGTTGACAGAGACGCAATCAATAAATCACTCGGCACAACAAAGAGGTATTCAATGTGTGTTGATTGTGCCTCTTGGGAATGCTTTTTAGTAAACGCTAGTGATGTGCATTTCACTTATCGAAAAAATAAATCATAAGGAAAAATTATTGAATATTGTTTTAGTAAGAGTACAACGGTAGATACCAGAAAGACCTTGTGTCTACTGCTGAATTTCTAAGAATAGAGTTTCAAGATTTTTTTTTAATATTAGGCATTATTAACCAGGTTGGATAGGTGGGTGGATACTCATCACTAAAATTGTAGCTTATCAGGATTCAGGATTTTGAATAAATTTTACGGATTCAGTATTCACACCTCGTTCTTCACGCAGGTTGTACCACTAGCATATATAGATGTAAAAATACCCATTCTGGTAAAAAGAAGTACAGAATCGAAGTTTTATGCAGCGAACAACAACCCAGCGAGGCGATTACAGTAATCATGGTAGAAGCCTATATCCTAAAATCGATCTTTGTTAAAACATCGATTTAAAAATTAAGATATCATGCTTTAACAAATAACAATTTGAGTATGATTCAATTAAATTACATAACATACTCGTTATTATAGATATCATACACCAAAACCATTTGAGCCTAAACGCAAGATATTATATAATGACATTGTAATTATTTCAGAAGTAAATAGAGACTGTACCGTTCGTTAATGTGTAGTGACGCTGTAAAAATATCTACTAACCCATATCATCCCGTGGGTGTCAGTCGTAGGAGGCGATAGACGGAAACAATTCAGGAGATGGGTCGCAGCGTTTTCCTCATAACGACTAGAAATAAAAAATACTGCGGTTGCCAACCCGTTTGCCAAACGTGGCAACTATGGAAAATATCCCCCTATGAATCAATCTATGGGTGAGGCCTGTGTTCAGCTGTGGACTTTAATAGGCTGTAACGGTAACTGTAAATTTTTAACAGTGGTAGAGCCACGAGGCAGCTTTTGCTGTCGCACGGATGGGCCGGCTTGAACCGGGGTGGTACCAGGACCTCACAGAATACCAGCGTGAAGTAGATGTTTACCTCTGCGTTTCGCTTGGTGAGTGCAGATGGCCGGAGGCCCTTTTTACTGGAAATGAGGCATTCCATCTTAGTCCTCACCGGTGACAACGCATCTGCATTTTGATTCGCAAACGAGGATAGATGTAGATGTCTATGGGCCACAGCAACCACTTACCACCAGGTGGACTGTGTGCTCGTTGGTCACCCCTATCCTATAAAAAAAATAGAGACGTAACTAATCCTATAAAAAATTTATCGATGTCCTATATTATTTTTTGATACAACACTCATCGGTCAGTTCAAGAGACTCATTGGTGGTCCACCGATGCTTTGATAGAATATGCCGAATCATGGCACGCGATTCAAATATGACGATGATATGGCTCTTATATTATTTACAAATTTATTTCCATCGATAACTAAGTTCACTCCCTTACTTAAAGTGTTAACAATAAAGTCTGAAATTCGACTTTGTGGAGCAAAGTATAGGTATGCATAATATTGTCGTTCTACGATATAAATCGGTGTCCATTAAAGTGTTATTATCCGTCCATTGATGAGAGGTTAATAAAATATTGTTCGATCGACTTCACTACTCTTCGGTAGTGTGGTAATTCTCTTATTAGGCAATTTCAATACGGCTTCAATTTCACTTAATATTCATTAGATGTTTGGAAAGTTATTTATTTAATTATAAGTTTTATTAGTTAAAAGTTATATTGTAGAGACTATCGGTCCGTGGGGTCCACGTGCGGTGAGGTTCCTAAAGGAATCATCCATCCATCCGCGGATGGTCGTTGCTGCTGGTGATAAGAGGGCTGGTTCTTTTCTCGCTCAAATGCTAAGTATAGCCATTCAACGGGGAAACGCAGCCAGCGTTCTTGGCACGATACCGCGGGGAGTAGGACTATATGATATTTAAGTTTCTAGTTTTAGTTTTTTTTTATTATTATACCGTTAAAAATCGTTAAAGTTAAAAAAAACTTTTAATTAAAAGATAAATCCACCTTCGCAGAACTAAAAAGAAAGGAATAATTTTACATTCTTAAATTAGTAGAATTCTTATGAGTACAATTTTTCTCCAAAACTATAAAGAACCACTCCTAAGGTACCTATAAAATATTTAGTAAGAAAAGTATTATTGAAATTAGTTCACTATTGACCAAGTATCATATCGCGCTACATACATACAAGAAAAGAGCATACAGTCGAATAATACCTTCTCCTTTTATGAAGTTGGCTATAAGGTTTCAATAGGAATTAAGGAATTCGAAAGCCGTTGCTTCTTTCTGCCTAGGTTCTTCCTAGTAGTCGGACTAAGTTTTGTACGTGGTAGAGCCACTTTGAAGCTATATTAGTGGTATAGTTGTAGCACGAATGGGTCGACTCGACCGGGATAGGACCTCACACTCACAAAATACCAGCGTTAAATATAGCAGCTTAACGCTTCTCTGTTTCGTATGGTGAGTGTAGAGAACCGGAGAGCCATTTTACTGGAAACGATGCATTGCAGCTAAGTCCTCAAAGGCGATAACGCATCTGCATTTTGGCTCTTAATTGAGGATAAGCGTAGATGTTTACGGGCCACAGCCGCCACTTATCATCAGGTGGACTGTGAGTTCGTTTGTCGCCCTTATCCTAAAAATATCTATTTTTTCGTCCAAGCTGCATTGTATGCACTGCTGTGTTACTCGGAAGGGTAAAGAGAGCCTTTTATGCTGTGTAGCATTTAATCTTAGTCCTCAGATGTGAAAATACATCAATCATCTTCATTGTTTGAAGTAGGTTGCAGGTATCCATTGGCTGCAATAGCCACGTACACTTTGAGGTAGACTGCAAATTCATATTTTCATTCAAATTTCATTCAAAACCTGTTAAGCATTTCGGCCGGTTGCCTTCATGTATCCACGACTTTATTATTTATTTAGACATACAGAATTCCCCACTATGTTTATTTCTCCTCGACTTCAAGCAATTGGTAAATTATAACATGAATTTTCATTTACTAATCAGTCATCAATAGTTACTTCACCGAAAATGGAACTTGGCTGCTTTCATACGATGATATTACAGATACGTGACCAACGTAGCTTTCTTCACCATAACTCACAGAATACCAGCGTAAAATAACAGCTTAACACTGATGTGTTTCGTATGGTGAGTGTAGAGAACCGGAGACCCTTTTTACTGGAAACGAGGCAGTCCATCTTAGACCTCACGTGTGACAACGCATCTGCATTTTGATTCGTAATCGAGGATAGATGTAGATGTCTATGGGCCACGGCTCCACTTACCATCATGTGGACCGTGTACTCGATTTACACCCTTATCCTATATAAAAAACCTACTTATCTAAAAAAAAAAAGAGGAAATATTATGTATATTCGTGTGGTATCAATAAGGTTTATAATGGAATTTAGTAAAATTAGTCGTTAGAAAGAAATATATGGCTGTGTTAATGCTTTGGTAAGGACGCTTCATAATGCTCGAGACACATTAGCCGCCGAATGCCCCGCTGGGTTGAAATTGCGTCTGAATTGGCTCCCCGAGGTCAGAAATCACTAACACATTAACTTTATTACGTTGATATTGGTCCGTCGAGTAATTTGCACGAAATTGGCCGAATCAACTAACGAGTCAACTAAGTAAACGTATAAACTTAAGCGAGATACATTGAAAATAGAATTTCTTTTTAATCGAGTGTATGTTTTTTTGTACGAATGTTACGCGATATCTTCGCAGATTGTGAACCGATTTTATTGTTTTTTTTTTTAAATTTAATAGGCTTATTAAATTATGAAGAAACATTCCGCCCCAAAGGTAGAAAATAGGTGATAAAGTTTCATATTGGACTATTGTTTAAGGAATTTCATATAATATCTTCGCGGATTGAGAACCGATCTTAACAATTCGTTTTTATTAAATAAGCTTTACCTCAAGGATGATCCTAATAAATTATGAAGAAAAAATTGCAACCCTAACAGTGGAAAATAGAGGAAAAAGTTTCATATTGGACTATTGTTTAAGGAATTTCATATGAGATCTTCGCAGATTGAGAACCGATTTTAAGAATTCGTTTTTATTAAATAGGCTTTACCTCAAGGGTGATCCTAATAAATTATGAAGAAAAGATTGTAACCCCAACGGTGGAAAATAGAGGACAAAATTTCATATTGGACTATTGTTAAAGGAATTTCATATGAGGTCTTCGCAGATTGAGAATCGATTTTAATGATTCTTTTTCATTAAATAGGTTTTACCTCAAGGGTGATCCCATTAAATTAAGAAGCAAAATTCTAACACCAAAGGTGGAAAATAGGTGAAAAAGTTTCATATTGGACTATTGTTTAAGGAATTTTATATGATATCTATGCAGATTGAAAACCGATTTTAATGATTCTTTTTTATTAAATAAGCTTTATCTCAAGGATGGTTCAAAAATATTTCACCCAAAAAGGTAGCAAATAAATAATTTATTTTTTAGCAATTTGAAGTCGGTTTTTACTTTTTTTTAACAGTCATAATTATTTGTACATGCTTAAGTTTTTTAACACAAGGTTTTGATAAACGCAGCACGTCATAAAACTATCGATGTATTTATTTTTTATTACCTGTACTCGTAATTTGCCTATCGATCTATTGCAACCTATAAAAGTCCACTGGTGTAGATCTTCACCACTACGTTATTGTGTGCCTCATAGGGGGTATTTTGCAATAGTTGCCACATTGCAGTTTTGAGTTGTTATCAGGTAGATGCTGCTCCCCATCTCCTGTTTCAGTTTCATTTTGTCCCTTTACGATACCACGGGATGATATGTGGTGGGAATATTCTTACACCGCCACTAAACAGTTAACTTAACTTGCCCATAAAGTTATAATTTGCCCATAAATTATACGTGGTAGAGCGATGCTGCAGCTATATTAGTAGTATAGGATCAGCTCGACAGGGGAAGGACCACGCTCTCACAGGATACCAATGTAAAATGGCAGCTTGACACTGCTGTGTTTCGTATGGTGAGTGTAGAGAACCGGAGACCCTTCTTACTGGAAAAAAGCATTCCAACTTAGTCCTCACGGGTGACGACGCATCTGCATTTTGATTCGTAATCGAAGATAGATGTAGATGTCTATGCCACAGCAAACACTTACCATTAGGTGGACTCTGTGCTCGTTTGTCACCCTATCCTATAAAAAAAATATTACTGTGTTTCATTTGGTTTAGAGAACCAGAAACTCTTTTACTGAAACGAGGTATTCCATCGTAGTCCTCATCGGTGACGACGCATCTACATTTTGACACTTAATCAAGTATAGGTGTTGGTGTCTATGAGTTCAGTATCTAATTATCTTCAAGTAGACTGTATGCTCTTTTATCAATCCTACTCTATAAAAATAAACTAATAAGACTCGTAGACGTACTGTATAACACTATCACTTTATCAATTCAATATAACGACAAGACCGAATTTGAAATTGGTACTATTTAGTCTTCTATTCTCTTCTGTACGATCTACCATACGTAGTCTTGTGGTCGTAAACGCAGTTGCCGATCATCGCATTGGAGAAGTTCTCAGTAGCAGTTCGGAGTGAGTAAGTTGGCGGTATTTCACCCATGTGCCTCGGTAAGCACGTAAAGCCGTTTGTCCTGCACCTGATATCTCTCCGCTCGTGCCGGCTTGCCATCCCACTTGATTATGAGAGTGAGGGATTAGAGAGTGAATCTGTGCTCGCGCACACACTCGGACACTATAGCCCTGTCCTGCACAGATGGCTAGTCTCCGTTGAGACGGGCCGCCGTGACCGGAATTCGATCTGGAGGACTTTATAATTTACTATACGTGGTAGAATTATATAGTACACCTACTCATAAAGTTTGTGTTATCTTATCTTATATACAAATTAATGTTTGTTTGTTAATATTTTATGCGCTGCCATTCCGTTCATCAGATTGAAGTAAAACCTTGTCAACTTATTTCTTGCATTTACGCGAAGATTATAGGCATAGTACAATTAACAATAGGTGGCCATCTTGGATTTACATTTCGACAGCACTATCAGCTTCAACACCCTCGAAAACCATGAAAATGACACCCATGATGAAAAAATTTATACCTATTGCAGCCGCCACCTTGGATTTACATTTCGACAGCACTATCGGCTTCAGCACCCTCGAAAACCATGAAAATGACACCCATGATGAAAAAATGGATACCTATTGCGGCCGCCAACTTGGATTTACATTTTGACAAGCCTATCGGTTTCAACACCCTCAAAAACCATGAAAATGTCACTCATGATGAAAAATTTATACCTATTGCAGCCGCCACTTGGATTTACATTTCGACAACCCTATCAGCTTCAACTTTCTCAAAAATTATGAAGATTACACCCATGATGAAAATATTGATACCTATTGCAGCCGCCATCTTGGATTTACATTTCACGACAGCGACTGAAGCCGAACTAAACTACTCTGTGGCTGTAGCTCCCCATTTACAGAAATAATTTATATACGAGGCTACCAAATCAACGAAAATTTCGCCATTTTGGAGCCGAAAAGAATTAATTATAGCTAAACAAAACAAAATTACACTGCCATTTACATTCAGTGGCTCCCCACATGATAGATGAAGAGATTAAAAAATAGATTGAGTTAAATAATTAATATTTTCAAAAGTTATCGTGTTTACAAGCCACAGGGACATGATAAATCCACACCATAAGCCACTAAAACCCTTTTTTTATTTAAAAATAGCAATTAATCGATTAAAAAAAATTAATAAGTTCAACAATCATTTATCTTTCTAACAATGTGCTTTTTATATCATTTATATGCATAATATGATTGCTAGATAGATAGATGATTGATAGATAAAATGTTGGAATCTTAATTTTTAGGCGATAGTAGAACATACCTTGCGCTTTCGCTTAAGGTATGCAATATTTTATGATTTATGATAAATGGCGGTTACGCGTTACGGTTATAGAATAACCCAGATTGACGATGGGCAGTAGTGTCAAACGTGAGCATTAAAGCTACTCTGTACTCGCTTTTGCCAAACGCAATGCTTAAGGCAAATTTTCACGGTAAGTGGTCCATGTCCAACAGATGACTTCTACGGGCTGATGTTCAAGTAAAAGAAGGTATTATATTTTTTTATAGAATGAGGTGACAAACGAGCACACATTGCATCTGATGGTGAGTGGATGCTGCGTCCCTTAGCCATCTATCCTCCATTAAGAATCAAATGCAAATGCGTTGTCACCCTTCAGGATTAAGATGGAATGCCTCGTTTCCATAAAAAGGGTGTCCGGTTCTCTACACTCACCATACGAAACACAGCAGCATCAAACTGCTATTTCATGCTGGTATTTGGTGGTCCTACCCTCGTCGAGCCGATCCATTCGTTCTACATCCATATCATAGCTGCAGCGTCAGCAGTAAACTAACGTAAGAACATCCTGAATGTTTACAAAAGAAAGAAAATCTTTAAATTCCTAAGAAGCTATAAATTAAAATGCCTTTATGGATGCAGCAGGGTAACCTACACACGTTCTGTAAGCGACAACATACGTTTTGTATTATTTTTGCGCTTCAATCGTAAAAATTCTTTAAATTTCTACTTACGAGCCACTTTAAATCAATATCCAGCGATCGCGGGAGCAAATGAAGTTATAACAATGGGTACGACTTTCTATCACAAAACGACACATAAATTGCATTTATTTAGGCTATTTTGAACCTTAATTTAAAATAATACGAATAAAAAAGGATTAAGCTTAATATTCTCCAGCGTAATGTTATCTTCTTAATAATCTATACGTTTTTTGTTCTTTTTTTATCTGACTTAGTTTTTCCTACAGTAAAATACTATTTAACTTCAAAAAAAGGAGAAGGTTCTCAATTTAAATAGTTTAGTTTTTTCTTTGTGAACCGATTTTGATAATTATTTTTGATTTAAAAGCTGATGCTTCTGATGTAGTCAGTTGATCAAGATCTGACCAGCAGTTTTTGAGTTATTCTTAATAATTTATATTGAAGTCGGTTTTATAAAATTTTTAATTTAAAATTATTACATAAAATGCAGAGGATGCGGCCTATCATTTAGAATGTTTGGCATTAAAAAGTGTAAATCACAAAATTTTGCATTTAGCTGTCTTCTAGACCACCAATATACTTAAACAATTTTCAGACAATATACATTGTACTAAAATTTATTTCTATTTTACTTTTAAATAAGCCATTACTAATAATGATTATTATTATTTAATTGATTAATACTTTATTTAAAAATGAAAAACCATAGATATTCCTTCGTTTTAGGATAAACTCGTTTCAGAGTACTATAGATATTAACTAATAGGTAATAGCATACTTAAAATATAGATCCTACTAATATTATAAATGTGAAAGTTTGTGAGGATGTATGGATGTTTGTTACTCTTTCACGCAAAAACTACTAAATGAATTTTAAATAAACTTTACAATAATATGGTCCATACACCAAAACAACACATAAGCTATAATTCGTAAAAATATTGTGTAAATTGGACAAAATATAACGATAAATGTTAAGTAAGTCTGAAAAAATCTGTCGTCTGCGAGCTATTTTGGCATAAACACGCAAAAAACTGTGAACCTATTTGGATGGAACTTTCACTGACAGATAGCTGATATTGTAAGGAGTATCTTAAGCTACTTTTATTTATGGGTTCCGCGCAAAAAAATTTCACGCGTGTGAAACCGCGGGGAACAGCTAGTATAACAATATATCTATAAATCTTAGCAAACCAAATCCATATAAAATCGCGTACACCGCGTTCAACACATAGACATAGCACGTAGTAGCTCCGGAGTTACGCGATCGCATATTTCACAGTACGCGAGCAACCCGGGTTCTATCCCCACCGGCTCCAATCAAATTGTCAGTTACAATATTGCTGATTAACTACGTTCTCGTTGGTGCAGAAGTACTTCTAATGTGCAGGTCTAATAAAACTGCCGGTTTTTTAAGCATAGCGAACTCAAGCACAGCAACTAAACCTCAATGGTTTACGCTGTGTTTAATGTGTATTAATATGTATGTACACATATATTAATAAATTTAAAAAAGGTCTTACCCAAGAAATGCTACAAGGCACGGTCCTGAGCCACCTTTATCTGTATATGTAGTTAACAGGTTGTCTCTCAATCTAGTGAGGACCGGTTCGGCCACACACTTCGCTTTTTTTTTATATGATAAGGGTGACAAACGAGCACACAGTCCACCTGATGGTAAGTGGTTGCTGCGGCCCATAGACATCTACATCTATCCTCTATTACAAATCAAAATGTAGATGCGTTGTCATCCGTGAGGACTAAGATGGAATGCCTCATTTCCAGTAAAAAGGGCCTCCGGCCACCTGCACTCACCAAGCGAAACGCAGAGGTATCTAAATCTCTACTTCACGCTGGTTTTCTGAGAGGTCGTGGTACCACCCCGGTTCGAGCCGGCCCATCCGTGCGACAGCAAAAGCTGCCGCGTGGCTCTACCACTGTTAAAAACTCTTTACCACTGTTAAAAACTCGTTTACTGGTATGAGGTCACATCAGAACCTTTATTCCCTATTGGTTGTTAGTTCTTCGAGCTATACAACTGGCCAATTGGCATTTGTCACCACACATCACCATTAGCTCATCTTGTGGTCAACAATCCACCATTTTTCCGGACTGATATGACTTAGGACCTTCAAGAAAAAAGTTTACTCCTTATTAAAAGGCCGACAATGCATCTGCAATTCCCCTGGTGTTACGGTTGTTCATGGGTGGCGGTAATTACTTACAATCAGGTGAGCCGTATTCTCGTTTGCCCACTCTTCTATAAAAATTGATTACCAAGCGTGCCTAAGCTGTACACTTTTTGCGGTTTCATGAAGAAAAAAAATATTTTTTTACTGTTTCCTAGAACACGGTATTTTTTATAACAAACACTGAATTTAGTTTCACTTATGTAAATACAGCGCAACAACTTCGTGGCTAGTTAAAACGATATTACAAACTCGTAGTTCCCAGCAGGGTCATCATCTTCAACGGCGTTCCTAAACTACTTAATAGGGTGATAATTGCTAGGCTATTACAGCCTCCCTGACACCCCTACTCGGAGGTCGGGAGCGGGAGGCTGCAGACGCGGGGTATATAAATATACTCGTACAACTGTTGTTGAAAGTCTATTCACTCTATGTACATTTTACTTGATGCTTTCTTTACTCTAAAATAATTCTATTATGTACGTCCCTTTATGTAAATGTTATATAAATTATATACTGTTGCATTGTGATTTTAAAATGCAAAAGTGTTTTTAGGGTTCCGTACCTCAAAAGGAAAAAACGGAACTCTTATGGGATCACTTTGTTGTCCGTCTGTCTATCTGTTTGTCAAGCCCCTTTTTCTCAGGAACGCGTGGAGGTATCAAGCTGAAATTCATATCAAATACTCAAGTCTACTGTCCCTTACAGCTGTGAAAACATCAAACTTCTAAGCCAATGCAATCAAAAGATACAGACGTTTATGCCGTAAATTTTCAACATTCGCAAAGGAATCAAAACCTACAGGGTACTTACCGTGAACTCAGAATCTTGAAATTTGGTACGAAGCAACGTTTAATAGCACAGATAAAGGAAAATTTTCGAAAAGCATAAATTTTTAGTTACATCATATAATAAAATATTTTTAATAATTTTAAACTTATATACCTACGGATTTGTTCGGAACCCTCGGTGCGCGAGTCCGACTCGCACTTTGCCGGTTTTTTTCTTTATTTTATTCAATCAATTGTATTCCTTCTAAGTTTTATATCAAAACACATTCGAACATTTCATGGCTTATTCAGGGCTTATTAAATTTTAAGTTAACCCTTTCTACCATATATAAAAACACAGTTTCTAACTATATTTTTAAATGAAATGTTTCCCAGTCACTATTTTAAATATTATTGTACGTGGTAGAGCCATGCGGCAGCTATATTAGTAGTATAGTTGTAGCATGAATGGGTCGGCTCGACCGGGGAAGGACCACGCTCTCACAAAATACCAGCGTAAAATAGCAGCTTAACACTGCTGTGTTTCGTATGGTGAGTGTAGAAAACCGGAGACCCATTTTACTGGAAACGAGGCATTGCATCTAAGTCTTTAAAGGTGATAACGCATCTGCATTTCGATTCTTTAATGAGGATAGATGTAGATGTCTATGGGTCACAGCAACCACTTACCATCAGGTGGACTGTGTGCTCGTTTGTCATCCGATCCTATAAAAAAAATACAGTCACATACACACGGACACAATAATTATATAATATGCATGTATTATACACATAAACCTGCCTCTTGAATCATTCTGTCTATTGATGAGAACCGCGTTAAAATCCGTTGCGTAGTTTAACAGAACTATACTTAATCTGGTATAGCATTAGAAAAAAGAGGCTCGTAGAAGCAGGAGTGCAAAATATTTTAATTAAAAGTTAGGTTTAGATAATTTTAATGACAATTTTCATTAAATTGATTTGACATAACTTTGAGAAATTTAATATTGTTATAACATGTAACTGCTCCTAAACTACCCTAGGATGGTAAAATTGTTCGTCTTTCCTAA
Organism: Parnassius glacialis; assembly: GCA_033319125.1. NCBI lineage: Eukaryota > Metazoa > Arthropoda > Insecta > Lepidoptera > Papilionidae > Parnassius > Parnassius glacialis. The sequence goes on from JAVANC010000008.1 coordinate 18,376,092, forward strand.
TTATTTTAAAATTGGTTGTATGTAAACGAGAATGTACTAAATACTAATACTAACGAAATGAGAGTCATTTTTAATTATAACTAAAAAGCAAGATTGCCATGTTACTTTCAAATATTGAATGACCCTACCTGCAACGTCTAATACAGACAGAATCTAATATCTCATAGATATTTTACCGTCTTTTATAAAAAAAAAACAAAGTAGAGTTAGTTTTATTCTATTTTTCAAGTAATTTAAAATTTTATTAAGGTCAGCATTGCGGCCATTTTTTGATCGGCGTTGGCTTTGGCCAGTTTCAGGAATTGCATGTTGTAAAGTCACTTGCGCACACACTCAGATTACCCCATTTTTCAAGTAAACGTAACGTTTTGTACCAACAACTAAAGAAAAATCAGTAACAACGGTTACAAAACAATAAAAATAAGAAAAAAGACACTAAAATATCATAAATATAATTCACAAATGAATGACAATTACAGATTATTTACGCAAAATAACAGATGTCATCATAAACCGGCAAAATTATAAAAACCCTGCCATCACAACTTATCAAGGGATTACGTTTTATTTTTAATTGGTAGACTAACAATGAAATTAAAAACGTTCCCGGTATTGACTACTCCTGCTTCATTTAAATTTTTAGCGTTGACTTTGTAATTTTAAAATTATATAAAATTTTATACCTAAATAATAGCCGTTTGATTTCATGAGATAATTAATAAAAATGATTACAAATAAGTGAGACAGTTAGGGTATTTTTTTATAGAATAAGGGTGACAAACGAGCACACAGTCCACCTGATCGTAAGTGGATACTGTAACCCATAGACATCTACATCTATCCTCGATTAAGAATCAAAATGCAAATTTGTTGTCACCCCTGAGTACTAAGATGGAATGCCTCTTTTCCACTAAAACGGTTCTCCGGGCTCTACACTCACCATACGAAACACAGCAGCAGTTAGCTGCTATTTTACTCTCTGTGAGAGCGTGGTTCTTCCCCGGTCAAGCCGACCCATTCATGCTACAACCATAATACAGCTGCAGTATGCCTCTACCACAAATAAAATTATTACATTACATGTACAAATAAATTACAAAAATACGCATCAATTTTAACTGTAACATGTTTATTGTACTTTTGTTATAAAGTGTGCCATACCCTATGCTAAACCCATTTTTAACTTCTGTCTTATGCTATTTTAAATATAGTATTAGTTGCATCCAAACATTGGTTTATACTATGTGGAGATAGAATGTTACATTATTATTAATTGCTAGTATAGTGTTTTTATTAGTATAGAGTGTATTTCATTTTTTATTTTTCATAAGTGTTTTTATCTTTTATTTTATTCAATCAATTGTATTCTTTGTGATTTTTATATCAAAACACATTCGAACATCTCATGGCTGTTATTAAACTTTAAGTTAATCATTTTGGCCATAGGTTAACAAACGCAGTTTCTAACTTTATTTATAAATAAAATATTATATATAATATTTTAAATACACCACTAAGCGTCGAATGTTTACAAAGTAAAGCAGCACAAGCCACCGCATTCTAATCCAGTCTGTAAAACAGTTCTCGTTATATTATGAAAATTCATTACAAACTTAACCGACGGAGATTGTTTAATTTTCTTTAATATTAACTTGTACGGACCCCTTTTTAATTAATATCGACAAAATAGTCGAGGCAGCGGATGGTGCTGATAAACTGTATAGTGATGTAACGTTTCAATAGAGCTATATAATATTTACGATTACAACCTTTGAATACATTAATAATTGTTATTTTAGCTAAGCATATGCATATGAAAATATTACACTATGTAGATATATTCAAATATATTTATATAGTATAATATTTTGACTTTACTGTAATGAGGGCTATTAATTTTCTGCTCACCAGATGTCGCTAGTTGACACTGAGGTAAAGTTTTCTGCACATTGTAATTTAATTGAGAAGTTAGTTTTTAATAAAAGTTTAGGAGTTTCAAATGTATTATATTAATATACAAAACAATGCCTCAGTTGTTTGCTATTTCATTTTTTGCACACTTTTAACTTTTTTATTTAATTTTTCTACTTTTATGAATATGGTTTGGTTTATTTATTTTTAATTTTATTAATATAAAATACAGCTAATAGTACAGAATGAAAAATTAATCTTTACATTTTCCGTACAAATTAACTTCCCCGCTATGATATCTGTCAGATATTATAACTCACTTTTAAGTGGCGCCGCCCTGGTGACAGAAAAAGTCGTGGATGCCCTCATTACATTGACGCTCTTTAAACCGGAACTCAGCACTGAATGCATTGCTGTTTGGCGGCAGAAATAGGTAATTGAGTAGTTTTAAACCCGACTGACTGCCAGACAGAGCCATACCAATCTATACAAATAAATAAAATGAAGTGTCTGTTTTTAACATCATAACAAGAGCTTTTTACTAAATGCGCGTGAAAGTATGGTACTTAGAACAAAAACACAATTATTAACATTTTTGTCTGTCTCTTTGTTCCGAAATGGCTGGACCGATTTTGACGGGAATTTCACTGGCAGATAGCTGCTGTTAGAAGGAGTAACCTAGACTACTTTTATTTAAAAAAAATAAGATTTCCGTGCAAAAAATTAAAACTCATGAAATCAAATCGTAATAAATTCCACGCGGGCACAATCGCAGGGAACAGCTAGTTTGTAGTACAATCTACAACGTACATTTATTCAATAAATATTCATTATCATCATCATTCCATACAGCCTATACAAAAGTCCACTGGTGAACATAGGCCTCCCCTTGGATTGCCTCATAAGATGGGTATTTGCCGCAGTTTCCACGTTTAGCTTCATCAGTTCAGAAAGACACTGGTACTCATCTCCTGGCTTGTTTCCTTTTGTCGACTCATACGGCAAACACATGACAATATAGTGGTATTTCTTACACTGTCACTATACTGTGAGCAATAAATATCAAATTAAATAAATTATGTTAAATAAATCTTAAATGCTAAAGCTACAGTATACAATTTACCTCCCACTGCCGGGCACAAGCCTCCTCTAACTGCTGTGAGTGTCATTGAGCCCTTAGTCCGTTGCGCTTCTTCAGAACATGTTGGCCAACTTCACATCACATTTTCGAAACATGATCACGTGTTTAGTATGATACAAGTGGCAAATTAAAAATTTTGTACAAACGACTACAATATGAATGTAATTTATTGTTGATTCTTTAAAAACCCCACAACCGATTTCAATATAAATTTAAACCCACCACCTCGAAAGTATACCCTTTGAAACAAAAAAAAAAGAATTTTCCAAATCGGTTCAGGCGTCTTTGAGTAATCGGTGAACGTACATAAAAAAAAAGATTCCGACGAATTGGGAACCTGCTCTTTGAACTCGATTGAAAATGCAAATTTTCTTAAGATTTTATATGCTAAAATATAAGTATTTAATTTTTTTTTAGACATTTTAATGGTATTCTGTCGATAGCGAAATTCGCCATCACTATGATATTAATTTCAAAATTGGTTTAAATAGGTATTACGCCGCTTGTTAGCCCGGGTCCAAAATGAACTCATTAAAACTATAAAAGCAGCGGTAATTAAGGCCGCAGCCCTCGCTACCCGCCTCATCCCTCCCCGCCCATTTCCGACCCCTCAGCGGACCGGGCTTAGTATCCCTACCCCCATTTCCAGAGCGACATGCACAGATTGTGTGTAACTAAAAGTGACAAGAGTACATTAGATTACAGCATGTGATAAAGATGAAAGTTGTCTATTTTTTTCAGAGCAATACGAGAAGCTTGCCTTTTTAAATAGTACGAGCACATAGTCCACCTTATGTTAAGTGACATTTACATCTGTCTTCGATTTATAATCACAATTTAGATGCGTTGTCACCCCTGGGAACTAAGATGGAATGCCTCTTTTCAAATAAAAAGGGTCTTCGGTTTTCTACATTCACCATACGAAACGCAGCAACATTAAGCTGCTATTTTACGGTAATGAGAGCGTGGTCCTTCTCCGCGGGCGAACGGAGTTGAATTCTCGCCGGTAATGATGCTCATTTACTAGTGCTCGGCGATAATGTAAATTATCGTGAAGAAACCAGCATGTCATGTCATGAAGAGAGTTGAAGTTCACCAACACGTGTTGGGGCAACGCAGTGGAATTAAACCCTTTCAGAAATGAGAAAACTCTTCACCCGGCAAAGAGCTGAATGAAAGTTCATGACTTTTTTAATAATATTATACATGTGAAAGTTTGTGAAGATAATTGAGATATCAGCTGCTTATAGTATACACTTATGCTTCATCATATTGACAATGTCATTTATGTACAACAGAAATAGTATTAGACCGAGAACACTTCCCTGTGGTACGCCTTATTTATTGTATTGGTATTCTGAGTACAGTATAATGTCCCTATTACATATGTATTAACTAGATCACGCACAAATGGCTAAACGGATGGCTAGAAATGCAGACAGGCAAAGATATCCTCAACCGCGTAGTGGATATTCTTACATCAGCGTAAGAATACCCACTACCCCCACATCATCCTGTAGGTGTTGTGTGAGGCGATAGAGGGAAAATGGTACAGTGTCTTTCTAAATACAGCTCAAACTAATTAATAAAAACTGCCGTTGCCAATCCACCTGTTACGTGTGGCAACTATGGAAAAATCGCCTATGAGGTAATCTGTGGGGAGGCCTAAGTTCAGCAGTGGACTTTTAACACATTCATTCCATTCCTTTTATGTGATTGCGGCGGAAAAATCATGTAGGAATTTCTATTCTATTCAGGTGCTAGAATTCTAGATTTATAAAACGATGATTATAATGATACTTATGTCTTTATGTCCTTATTCAACCTCTCTTCTTCTTTGTTAGTCCTCTTGTCATTATTTGTCTAATATAGTCTTTTGCATAAATGTGTCATGCATATTTGAAAGGTTTGTCCAAAACAGAAACTGTGTTAGTGCGTTGGTGATCATAGGTATATACCCTCATAGTGGTAACCCTGTTCTTAATAATTTCTGTGAGATTAGGGCTAGGCGTTTTGGCATCCAGCAGCCAACAGTACCCAAGCGTCCACCCAACAATTCCAAATAGTGTTGGCATTTAGAGAAGAAGCTTTTTCGTATTCTAATTCTCAGTCGATAAGAAATAAATCTATGTAATTAAAAGCATCCTTTTACCGGAGGTCCATGCAAGGAGGAGATTGCGATCATACTACAGATCGTCTCGCAATTTCTACGCTGTTCTCCGTCGCTGATCTAGAAATACCTAGACGGACGACGGATCTCTTCTTATGCCCGCAAGAACGAGATAATTATTTCACTATCTATCGGAAGTCACAAGAGAAAACATTTACTTTCATTGTTTAACGACAACCAACAACTCAGAGTAATAGTTTTTATTATAACTGTATCTACTATACTGTCATATATTGAAAACATATTAAATATTTATTTCATGAATTCCAAACCAGATCTTTTCGTCCGATTACAAAGTGGCCGTCTTCAAGGCAAGAGCAAATAGGCTTATCACACTAAGACAGTGCGACTTACCATCTAAAACTTCATCATCACTTCCCATCAGATAGGATAGCTAAGCAGCGGCTTATTTTTTATAAAAATAATAATCAATTGCCGCATGTATTAAAGATCACTTCAGGAAGGCTGGACGGATTTTGATGAAATTTTTTTTGTGTTAAAGTGAGTCCCTGAATGGTTTAGTTTCACAATTGAAATTGATAGATGGCGCTGTTGTCGAGATCCAGAAATCGCCTGTGGAAACCCGGTGCATATCTTTACTAGTATCAACATTATAACTACTATAAGTTATAATTTTAATATTAGATCTTATAAGACGTTTTATTATAGTGGAAGGGTGACAACCGAGTACAAAGTCCACCTGATGGTAAGTGGTTGCTGTAGCCCATAGACATCTACATCTATCCACGTTTGCGAAACAAAATGCAGATAGTACTATTAGGTATATAGGTACTAAGATGGAATGCCTCGTTTCCAGTAAAAAGGGTCTCCGGTTACTACACTCACCATACGAAACACAGCAGCTTTAAGTGGCTATTTTACGCTGGTATTCGTAAAACCATACCCATTCGTGCTACAACTATACTATTAATATAGCTGCAGCATGGCTCTACTACGTATGAAAATAGCTTATAACTTAAGTAACGATATAAGCTATTTTCTATATCATGTCATCGAAAGTTCTGAATTTTTTTCCGGTGTTGTACTAGCGGGTAGGAGATGTTGGTGAGTGAGCACCTCTATGTGTACGCACCCATACATTACAGCTCTATAAACTATCCTGCATATTATGTTTATTTGCCAATCAGGACATCAATCGAAAACAAATCAATAACCATTTATATTAATAGTATGATGTATCTGTGTAAACTACCCGGAGCAATATATTTGTAAATTTTTTTTATAGGATTGAGGGCAAACTAGCATGCGACTCACCTGATGGTAAGTGACTACCGCCGCCCATGAACAACTGAAACACCAGGGGAACCAGGGGAATCGCAGATACGTTGTCGGCGTTTTAAAAAGGAGAAGGCTCTTTTCTTGAAGATCCCTAAGTCATATCGGTCCGAAAAAATCGCTGGTGGTAATCAATTCTACAAGGAACTTGTGTGAGGAAGAAAACATCTTCTAAATAGCACAGTGGTAGACCGCCATGTATATTATTTATATCAATGTTTTTAAAAGTAGGATTATGTCCAGCAAAGGACTGAGGGTTAAACTTATGATAGTGATGACGGCGATAACGAAAATTAGCGTAACACACTAGCTAATATTGTACCTGATTAAATGAAACTAATTTTACATTTACTGATATTGTGAAATTAGTTTCGCGGGCAATATAAGAAATAATTAGTTAACCCAATGGTAAGTTGTTACCATAGATAGTGTACTTATAAGTGAAACAAACTCCATACAAATATCACAGATATTAGTTGTCACTAATAAGGGCTAAGTTACAAAACTTTGCAGTCTGCAAAATAATACCCTTTAAACCAGATTACAGCGATAGGGGCGTTGCTCTGGCAAACTATTAAAGAAGGTAAGAGGGCGGTTCCAAGCTAGACGGACTCCCAGACAGAAGCGAAACCCTTCCAATAGTGAAATACGTAAGTCTATGACTGTGTGTAATGCTTACTCAAAAATATTTTAAAAACTTTTTTTAATTTTTACTTTGTACACTTTTCTATTCATTGATCAGCCCATTAACTAATATTCTTTCCCTTAGGAGAGTTGAGGGTGTTACCACACCAATCGATCGATCGTCAATCGATGGCGGAATGGATTGGGTGACATCGATCGGTAGTTTCTACCACACCGATCAATCGATGACACCTATCGATGGTAGAATCGATTAGTCGACTTATTCATTCTATCATCGTAGCATGGATAAGTCGTCGTACAACGTACTAAGCTCGATAACTGTTTGATTATTCGAGAACCCGCCCCACCCCACCGACCGCATTCTTTTGTCACCGGATTTTATTTTTTAATTAGTGTGCATAGTTTGCCATAATCGTAGTATTTGGAAGGCGGATGTACCATCGCAGTTTCGTTGTATATTTGTGAGATCTGCTCCCCTACAAGGTTTTGGGTAATTAGGTCTGGCAACCTACTTATTTCGCCGTTAGCCTCTGATGATTTTGGTTTAACCCTTAGTCGTCTTAATATCAAATTTAAAATCATAATTTTTTTTTAATAGATATTCTATTCGTTGATGTCTCATCCAGCTTTCGGCGTATTGTTGACACTGCCCGCAGGGCGGGCTTCATTGCTCGCGACATTACGTCCCAAGAGTACCTACGCGGTAATTTTCAACTAATAACCAGTTTAATTTTCATTGCCTTTTCTGCTTTTATGGCGACGATGCTCACTTTTAGAATTTTCGATTGTGTTTATAATAGCTCTGATTTAAAAATTACAGTCGGTATTTAGAAATCACGATAAGGATACAACTTTTTTTATAGGATAAGTGTGATAAACAAGCACACAGTCCACCTGATGGTAAGTGGTTGCTGCGGCCCATAGACATCTACATCTATCCTCTGTTACAGATCAAAATGTAGATGCGTTGTCACCCGTGAGGACTAAGATGGAATGCCTCATTTCCAGTATAAAGGGTATCCGGTTCTCTACACTCACCATACGAAACACAGCAACGTTAAGTTGCTATTTTACGCTGGTATTCTATGAGTGCGGGGTCGTTCCCCGGTCGAGCCAATCCATTCGTGCTACAAATATACTGCCAATAAAGCTGCAGCATTGCTCTACCACGTAAAGACTACGATAATAATGACAAAGTTGGGCTATAAATATGGCTATATACTATAATATGACTCGCGCACTCTGCAAAATTGTCTGGAACACGAATGAATCGACTTGACTAGGAAAAGACCACGCTAGTGTAGAACACTAGTGAAGAAAAGCAGTATAATACTGCTGCATTTCGTACGGTGAGTGATAGAACTGAAGACAGTACTGGAAAGACTAGACTACATTTAATTTAATTCTAAAGACATTTAATCCTCAAACATAACATACCCATCTGCATTTTGGTTCCTAATGGGGGATAGATGTATGTGTGTACAAACCACAGCGTCCATCTCCCATCAGATATGAGAAATTCCAAAAGTTGGGTAAGCTAGAACTGGAACAAGAAATGAAATTCTTGCCAAGGATTTCAGGGTGTTTATAAAATATATCAGTAGGAAGTGTATAATTCTTTGTATAGCCATTAAAATCACTTTATAGTAAGAGTGAATTTTTAGAAACTGGGCATGGAAAAATATACTAATTTAGAACAGTTATATAATTTGTAGGCTACGAAAGCTCTCGTTCCAAGCGGTAATCGAACACGCGGCCTGATCTTATCTATATCTTACTAATATTGAAACTAAAAAAAGAAAGAATATTATTATATGATTTCTTATATTTGCGCGAACACTACACATTGAATAAAACTATGCTTACGGAGTTTGTCGCGTTTAATTTACTTATTTTTAGACATTTTTTTATAGGGTAAGGGTAACAAACGAGCACACAGTCCACCTGATGGTAAGTTGATGCTGCGGCCCATAGACATCTACGTCTATCCTCGATTACAAATCAAAATGCAGATGCGTTGTCATCTGTGAGGACTAAGATGAAATACCTCATTTCCAGTTCTCTACACTGACCATACGAAACACAGTAGCGTTAAGCTGCTATTTCACGCTAGTATTCTGTATAGCGTGGTTTCGGGTGCTTTACAGCAACCCATGGTTTCGGGGTGGGGGGGGGGGGGGGACTGAGATATTTTGAATAGAATCTTATTTTTGAAGTGTTTTTTTAAAAAGTACGAAACTTTTAACTTAAAACTTTACGAAAATAAAATTAATCGTTACGAAGAACAAATCATTTCTTGAATTTTGCCAAACGCCGATAAACAAATCAAAAATTTGAAAGAGATGATATTATGCGAGTGCGAGCACAGATACTACATGACCATCAGATCTAACTAATGGGGGCATCGAAGCGACTTTTTCTGATTTAAGAGCTCTCGCCAGCTTTCAGAAGGTGGAGTGCGAGGGTGAGATATATTCCATCAGATTGTCCCATCGTGTATCCCACAGCTGGGCCATGCGTTCATTGACCTCTCTACAGAGGCGCAGCATCTTTTGCTCTTAGTAATGGCCCTACATCCCCGGGTAGTTCAAAGCGACGATCACTCGAAGCCTTGAGCCGCCTCGAAGACTCCCCGGCAGCCACTTTTATATGAGTGGTGATATGAGAGATGGCTTCTAAGGCCACCTCTTTAGTGTCAATAACGTCTGGCACTTGATCTAAATATTCTGTATCTATAGATACTAGTATAAAATAGCATTATAACATGCATACAATGCTGTTATGATGAATGTCAGGAACCGGAGCCTTCAATGAAAAAAGTTTATACATATACGTCGTCACCCCTGAGTACTTAACATTTTAAGCTTTATCACCAGTAAATAGAGTCTCTGTTTCTCGTCACTTATAATACGAACCACGGCAGTGTAGTGCTGCTATTTCACGCCGGTATTCTGTACGAGTATGGTTTATCCACTTCTCCATTCGTGCTGCTACCATAATATTCTGACGCGTAACTCTACTTACAAAAAAACCGGCCAAGTGCGAGTCGGACTCGCGCACCGAGGATTCCGAACAAATCCGTAGGTATATGAGTTTAAAATTATTAAAAGTATTTTTATTATATGATGTAACTAAAAATTTATGCTTTTCGCAATTTTTCCTTTATCTGTGCTATAATACGTTGCTTCGTGCCAAATTTTAAGATTCTCAGTTCACGGGAAGTACCCTGTAGGTTTTGACTTTTAATTCCCTTGCGAATATCGAAAATTTGCGGCATAAACGGCTGTATCTTTTGATTGCGTTGGCTTAGAAGTTTGATTTTTTCACAGCCCTAAGGGACAGTAGACTTGAGTATTTGATATAAATTTCAGCTTGATACTTTTACGCGTTCCTGAGAAAAAGGGTCTTGACAGACAGACAGACAGACAGACAGACGTGATCCTATAAGGGTTCCGTTTTTTCCTTTTGAGGTACGGAACCCTAAAAAGGACTAATATTTAAAAAAACCTGAAGAACGAACTTACAGTGTCTGTAATTAACTACTACAGTTGATGAACACCTGCAGCTAACTTTCAACAAAAAAGACACAGATGCATTGTCGCCTCTGAATAAGATGCAACACCTCACAATCTGTTATTAGATTGGCTCTCTTTAATATTCAGATCGGCACACAACTGTGCAAGCGCTGCTGTGTACAAGTCGACTTCCTTTTTTTGTTACAAAGATTTTATAAAAAAAAAAACTAGTCATGTCTTTCATGTCATGTAGACGCTTTAAATGAGTAAACATTCGGAATATGTAATTATTTAAAGGCAATAAATCTTCTCAAATAAAGCTTGTCAAACGCCAGCGCCGTGTGTATTAAGTGTAAATTACTTTATCGGGAGTTATTTAGGGAGGATTTCCGAAAATCAATCGGTGGGCGGATCAGATAGCGTGATATATGGCTCCGCAGTTGACCGCCCGGATTCCGTAGGGGAAGTACACGCGATAATTAAAGATTTTAATTATGGTACCTAGTTAAATATATGTTTCCTCTTTATAAAACATAGGACACTGTATGTAGTTAATAGATATAGCCAGGCCGTTTATAAAGGTCAGTGACTATATGGAATTATTATCATTTGATACGGGAAATCTATAAATACGAAGATCCCGAATGAAAATGAAGACAAGGCTTAAGAGACATGCGTCCAAGTCAAAAATCTTAATAAAAAAAAACTCATAACCTGCATGCATTGGTTCTTATTTTCTTTATCGTCTAAATCTTAAGATAGTTTCCTGTCAATGGTCTAAATCAATTCAAATTCTCAATGTTGCTTACAAGGTTGTAGTTCTCCTATTCGGTCTAAACCTCCGTATGTGAAGGTAGCACCCTATTACCTACTTTTTCTGAATGAATTAATGCTTTATTTTGATTTGAAAGAAATAGAAACAGTATAATTATAGGCTACCAGGCATTTAATTTTTGTCCTCAAGAATAACAATGCATTTGTAAGCTTTTTGGCCAGTTATCATTTAATTTATAACGTACACGTTAATAAGTAGAAATAACAATAGAAACTCCGATCCTCTTTTTTCAGTTTTTTTAAAGGATAACGATTACAAAACTAGATCAGCCTAACCCCATAAGCAGCACCTGTTCACAAGTGTCCTAGTAGTCTGAAGCTTCTAGTATGTAATAACGATCGCTAATCGTTTGGCATTTAAACAAACAAATCTACGAAATCCAATAATTGACTGCACAAAGACTGATATATTAATTTTCCCTGAAATAGCAGTTGATAATGGGCAGCGGTAGTCAACTTACCTATTAGTAGACTTACCACCAATTAAGTCGCATGATTGTTTTACCCCATTTCTAAAAAACAGTTTTCAGTTTTCTTGGAACAAATTTTTATTTGGTTTTAATCTATACAATGTTATTAATTGCAACGTACAACATGCATGCATACATTAAAGCATAAATTCCATTAAAAAAACGTAATAAAAACCTCATATTATACAACGAAATAGCAATCAATTAAATTCACGTCACTAATAAATCACTCACAAACAATTTACGTTGAATCCTTAACCGGGAGTTATTATAAAGCTAACGTACAAAGCTGCTGTCAACTTAAGAGATTTGACGATAGCTAATCAGTGATAAGGCTCCCTACACGTGTTCTATTAGAGTTAGGCCTTATTAGAGTTTGTATATTTAAAAATATCATAACTGCAAGCATCGCTATTACAAATCCAACTTTAATGATCAGCGTTGAAGTCTAATTTTCCGTGACACTTGGTAGGAAGTAGGAGGAATGGTAAATCTTTTGTATATACATACATTAGCATCACAAAACGTTCATTCATCAAGCACATCGACCCACTGATTTTATAACTGATAACAGAAGCTGTACAGTAGTGAATCACTAGAGTTGTTGTTACACCTAGTTTTAGTTTTAAAAGCAAGCACTTTAAAAGCTCGGAGCGGTGATTTATCGTTTGATATTATATTTTAATTTTTTTATAGAAGAGGGAGAAAACGAGCATGCGGTTCACCTGATAATAAGTGACTATCGCCACCCATGAACAACTGCAACACCAGGCGAAATGCAGATGCGTTACCGGCCTTTTAGAAAGGAGTTCTTTTGTTAAAGTCCTAAAGTCGTATCGGTCCGGAAAAATTGCCGGTGGTAAACGATTACACATAGAAGTTGTACGAGTAAAGAAATCCTAGTAAAATGCACAGTGCTGTACCCCCAAGCATCCACATGGTGTGGATTAAGATTTTTTAAGATAAAATGTTATATAAAAAATATGCCGTGCAAGTCATCATGACATGATAAATAAAAAGGGTCAACAAATTAAGTTCTAATACAAGTCAACTGCCGAACAAAGACCTCCCCATACATTGGTTCTTAAGGCATAATTTAGCATGGTTGCTTCGCTTGGCAGGCGGGTTGGCAATCACATTTTTTCTACTATTTTGAGTTGTAATGGTTAAGACGCTGCTGCCCATCTGTTTCATATTCCTCTGTTGATTTCTACGACACCCAGGAAATATGGAGTAGTGGATATCCTACACCGCTATTACACGGTAAAATTTAGTAACTAGGTTTTCGCTCATCATTATTACCATACCAATTTAAGGCGGAAACGTATAGATTTACATCACCGGAGACCCTTTTTACTGGAAAAGAGGTATTCCATCTTAGTCCTCATGGCTGAGAACGCATCTGCATTTTGATTCGCAAACGAGGATAGATGTAGATGTCCATAAGCAACAGCAACCACTTACCATCAAGTGATGACAAAAAATTATTGATATTTTTTTTATAAAACATCAGTCTTACTAATAAACACTTTATGAAAATATTATAAATATGTATTAATATATTATATAATATATATTTAAAAGCATACAGCTCTTTATATGTGTTGGTTCCAAATGCCAAAATTGAAATTACAAACGAACTAATTACAAGAAACTGCTCCCTTCATCGCACACCCCTGTTGACAACAACGTATGCAACAATAGGATCCCTCAACTCAAGCTTATAACGGCCATGAAAATATAAAAGGGTTATTCGCATATTGGCATAAGATTTAAAATCGTATGAAAATAAAATCACACGAAGCAAAGTTATAGTTGTAATGGCTTTCAATCAAAAAGTTCGAGGACGATCTTAGCAAAGATAACAACCATCCAGTAATGTTTATGCCTATTTACGTGAAAGGTTCGTAGATTTGTTGATAGGTCTGTATTAACGAACACACTTTTATGTTTCTGTCAATCACAATTGTTTATATTAGCGCTCATTCATTTCCTACTCTTTTCATTAAAAATATATACACGAATTATTGTCCTTCAGACAAAAATTCGATTTTCGAGCACTGAACCCAGTCTCAACGAAGACTTACCATCTGCACGGAAAAAGTACCCAAGTGTATGGGCAAGCATAGTTCAATGGGACAGCAATCCGAGATCAGAGAACACTGGTGAATATTTCTCTTACCGTCACCATACAGTTGCAGCTTATTATAGGTTCCACTCGTGGGCACAGACTTCCTTCTCATTTTCGAGAAGGTTATAGAACAATTAGTCCATCGCGCTGCCTCAGTGTGTGTTGAAGGTTTTCTTATGCCTTTGACGTATTTCATTCATGAGATATGCAGGTTTCCGATGTTTTCCTTTACAGTAGAGCATAGTTGAAATTGCAACTAACAATTTCATTGTTGCCGGCGGGGATCGAACCAGAGTTGCTCGCGTATCATGAAATTCTGATGAGCGTTTAGCTACCAGGGCTTACTGTCAATATAAGTTAATATGTACACTTGTTCACAGTTGAATATTGGCGGTGTAAAGTCCTTGAAGTAATGATACTATCAGCCCTAAAAGTTGTTGGTATATACGTCATTGAGATGCCATAGATATATTGCCGTCGTCATAAGTTAAAATGTACACTTATCCTCACTTGAATACGGGTGGTGCAAAGTCCTAGATATAGAGATCCTGTCGCCCCCAAAAGTTGTTGGTATATACGTCAGTGAGATGCCATAGATATATTGCCGTCATCATAAGTTAAAGTGTACACTTATCTTCACTTGAATACGGGTGGTGCAAAGTCCTAGATATAGGGATCCTGTCGCCCCCAAAAGTTGTTGGTATATACGTCAGTGAGATGCCATAGATATATTGCCGTCATCATAAGTTAAAGTGTACACTTATCTTCACTTGAATACGGGTGGTGCAAAGTCCTAGATATAGAGATCCTGTCGCCCCCAAAAGTTGTTGGTATATACGTCAGTGAGATGCCATAGATATATTGCCGTCATCATAAGTTAAAGTGTACACTTATCTTCACTTGAATACGGGTGGTGCAAAGTCCTAGATATAGGGATCCTGTCGCCCCCAAAAGTTGTTGGTATATACGTCAGTGAGATGCCATAGATATATTGCCGTCATCATAAGTTAAAGTGTACACTTATCTTCACTTGAATACGGGTGGTGCAAAGTCCTAGATATAGGGATCCTGTCGCCCCCAAAAGTTGTTGGTATATACGTCAGTGAGATGCCATAGATATATTGCCGTCATCATAAGTTAAAGTGTACACTTATCTTCACTTGAATACGGGTGGTGCAAAGTCCTAGATATAGAGATCCTGTCGCCCCCAAAAGTTGTTGGTATATACGTCAGTGAGATGCCATAGATATATTGCCGTCATCATAAGTTAAAGTGTACACTTATCTTCACTTGAATACGGGTGGTGCAAAGTCCTAGATATAGAGATCCTGTCGCCCCCAAAAGTTGTTGGTATATACGTCAGTGAGATGCCATAGATATATTGCCGTCATCATAAGTTAAAGTGTACACTTATCTTCACTTGAATACGGGTGGTGCAAAGTCCTAGATATAGGGATCCTGTCGCCCCCAAAAGTTGTTGGTATATACGTCAGTGAGATGCCATAGATATATTGCCGTCATCATAAGTTAAAGTGTACACTTATCTTCACTTGAATACGGGTGGTGCAAAGTCCTAGATATAGAGATCCTGTCGCCCCCAAAAGTTGTTGGTATATACGTCAGTGAGATGCCATAGATATATTGCCGTCATCATAAGTTAAAGTGTACACTTATCTTCACTTGAATACGGGTGGTGCAAAGTCCTAGATATAGGGATCCTGTCGCCCCCAAAAGTTGTTGGTATATACGTCAGTGAGATGCCATAGATATATTGCCGTCATCATAAGTTAAAGTGTACACTTATCTTCACTTGAATACGGGTGGTGCAAAGTCCTAGATATAGAGATCCTGTCGCCCCCAAAAGTTGTTGGTATATACGTCAGTGAGATGCCATAGATATATTGCCGTCATCATAAGTTAAAGTGTACACTTATCTTCACTTGAATACGGGTGGTGCAAAGTCCTAGATATAGAGATCCTGTCGCCCCCAAAAGTTGTTGGTATATACGTCAGTGAGATGCCATAGATATATTGCCGTCATCATAAGTTAAAGTGTACACTTATCTTCACTTGAATACGGGTGGTGCAAAGTCCTAGATATAGAGATCCTGTCGCCCCCAAAAGTTGTTGGTATATACGTCAGTGAGATGCCATAGATATATTGCCGTCATCATAAGTTAAAGTGTACACTTATCTTCACTTGAATACGGGTGGTGCAAAGTCCTAGATATAGAGATCCTGTCGCCCCCAAAAGTTGTTGGTATATACGTCAGTGAGATGCCATAGATATATTGCCGTCATCATAAGTTAAAGTGTACACTTATCTTCACTTGAATACGGGTGGTGCAAAGTCCTAGAAATAGGGATCCTGTCGCCCCCAAAAGTTGTTGGTATATACGTCAGTGAGATGCCATAGATATATTGCCGTCATCATAAGTTAAAGTGTACACTTATCTTCACTTGAATACGGGTGGTGCAAAGTCCTAGATATAGGGATCCTGTCGCCCCCAAAAGTTGTTGGTATATACGTCAGTGAGATGCCATAGATATATTGCCGTCATCATAAGTTAAATTGTACACTTATCTTCACTTGAATACGGGTGGTGCAAAGTCCTAGATATAGAGATCCTGTCGCCCCCAAAAGTTGTTGGTATATACGTCAGTGAGATGCCATAGATATATTGCCGTCATCATAAGTTAAAGTGTACACTTATCTTCACTTGAATACGGGTGGTGCAAAGTCCTAGATATAGAGATCCTGTCGCCCCCAAAAGTTGTTGGTATATACGTCAGTGAGATGCCATAGATATATTGCCGTCATCATAAGTTAAAGTGTACACTTATCTTCACTTGAATACGGGTGGTGCAAAGTCCTAGATATAGGGATCCTGTCGCCCCCAAAAGTTGTTGGTATATACGTCAGTGAGATGCCATAGATATATTGCCGTCATCATAAGTTAAAGTGTACACTTATCTTCACTTGAATACGGGTGGTGCAAAGTCCTAGATATAGAGATCCTGTCGCCCCCAAAAGTTGTTGGTATATACGTCAGTGAGATGCCATAGATATATTGCCGTCATCATAAGTTAAAGTGTACACTTATCTTCACTTGAATACGGGTGGTGCAAAGTCCTAGATATAGGGATCCTGTCGCCCCCAAAAGTTGTTGGTATATACGTCAGTGAGATGCCATAGATATATTGCCGTCATCATAAGTTAAAGTGTACACTTATCTTCACTTGAATACGGGTGGTGCAAAGTCCTAGATATAGAGATCCTGTCGCCCCCAAAAGTTGTTGGTATATACGTCAGTGAGATGCCATAGATATATTGCCGTCATCATAAGTTAAAGTGTACACTTATCTTCACTTGAATACGGGTGGTGCAAAGTCCTAGATATAGGGATCCTGTCGCCCCCAAAAGTTGTTGGTATATACGTCAGTGAGATGCCATAGATATATTGCCGTCATCATAAGTTAAAGTGTACACTTATCTTCACTTGAATACGGGTGGTGCAAAGTCCTAGATATAGGGATCCTGTCGCCCCCAAAAGTTGTTGGTATATACGTCAGTGAGATGCCATAGATATATTGCCGTCATCATAAGTTAAATTGTACACTTATCCTCACTTGTATATGGGTGGTGAAAAGTCCTTGATATGGGGATCCTATCGTCCCCAAAAGTTGTTTGTATATACGTCAGTGAGATGCCATAGATATATCCAAGAGCGGCGGCGAACAGTTTCAAAGGTGCTAAACTTAAAAAAAATGTTTCGAAGGCCTTTGACAGGGTTTGTCACGCTAGTCTATTGGGCAAGCTTTCAGCGTTCGGCTTATCCCCTGGCCTGATTGTCTGGGTGAAGGACTTTCTGAGTGAACGGTCTCTCCGGGTCGTCGTCGATGGCGGCTCATCTGATACTGTGGCGACTAACGCCGGTGTTCCTCAGGGGTCCGTTCTCTCCGCAACTCTCTTCCTGCTGCTTATAAATGATCTGCTCATTCCGGGTATCTATGGGTATGCAGACAACAGCACAGTTGTAGAGAGATACCAAATAAGAGTCCGGGCCAGTCGGGATCAAATCCAGTCAGAAAGAGAGGCTATGGTTGAGCACGTGAATCTCACACTACAGACTGTCTCCGAATGAGGCGATGCCAATCTCGTGGGTTTAACGCCTCCAAAACACAAGCGTATCTTTTCACAGCCTTGACTCCTACTTTCCGGAATGTATCCTTGTAGTACACTGACCGCCTTCAGTTGTTAGGGGTTGAATTTTCTCCGAACCTCAACTATGGGTAGTTCATTAAGTCCAGAGCCAAAGCAAAAAGAGTAATGCGCAAGTCCGGTCGTGCATGGAGCTCTGCTGTCAAATATGGACTGGTGCTGCAAAATGTCACCTGGCAGTGTTGGGCTCAGTGGAGAGACGTGCAAAGAGGCTCATTGGTGACCTTCATTTGGTTGAAACCAATCTTCTCAGCCTCGAGCACAGGCGCAGAGTAGCCAGTCTCTCGGTACTCTATAGGATGCATTGCGGTGAGTGTGCACAGGAATTACATACTTTAATTCCTCCCTCTCCTTTCCACCATCGGTGAACCAGGCGGTCGGCGGGTCTTCACACCTTTTTTGTCGATATTCCACGCATTAGAAACAAAGGGTTTGCTTCGTCTTTTGTAATGCGTACAGCTAAGGAGTGGAATAATTTGCCGGCGTCTATCTTTTCGTTCGAATACAATCTGGGCGTCTTCAAGGCAAGAGTGAACAGAATTTTGTTACGCAAAGACAGTGCGATTTACCATCTAGAGCTGCATCACCACTTACCACCAGATGGGATTGTGGTCAAGCACCGGCTTATTATAAGTAAAAAAAAAATCATTTACAATGTCTTAATTACATAAAGAAGTTCCTTTTTTGCTTGTATTTGCAGTTTTTTAAACATTTATATTTGTTATCGAAGCGTCGGCATACAACGAATGTCACAAAGTAGAACATTGTTTATTTAAGTCTTAATAAGCAGTATATTTCAAAAGGGAACTTTTTTCCACCCCGCAAACGTAATGAAATATCAAGGTGCACAACAGAAGCTATTATGTAAGCATTTATTTAAACTTTATTTCGACGATGTGAGCGCTCTACACCTCTAATTGTATTAATTAAATATTACCATATAGGCAAAGCAATAAATTCCTCCATTTGTTATTAATACTGGACTGTTGTACCTTTATTTGTGAGTTCATTAATATAGTAGAGAATCCTTAAATGGTATAACGTGCAACTATAAGTCAGCTAGGGACTTGGAAAGGCACAAATCGTCTCGCAACTCACCCAAATTGGACCAGAAACATTTTAACTGCGACGTCATATGCAGTATACAGCGTGTTTATTATACATTAAAATATAAATGTCCCAATAAATTCATGTGAAATATAAAAAATATAACATATTAATTCCCTCTTTATTGTCATAGACGTGTCGGTAATCTTATGTGTAGCGAATAGTAAGAACTTCTAAAAATAACATCGAACAGTTCAGTTGTGCATCTGACGTAAGGACTATTATCAGCTTGTAACTTCTGAAAAGTTACATCCCAGTGCTGGATATAGATCTCCTCTCGTTTATTCAAATAACCGAAAGAACTGAAAATAAATCAATACTGAAAACTGAATTTATTAAAAAAAAACTCTATATTATTTAACATAAGAAAGAAATAGAAGATTATATAAAATATATCAGATTCAAAAAGAGCTGTACTACGTAGAAGAACGTAGTAATAGTTTATTTAACGCTCAAAGAAACCTAATTACAACATTATTAGTTCATTATATTGCATGCCGAGCGCAAAGCGCATAGGTATGTTCTACTAGCGTCTAAAAATCAAGATTCCAACGTTTTGTCGCATGAAATCGTATCTAACAATCATATTATACATATAAATGATATAAAAAGCACATTGTCAGAAAGATAAATGATTGTTGAACTTATTAATATTTTTTTTTTAAATCGATTAATTGCTGTTTTTACATAAAAAAGGGGTTTTAGTGGCTTATGGTGTGGATTTATTAAGTCGTCAAGGCTTGTAAACACGACAACTTTTGGAAATATCAATTGTTTTACTCAATCTATTTTTAATCTCTTTATCTATCATGTGGGAAGCCACTGAATGTAAATGGTAGTGTAATTTTGTTTTGTTTAGCTATAATTAATTTTTTTCGGCTCCAAAATGGCGAAATTTTCGGTGATTTCGCAGCCTTGTGTTAGAATTTATTTCAGTAAACAGAGACTGCCTGTGGCTCGCTCACTCGCTCGCTTAGTTCGGCGTCAACACAAACTATATAGAAACACTACGCGTCAATCGCCATTGTGAGAGGATATAGTATTGGTTGTTTGCAGCGGCTCAAAAAGATCGCTGTACAAATAAATACAAAATATTCGAAAAACAAATTTCACACCAACTTGATTATTATAATAATCAGAGATTTTTATTACAATATTTTAAAAGCACAGAATAAATAATAGTAGTACGTACTAAAAGTAAGTAGGATGTAATATTTATACTTGAATACGTCTTGGACTTTTTGGAGTGGCATAAATGATGATTGATGATCATTGCAGCATTATGAGTCGTGCACTTTGGATTTTCCAAACTTTTTCAAATTAAAGTTTGACATAAAATTATCGAAAAATTGGAAGTATAATAAGGTTATTAGTGAAAAATTGTGTGTATTTAAACTACTTTAAAAAAATCCGTATAATCATGCTATACGTAATTTTTTTAATGCGAAGGCATGTTCAATTGGTTTACCAATAGTTTTTTTTATGATATAGGTGACAAACGAACACACAGTCCACCTGATGGTAAGTGGTAAGTGAGGACTAAGAAGGAATGCCTCGTTTCCAATGAAAAGGGTCTCCGCTTCGCTACACTCACCATACAAAACACATATTTTACGCTGGTAATCTGTTCTTCCCCGGTCGAGCCGACCCATTTTTGCTACAACTATACTACTAATATAGCTGCAGCATGGCTCTACCACATAAAAATATCTTTTGTATAATAAAGCATGTAACCAAAACCTTTTTTTTATTTATTATCAGCTAGTGCTTGATTTTATAATCCACACCACACCACGCGGGTTCAGGACAACGAGGGGGGCCAACCCAGAGGAAGACGTTCGATGCCGATCACAAATCGATTATTAAAAGAAAGGGTTGATTACCAAGATGACGGGCCCCTATGGAAATGTTCACGGTTTTGACGCCTGAAGGATGTTGAAAATAGAACAGCAATTCCTTCAATAAAATTCCCTTTGGAAATGTGATACTGAACTTTCACTACATTCCCCAATTTAACTTATTTTCTTTCTTGAATATATCCCAAATCTGTTGCTTTTGGTTTTGTTGTTGAAGGTCTAGATTTTTTTCATAGGAGAGGAGGCAAACGAGTATGCGGCTCACCTGATGGTAAGTGACTACCGCCGCCCATGAACAACTGCAACATCAGGGCAATTGCAGATGCGTTGCCGGCCTTTTAAAAAGGACTAGGCTCTTTCCTTGAAGGTCCCTAAGTCGTATCGGTCCGGAAAAATCAATAAATCAAGGAAGTTGTGCGAGGGAGAAAACTTCTTCTAAATCGCACAGTGGTGGACCGCAAATCACCCAGATGGTATGGATGGTATCGCGAGTTTTGTCGCGATGTGGGATGGTGAAATTGAGCGGCTGGAATCAGTCCGAACACTTCCTCAGATAGATGCGATAAAATACGCAAAGAGATGCAAAATCTCTACGCACTGCCAGTGAGTTGATCCGATCGGAAAGAACTCGTTCGTCGACGATTCGATCCGCTCTGCGCTGGATACTTCAGACACAAGTTTGTTCCGGTATTCGGCGATGTTTTCTCGATAAATATTGGCAATGCCGGTATATAAAGCATCACCAGTGCTGTCGTCTGCATAGCAACATATCATTGATATGCAAAAGAAACAGCGTTGGTGATAGCACGCAGCCTTGTGGAATACCAGCGTTAATGGGCTTGTAATCGGAGCACGCGCTATCTACTACAACCTTGACACTCCGATCTTTAAGAAAACTGGTTATCCAATTGCACAATTTCTCGGAAAGCTAGCTTCGAAAGAAGCGCTTTGTGCCAAACCCAATCGAAAGCCTTCGCTATGCTCAAACTAACGGCCAACTCCTCCCCCTTGGGAGGCCTTCACCCATCTATGAGTTAGATAACCCCGAAGAACACTTGCTGATCGTCCTCGAAGGAAACCGTACTGGCGGTCACTAATCAGCTGGTAATCCTCAAGGTACCGTATGATCTGGCTGTTAATAATAGTTTCCATTACTTTGAAGAACAAGGAGTTGATAGCGATAGGCCTATAGTTGGACGGATCTGAGCGGTCACCTTTTTTAGGGATCGGGTGCATCAAAGCTGTCTTCCATGAGTTTGGGGCTACGCCTAGGGAGTTAGAGTACCGGAAAAGACGCGTTAAAACCGGTGCCAACTCTGGAACACGCGTCTTCAGCACAATTGTTGGGACTCCATCAGAGCCACTCGACTTGTTGACGTCCAGGGAGAGGAGCGTTTTACGCACCGAGCGCTGTGTAAACAGCACTTCCTGCATGGAGCACTCACACCGCGGGTTGGTCGGCGGTGTGTTCCCCCCGTCATCTAGCGTCGAGTTGGAAGCAAAAAGAGAGCCTAGCAGATTGGCTTTCTCCTTTCCGTCATGGGCCAATGAGTCGTCCACCCTGTGCTGAGATGGCAGAGATGGCTGACAGAAGTTCCTTGGACAGCCTTGGCAAGAGACCAGAATGTACGTGTTCCCGAAGGGAGGCGAACTACTTTCTCGCCAATTCTGCCGATGTGCTCTGACTTTGACTTGGCAATGACACTTTTGAAGGACCTGGAGGCGGAATTATACTTCTTTTTAAGAGTGCTGGTGTTTACATCCTGGGACGTTGATGCGTCAGCCCAGGCCCGGTAGCACTCCTGCTTATAGCGTGATGCAATTTTACAGGTGTGAACAAACCATGGCTGATTTTTACTTCCGATAGGCACCAGAGAAGATGGAATAAATAGTTCCAGTCCCTGAAGGACCACATCAGCGACAGAATCAACACCAACGTTGGGATCATCCGGCGAGAAGCAACCCCCCCCCCCCCTCCCCCAAGGGTAGGATCCAAAAAAAGACCGCATCCCGTCCCATTCGGCCGACCTATAGTGCCAAACACGGCGGCAAGCTGCAGATCGCAACTGCGATGGGAACGTGAGTGGCACCGTACTCCGGGTTAGACAATGGTTCGAAGAGTCCAGAGGGGCATCGACGGAGACCTGATATCCGTCTGGATGAGAGGTCAGCATAAGGTCCAACAGGGAAGGTATATGATCCTCCACATCTGGGATCCGCGTAGGCCAAGTAACCAGTTGTGTTAGACCATATGCCAAGGCAAAGTCATAGACAGATCTACCCGTATGATCGGTTAAACGGGAACCAAGCCATTCAGCGTGGTGGGCGTTAAAATCACCGAGTATCACGATCTCTGCGGATGGGATCTGTTGTAGCACGAAGTCTGCAGCCATTTGGACGTGGTCGATGAGTCGGCATTACTGCTATGGGACCTATAGAGGCACCCGTATACGCGGGGATGGTCTTCGCTGTCTACGCGCTGCCATAGGATGGACAGGTCCGTACCTTCAAGAGTCGGTTAGAAAGAGCAAGGCCAGCTTTGCCATCTCCTGATGGTAGTGGACGGCGTTAAGGTTTGAATGAAGTCCTCTGATATTGCAGAAATTCACGGAAAGCGTGACAGGGGTTACCTTTGTTTTATTGCTCCGCTTGCCCCGAGCAGATTTCGTCTTGAGCGCAATTTCGCATTGCCGCGTGGCTCTATCACTGATGGTAAATCGCACTGTAAAGACCTGTACTTAATGAAGTCAACACATCACAGACTATTGCTTTACATTAGATCCAACCTGATTAAGGCCGTCACCTCACAGCTGATATATAATAAACTAAAATTTACGAGTATAAAGGACAAATAGGACGACCTTTTTCGGTGGGTATTGTATTAAATTGAATAGTTTTTCGTTATTGATTACAAATAATACTTAATGAAAGTCATGTGTTCTACTATTTTGGCCGTTGGTTTGGAATAACCGACAAGAAATTCAGCTGGACTTTTGTTCCAAGTAAAATTGTTTCAAAAGTAATGATATAGATAATAGCACATGAGCGACGTTTAAAAATATTTTTCTCACGATAAAAAGGTTTATTAAATTAAAGCCGGAGCATCCTGTATTTAGCCAGTCGAGTTTGCATATTAACATTCCCGCGTTGGCTCGCAAGAGCCGCGATCGCGTCGCGCGCTCCCCATGCCCGAGATGTCTCAATCGGCCACAGAGTAATGATACATGCTCGACTACTTGGTCTTAACTTGGACGCTTTCGATAGTTTATCGTTAAATCGTCAAAATTCCATAAAGGGCTTACCTACAACAGCTTGAAACTTGAATATATTTAAACCAGTAATTAAATATCAATGTACAGTACTAATACTTTTTATATAATTTTGCCAAAATGTGTACTTCATTACGTATTTAGTGATAAATCACGACGTTTTTCCAGCCAGGGAAAAGACAACTACTAATTGGGAGACAGAAAAAAGCATTTCCTTTATTAAGAAAATCTAAAAAATTGTTTGCATCCTAACGAATAAAATTATGTTTCTTTACTAAAAGTAAAGATGACATAAGTTCCGAAGCTGCATAAAATTAAATTACTTATTTATCACATTCTTATTTATTGTCTTCCTTTGTATTATATTGGTATCGCCTCCATATCTACGAGTAAACAAAAAATTTCTAAGACTGCAATACAATGTTATATAAAACAAAGATCATCATTTGACCAATGAAAGAAAGTTTTTGGTATATACTGGTGGTACTTAGAGTTAAGTTAGCATAAAAGCTATGCAGACATACAAGTTTCTTCGCTTCACAATCGAGAACGTGGTAAGTCAGCACATAAATTTGCAATTAACAATTTAATTTTATCTGTGGAGATCGAATCCGGATTACTCGCGTACTGTGAAATTTACAGTGAACACTTAGTCGCATAGCTATGGTTCTTGTGTAATGACTAGTTATTATATTTTTTTATAGGATAAGGATGGCACACAGTTCATCTGATGGTAAGTGGTTGCTGTGGCTCATAAACATCTCCATCTATCCTCGATTACGAATAAAAATTCAGATGTGTTGTTACCCCTGAGGACTAAGATGGAATACCTCGTTTTTTTTTTTTTATAGAATAAAGGTGACAAACGAGCACACAGTCCACCTGATGGTAAGTGGTTGCTGCGGCCCATTGACATCTACATCTATCCTCTATTACAAATCAAAATGTAGATGCGTTGTCACCCGTGAGGACTAAGATGGAATGCCTCATTTCCAGTAAAAAGGGCCTCCGGCCACCTGCACTCACCAAGCGAAACGCAGAGGTAAACCTCTACTTCACGCTGGTTTTCTGTGAGGTCGTGGTACCACCCCGGTTCGAGCCGGCCCATCCGTACGACAGCAAAAGTTGCCGCGTGGCTCTACCACTGTTAACTGTTGTTGTGTTCGTTTCCAGTAAAAAGGGTCTCCGGTTCTCTACACTCACCATACGAAACACAGCAGCATTAAGCTGCTATTTTACGCTAGTATTCTGTGAGAGCCTAGTCTTTCCCCGGTCTTGCTGACCCATTAATATAGCTGCAGCATGACTCAACCACGTCTAAAATAGATATGTGATTGGTATGTAAAATTTAAACTATGTTCATAGATGAAAATTTCAATGTGAGTGAAATGTACTACGAATTCATAGAACTTGAAGAGTACTCTGTAGAATACCTACGCTCTGTGCCGTAGGTAGAGCCAACACGAAATCCGCGATTTTTTCATATCTTTTATTTTTCCCTTGCAGCGCTAACCTCTGCTGACAATAAGCCCGTATATTATCCCGCCGAGGTTTGTTTCACGGAAATATTCAAATTTATGACGTACGCGCCCGCGCCGCGCCCGACGCCATTTTTGCCATTCTGCCTCGTAAACAGATTAATAGTTCTGTATATAGGAGCAAATTCTAAAATTGAATTCAACTTTCGTAAAGACATTTTTAATGGATACAACGTGCTATCGCAGTTTAGTAGTTAGTTCCATTTTATTGCAAAAATCTAAGCAAAAATATCGCTCAATAGTATAAAATATCCACATTTTCATCTTTCATTCTTTTTTAATAACATCATTGTAAAAGACACAAAACACAAGAAATATTTAGATTTCCTACTTCCTTGATCTCCTTGATTTCCTTTCCTCTCACTGGTAATCTAGATCCCTCCTACAAGTCCATGAATTTAGTTGAGTTGTTGAATATATTTTCCGCCGAAAGTCGTTCACCGTCGAATACACGTCGAGAACAGCATTTCGAGTAAAAATGGGTAATGTGTGTCTGTAACTCCTAAATATTCGTCTAAGAAATAATTCTAAAATTGTTACTAACTCGTGTTCAGTTGTGATTGTTCCTATTTCATAATCATTACTGATTTCTCAACAAATGGATACTTAAATTAAATTGATTTCATTAAGTGATAGCTATATCCAGTCCAACCTACTAATGTGAACACATGTAAGCATTTTACATTTACCAATGGTTGAATACTAAATATGTGAAACTAGGTCACGGGTAGACATAGAGCCGTGTTAGCTCAGAAGATTAGTGCACAAGCAAATCGAGTTCAATCCTAAGTTCAATTTTAAATGCTGATTTACCTCATGCTGTGCGCTGAAGAAAAATATCGTGTGCAAGTCTGAGAAATTAACATAACATTTCAAGAACATTTTAACGTTATATCTGTATACAACCATGTAGGTACAACTAATGTAATATACTGATCGAATAATATAAATTTCTTTGATATAAGTGGATAGAAAATGGCAAAAAAAAACATTTATGATTAATCTAGGGTTGTCATATTTATTTAGGTGCGACGACGAGAGAAGCGAGAAGAAGCTGTCGGCTGTCATGGTGGCCATCGTAATTTACATCGTAATTTTTCTCAGGGATGACCATCCGCAAACCCCGTTATCAGTACTATCAGAAATTTCATTTTCGTTGACAATCCTTTACCCAGTTTATGATTAGCTCCAATAGAATTTGAGCGTTTCCCTGTTAGGTTATTAGGGATGACGCGGGCGTACCGTTGAAGTGCCAGACGAATAAGTTTTAAAGCATTTCTTAGTGTCTGTCACTAGGTGAAAGTCAAATATAGTCAAATATCAATAAAAATAAAAGTCACGATATAGGAGTAAATAAAAGTAAGTTTTAAAATATATTTTTAATTCGATCAGTACGGCTATTGAATTATAACCTTAGTATCTAATTGTTAAGTATATAATTATCGGACAAACCACATAAATTAAGTGAATGAATGGTATTCTTTTGAAAATATATGTTTATAATTTGAATCTAACGTTTATTATAAAATCATTTAATTTTTATAGCAAAATAAAACTATACCAAACGTTGTTATTTGCTATTTACTTTATATAACGCATATTGTTTAATTCAATCATATATTACCCGGATGAATACAGTAACGTCTTTCATATTCTTTGTAATAAATGCCTCAAATTCTTCCAGTGCTAAATATGGAGAAGCAAATACAGTGTTTGATGTACGCTTGCTACTCTGGTGTGTGCTGTGCGGCCTCACTGAGGAGTATTGTATTGTACACCAAGAACTGCAACTAGGATAAGCACCAAGTAAAATGATTTCTTGTCTATAATATCTCTATGTATTTCGCATTTCAATAAATCGTATCTGCTAGTTAATTACCCCTCGATCGGCAACGAGCCCGCCCGCTCGCTCAACCCGCTTAACACTGCCTTGCATGATTAATGGCGCAACTAAATCTACAAGATTTTATACTATTCAATACAGGTAATTGCTATCCGCCCGTAAGTGTTGCAATTACGTGTCAATTACTGATGTAGATGGCAATCGCTTAATAAATGCTATTACTAATGTATTTCCATTAAACGATAAGGTAGAATCAGATTGTTTCGGTTTTGTGACCATTGCTTTAATAGAATTCTTATAGGGAAATAATTACATTGTTATTAATTGTTTACCTATTTAATGAATGCAACATAACTTTACAAAGAAAATATTTCCGAATAAAGGATTTTAGGTATGTTAAACGACAATTTAAAAGCCATATCTCATCAACTGCACGCCATGAGCTCGGTCCAGCCGAAACAATTACTTAATGTCAACGAAAAAGATAATTTAATAATTGTGGCCGATGATATATGAGGGGTCTACGCCCACCTGGGGCATTGGTATTAAAATAACCAATACTTCTTCAGGCCTTATTTATGCACGTCGGCACAAAGTTACATCTTACTCCGCTCGCCGTCGTGCATTTGTTTAAAGAACACGGTAATAGCCGCTCGGAGATTTCTAACGTCTCAATTTCCTCTTGTAATCAGTTCAAACTGCACCTTAATTGTTAGCCGGTTAAGACTAAATTGATATGGTATTTTAAGAGCACGAACTTTTAATTTCAAAACCAGAGAGTGATAACTTTATTTGTACGCGCCATTTAATATAGGACTTAATAAACCTTTTAATTTAATTTCCAATTCGCGTACCTAAGCAGGATAGGTTTAAATTATGTCTTGTTTAATGAGCCGGAATGTAATTCAAACAAAAAGATTTTAAATCCAAGCGCACGATACACTATTATAAGCGTACATTTGTTTAAATAAGGCGTATTTTAGCCTGTAGTTTAATAGAATATACGTGAAATGTATACAGCAACGAGTTTGCGAGATGTTTTCACTGTGAACACAGCCATGTAACTAATGCAGGGAATCTACATATCATTAAGAGATGTAGGGCCCCTTTATACGTGTGTACCGCTTTGTTTCTTATATTTACGTTTCGATCGTTGGTATTTATAACAGGGATGCGTAAAGAGTACATCGCTGGCAATGTATGTAACACAAAAGACCGAGCTAGTTTTTAAACGTCTTTTATATTATGTAACAATTATTTTCTATAAATATTAGCTACATACTTATATTCTATTTTCGTGCTTTGGTAAGATTTTTATAGGCATTTGGTAGGAGGAGCACGAGATACTACTTCCAGCAGCCCGGATAAAGTTTACAGCTCGATAAAGGCTTCGTTGCCTTCCTTTGTTATTTTAGGTACATTACAACTGGAGAGCTGGCCAGTTGTATTACTTACTGTCAACTATTGTACCTAAAATAAACGTGATTCTAAGAATCCCACAGATAATAAATGTACACACCGTCACCAAACGGTTTTAAACTAAGATTGCTTTTGCCTTTTTAACATAGACATGCGTCAATCGTGAACGATTAGATCGTTTGTATCGGGTCACGTAAAATAATTGACGATTGCAATTAACGATCCGAAACAAACGATTGACAGAACCTTTTAATTTTTTTAAATTTATATTTTAAATGTAGTATTAGCCATATAGCTCGAAGAACCGACAGCCGATGAGGACGAAAGGTTCTCGAGTGGCAGTATTGTATCCGTAAGCCAAGTGTAAGGCGGATGGACTAGATGGAGTGACGACTTGGTAAGACATGCAGGAAGTCGATGGATGCAGGTATTTTAGTGTCGTTCCTTGAGGAGTACTGTGTTCAGCAAATGACGTGTGAAGGGCTGTAATGATGGTGATCATGATGAATAGTGTTACGTTTATTCTACTTCTTATATTTATTATAAGTTGTTTAAGCACTGCGAGTATGACTGAGCATTTTTTACTAGTGACTAATGAATAACCTGACGCGCAAAAGAGCAATGTTATAACTGAAAAAAAAAACATTTATTATGCTGTACAAAGGATTTATCTATTTAATATCGGATAGAAACCCTTGAGCCCGCTCGCACAACTTATCTGCGACAATATCTCAACTGGATACGCCCGCAGCAGTTAAAGGCAACAACAGTGGTTTTAACAGTGGTAGAGCCACGCGGCAGCTTTTGCTGTCGCACGGATGGGCCGGCTCGAACCGGGGTGGTACCACGACCTCACAGAATACCAACGTGAAGTAGAGGTTTACCTCTGCGTTTCGCTTGGTGAGTGCAGGTGGCCGGAGGCCCTTTTTACTGGAAATGAGGCATTCCATCTTAGTCCTCACGGGTGACAACGCATCTACATTTTGAATTGTAATAGAGGATAGATGTAGATGTCTATGGGTCGCAGCAACCACTTACCATCAGGTGGACTGTGTGCTCGTTTGTCACCCTATTCCTATAAAAAAAGGCAGATGCAGTTGGTTGCCATCGCACCGCTTGAGCTCTCACCATTCCTTATTCAATAAAATTACGTAATTTGTATGTTGTTGTAGATAACTAGTCATTTAGTCAAGCACACAAAAAAATGGTACAAGCCCTTCATACGACCTTATAGTATAAACTTAATAATAATGTCTTCCAGACCTACATACAAATAAAATTGGTATATGTCTGTCATATTGAAATCTGGCTTCTATTAAGCGCAGGAGGTTATTTACAGGTTAGACATATATATACATAGACATAGATATATTCTTCATTTTTAAATTTTTTATGTCTGTCTGGGCTAATCTTTGGAATAGTTGAATCGATTGTGATGAAAATTTACGAACATATAGAAAGCGATGTTATGAGAAATCTAGACTATATTTTAGCCAAAAAGCTTAGAAAATTTTATAAACGAATAAATTATAAAATAAATGCTCACTGATCTGAGCGGGTCTTATAGAGTTAATATATTTACTTATTTAAAATTTTCTCTAAGAGACTCTGTCGGTTTTAGGTTGTACCTAATTAGCTCTGATGGTCCTCTTCTGTAAAACAAAAATAGTTTCTAAATCAGCCGAAATTCTCCATAGCAAAATCCGAAAAGACATTATGTGGAAATAACTGAAATAAACTAATATAGCTGTCTTGACACAAGTGAGACCTCTAATTTTTTTACAGCATAAGCTGCAGAACGTGCTTGGTAGTTTAGATATATGGGTGCACCGCTCTGCGTTGAGAGTGATGCCAAGAAAAACAGTGGATTCAACAGTGCTCAGTTCTGCCCCACTTAAAAACACATTGGTATTCAGATTTTTAACATTCGGTGTTGTAAATTCAATTCATTTAGTTTTTTTTTTTCGTTTAAATGTTGATTATTAACGTTAAATCAATGCACAAATTTTGCCCATCTGGGCCATCGTCAATATATTGCCAATTTGGTCGATTAACTTTCGTCTAGGGAGTCCCTTCCCAACTCTGTCGTTCACTTCTGCAACATAAATTGACCAAGCCACTGAATGATTCTTTTCTTAATCCTGGTCACAATATGCAACCTGCAAAACACACTTTTCTATTATCACACAATTTCTTACACTTCAATTCAGATTCAGCCCTAGCATACTCCTTAATGACCGCATTTATACAGCATTTATTCTACTCTCGTGCTTCTTCTATCACAACTTTCATACTACCATACATTAAGGTAGGGACTAACACAGCATTGTGAATTGCCACACGTCCCTTTTTTGACACATTCTGACTTCCCACAATAGAGTGAAGAGCCCCATTTACTCTATGTCTTGCGTTCACTCGCATACACTTATCATATCTACAATCCTTGGCTAGGTTCCCAAATATACAAACTCATCCACTTGCTTAACCACCAAACAATTCAATATAAATTATAAAATAATATGTACATCAATAAAATAATCGGAAAATACCGCTACCCTGAGAAGAACCAGCAAAAAATCCAGCGAGACATTTTTTGAAAAAAAAAGTATAGTTTACACAAAACAAATAAGAAATAGCATGGTAGCAATCACCTCATTCTCAGATATTATTATCATTCATAAATTACTTAATATTATAATAACCCTTTTTATAATTGTTTAATAAACACATCATCATCATCATCATTACAGCCTTTCATAAGTTCACTGTTGAACATAGGCCTCCCCCAAGGAATGCCACAAAGCAGGATCCTGAGCCACCTGCATCCATCGACTTCCTGCTTGTCTTACCAGGTCGTCACTCCATCTCGTGGGGGGTCGCCCTACACTTCGCCTACCGGTACGAGGCTGCCACTCAAGAACCTTTCTTCCCCATCGGTTGTCGGTTCTTCGAGCTATATGGCCGACCCACTGCCACTTCAGCTTACTAATCCGTTAGGCTATGTCGGTTACTCTGGTTCTACTGCGGATATACTCATTTCTAAGTTTATCACGCAGAGAAACCCCGAGCATAGCCCTCTCCATAGCTCGCTGAGCGACCTTGAGCTTCTTCATACGGCCAGCAGTGAAGGACCACGTCTCAGATCCGTAAGTCATCACTGGCAACACTATTAATTAATCTATGTGTTTAATAAGCACATAGATTTATAAATATAAATAATAATAAATCGTTCTGTAGGACGTTATGTATCAATGTATGCATGTAATAGAATTTTATAATTTAGTTTTCACCCACTTCCGGACGACTGAATAATCTGAAATTATACAGACTTAACTATCTTCCTTAAATTGCCTATGTGAAACAGTAGACTTTTTATACACATTAATGAATAAATTAATGAAGTACATAACAACAATACAATAATTTCGTGACTGTGAACGTTAGTATATTCACGTGAATTGGATCATCACCGCTAATGACCAATGTATTTTTCATGTTTTTTTTTAGTTCCTAATATTTTTAAATATCATTGGCTTATGTGTATATCTAATGCTCTCCATGAGGACGATTTCGGTGACCCATTCTACAATAAAGTTTTATAGCAAATGGGTTGGTGGGTGCAATAATGTCCCGAATATTAATAATTTTGATTCAGCCAAATATCCATTTTTTTTTATATAGAATAGGGTTACAAACGTGCACACAGTCCACCTGATTGTAAGTGGCTGCTGTGGCCCATAGACATCTACATCTATCCTCGTTTGCGAATCAAAATGCAGATGCGATGTCACCCGTGAGGACTAAGATGGAATGCCTCTTTTCCATTAAAAAGGGTCTCCGGTTCTCTATACTCACCATAC
Source organism: Parnassius glacialis (assembly GCA_033319125.1). Classification (NCBI taxonomy): domain Eukaryota; kingdom Metazoa; phylum Arthropoda; class Insecta; order Lepidoptera; family Papilionidae; genus Parnassius; species Parnassius glacialis. Next base: position 18,409,319 of record JAVANC010000008.1, read on the forward strand.
GAAACACAGCAGAATTAAGCGGCTATTTTACGTACGTGACGGAGCGTGGTCCTTCCCCGGTTGAGCCAACCCATTCGTGCTACAACTATACTACTAATATAGCTGCAGCATGGCTCTATCGCGTAATAATCCGAAATATATTACTGTTTTTTTAATTGCGCTTGGTTTCCTAGGGGTGGCTGAAAAATGTTAGGAAAGGCTGTTTTATAAAACATATTATCAGAGTAGATTAAAGCTGTGTTCAAATATATGATCTGCAAAGTAACATTTATTAGCTATTAATATACATGCTAACCAAAATATTAAACATAGTCGTCAACAATAAAAACTATCTTTTAATAAATAGTAAAAAAACGACTTTAAATAACTAAAATAATAAATGAATTTCATTTATTTACCCTTTTGAATGCAAAAAGGACTTATATCCCCCCTATGAGGCAATCTATGGGGGAAGCCTATGTTCAGCAGTGGACTTTAATAGGATGTAACGGTAACGGTAAGGTATATCACAATTTTAATGTGTATGTTGCCATCCCCTATATTGCCAACCTAAGTGGTGGAGTTCTTACTTCAAATGTGTATTAGTAGACTCCAGAATTTTCACCTATTTAATAAAATAAAAACAATAATATATCACAATAAAATATACTATTTCTCGTAAAGAAGATGCCTGCCTTCTCATGAATGTCAGCTTGATCTAAATAATAGCACAACTTAGTAGGTAATATCACTTCTCGTTAGTGATTTTAATTGGAGAAAAAAAAATCCGATTTCTTCAGCGTTTTGAAGTTTGAAAATTAATGTGGAATATTACCTCGTTTTATGGCCAGTAAAGCAGTGTAATGCAACTATTATTTGTATTATACGTATGTGACGAAAGGTAGAGATCCTTTGGCTGGTAACTTTGAGCTGACAAAATTGAGCTACAATCATAATACAGATGTGGCATGGGTTCACCACATAAAATGCATTAATAATACGAAAGTTATCGATAGTGAAAATTATCGATCAGTGTATGTTGTATTTGTGTGACTTCTCGGTTGGTAATCGAGACTAACATATTGTAGATTTGATCGTAAAGACTATGTCCGTTCTGTTTTATTTGTATGTCTAGATCTAAAGAATGTGATGTAAATAACATAATACCGTAGTTTGTGATGTCGGCGCAAAATAATCCATCATTGCATTTTGTGGGCGTCGAAAGAGGTGAGGGGTATCTTTGGGAAATCCAAGAAAGATCTCGAAGGCTTGCGATAGATAGCGGTATAACTATCTTGTTTATGCCAGACTTAAAATACTCAGATCGGCGTTGGGAAGCAGCGTTAAAGGCGCTAGACGTCTGATACTTCAATCGCTTATCTGATGTTTTAGTTATAGAATAAGGGTGACAAACGAGCACAGCCCACCTAATGATAGGTGAATGGTGTCGACCATATAGATTTCAATATCTATCCTCGATTAAAAACTTAAATGCGGTGTAGTGTTATGCTACTTACATATCATTTTATTAATTTTTCCATTCTGTTTTTGATTTTCTGCATCACTTTTCACGCTATTAGTTATACTACTAACATATCATTTTACACTATTTTTCCATTCTGTTTTTGATTTTCTGCATTTATATTTTGCATCACCTTTATTTCCATAGGTTCCTGTAACGTTTTTACACAATAACAAATCATTTTCACTTCGTATTTTCACACTATCAGCTCCTTTTAAAATCGCTGTCAATGGAGTCTTACCTTTTTCTATCTTTTATTGAGTTTTCCGTAACTCTGCAATTTCGGGATTCGTGCGCGCTGCCGCGCTACCTTTTTTTCCTATATCAATAATATTTTATTTCTTACATAAAACTTGTAGTTTCTTAATAACAGTCCTAAAACCAAAAATTTTATATTTGACAACCATTATTTATATGGTTGTTATGGTAACTTTTATTCAAATTTGTCACTGGTGTGATGTTCTTAATTTAATATTTTCACATAAATACTCTATGGCTCTAGGTCATTTACAATAAATTTCCTTTTAATTTAAATAATTTCTCGTTCTCTCTAAAAAGGTATAAAAGCCGAACAATTGGTGAATACAAAAGAGTCTCGCTTCAGTTCTCAAACGAGAAGCATCTACTAAAGGCCTTATCCCGGGGCCGCATTGCCCCGGGATCCTGCAAGCCTCCATCTACATCCGAAGTCGTCGGCAGTCTACTTCAAGCGCGGGGCCACACTACTCCGGGCGCTACGACTGCTTGCTCCAGGCGCTGAGTGCACCTACTGCCCGCGCTACCTTTGGGCGCTACGACTGCTTGCCCCAGGCGCCGAGTGCACCTACTGCCTGCGCTACCTTTGGGCACTGCGACTGCTTGCTCCAAGTGCTGAGCGCACCTACCCCAGGCGCTACGTGCGCCGGCTCCGGACGCTGTGTGTGCCCAGTCCAGGCGCTGCGTGCCGTCGCTGCTAAGAAACCTCAAGCTCCGCGTGTGCCTACTTCTACAAAAGCAGCGTGTCACTTCAACCTTTAGGCTCCACTATAATACTATATTCTCCTATTCTCCTACCTTTATTTTTTTTTAAATCTAATTGTAATCTCACTTCATCCATCATCATCATATTTCATTTTTTTTATAAAATTGTAAATACCTTTCTAAAACTTTAAATATATTATTTTATTGGTCTACTTTTGTTGTTTTGTTGTTCTTAGGTTAGGTTCTATATATTTTTCTTATTAATTGTCGCTTCACGACAGCGGACAGGTTGTCACCTCTGAGGACTAAGGCGGTATGCGTCATTTCCAGTGACAAGCGACTATGGTAATCTACACTCACCATACGAAACACAACATAAAGCTGCTATTTCACACTTGTATTGTTTGACACCGTGGTTCAACCTCGGTCTAGTCGATCCATTCATGCTGCAGCCAAAATATAGCTGCAGAATGGCTCCACCATAGGCAGATGGACTGTGTGCTCGACTCGACCAGTAAGTATCCGACGACTCCGTATCCATCTGGGTGTATATCTACTATATGCACTTTATGTTTTAAACGCCTCCATGATTCGAAAAATTTCTAGAGGGATAAAAGATTTTCACAAAAAAGTTCGAAGTCTAAATCATACTGTATATTTTATTGTAGTTACAGCATGAACATTCCGATGACTAATAAACGGAACCATTTACAAAATTAAAGAAACATGTAGCCCGTGTTTATTCCGCATTGGGAAGAGCGTTATAAAGTTTTAATACAAAAAGTAAATAGGCAACAGTAGACATGTATACAAAGGTGTTTGCTTGATTCATACAGATGGTTGTTAGCACTCCTAGTGGCGTGACCACGGCCAATTCTATATTAATTGATTAATAACCTTAAGGCGTTCTGTTCAAGTACGGCTTATATTGAACTGATTCTCGAACTTTCCTTAGAAAGATATAGTAGCTAAGGAGTGTAGTAGTATGGCATGCATTACATACCGGCATATTTTTTTTTTTTCTGAAAGTGTACGCTGTTGGCCCTGCGGCCTTGATAGCTTCATCTAATTAGGCTCTTAAGTGAGGACCTACGAACTATTGAGTTCAATGATTCTGCCGGCGGCGAGGCGCGAATTTTCACCTCATCAAAAGTAACTGGAGGGAGTGGATCATCCGTTGGTGGTGTGGCGGACAGATTAGCCGCTTCCTCGTTCACCTTATTCAGGTTGACGGGGTCGATTGGCAGGGTGCTTGGAGAGCATTGGCTCTCGATGCTGTCCGCCATGCACTCGGCCTTATTCGAGTCATCGAACGCTAACTGACCATCAGATCTAACTAATGGGGGCATCGAAGCCACATTTTCTGATTTAAGAGACACCGGCATAACGTTCGCACCGGCGTCACTTGCCCTTACGCACACAGCATGCATTCCCCACCGGCATTAAGGACGCAACAGCAATCAGACTACACAATCGACTTCCGGTCTGAGCAGGAGGGTGATGTGGCAGCGCTGTCGTTGCGCCACTAGCGAAACATATCGTAGCCTAAATCGCGCTAACAAAGTTCCGAAGCTAAAACAGTATATATAGAATAGCTCCGACCTACTACTCGGAGCGTTGGCCGCTCCCCGGGCAGAACACCTTGCCCGGCGGGAGATTTCCCCTTTTCCTTCCCCCGGCTACATGTAAAGGAACTGTGTCGAGTTTTTTCTTCATTCTTTCCGACTAAGGTAAACCCTAAAAAGATCTAATGACTTACAATAGATGTCCATGTCCAACCATCTCTTTGCTATTCTTCTTCTTCATATGCCTGCAAAAGTCCACTACTGGACATGGGATGCTCCCGTAGTCTAGAGGATTTATCTTTATCACCACCCTTGGTAGACGGATTGACGATATCAGTACTTCTCGCACCTTTGACGTTGACCTGTCAAGGTTTTATTTGATTGCATCTCAAGGCTACATTAAAGCTAAGCATGGCATTTTTGGCAAGTCCTTCCAAATAAATTTCTCCAGTAGTGGACAGTTAATGCTCGTATCTAATCTTTATTTATAAAAATTACGTGTCACATTGTTTGTCCTCGGTGAAATCCTAAACTACTAAACCGATTGCAATGAAATTTTGCACACTGTGTGCATTTTGGTCCAACTTGAGAGATAGGATAGTTCTTATCCAACGGGATAAAACACACACTTCACGTACATCCTCAGTATTTTTTATTGGTAGTTTAAGGATTTCTATAGGACAAAGTCGGAGAGGGCAGTACGACGTCTGCCTGGCTAGCTAGTAATTATATATAATCCAATAGTTGCTGACGATAGCAGTAAGCGCTTCTACAAACAGTTATATCGGGCGATAGGCAAATGTTTTTTAGGTTTTTGGACATGTTTATGCTATTAGCCAAGAGGCTTTTACAGTTTCGCCGGACTCAGCTGCAATTTTTTATTACCCTTTCCACTATTAATTTGGATCAATTACCATCGGGTGGACTGTGTGCTCGTTTGCCACACTTGTTCTATAAATATGAATCCAATGTCTTTCTACTCATGAACTAATGATGGTTCTGTTATAAATCTTTCAACCTACAATTGTTGTTAACTCCAGACGTTTAAAACTGGAATATAATGTTACTACTGTTCAGAGTTAAGCATAATATTGCTACGTGGTAGAGACATACGGTAGTGTATTGTAGCTGCGACACAAATATATCGGATCGAACTGGACCGTGAGGATTACTTTCGTACAGAAAATACCAGTTTCAAAATGCAGATAATGCTGTTGAGTTTCGTATGGTTAGTGACGAAAATTAGGGAATCTTTTCACTGCTAACAAGGCATTCTATTTTAGTCTTCAGTGGTGAAAACCTTACTCATGATTCTCTTACCCAGCAACTACCCGACAAACGTTTGTCCCACTTACTCCTTTAAAAAATCTCATGTCTAAAGTCAAATGTACAGGCAGCCTAAGTCCATACCGTATCGTGAGCACCGCGGGTGGTCAGAGAGCAAAGTTTACCCAAGGCATTAGTGCACCAAATAATAGAGAGGTACGAACAGGGAGTTTGTACAACGCTAAACGGGCTATAACGTGTGAAATGATCGTGAATGGTACTTTGGGTTGTTCCCAAACCGGTCCCGCGGTGTAACGTTGATCACTTTTAAGCAATGAATCCGTAAATTCATTCTGATGTGCGTAGGAGCTATTTTTTTTTATAATAACGGAAATCTTAATTCATATATAACTCCCACAGCTTCGCATCGGTCGCTGTAATTTTTGGGTTTGAAGTAGTCTCCAATGCGTGTGGACAAACTTCACATGCCCTAGAATTTTGTAAGTTTCACAGACTTACAGGCTTCTGCTCAACGTTTATCGCCGTCAATAATGTGGAAAATCAGCAGTTTTCTATTTTATTCATGTCAGCTAAGATCAAAATCGCTAAGAGCCAATCAATCAATACTCGCGTACTGTGTAAGGTTGCCTTTTTTATCGTGGGGAAACCCTCATGGATAACTTCTGCTGCTGGGGCAAACCGGTCAAAACCCCACGGTGGTGTCCATCAGCGTATATGAGGGGTCCTGGGATCTCCGTTCGGAACGCAACCGGGGCCCCTCTCCCGCTTTGCTCTATTAAAGCATGCCCGGGGGCAGTCCTTGCTGCCCCCAGCTCCCTCGCAATGCTATCACGGTGCTCGAGACCACTTTCGAGTCACTGTCCTCGTCAGGTGTTACATCACTAGACGCTCGAGGCCCCCGCCCCGAGCGTCCGTGACCCCGAGGCCCCGTTTCTGGTAGGGGAACACCATCATCAAGGGGAGGGCCGTGACGAACGCCTTGGCGGTGTCCTCTCCGAGCGGGATTTGTCCTCTCCCGACACCGCTGAGTAGCTACGGCTCTCCCCGCTGAGTCCCTGCTCAGCATCCCCGACACGACTGCTGGCAGGGAGAGGTTCTCACCGATCCGGCTTACCAGGACCGTCCGCTCCCGTTCCCACGCTGGGCATGTTGCCAGCGTATGGGATGCGGAGTCCTATTCCTGCCCACCGCAGTGGAAACAGTTCGCCGTCTCTTCGCGTCCAATCTTACACAAACAATCACCGAAGCACCCGTGCCCGGTTATTATCTGTGTAAGTCTGTAGGTGAGTCTTCCTGTTCTTCGATGCATCGATGCTTCAAAGTGCGGCAGGATTACTTCAACAACTCGTTTGCGCGCATAACGCCCTTCAGAGAGGCGAGCGCGCCACGTTACGAATGCGTTAAGTCGTTCCTGCCGCTTAACTCCTTCGAACACCTCATCTGGCTCACTCCCAACTCTCTGGCGGAGGACACACGTCCGGTCTTACATCCTGTCCGCCAGTATGTCCACAGGTGGTAAGCGAGCCAGGATTGTCGCCACCTCAAAGGATATCGTGCGGTATCCTCGCACAATCCGTATGGTCATCCTCCACTGCACCCTGTAGATTTTAGATCTACAGCGTTGGATGGCCAGCCTTTTCGCCCAAACAGGTGCAAGGCTACGGACCGTAACACTCCTACATAAAGGCGACGCACTTCTTCCCTTGGTACCCCTACATTGGACAGCAGTCTATGCATAGCACCCGCTACCCTTTCAATTCGGAGGACAAGATGCTCGATGTGTTCTTCGAAGCCTCATCGACTGTCCAGCTTAAGGCCTAGGTACTTCATGTACCGTCCCACTCGGACTTCAGACCCACCTACGCGGACGCACGTGTCGGGTGGTTCCTTGCCGCGTCGTAATTTATGGAACCATAGGGCCTCGGTCTGGCGAGGCCCTATTTCTAATCCCAACTCGTAGATTTTGACGACGATGACTTCCGACCTAAGCTCGGCGAGCTCTTTGGCCCTCTCGAAGGTGTGTAAGGTTGCCTGATACCTTAATTAATAAGCTTTAGGGGCTTCAAAAAAAATTAAGAGCATTTTAATGTACTGATTACTTAGTGGATTGATTGAATTAGTGATGAGTGATTGAATTAGTGGTGTACAATAAAAGTATATTCATTCATTATAGACCTTTTTCAGAGAGGCAGAGTGGTGCGAACATTTCAAGTAGCACCACAAAACCATTGTAAGGACACGCAGTCGTGCACACATATGCATCTAAAATAATTTGCATCGAACAACAAAGTATATGGTGCATATGTGTTCAAGTAATGTGTCAAAGTATTCCCAAAAAATTTGTTCAAAACTCCAGACACGCTCAGGGATAGAGTAGCTTTTAATTAGTAAAATAATATTTAGAATCGGCATACGAGAACGAAGTCGCTGGCGGGGCGGCAGCTAGGCAGCAGCAGTTTTAAATAGTTTTCTTGTAGAAGTCTTTAATATAAAACATAAAACCCACCAATAACACTTGATTTCAATTAATTTCATCAGCTCCCTCTAAAATAGAGATCAAACAATTTAAGCATGAAAAATTAATTTCTATAGTTATTTATCGCCCGTTTTTGAGATTAATATTGCATATTTTTATTAATGGCCTGACTACATTGAATACATCTAAAATATTATTTTTCTTTGTAATATGAGTCTCAAAGTTTTTCTAGTTATTCCTAACGAATATTCTGTCCTCAATACATTATTAACGCAGTTATGTTGTTTTGGACTTTAAAGAAATTACGTGCTTAGAAACAAAAACAGAAACAGAAACTTTTTTATTCAATATAGATTATAAATAATACTTATTGAAAGTCAGTCTTTTGTTTAATTACCACTGGTTCGAAAGAAAAACTCTGTCCTAGGAAGAACCAGCAAGAAACCCATCGGGACTTTTTTTAAATAACTGCTTATTATCATGTACGTTACACAATTAACCACACAAAATAAATTAGAAATAGCTTGGTAGCGATCACCTCATTCCCAGGGGTTATTATCATCCATAAATTTCATAATATTATAATAACCCTTTTTATACAAATTTTGTTTAACCCTGTGTCACTTACCATTCGTCAAAATGACGACTCGTACCTTGCGCATTTAGTGTTTCGGTAAGATCCCGACCTCTGCTACCCCGCACGTTTCTAATACCTTTCTAATTCGCATCGCTTGTGACCCACGATCACTCATTGCGGAAGCACGCTCATTAGATCGGGATACATCGTGTGATCGTCGTAAAATTTACGAAAGGTTAGTATCTACGTAACTTTTTTTTCATAGTTGTGCATTTATTTTTTGTCAATTATTTTCATTATAACATATTATTATATATTATTATTATTATTTTATCATTAGAACACTTATATGGGAAAAACACGAACACAGGTAACGAGCCATTAGCAAATTATTTTGTGAAGGAGCTGTCTAAACCGTACTATGAGTCGGACCGGAATATAACCATGGATAATTGGTTTATATCGGTTCCTCTGGCTGCTGAACAGTTGAAACCGCCATGTTAGCTCAGTGGTAGGTACTCTACGAAGCAATAAGCGAGAGATCCCCAAAGAAATGAAGAATTTCAGAAATAGACGAGTCGGTACCTTGATGTGTGGTTTCGATAAACTGTGTGTCTTATAAACCGAAGTCAAATAAGCTGGTTTACCTTGTTTCTACTATACATGATCAACCTGCTATCAATATCGATTCAAAAAAGCCCGAAATCATTGAATTCTACAATTCCACAAAGGGTGCGGTTGATACTGTAGACCAGATGTGCTCGATCATGAGTACCAGCCGTAATACCAATCGATCACCGCTATGCTTGTTCTACGACGTCCTAAATTTGTCTATAGTGAAGGCATATGATATTTACGTCTCTAATGCGATCCGAAATGAAAAAAAAAACTTTGAAAAAAAGGCATTTTGCATTAGAAATGGCAGATGAACTGATGAGACCTTGGCCGCAAGAGAGAGACTGTAAGTTTGCAACGAAATTTGAAGCACATCATCGCGGAGATCTTGAAAATTGATGATCCTCAAGAAGGTCCTAGTCAAGACGTTCCTAGAACTCGCAAAACTTGCAGCTACTGTTTTGCAATAAGACGTCGTATGACCACTAATTTCTGCAAGGGCTGCAAAAAAGGGATTTGCAGGGAGCATATTGTTTCTATGTGCAATAATTGTTCAGTGTAGCTTATTTAAAAAACAGATTATGCTATTTGATTAAGAGAAAACTAAGACTGCTAATATGTTTTTGTGTCATAAATAAAGTTGATTAAATAAATAATTATTGATATTTCAATCCGTCGTAAAATGTACGAATGGTTAGTGATAATGTTACTTGAAATAAGGGTTAGTGAGCTAGGGTTAATAAAGTTTTTGAAGTTTGAGCAGGTCAAATTTTGTATATTTCTGGAATTTTGTTAATTTATATATAGAATTTTTGAAACAATAACCTTTTGAAGCCTTTTTAGCTATAGCCACAATAACAAATACCAATTTAGTCACAGGATATTTCTTCTTCTATGAATAGAATAGAATAGAAGCTGAATAAGAATGGAATAGGAGTTCTATTCTATTCTATTCTTTTTCTATAGAGGCACCTACTCAGAAAGGATTTTTTTTACCGCACAAAATGTACTTTTTTTACCTATTACTGATCTTTTTAAATTTAGATCTGTAATAGCTGGCTTTGTAGAATTTGCATTTTAATGACCTTGAAATTATTTTCGTAGCTCGTCTTTTCATGACTCTGGTCAAGTCGACTGTAGAGCTGTAGACCACGGGTTCGAATCTCGCACAGAATAGTATTGTTATGACCTGCATTTTTTTTCAGGACTAAAGTTTTCAGTCTTCCAAGTAAAGGAAAATATATTAAACTTTTTGTTCATTTGGCCGTCACCTACCGCGGTGCACCCTACTTATTAACAAGGCTCCAGAGTACTAAAGCTTAAAGTTGTAGCCTTTATACAGGCCAATTGTTGACACAAGCTTCCCCTCATTTTTTAAATGGTTACAGAGCAATAAGCTCGCCGCGCTGCTCCAGCGCAGCTTAATGCTACTGTCTTTCGTATGGTGAGTGAAGAGAACCGGAGACCCTTTTTACTGGAAAGGAGGAGTTCCACCTTAATCCTCACGGGTGGCAACAGCATTTTGATTTTTTTATTGAGGATAGATGTAAATGTCTAAGGGTCACAGCAACCACTTACCATCAGGTGTATTGTGTGCTCGTTTGTCGCACTATCCTATAAAAAAAAACGTGATAAATCAGCACTCAAAATTAGCAATTTCATAGGTGCTGGCGTAGATTGAACCCAGGTTGCTCGCGTACCGTAAAATTTGAGACGAGCGCTTAGCCAATGAGTTACCACAGCTTTACTACGAGGACCGATTAATGGTATAATTCATCGAAAAATGCTGATCCAATACAGTTGTAGCGTTACCAATGTGAGGGTGATAAGTATGCCTGCTGGCAGATTCTTGGATAGGCATAATGAACACACGCAGTAGACTTCAAAAGCTGAGTAAGAAGTAACAATATAAAAGAGCCACAAAGGCCGGTGAAGTTGCTAAAGAAACTCTATCCGCGACTGGCCGTTGCTGTTGGTGATAAGAGGGCTGGTTCTTATCTCGCCCAAAGGCTAAGTATAGCCATTCAGCGAGGAAACGCAGCCAGTGTTTCTTGGCACGATACCACGGGGAGTAGGAATGATAATTAAGTTATTAGTTTTAGTTATTTTTTTTAAATATAGTTTTTTAATATTGTATATAATATATTAAGCCACCTAATATTATGATCCCACAAAATAAATCCTAATCTTTAAACGAGCGATTCTTGTATAAATGTGTAATATATGTAATTCATTTCTCGACACGCTTCAAAAAAATTTGGGCAAAATTTTATATTCTATATAATGTTCTACAGTCCAAGTTTATTAAGATGAGTCATCTCTGAGAACATTATTTGTTTTTCTAACGTCAAGCAAAGATAACGCCTAAGTACTTACTATATTGATACAAACAATCTAGAACACAAATGCCCTATGATTACAAGCGTAAAAATCAATCTGATAAAGAAACACAACTTTATTGAAAAATGACTCATTTCCAACATGTAGGATGCACGTAACAGTAAGTACTTAAGCCGATTCCCGTTCTTTGTTCCGTTGGCTCTAAAGTATAATTCCATTAGCTGCCAACATCAATAGGCAATGTTAATCTGGTACACGTTTCATTAGGCTCACTCGACAGACGCTGCCTATAATAATCATTTATAACGTACACGTGAAGAGATGCGTGCGTCGCATACCAAGTGAAATATATTGTGTTTGAATCTGTTTCCATTGTTATAATGGCTCAAAGATTGTTAGCTACATTTTTTTTAATAATTACTTTATACTTTGTTATAAAACTCAATACCAAAGAGCCATGTTAGACCAGGCGTAGTCGCCTGAAGTGGCGATGCATGAGGTAAATGCGCAAACAACCGACAATTGACACACTAGAGTTTTCGTGTGGTACCTTACGTGTTAAGTGTAGGGCGGAGAGCGGGCCTTTAGATGGAGTAATGACTCCAGGTCATAGCTTCTACGTAGTCATCTATGGAGTAGAGCTGCTCAATAAGGTAAGAACCCGACTTCCACATTATACAAGCGAAATGCTGTTGTTTTTCATAATGATATTGACGAGAACAAGAGACCCATTTTAGAGATAAGATTATTACGCAACCATCTTAGTATTTTTCAGGGGTGACATTTTGATTCCTAACCGATGATGTATATAGGCCACAGCATCCACTTAGCATTAGGTGCACTGTGCGCTCGTTTGTCACATAAATAAAACAGAGGCAGCGATAAGGACTGCCGACAGAAGTGAAAACTCAATAATATATGCGTTTGCATGTACATAGGTTACGCGATGCCTAATAAACATGCTTATGACGTATTGCGCTTGCGTATTACGAGCATGTCGAGGTTATCGATGACGCCAACCCATTAGTTTTTCCCCTAACAAAAATCGCTCAACACGGTTAAAGAATTTTTCACATAAAATACTTTGTCGTGTGACGATATCTGCTTTTTCATTGCAGTGTTGCCGTGAGACAGTGAGAACAGATACCGATAACTACAATTTGCGATTTTTCCTCGTCAATGTTATTAATGCGTTGATAGCTTTATCAAACTGCCGCCACGGCTTGGCGGCGGTGCGGTGCCTTAATGTATACTGATGGCAGATTGATGTCTTTTACATTAAGTCTTTAATATATGTAATGGTTAACCGCGTGTTAAGAGAGTTCTGGAAAAGGATATGAAATTACCAAGACATTGTTGTGGCGACAACCGAAGCATGAATCGGGCATCCATTACAGAACATCCTGAGATTGAATATATTACAAACAATTTCAGTGATAGGAATTATTGGGAGCGAACTTTGTATATTTAAAGGGTATCTGCGAGTCCTTGATGAACCATGAAAGTCCTATCAAGCTGGTCAGAATCTAATTATCTAATTAAAATATTTTTTTTAGTTTCATCTTATAGATTTTAGACTTGGTAGAGCCATGCTGCAGCTATATTACTGGTATAGTTGTAGCACGAATGGGTCGGCTCGACCGGGGAAGGACCACGTTCTCACAGAATACCAGCGTAAAATAGCAGCTTAATGCTGCTGTGTTTAGTATGGTGAGTGTAGAGAACCGGAGACCCTTTTTACTAGAAAAGAGGCATTCCATCTTAGTCCTCACGGGTGACAACGCATCTGCATTTTGATTCGTAATCGAGGATAGATGCAGATTTCTATGGGCCAGAGCAACCACTTACCATCAGTTGGACTGTGTGCTCGTTTGTCAACCTTATCCTATAAAAGAAATATTTATATTTACTTTAAATAGTCCGTAAAAGCCCTGGACATGGGCCTTTTTGGCGCTGCTCCCCATCACCGGTCGGTGTCATCAAACAGATGGCCCAGTATCTATAGGAAGTTATGGGAAATTTTTGATATTTCCCATTGCTTTTCCGTGTTTTTAGGGAGTGATGATTCCATTTTTAGTATTTTAATGTTTTTCACATTTATATGCATTTGTGTTGCTATTACAATTTAATACATACATTTTATACGTATCGTCTGTTTGTTGTGATATATTAATTGCCAGTGTAATTACAGGATGTGAGGCATTCCATCTCAGTCCTCGGAGAAGACACAGCATCTATGAGCCTTATTTGAATACATTTTGCTGTAGGTGTGCATGGGCTGTAGTATTCACTTACAACCAGGCGGACTGTAAATTCGTTTTTTACTTCAGTTTTATAAAAATGCCGCGGTGACTTAGGACTGTGCTTTGAAACATTCCTTGGGGTAAGCCTATGTTCAGCAGTAGAAATTTTTTACAGGATCGGGTGACAAACGACCAAACAGTCCACCTGATGGTAAGTGGTTACTACGACCCATAGACATCTACATCTATCCACATTAAAGAATCGAAATGCAGATGCATTGTCACCCGTGAGGACTAAGATGGAATGCCTCTTTTCCAGTAAAAAGTGTCTCCGGTTCTCTACACTCACCATATGAAACACATCAGCATTAAGTTGCTATTTTACGCTGGTATTCTGCGAGAGCGTGGTCCTCCCCAGTCGAGCCGACCCATTCGTGCTACAACTATACTACTAATATAGCTGCAGCATGTCTCTACCACGTACAAAATTGATTGAGAATTGTGTGTATAGTAAAAATATGATGACGATAATGACGCCCATGATGTTGATGATGATGATTTTTACGAAAGCGAATACACTGTATACATACGGCCTTACTTTTAATAGTTGATTAACGCTCAATTAAATTAAGTATTAATTATATCTATAGTCTATACCACTCTCTTTCTATTGTCGTTTAGGGAAAAGAAAAAGAGAGATTAACTGTAAAGATTTCCCAATGTTTGTGAGTACAAATGTTAGTCCTTTAATTCAGTAACATACACACATGTATATAAAATATCTATAAATATAAAGAAAATTGAAGCACATGAGTAAAGATAACTCTGTGATTGAAGTGTATGTCTGTAATATTATAATTACTGGCTTCTATTAAGCTCAGGGGGTTATTAATTTGCATGTTATTAAGACATCAATAAAAAAAATATCTGTCTGTCTGTAAGGTCTTATCTTCGGAATGGCTGAACCGATTGTAATGAAACTGTACAACCTGATAGTAAGCAATGTTAGAAGAGATCTAGGATATATATTATCTGAAAAACATAAAAATATTTTTTGCAAAAACGAAACATCTTACAACTAAACAACCCTAAATTAATAGATCGTATCCAGACAAAGCCTAGGCGGGTCACTAGTTAATAATAATAAACGAAACTCACAAGGAAAATATTTTTAAAGATTACAAAGTAACATAATAAATGAGCACTACTGACCATCTTGATCGATAAGAACGCTCACACCTACGCTGCGTTACTTCGCACCCCAAAAACTGAATTATTCATAACCAAATTAATAATAATAAGAATAACGCAACCGTAATGCCCTCCACGTTTATTATTTCCATCCATTATCCGATGGGGGATATATTAACTTTCTATTAATAATAAAAAATTTAAATGAACCGCTTACAAGCTTAAGCAAGGGCTTTGGATTGTTTGGAGTTCTCACATTAAAAAAGCTAATAAATCGTAATTTGATTTGTGTGGGCGATGTAACTTAATTGTGGCGGGTCGCTCGGCGTGTAATCCCTTATGTGAAATGTCAATAGACGGTTTGGTTTACGGACTGGGTGTTTGGGTTTTTAGGAGAAATGTTTTAGAAGAATTCGTAGTCCTATGATTTTGAAATATCTTATTTTGCTCACGGCTCTTTCCACGTATAAATATTATAAGATTGTTCTAAAGATTGCGATCTCTTATTGACATTTCATATACTTATACAGTTTAGTTTTATATACGGTGGTAATGGGAGACTTCAATGCAAAACTAGGCACAAGAGAGAACGGTGAATTAAGTTAGGTAAATTTGGAATAGAGCAAAAAGCCCCCCCCCCCCCAACCCAAGAGGCCAGCAGCTGGCCGACTTCATGGAGAAAGAGGGACTCTTTTTGATGAACACTTTCTTCCAGAAGCGACCCAAGAGGAATTGCACCTGGTCGAACCCCGACGGTTGGACAAAAATGAGTTTGACTTCATTATGACAACCAGACAACAACTGTTCAGTGATGTCTCAATGATCGCGAGAGTGAAAAGCGGCAGCAATGAACAAGATGGTGAGAGGCATATTGAACCTAAACGTTAAGTTGGAGAGGTCGCGTCTAATGAAGTCAGTGCCTAGAAGATTGCAATGCAGTGGATGATATGAATAACTAGCTCGTGGAAACTGTCCATGCGGTCCGGGTTAAGTTTTGCAAGACCCACCGCAGAAGAACACAAAAACTCTCTGATCACACTCTTAATCTCATGGCTGTTAGACGGGAAATGAAGCTGCAGTCTTCAGTAGATCTGACAGCATACAGGCAACTGAACAGACAGATTTCCAAATGCAAGCGGCGGAACTTACGGAACTTTAATACTGCTCGCATTGAAGAAGCGATCGAGCGGAACCAGGGCTCTAAATTTAAAGTCTTTGCTAGAGATATCTCTGCCAGAAAGAGCCAACTGTCGAAACTGAAGACCGAGTGAGGCAGTCGTTTCCGGGACACCTGAGATTTTCAGTGGGATTGCAAGGTTCTATGGGCAGCTATACACATCATCTTTGGAGCCACACGCAAGTGTGAATAACGATGCAAGAGCAATCTTATCCGACACTATTCCGATGATGTTCCGGACGGACACCTTAAAAACGGCAAGACCCCAGGCGAGAATAAAATTACAACGGAGCTTCTGAAAGAAGATGAAAAACCGGTAGGTACTTGAAGTCCTTCAGAAGCTCTTTAATTCTGTCCTCTATGGTGGCACAACATCGGAGGCGTGGAGCAGAAGTACGGTGGTCTTGTTCTTCAAGAAAGGCGACAACGCTCTCTTAAAGAACTACAGACCGATTTACCTTCTCAGCCGCGTATACGTGCTGTTTTCGTGAGTCATTGCGAATCATCTCGCATGCAGACTCAACGACTTCCATCCTCCCGAACAAGCTGGTTTCAGAAAAGGCTTTAGCACCATAGACTACATACATACCGTTCGGCAAATTGTAATAAGCTACCAAATAACAATAAAATGTTAAATACTAGATTATATAAATCAAAATTACAGGAATACCTGTTAAAATTAAATTCTACAGCATGTTGGGACTTTATTAATATAATTCGTAATGTAATAATTTAAAATTAAAAGTATTAATTTATTAATAGATTTATGTATTAATGTTGTACATCGACTTCAATATGAATTATTAGGAATAACTCAAAACTATTGGTCAGATCTTGATGAAATTTATATGGGACCACGTGAGATGCACCAAATTTTAAATAAAAAAAGAATCATCGAAATCGGTTCACCCAGAAAAAAGTAATCGGGTAACACACATAAAAAAGAACATACAGAGGAATTGAAAAAGGAAACGGTAGTCTCCTTTTTGAAATCGGTAGAAAAAGCAAAAACTTTAGCATTCTACTGTACTGTAGCAAAACATGCTGCTCGTAGATTGTACTTATAATCTTTGTACAACATTTTTGTACCATGTGTGCATATAAATATCTTAATAGTACTAATGGGAATATTTTTACTTTACTTTATTATTATTATTATTATAACTATGTAATTCTAGGAGTGTCTCTTAAAACGAGCGTATTTGGGTTTGTGGGGATTTATAATATCATCTGCCGGTTGTAATTAAGGTTTATGCTTCCACACTAACATGCATGCAACTGTCAAGTGCCGGTGTAAGAAGTGGATACACTACCGCATATCGTCCCGTGGGTGTCGTAAGAGGTGACAGAGGGAAACTGATATAGGTGACGCGCAGCAGTATTTTTCAGATATTTTTAATATAGGGTATGGGTGACAAGCCAGCACACAGTCCACCTGATGGTAAGTGGTTGCTGTGGCCCATAGACATCTACGTCTATCCTCGTTAACGAATCAAAATGCAGATGCGTTGTCACCTGTGAAGACTAAGATGGAATGCCTTTTTTCCAGTAAAAAGGGTCGCCAGTTCTCTACACTCACCATACGACACATAGCAGTATTAAGCTGCTATTTTACGCTGGTATTCTGTGAGGGCGTGGTCCTTCCCCGGTCTAGCCGACTCATTCGTGCCACAACTATACAATTAATATAGCTGCAGCAGGGCTCTACCACGTTTCATTTTTCTGATAACAACTCAAAATAGTAAAAAAACTGCGGCTGACAACCCGCTCGCCAAGCGTTTCACAACTATTACAATATCCCCCCTATGAGGCAATCTATGAGAGAGGCCTATGTTCACCAGGAAACTCTAATAGGCTAATGGATGGATGTATAGAAGATAATCTACCAAGAGCACATGAGCCACTGAGAGGTGAAATTATTAAATCAACAGTAACATTACAACTATGGCAAAAACCCCCCTATGTGGCAATCTATGGGGGAGACCTATGTTCAGCAGGGAACTTTTATGGGCTGTAATGGATGGATGGATGGAATGGATTAACATGCATATTTCATAAATATTTTTTTACATACGCAACAAAATTCATTTGGTTTTAGCCCCTATATTGTAATACAATTTTTGTGCGCTAAATGATTTATTTTGATATGTGCTCTTACCTTAGATTATAAGTCTATAGGTCAGTAATGACTCTTAAACATCTAAATATTTAAAGCGAAAAATTAATGAGTGGTAGAGCCACGCTGCAGCTATAATGGTTGTAGCACGAATGGGTCGGCTCGGTCGGAGTAGGACCACGATCTCACATAATACCATCGTAAAATATCATCTAACTGCTGCTGTGTTTCGTATGGTGAGTGTAGAGAACCGGAGACCCTTTTTACTGGAAAAGAGGCATTCCATCTTAGTCCTCAGGGGTGACAACGCATCTGCATTTTGTTTCTTAATTGAGGATAAATGTAGATGTCTATGGGACACAGTATCCACTTACCATCAGGTGGACTGTGTGCTCGTTTGTCACCCTATACTATAAAAAAGAGCAAACTTTTATACGAAGTGTTTATTTATTTTTATCACACGGCATGAAAATTTCCACATACTATATGAGTTCCCATTACATTTAGTAAATCACGCCGAAACAATTCAAACAATTTACATTAGAAAATCACGTGTTAAGGGTGCGTCACCTAAATGAATGATCGCTTTATCCTGCAAAAGTTAATTTCCTCTCTCACACCAACAAATTCAGTCCCGGGACGGCACAATGGAGCATATTTGCTTATCTTTAATTGATTCACTCTAACCCTCGGTCGTGATAAGGATTAGCTCTATTCACGCTGACTTTTACAAGGGTAGTTCTCCCTTAACGAGGGATCGGATAAAGATTATGTAATGCAGAAAGAATAAATATGTTTGCATAAATGTTGCCCATAATTAGCTTGCCTCTGTGAGGATAAATTTTAACTAGTGTGTAATTTGATTTTTTGCATTAACGTTAAACTATTTTATAACAGTTGGGCACATGAAAGCATTTCAGCGAACTCTTAGGACAGTATCTATGTCAAAAATAACTCTTAATATCCGAGTTCAAAGTTCAAAAAAGTTCAAAGTTCCGTCATTCTATCTCATCTAGTTTTATAGATAAAGTAAGAGGCATCTATGGTATAAACATTTTGTAGATAATAGACAACGCGCAGATCAGCCTGATCAGAGTAAGATTCTCATTTTTGGCATAACTACATAATGTAAGGCAGTAGACACAGCATAAGACTGTTTTGTATATTATATAAAAGCCAATATACTATAGTTAATTATTGTTTGATACTTGTGATTTGATTAACATTAATTAAAGGTATACGCAACACATGTCGCTGACTTGAAAACGTATATTCGTACAAATATATTGTCTTAGGCAGAAAACAAATGACGTGTCTGTGACGACGCCATCATCTGACAACGACATCAAATTTCATAACCGGGCGCGTGCCTCGTATTATCGGGCGGCGTTCGCAATGCGATACGTTATAATGCGATATTCGTGAATTACAACTATTTATCGCGAGCGCTGTTATGCGGTCGCCGGAGCGAGATGTTTGCTTTCGCAAGGGGAAGGGGACGCTAAATGGTTTTATGGGATTTGTTAAATCGCTTGAGACGTGTGATATTTTGGCGTTAGTACGATGTTTGTTTTTACTTTCAGTCTTTTACGTAGATTTACGTTCGACTCTACTTTACAGACTATTTAAATACATTTTGATGATACAAACTACCGCATATAAGATATTACATAGCCACCAAAAAAAAAACGTGCATTCGAAGTCAAACTAAATAGTATGTACAATATATAGGAAGGTGCCTACCTAATAGTTGGTGCATATGTTATTGTTTGCACTACTTCTGAACGACTTGATCCATTAAGATCATAATCACACAACAACAAACAGTGGTAGAGCCACGCGGCAGCTTTTGCTGTCGCACGGATGGGCCGGCTCGAACCGGAGTGGTACCACGACCTCACAGAAAATCAGCGTGAAGTAGAGGTTTACCTCTACGTTTCGCTTGGTGAGTGCAGGTGGCCGGAGGCCCTTTTTACTGGAAATGAGGCATTCCATCTTAGTCCTCACGGGTGACAACGCATCTACATTTTGATTTGGAATAGAGGATAGATGTAGATGTCTATGGGCCGCAGCAACCACTTACCATCAGGTGGACTGTGTGCTCGTTTGTCGCCCTTATCCTATAAAAAAAAAACACAATAGATTTATTCTGTCATAACGATGGTTCATATCTATGCTATGATCTAATAGGTGGCACTGTAGACAAGTACTTAACTAAATCTATGTTTACGCACCAAAATGTACTATATATATACTTACTTACTTACTTATCTTCACGCACAATCCCTGACGGGGTAGCCAGAGAGAACAGATCGCCAAGTGTCACGATCCTTACATACCTCTTTCGCTTCTTTCAGATTCATAATCTTCTTCATACATGCACGTCTAGGTATCCGAGTACTCTTGACCCTCCCCTCTTCGAGCAGTTTGCTCACATGGTCTTCGAAAGTTAGTCTCGGTCTACCTCGACACCTTTTAATATTAACTTTCGCGCTATATATTTTCTTCACCATTCGGTCTTCACTTATTCGCTCAACGTGCCCAAACCATCGAAGCACGCCCTTATCAATTTTTGTGATAAGGTCATCTTTCAAACCTGCCATATTGCGAATCTCTTCGTTTCGCTTTCGGTCAGCCATGGTAACGCCGCACATTTTACGAAGAGATCGCATCTCCACTGCATTCAACTTGCTTTTATGCTTCTTCTGGCATACCCAGGTTTCGCTGCCATATAACAAAGTCGGTACCAACACTGCGTTATGTATTGCAAGGCGTGCACTCTTCACTACGCCTTGCCTTTTGACTAACGCAGTCAGGGCACCATTGACTTTGTTCCCGGCAGCGACACGCCTGTCCACATCTAAATCACATCTTCCATCCCGGCTAAAAGCACTCCCCAAGTATACAATTTCATTTACCTGTTCTAGACATTCCTGATTTACCCATATTTCACACTTCGTTCTCTCTTCGTCCCTTTCAAATACCAGAACCTTAGTTTTATTGGCATTCAAACGGAGACCTTTAATTTCACATTCCTCTTTCATACACGTGACTAATGCCTGCAGTTCTGCCTCTGATGGTGCAATAAGCACTGCATCATCAGCATACAGCAGACAATTTACTTTTATGTCACCCAATTTCACACCCAAACAGCTATCTTTCAACTTCTGTAAACAGCTGTCGAGATACAGTATGAACAGCCAGGAAGACATGACACAACCCTGTTTTACGCCCGTTTGGACGCTAAACATGGGTGACAGGTCATGCCCTACCCGCACACAGGCTTTACAGTCACAGTAAAGTGACTGCACAGCCCTTAGCAATCGACCATCCACACCGTACCCCGGCAACAATTCCCACATTTTCTTCCTTACAACCTTATCAAATGCTTTCTCAAGATCTACAAAAGCACAGAAAATCCTCTGGTTAGCAGCCAGAAGCTTTTCCGTGATCATGCGGAGAGAAAACATTTGATCCGTGCATCCTCTTCCAGGTCTAAATCCGCATTGAGCCTCCCATAGAAATCTTTCCGATTTCTCTTGCATCCTACGTGTCAAAACCTTCGAGTAGACTTTACTTGCTAAACTGGTCAAGCTGATCGCCCGATAGCACCCGCAGTCAAAATGTGAACCTTTACCTTTATATAAAGGCACAATGACTGCGGATCGCCAATCATCCGGGACATCCCCCGTCCGCCAGCACAAATTGCACAGCAGATGAAAGCTGTCCCAGACGCGAGGCCCACCATACTTGACCATTTCAGCAGTAACTCTGTCTAGTCCCGCAGCCTTACCACATTTCAAACTTCGAATCGCACGTTCAATCTCTTTCATACTGATGACCTCAGTGTCATCGAGGTCCAGGTCTGGCGTACCAGTCACGGCGTCATCCCCGGATCCCTCACTAAGATCATCACACGCATACATTTCTCTATAAAATTCGCTCCATCGCTGCATGACGTCCGATTTTTCTGTGAGGACGTCATTAGTTCTCGAAAGCACTTTGTTCATTCTTAAGGCCGTCGCACCACTTCGGGTCCTTCCAACCTCTTTCCAGAAGAGTTTGGAGTTCTCCTTAAAGTTGTGCGACAACCTTTTGTCCGCTTCCATTCTACACCTTTCACGCATTTCCTCAATCAATGCTTTCGTGTGAACTTTCTGCAGCTTATATCTTTCTTTCATCTTCTCTCTCATATCCTTATCATTACTAGAGGCCAAGTAGTCTAACCATGCTTTCTTCTTCTTCTTTACAGCTTCTTTCACTTCATCATTCCACCATGCATCTCTTCTTTTACTACTGCCTCTTCTTATTGTTCCACACACTTCTTCCGCTGCACTTACCATTCCATCCCTAAGGTTCTGCCATGTTCTCTCCACACATTCATTTCTGCCATCGATGGTGTCAAGCTTTTCGGCTACCCTCGCATGATATTTGTCCCTAGTATCCGCTTCCTGAAGCTTCCAACTTCGGATACGACAGACCGACTGTGGTTCTGTTACCGCCGTCCGGTAGCGCCAACCCGCGAACAGACCCCTAAATCTAGTAATCACTAGATAGTGATCCGTTCCCAGGTCAGCACCCCTGAACACTCGCGTATCCATCACCTGTTTTCGCAGTCGGTCATCCACCAGGAACAAATCGATCATACTTCTCTCATTCTTACTTTCTCTAGTATACATATGGATCTTCTTGTGATTAAACATAGTGTTTGTCACAAGAAGACCCTTTTCCTTGCATACCGCCAGTATAAGCTTGCCAGCATCATTAACCCTTTTATCGCCAAACTTTCCAAGCACCGACTCGTACCCTGGTCGAGCGGTACCAACCCATCCATTCAAATCACCACATACAACAATTCTTTCGTTTTCCCTAGCCAAATCTAGAACTTCTCTTACATTCTCCCAAAACTCCTCCAGCTCAGCCCTGGACGACGAAGCTACCGGCGCATAAACAGCCAAAAGGAATAACTTCGCCAGTCCCAATTTAAAGCGAACCCAGAGAAGTCTTGAGTTCACAATCTTATATTCAGTCATAACATCGACCAACCGAGACGACAGCAGCACCCCCACTCCCTGGCGGGCGCTCTCGCTCTCCGGGACTCCGGACCATAGAGCTAACGCCCCGCCAGGGAGCTCTTCAGTACCACTGCCCTTCCGTTTGGTCTCCGACATACACACGACATCTAATTCTCTTTCTTTCATTATTTCAATCAACTCATTCGTCTTATCTTTCATGCCTCCTCTAATATTCCACGTGCCAACTCTGCACTCTGTCCTCCACCTTCCGCCGTGTCGGGCTGTGCGTGACGGGTGGCGGTCCCCATCGCCGCTTTGCGCGCTGCATTCCACACCAACGGGGACTAGCTGGTGTGCGTCGCCTTGGGGGGACGCCCTAACCCTCGTTAGCATGGGTGCGCAGCTGTGTAGAATTGCAGCCCTGAAAAGGGCTGGCAGGGGTCGCGACGTGCACGCTTCTACAATGACCCAATGTATATATATATATACAATATATACGTCACAACAATTGTTGGTTTACTTCCGAAAACCACAAACACAAAATCTGGACCGGATACTGAAATACAATCGTGTTAAGATAGAAATAGTATCTTAACACGGTTGTTATCAAATTACAACAAAACATTAAATTAAAACATTTAGTACCGTCGATCCCTTTATAGGCAGTGAAAGTGATTTTAGAAACAAGGTACGTGCATGCATTTTGAACACAGCTTCTGTTGATTAAATTACCTGTGTTTGTAACCAGTTACGTAGGATGCAGGTAAGGTACATTATGAAGAACACTTACTGTCATCATCATCATTACAGCCTTTCACAAGTCCACTGCTGAACATAGGCCTCCCAAAAAGAATGCCACATAGCACGGTCCTGAGCCACCTGCATCCATCGACTTCCTGCATATCTTACCAGGTCGTCACTCCATCTAGTGGGGGGACGCTCTACACTTCGCCTGCCGGTACGAGGCTGCCACTCGAGAACCTTTCTTCCCCATCGGTTGTCGGTTCTTCGAGCTATATGGCCGGCCCATTGCCACTTCAGCTTTCTAATCCGTTGGGCTATGTCGGTCACTCTGGTTCTACTGCGGATATCCTCATTTCTGAGTTTATCACGCAGAGAAACTCCGAGCATAGCCCTCTCCATAGCTCGCTGAGCGACCTTGAGCTTCCTCATCCGGCCACTTACTGTAGGTAGCTATATTTAAATATTAACTAAGCTATATAAATAATTTAGAATATGTATGTATATGTATGTATGTGTATATATGTGTATGTATGTGTATGTATATATGTATGATACATATAATATATTATGCCATGATATAAATAAATAAATTTAAAAAATCGAGGAGTAAATCGCATATCAATTTATCAGTAAGTATCTAAGTGTTAATAAACCTAAAATTACTTAAATTTTATTATTGTTATTTTATTAAGCTGTTTTAAATTGGTCCAATTTCCATCGTTTTTATTCATTATAATTGTACCTGGCTTACCTTTATATTTAATATGTGGATAACTGTTATTGGCATACTTGAAGTGAATTTGAAAATTGTATTTAGTGATATACGCTGTTGTTAACCTTATTAAAATAAAAATGAAAAAATAAAAAATGGACATCTGCACCCGGCCTTAATAATAAATTTATTATTTATACTGTAAAAAGTCCGGACTGAATTCGGAGTGAAAATCATTACGCTTCCTACCGGAAAGCGCAAGACCAGCCGGACTCGCTAGGTATATTAATAAAACGTCATTCAAATTGCGTTTTCAATAATCCGATGCAATGGAAAAAATGAACGCAAGTCAGTCGAATGGATGTCTGATATGCCTGGATGTGGAAATGAAAATCCATGTAAATTGAAAAAATCCGTGGAAATCCGCTGTCGGACATTCGGAGCTGAATTTTCGTGGGTTGATTTTTTGTCACTGCACAATTTACTGCTGCTCTGTCTAGATAGATACTTTATTAGATTGTACATGCTCTTTAAAAATAGACGAACTGGTATGTTATGTAGAAAAAAAATTAGTAAATCTCATTTTGCCTTTGAGTTTTTTCGAAGTGACCCTGGTTCACTGGACTCATGTTACCTTAGTAAACATGATGTATAACAGTAATAGAAACAATGGCGCTGATTTTCCTCTATCTTATAAATTCCTAAGTAGATAACTGCTATGCGCAAACAATGAAAATTGTATTGTCAAAATGACGTCGTGAAAACGCGAAAGTTTTCATCATTCATTCATTCCGCATAGATTGCCTCATAAGAAGGATATTCACCACAGTTGCCACGCTTGGGCTCTAGGGTTAGCGACCTCTGTTATTTTTGTTATTTTGAGTTATTATCAAGAAGGTGCTGTCAACTATTTGTTTTCCTGCCTGCCAACGACTTTACTGTGCATTGCAGCCAACATTAAATAAAGAAGACTCAAGATAATTTGCCACCTCTGAGGAGTAAGATGTAGTGTCTCACAGCCTCTAATTACGCTGACTCTCTTTATCCTTTAGACCGGAAGACAACAGTGTAAGCACTGCTATTTGACGACAAAAACAGACTTCTAGGAAGATAAGGATCAATTAACGAAAGTAATGATAATAGAGCTTGAAAGGTAATATACCTACCTGTTTAACGTAAAGATTATAACTTAGAATTTTATATAAAGTATTTTTGACTATCTTCTTGTCCCTCACACTGTATTATATAAACCTAATACAATCGCACTAGCTGACATTACGTACAATAAATAAGCCTAAGTAAAAAGATTGGAATTTATAAGAGAGCACTCCGCAAGGCGTGTGAAGTAGCAGCGCGTTTGGCATACATTTTTAGCGATCCTAGTGATCATTAGGTACACTATGATAGAAGAAGGTAATATTGTCATGCACCTAACGCTTCCTCTCGCCGAGCGCTATCCACTGAGATCCAACCCTGCCTACCTAAGTGCCTGACTGCCTTGTTGTTCTAGCGGTCATAAGCGTGATTGATCTTAGTTCAAATGATCGAAGTGGACCTTAGTTCGAATACTGAGACTGACCAAAATCAGTTATTAGATTTTTTCTGTCTAGAAATGTCTAAATAGCAACTCTGAGTTCGTGCCTCGCATAGCCCTTCAAGCCGTTGCTTCTGCGCCTAATCTATTGTCGGTCGTGTCGGAATGCTGTCCCATCGGACTACGGGGTGAGGGAATAGAGAGTGCATCTGCACACACTTCTATCTTCTTCTTCGTTATCGGTCTAGAAAAGTTAATTACTGGAGATGGACATTGTTGAAGCATCTCATATGCTATATGTTTGAGTAAGATACAGTTGCGAAAAGCTAGTGGCGGTAGCAGGTCAAAGGTGCGATAAATTTTGTACTGTGAATGCCAGTTAGCCTGCTAAGTGTTACGAGTGCAAATCCCTCCTTAAATGTTTCCATTTCTTGTTAAATCCACGTCTGGTGATTAGCCTTGCAATAGACGAGTGGATATCACATTTACGGATAAGTGAAGCCACTGAAAGATGACAACATATTTAAATTCTAACTAGCAATATTGTCACATCGTAATCAACTATTTATATTCTTGATTGAATTTCATGACAATTTATTCATTTTGGTCCCAAAAAAACAATAACAGTTATAAAATATGTGAATTTATAAAAGGGCACTGCGCATCGCTAACATAAAATTAACAAAAATGTAGTAAAACCTAAAAAAAATCTAGGCATACTAAACCCAAGAACTAAGAATGAGTACCTACATATCGTGTGACACTTCTTGTAAAGTTGGTCACGGTACTAATGAGTGTTCGCTGAAGGTTATTAAGGTACTTTGTTATTAGATTGACCTGTAAGTTTGAGCGTGGTAGAGCTATGCTGCAGCTGTATTATGGCTGCAGTACAAATGGATCAGCTCGTCCTTGGTATGAACACATTCTCACTGAATATAAAAACAGCAGAATAAGGTTGCTACGTTTTGTACGGTTAGTGTACAGAACCGGTGACCCGTTTTACTAAACATGAGGACTGAGATAGAATGCCTGGGCATTCTATCTCAGTCCTCATGGATGACAACACATTCTGCATATTGATTTTAAATGGGGGATAAATGTAGACGGCTATGGGCCACAATATCCATTAACCCTCACGTGGACTGTGTGCTCGCTTATCACCTAGAATACCATAAAAAATATTTTTATGTATGAATTTTATGGTCTTTTATAATTCATATATCATCCACTTTCAGCACTTCATAATGTTAAGCTTTGGATCAAAGAGCGAAGAAAATATCATAATTTTGGTGACCTCCTCCAAGAACCCCAAAGATATTTTGGAGTGCTTTGAAACTCTGTTATTATAATATCAAATTTGAAATATCAAAGATTTTTATAAATAATATTGATATAGGAATACGAAAAATCGCTGAACATGTGTTTTCCCTTTCTTTTTAAGATTGTGAAAATTCTATTACTTACGAGGGTGACACTGAAAGTTCTTAGACAATCAAAAACTGAACAAAATAGCAAGCTATTAGTTTTATTATTTCTTTTATATTATATCGTTTACAAGTGGCCAGTTCTAAAAACTTTCAGTGTCGCCCTCGTATAACTCCTTCATCTTTCCACGCGAAATACAATTCAAATCTGTAAAAAATCAATATCAGACAGTTACAAACGTGTTTAAATAATAAAATGCATATTCGAATATCATAAAAGAGCGCCTCGAGGTACGGACGAACCACAAAAATGCAGGAAATTGAATTTTTTATCGTTCGCGCTACAAAGCACCGCAATAGTCTACCGATGGACGGCCCATTGTGACGGTTTGATGGCGTTATATCTCTGTCTGTGTACGCATAACTCACAATAACCTTTTTCAAATAAAATTAACTTATATTTATGTTTCATATTGTACAGTGATAAAAGTTTTTATATGTAATTATCTTAACAGTTGTAACAACATAATATGTTATGGTACTCTAACACTAATGTAGATATACATAAGCTAGTAATTCTGTGGAGTATAAGTCCACAAATCAAATTATAAACAGCTACTATTCAGTAATAACATTAGCATACATTTAATTATTATTAAAATAATATTAGAGTTAAATAAACAACACGTATTAAAGATGAGCTGTGACCTTGGTGATATAGTGCTGGTATAGTTGTAGCACGAATGGGTCGGCTCGACCGAGGAAGGACCACGCTCTCACAGAATACCAGCGTAAAATAGCAGCTTAACACTGCTGTGTTCCGGTGAGTATAGAGAACCGGTTTACCCTTTTTACTGGAAAAGAGGCATTCCATCTTAGTCCGCACGGATGACAACGCATCTGCATTTTGATTCGTAATCGAGGAGAGATGTAGATGTCGATGGGCCACAGTAACCACTTACCATCAGGTGGACTGTGTGCTCGTTTGTTACCCTTATCCTGTAAAAAATTATTATACTGTTTGGGTTTATTAAAACATTTGGCTAAAAGAGTGCTGGCTAAAATTGGCACTGTCAATTTACCTAGCTAACAAAATTATGGGATAATAGTGGGAACTTTAGATTTTATTTATATATTTTTAAGATTAAATCTTTATTGTAAGATACCTTAACCTAAGTGTTACAATGGGTGGACTTAATACCGTATGGTAATCTCTACCATTCAAACATAAATAGAAATAGAAGTAGGTAGGTGTTTAAGAAATTTTACAGATTTTATCGCGTTTAATTTTAACTTTTGAAGTTAAAAGTTAAAATTAAGTTAAGGCTATCCGAGTACAGAACCAGAGTACGAAACCTATCCAATTGCAGAGAGGTGTAAGACAGGGTGACGTCATATCCCCGAAACTCTTCACCGCTGCATTGGAAGACGTTTTCAAGCTTCTGGACTGGAAAGGATACGGTATCAACATCAATGGCGAGTACATCACTCACCTTCGATTTGCCGACGATATAGTCCTTATGGCAGAATCGCTGGAGGACCTAAGCACTATGCTCAATGACCTCAATGGTGTTTCCCAACGGATAGGTCTTAAGATGAATATGGACAAAACAAAGATTATGTTTAATGTCCAGGTCACACCTATGCCGGTAGTTGCTGGGAGCACTAAGCTCGAAGTTGTTGACGAGTATGTTTACCTGGGACAAATAGTCCGACTAGGTAAGTCCAACTTCGACCGAGAGGTCAATCGACGGATTCAACTCGGCTGGGCAGCGTTCGGGAAGCTACGACACATCTTCTCGTCAGACATACCTCAAAACCTTAAAACGAAATTGTACAACCAGTGCGTGTTGCCAGTGATGACTTACGGAACTGAGACGTGGTCCTTCACAGCTGGCCGTATGAGGAAGCTCAAGGTCGCTCAGCGAGCTATGGAGAGGGCTATGCTCGGAGTTTCTCTGCGTGATAAACTAGCCCAACGGATTAGTAAACTGAAGTGGCAGTGGGCCGGCCATATAGCTCGAAGAACCGACAACCGATGGGGAAGAAAGGTTCTCGAGTGGCAGCCTCGTACCGGCAGGCGAAGTGTAGGGCGTCCCCCCACTAGATGGAGTGACGACCTGGTAAGATATGCAGGAAGTCGATGGATGTAGGTGGCTCAGGACCGTGCTTTGTGGCATTCTTTGGGGGAGGCCTATGTTCAGCAGTGGACTTGTGAAGGGCTGTAATGATGATGATGATGATAAATTTTAACTTTTGAAGTTATACTTCTAAAAAAAATTATCATAGTGAATTTTTTAAGATGCGCGCGCACTCCGAAACCTAAAAGCGACAACTTCAGTTGGTATTTGTCTGTCAACTGTCAAGCTTTCATGAGAACCGATAACTATATTCAAGGTAGTTATTTAAATATAACATATGAATCTGTAAAACGTATTTTATTTTAGTTATTTTTGTTTTGTTACGCTAAAGAAGTATAACTTCTTAGTTGCGTACATAAGTACACACACGTTTCTTTTTTAAATTAATGTAACAATACATACGAAACGATTTCACGATAGTATTATGTGACAGCGTGATTCTTCCCCAATGAGGGCTAATAATCTTCCACTCACCAGATGTCGCTAGTTACGACTAAGGTAAAGTTTTTTTGTTACACAATGTCAGTTAATTGAGAAATTAGTTTTAAATAATAGTTTATCATTATCTAGAGTATTATATTTATACACAACACAATGCGTCAGTGGTTTGATTTTTAATTTTTTGCACTTTAGAACTCTTTTTAAAAAAATAGGCTTTTAGTTATATTTATAGTTTGATTTGCTCATTTCTAATGTAATTAATACAAAATATAACTAATAATACAGAAAGAAACCTTAAAGATTATATTTTACTAAGAAATTATAGTCCCCGCTATGAAATCTGTCAAATATTTTACCTCACTCTAAAGTGGCGCCGCCCTGGTGGCAGAAAAAGTCGTGGATGCCCTCATTGGGCTGACTCATTCGTACTACAATTACGAGTATAATACAGCTGTACCATAACTGCCACTACTAACGAGTAGTCATAGTCTTCATAAATGTCTCTACTATAATAATATATTAAATACCGTACAGTAACGTAGTTAATAATTTAAAATTAAACATTTTGTACAACCGACTTCAATATAATTTTTTTTTATAGGATAAGGGTGACAATCGAGCACACAGTCCACCTGATGGTAAGTGGTTACTGCGGCCCATAGACATCTACATCTATCCTCTATTACAAATCAAAATGTAGATGCGTTGTCACCCGTGAGGACTAAGATCGAATGCCTCGTTTCCAGTAAAAAGGGCCTCCGGCCACCTGCACTCACCAAGCGAAACGCAGAGGTAAACCTCTACTTCACGCTGGTATTCTGTGAGGTCGTGGTACCACCCCGGTACGAGCCGGCCCATCCGTGCGACAGCAAAAGCTGCCGCGTGGCTCTACCACTGTTAAAGTTATTAAGAATTATTCAAAAACTATTGGTCAGACCTTGATCAAATTTAATATGCACATGAGAAGCACCAGCTTTCAAATAATAAAATAATTATTTAAATCAGTTCACCCAAAAAAGTTATGAGGTAACACGTAAAAAAAAAACATAGATTCGAATTCAGTACCGTCTCCTTTTTGAAGTCTGTAGAAAATCAAGATTTGCTCATAGAAAATCTGAATTGGAGAAAGCATATTACTATTTCACGTAAAGGTCTTATCATCCACCTTATAATCTCTTTATAGTTTAAATCACTTTCTTCCATCAAATCTAACTTAATGCTGGTGCAGGCGTTCGTATCTAACCATTATCGATTATAAAAATGTGTGCTATTCCTAGAACTTCTTACCAAGCTGGAACGTCTTCTTTAAAACTGTATAAGATTAATTTTTAGTTCACGAAAGATGATATTTCCCAATATCGTTTACAGCTGAAGTGGCTTACAATACATAAATAAAAAAAAAACTGAATTATAAAATTCCATTACATTCATACTAAGATGCACACATACAAGTCAATCTTATATAAAACGTGTAAAATATTTTACCTCAAATTTATTATCTTCTTTTAGCCTTTGATTTACTGATGCATTATAACTAGAGTTTTGCTTATAGCTGCGAACTCTTCTTTATTACTACTTTGTAGGTTTTGAGGCATTTTCAAATAGGTATATACACATTAATCTGTGGTCAGACCCCTTCATTAATAAGCAAAAGACTACTTGCATTCGAGTTTCGCATTAGATGAAGAAGTTATCAACCCAGTAATAAATACTTTTTTTTTTACTTTATTACCAACTAAATATATATTTGCTAATGATTATTATATTTGATCTACAATCATCAGCCAACACAATCCCAAGCCAAAAAGTGCATAGACAACCACTTATCTCGGTTTTAACTGCCGATACATTAAACTTTATGACCCATAGAGAAAAGATAATTTAGGGAAACATCCCTGTGCGGAATATTTATGGGCATTACTACCAAATAACATGCGTGCTGGTCCCGCCTACGTCTTAAATTATGTCACCCTAAGTTTTAAGCTGACTTTGTATATTATATGTAGGCGTAAAAATATGGTAGTAGATATAATTGGTAGATAGTAGTGGATATGATTTCTGCAGATGTTTTAACCTGGAGACTAAGCGGATAACTAACGACGTGGTCTTGTGGTCAGATATATAGGCTGTTATTTTTAAATATAAAGAACCTACATTCGTCTCACAGCTGAACACAGGCTTCCTCTCATGTATAAAAACGCTTTGGACTGGGAAAGCAAATATTGAGGCAGCAAGCGAACTTCACATGACCTTGAAATATGTAATTTCTCAGACATGTTACGGGAATGAATCTCGCTTTGCTGGTGTACTATGAAATTGTAATTCAAGCGTGTTTCCTCCTGAGCTATCACGACTATCAGCCAGATAGCAATAGAGCAAAAACCTTATGGATATTAGTGCGTTTATTATTGCCGCCACCGAGGAAGTGACAAGTTATTAACCCAGTAATAAATACTTTATTACCAACTAAATATATATTTGCTAATGATTATTATATTTGATCTACAATCATCAGTCAATATAATCCTAAGCCAAAAAGGGCATAGACAAACACTTATCTCGGTATACATTGTCATAGTGCTTATAAAAAATTATCCGTAGTAAGTAACCGATATCTAAACGGTGAAATTTCATGGCCATTCCATCTCAATTAGCTACCGTTGTTTCAGAAAGCACAAGTGACCTGATAGTGGAGAGTCGAGTCTCAGTAGCTCAAGCGAGTGTTACATGACAGAAAACTTCCAGCGCGGTTAACCAAGTTGTTAACGGTTTTTAACAGTGGTAGAGCCACGCGGCAGCTTTTGCTGTTGCACGGATGGGCCGGCTCGAACCGGGGTGGTACCACGACCTCACAGAATACCAGCGTGAAGTCTAGGTTTACCTCTGCGTTTCGCTTGGTGAGTACAGGTGGCCGGATGCCTTTTTTACTGGAAATGAGGCATTCCATCTTAGTCCTCACGGGTGACAACGCATCTGCATTTTAATTTGTAATAGAGGATAGATGTAGATGTCTATGGGCCGCAGCAACCACTTACCATCAGGTGGACTGTGTGCTCGTTTGTCATCCTTATCCTATAAAAAAAACCAAATTCAGTACAGAGTTATCGTTGATTTAATTAATCTTTAAAGTTTTTAACTAGCATTAACGATTTTAGAAAGTCAACTTGGGTAACACCGCAGGTAGAAAAATAAAGAAAATCAGGCAGTTAAAATCGTGAACTGCCCCTGGTACGTTGGACATAAATACGTTTACCTGCCACCCAAACTTCAAAACAATAATCCCAAATAGTGGTAGATGTTTTTAGTTAGTAACATATCTTAAGTTATAGTATGATGTATACCGTAATTGAAAATCTTTCTCATTAGTCCAGTGATCGTAAATTTGGTTGCTGATCATGAAGTAAAGTAAAATAAAGTTTTTTTTATAGGTTAGGGTGACAAACGAGCACACAGTCCACCTGATGGTAAGTGGTTGCTATGGCCCATAGACATCTACATTTATCCTCGTTTGTGAATCAAAATGCAGATGCGTTGTCACCCGTGAGGACTAAGATGGAATGCCTCTTTTCCAGTAAAAAGGGTCTCCGGTTATCTACACTCACCATACGAAAGACAGCAGTGTTAAGCTGCTATTTCACGCTGGTATTCTGTGAGAGCGTGGTCCTTCAACTGTGTGCGTGGTGCTACAACTATACTACTAATATAGCTGTAGCATGGCTCTACCACGTAAAAAAGTTTCACTGTATGCGTCCCACAGCTGGGCACAGGCCTCCTCCCATTTCTGACAATTTTATGACAAGAAAGCGTCCGCCATGCTGCCCCAATGCGCGTTGGTGGACTTCACATGTCATTGAAAAATGTTTTTAAAGTCATATTTCTTTTGGGGCGTTTGGAAAAAATGATGAGATTGAATATTGACACCTAAAAGCGACAACTTTAGTGGGTAATTGTTTCTAAGTTTTTTTGTTTTGTTACGTTAAAGAGGTATATCTTCTTAGGTGCGTACATAAGTACACACAATTTTTTCTTATTGTCAGACCTGCAGGTTTCCGCACGACATTCACCGCCGAGCACGTGGTAAATCAGGACTCAAAATTGCAATTAACAATTTCATTGTTGTCGGCGGGGATCAGACCCGGGTTGCTCGCTTACTGTGAAATTTAACAGCGAGCGCTTAGCCTCTATCCTACCACGGCTGCCAATGCCAATTATGAATTTTTAACGGGTTGATGGCGAGAATGAATACATAAAATATCCTCGATTTATAATCAAAATGCAGATGTATTTTCACTCCTGACGACTAAGATGAAATGTCTCGATGAAATGAACGCTTACTGTGTAATTTAACAGCGAGTGCTTAGCCCGTGAGTTAGCACGGCTCTTTCTGCTACGCGCATCATGAAACCCTAGGTTCAAATCCCGGGCCAGGCCAAATCAGTAGTTGGGTTTTCCTGTCAAGAAATTCTTATTGCAGCCAGGAGTCAGGAAGATGGCGGCGTTTCGCCCCCATGCCTCGGAAATCACGTAGTCGTTGGTCCAGCACCCGATCTCTCTCCGGTCGTGTCGATTACCGTTCCTATATCCGACCATAAGAGTGAGCCGAGTCTTGCGCAGAGGTTGACCGCCGTGACCGAAATTCGGTCTTGAGGACATTATTATTATTAATAAAAAATCATACTTTCAACTTTACATTGAGCACAAATTAAAGAAAGTTTAATTAAAGAAAGTTTGGCTAGTTATTGTCAATATGAAAAGTTATGTAATGTTATATAATTTATTTATTCATTTACAAAGTAACTATTAACTATTTTCTATCAACTTCAAAAAGGAGACGGTACACAATTCGACTGAATGTTTTTTATTTGTGGTACCTCATAACTTTTTACTGTGTAAACCCATTTCGGTGATTCTTTTCGGTGATTTTATTTGAAAGCTGGTGCTTCATATGTATTCCCATATAAATTTGATGAAGGTCTGACCTATAGTTTTTGAGTTATTCTTAATAATTTATACTGAAATCGGTTGTATAAATTTTTTTATTTTAAATTATTATAAATCTATTTTAAAGATGATGACGATGATAATGATAAAGGCATCTATTTCAAATAAAATAAAATTAAAATTATCTTTATTAAAGAGTATCATTAAAGAAAAATGTAAGTGGTGGATAACAGACTGATTCTAAGATTTTAGTAAGAAAACAAGCCCTACCATTCAGTAAACTTGCTAAAACTACATTTTAAAACACTTTTAAAAATTAAAACAGCACAACGATGAACGACACGACTAATAAAAAGAGAACAGCATAGTAACATTCAAAATGGCGCCAATTCCAAATATAAATTAGTCGTTCACTCTGGTTCCGAGTATTGCCGAGCCACGCCCACAGCGGTGATGCAGTTAAACAGAAATGCCACCGAACAAAGTAAACGAACTATAACCGATACAAAGAATCAGCATTACCGTTACCAAGTATGTTCGGATCGTAAAGGAACTTCAGCCGCCGGCGTCTTCTAACTCTCGATTTAACTATCTGCTGAGGAACTTTCGCTTGCGACAAAGAGGCAGTAAGTATTGTTGTACAGTCGTCAGCTCAAGTGACTATGTGAGTTACATCGACTAAAAAAAATTGTCTTTTTTTTTTCTTAAAAAAATGTTACACTAGGATTTTCTCCTGTGTTATGTTCTATATTGTGTAGTTTACACACATTAATTTCACAAGTAGAAACATCCAAAATGCATTAAAGCTAATGTTATTAACACTTTCACTGTCCGGTTTCCAGACACAATAGTAAGACAATAGCAGTGCCCTATATGTAGTGCACGGGACAGCGAAAGGGTTAAGCAAGAGATAACATTTTGTGTAGTGACGGTATATAGGAGTCGTAAGAGGCGCCAGGGAAAAACTTTAGTAGGAGACGGCCTGCAGCATCTTCCTGATAACAACTTAAAATTATTAAAAATTGCGGTTGCTAGCCCGGCCTCCAAGCGTGGCAACTATGGCAAAATCCCCGCTATGAGGCAACCTATGGGCACAGTTACTTAGTAATCAGACTGTGTCCATATATAAGGTAGTCCTTAGGCTGTGCTACGTTTAATTAAGAACAATTTAATATTTTATAAAATAGGCACTATTGTTACAATATATTTACAATGTCTTTAAAGCACTATATAGATTTGCTACGTCGAGTTCCCTATCTACAAAAGTAGGAACATCACTTCGTGAAAGAATTTGTATTATTGTCCAGTGAGCATAGTAAGATGAAACTATGATATAATATATTACATGTACAATATCCGTATCAGGAACAAAAGCAGCGTCAATGTTGCGAGATGTCTGGTAACGCAAATCCACCTGTCTATCGTGGCAATTATGGCAAATTCTCTGTCCTTCACCTGCTGATAAAGAATTTTAACTCTTATTCTTGAAAAATATTGCTTTTCGTATCAAATTGTAACATATCTAACGACCGATATAGGTAACATATTAAAACGTCAAAAATCGGGAAAATAAGATATTGCCAGGGCAGCAGGGACGTTATCCCACTGCCCGGTAATTGACCTTATGTAAGGCTATGTTCTCTATTTGATTTAAAAGTTAATATTTGTAGCTATATACGTCCCACTGCTTGACATAGGTAACTTTATTAGCAACGGTGTTATGACGCAACTTTTAATAAAAAATTATGTTCCATAGACAAGCTGATTTTCTTAACGATTCTTTTGCCGCCGAGTGCAGAGTAGTGAATATAAGGTACTTTTTTCATAAACTAAATTTAAAAAAAAAACTGCGTATATTGCATTTTGTTCCATTTAATAATCTGTGTGTGATTGTACGGGGAGGAGCGAACGTCGTGAGACGTTTTACAACGTTTCACGGTAACACATTAATTGAGCAAAACGAAATCAAAGCCGCGATGTCAAACACATCTTTGTTGAACGATCCGGCGCTTTAAAATGTTACTCAGACGCATTACGTATGTCAATTTCATTACTAATAAACTTTAATTAACATCGTGGCATCATTTCCACGACGCTGGATTTGATTTACATTTGGAGTCAATATTTATGCGGAAGCCAGAAATTATCAGTTTTTGGGTGAGATTATGCTGAGAACTGGAGACTCTTTATTGCTATCTTAATCCTCATGGCAGATGATGCATCTGCATTATTCTTTCTTAATCCAGGATAGATGTGAATGGGCCATAGCATCCACTTATAGTTCAAGGACAAGTACGGTGCGCTCGTTTGTCGCCCTTATACTATAAAAAATAATTAAATAGAACACAGGTAGGATCACAGAAATCTAAATAATTATTTAGATTTCTGTGGGTAGGATGAATAAACCCTCTTGACGATTAAAAACCTCCCAAGCCTTTCCGTTTGGCTGCACCAGTACGAGTACTTGCGCACCAATCTCTTGTCTGGCATGAATATTTCAATTATTTACTAGTTGTGTCGTTGTCAAAATTTCCAGCTATGGTACCCATCAATAAGCATATCGTCGTGTACTTCTTTTGACAGATTAGTTTTAGTTATGTTTTTATCCTTTTTTTATAAAATTAAGGGCGACAAAAGAACACACAGTCATCCTGATGGTCAGTGGAAGCTGTTACCCACAGAAACATTAAAGTCCATGATCGGGAATCAAAATGCAGATGCGATCCTCTTGCGGACCAAGATGGAATGCATCGTTAGTAGTAGAAAGGACCTGCAATTCTCGTCACTTACCTTCTGAAACACAGCGGCAAGATGTTTCCATTTCACGCTGATATTAAATAGATTAAGGGTGACAAAATAACAGACATTCCACCTGATGGTAAGTGCATGCTGTGGCCCGTATAGGTACATCTGCACTTATTCTCAATTAAAAATCAAAATGCAGATGCGTTGTAACCCCTGAGGACTAAGATGGAATATCTCGCTTCCAATAAAAAAGGAGTTCCGGTTGTCTATACATAACACAGCAGGATTAAGTTGCCATTTTAGGCTGGTATTATGTCCCCCCCGAACGGGTTGCAGCCTTGTCGTGGCGGGGGAGCTTAGTAGCCGTGGCTTGGTCACCCGCGGTGAACAAAGAGGAACCCTTGGCTGGCCTGTGGTGTAGGGCCGGCCCGAGGTGGCCACTCCGAGTGGGCTTGACAAGCCCACTTCGGTGGGCTGCGGTGAGAGGGGTTTCTTCTCCCCCTACCGCTGCAGCCGAGGTGGAGTCGCGGAGGAAGAGGAGTGTTAGTATGGCGATGCACCACTTGCCCTATCCTCCGCGACTCTGACGGGGCCGCACCGTTGATGCGGTCGTGGTGGGGCCATGGGGGGAGAAGAGTGTCGGTATTGCGAAGCACCGCTCTCCCTACCCTCCGCGGCCAAAACTTGGATGGCGGCGGAGCCAGAGACCAGATCCAACGCTGGGGTCGGGAAATCGGGTGCTACTACGCGCTTGATTTTCCAGGCCCCATGGCCTCCGCGTATCGGACTCCGATACGCAGGTGGAGTTGGAGGCCATGGAGAGGGGCGTATCTTGTGTTCCTGGTGCGCCTTGCCTGAGAAAGAGCATGGGGAGGAGAGGTCCTCCCCCGAGAAGGGGCTGCCATGTTGCGGCCGGCGCTGGTGGAGCCGCGGATATGTGCGAAAGCGTTCCCGTGGCCCTACCAGTATGCGGCGAAGGTGGAACACCGTGGGGTTTTAGTCGGTGTGAGTCCGACATAACCCGTCCTTGCCCCCGCGAGGCGGGTATGTGTAGGCATTTACCCATGTAAATAAAAGTCTGGTATTATGTGAGAGCGTGGTCTTACCCCGATCAAACTGACCCATTCGTGCTACAACCATAATACAGCTACAGCGTGGCTCTACCACATATAACTGACACACACCAGCCTGTGAAGTCCTTTATGATTTTACTTTAAGCATAACAAGTTTGTGTATAGTCCAATACATCCATTACAGCCTATAGAAGTCCACTGCTGAACATAGGCCTACCCATAGATTGCCTCATAGATTTTGCCATAGTTGCCACGCTCGGTAGATGGGTTGGTCCATCTCCTGTTTCAGTTTCCATTTGTCGCCTCTTACGACACCCACGGGTCGATATGGGGTAGTGGATATTCTTACACCGCCACTACACGTTTGTGTATAATATTTCAAGAAAAAACTAAAAGCATTTGCTTTGTACACAACATTAAACATACTTACTTACATTTCCAAGAACTAATACTCGACAGTAGTAAAAAAGCAACGGTGAACTTTAAACAAAACGCGATACACATTCACGACCACATTTTTAAATTAATGCTAACTGACAATTAAGCTCAATGAAAGATATCGATAACAAAGGTCAGTGTAAGCAACATTGTATCAAATATTCAAATCTAAATTTAAAAAAAGAACATCCTAATTCTTATTCAATAATAATAGACCGTGTAGTGGTGGTGGGAGAATATCCACTATCGCATGTCGTTCCGTGGGTGTGTTAAAAGCGACAGAGGGAAACGAGTCAGGATATACGCAGTAAGTTCATTCTAATGTCAACTAAAAACTTTAAAAAATGCGGTGCCAACCCGCCTGCCTAGCGTGGGAGCTATGGCAAATATCCCCCCAATGAGACAATCTAAAGGGGAGGCATATGTACTGCAGTGGACTTTTGATTGGCCGTAATGGCAACGCTAACGGTAATCATAGACAATTAAATACTTTTCTTGCTTTTGCGTAAGCTTTTTTATTTAGAATAAGGGGACAAAATAACAGACAGACCACCTGATGGTAAATGCATGCTGTGGCCCATATAGGTACATTTACATCTATCCTCGATTAAGAATCAAAATTCAGATGCGTGGCCACCCCTGAGGAAGAAGATGGAATATCTCGTTTTCATTGAAAAGGAGCTCCGGTTCTCTTAACTCACCATGCGAAACAAAAGCAGCATTGAGCTGATATTTTATGCTGGTATTCTGTGAGAGCATAGTCTTTCCCCGGTTGAGCTGAACCGTTGGTACTATCTATCTTAATACAGCTGCAGCATGGCTCTACCACGTAAAGCTTCGATCGACATATTCATTTTGCAGTAGACACTACTGTCTCATGCAGTGACTAGTCACTGTTGCAATCAGAACATTTTTGCAATCATATTACTGCATCGGACATATAACGGGAGATGCTATGTTAATGTCGGAGTCTCAACGGAGCCTATCCATCTGCAGGAAATAATTCTAGTGCACGAGTGTGTTCGAGCACAGTTGCACTCTCTATAACCTCACTTTCATAGTCCGATGGTACGGCAAATCGACATGACCGGAGAGAGATCAGGCGCAGGACCAACGAACGTGCTTTCCGAGGCACGGGCGTGTCACAGCCAACTTCCTGACTTCGAGCTGTTACTGAGAATTTCCTGACAGAAAAACTTAATAACACTGACTTGAATGAAGGGAGACGCTATATTATCGTAGATATAAGCAACAGAGATAACGTCCTAATAGTTCAGAGAATGTACTGTTTAAGTCTTTAATAGCAACAATAATTGTTAAGGCGCGGACTGCAAACTCAGAAAGTTGTGGGTTCGAGCCCATTTGACATGCGTAGTATGTCGACAACCCCTTGGTTGAGACCAGCCCAGTATCAGGGGGTTTGATGATGGAATGAAGAGGGAGGAGTTCAGTCATGCAATTCTTGCACACTTTCCGAAATGTATCCGGTAAAACACCATATTTTATTAACAAAAAAGAGCACCTCTGCCCCAAAGCTTGTTAATATGAAATTTAAAAAAAATTCGTTTTTCGGTAGTTGTTGGTCGGAATTACTACGAAACGCTCATCTCACCGTCACAGTGGTATATATGATAAAGACTTAACGCGGTAGCGGACATGTGTGCGTTTGACAACCGTCCACTTGTCAAAATAAAGTAAACAATGAACTGTTAATGCATTCTAACGCCGCGTCGGTCAGATATGTAGCTCGCGATAAAACCCTTGATCGCATTGTGACACCTCGTTAATTGGAATTTATGTAGGACGCGCCCGCTTTGTTGTGCGATTCCCTTACCACATGTCACTTTTGCGACTGATAAAATTCACTCGAAGTTGATCTAGTTTCGTGAAATTAAGCGTTACTTTGAACACTGCTTTACAAATATTCGGTAAGTGTATATATTTTAGACGAAGTTCAAATGCAATTATAAACGTCTTAATTTGTACCCGTAAAGTAAGATTTTAATTGGCTATCGTGCTTTAAAAAAAAGTTTCAAGGAAACTTTTTTAATTATTTTAAGAATACCTATCATGGGTTATTTTTTAATTTTTTTTTTCAAATTATCTGATTTGACCTTCAGGTATTTGAAGATCTTAGATAAAAACAAACGTTATCCTCTATTATGATGCATTAATATCATATTTATAGTCTTAAATGGGATATCGAGCTTATAACCGTGTGATATTAAAATGTATTTAACTGTGTTTTGTTTAATTTTGTTTAAAATAGAATAGAATCATTTTTATTCAGTATAGATTACATGTAATTCTTAATAAAAATCAATTTATACTTTTGCCACTGGTTCGGAAAAAATCTCTTTCCCGGGAAGAACCAGCAATACACCCATAGGGACTTTTTTAAAAGCATGATTTACAATATGACATTTTTCTATGGGATAAGTTGACAAACGAGCACCCAGTCTACCTGATGGTAAGTGGTTCCTGTGGCCCATAGACATCTACATTTATCCTCGTTTGCGAATCAAAATGCAGATGGGTTGTCATCCGTGAGGACTAAGATGAAATGCCTTTTATACAGTAATAAGGGTCTCCGGTTCTCTACACTCACCATACGAAACACAGCAGCGTTAAGTTGCTATTTTACGCTGGTATTCTGTGAGATTGTGGTCCTTCTCCGGTCGAGCCGACCCATTCATGCTACAGCTATACTACTAATATAACTGCAGCATGGCTCTACCACGTAAATAATACTTCCTCAAACAGTTGTTATGGAAACATTTAGAAACAGCATGGTAGCGACCATCTCTTGGGTTATTAACAACCATATACTCTTTCATAGTTTAACCCTTACTAAACAATTTTTTCCTAATAAATATTTTAAAATATATATTTATCTCGCTGAATAAGTAAACAAACAAGTTTATTTTCTAAATTTAAATAAAACTACGACAACTAAATAAAACTACTACTAACTAACTACTACTAGAAAAATAGATAAGACTTTAATGCGCCGTCACGTCGTAACGATAAGGTCATTCGAAGAATCATTTCGATTGTAACCACTAGTAAGGGTAAAATATCAAATTCAGGGGTTTTTATTATTTACATATTACTGTTCGGTTTCGGATAGCTTCCGAGCGGCTTCCGGAGTAGATTACAAAGTGCTTTATTTGTGTTCTTAGCGCTATCTTAATTACTTAATTAAAGGCGGCGCGCGTTTAAGAAGTAAATTTTTGTAATTACCTTTTGAATTGTTAATATTTTTGGATGAGTTTAACTTATGACGGACATAAAGATCGAAATCTAATTAGTGTTTGTTTATACATTTTTATGTTGGTTTTATGTCACTTCGACAAGGACTAACAAACAATGTTCCAAAAAGGTGTATTGTTAGTTTAAATAATATATATAACAGTTTTGCCGCTTTTTAAATAAAAAATATAAATAATCGTCACAGATTTTTACTTAAACTATTAATCGAATAAGATTGTCACAAACTTTTATTCATTTATGTGTAACCATATAAACTAAAAACTTAAATTATCATTTAGGAGTGTATCCCCGCGGCAGAGTCCCAAGAACACTGGCTGGGTTTCCTCGCTGAATGGGGCTATACTTAGCCTTTAAGAGAGAAAACAACCAGCTTTCTTATCACTAGCAGTGACCACAAGTCGCGAATACGATTCCTTTAGAAACTTCAATTTCATTAGGTTGAAACACAAAAATGTATAAAAATTATAGCATATTATATTACTTACATATTTTTGAGCAGCCAGTGTCGAAGGCACGAATCGTATGGTACTGCATTCGCCAACCCATTTGCCAAAACAATGCCAATAAAAGTTACAGACTATATACTTCCCACTGCTGGGCACAGGCCTCCTTTAATTTCTGAGAGGGTTTTTTTAGGGCAAGGAAATGTCCGCCGCGTTGCCCCGATGCGTGTTGGTGAATTTCACACGTCTTCGAAATATTTTTTTTTCTTATTTTGCAGACATGTAGGTTTCCTCACGATGTTTTCCTGAAGCGCTGAGCACGTGGTAAATCAGCACTTAAAATTGCAAATAACAATTTCATTGGTGCCGGCGGGGTTCGAACTTCGAACCCGTGTTGCTCGCCCGTGACATTTACAGCGAGCGCTTAGCCCCTGGGCTACCACGGTTGCCAATAACAATTGTGAATTGTTAATGAGGATGAATACATAAATCAGATCAAGACGTTACAACGGCTTTTGAACAATATTTTACCGACATTCCGATCT
The DNA here is from genome assembly GCA_033319125.1 of Parnassius glacialis. Lineage (NCBI taxonomy): Eukaryota > Metazoa > Arthropoda > Insecta > Lepidoptera > Papilionidae > Parnassius > Parnassius glacialis. The sequence continues at coordinate 18,452,836 of JAVANC010000008.1, forward strand.
TCTCTACAAATTCACTCAATTCCTCCCCTGCTGTCGCCGAGTAAGTACTCAAAATGTAAATGGCTGTAAAAAAGAATTTGCATTTCATAGAATATTATCAGGTGATATTGTATAATATTTCAAAACTATTGATATTAAGAAAACAGCAGATCTATTGGGGATTTCTTTTAAAGTTATTGCATCTATAGTAGATGCGATCGCACCCCAACTTGCTATTATTTTCAATGCTAGTATCGAATTTGGTGTGTTTCCTGATTTAATGAAACATAGTAAAGTTACACCTTTATTTAAATCTAGCAGTACATTGGACCCCACTAATTTTAGACCTTTTCTGTACTGCCAACGCTCAGTAAAATTTTTGAAAAAAATATTCCAGATCAAATGTTAAATTTTTTTAATAAATAAATTACTCCATAACAATCAGTATGGATTAACAAGGGGTCGCTGGAAAACTGATGCCGGTGTTGAGCTAATCAAACATATTTTCTGTGCATGGGAAATTACAGAAGATACTTTGGGTATATCTTATGATCTTTCCAAGGCTTTCGACTGTGTTCACCTTGAGACATGAGACATTAATCAGGAAGCTACATCATTACATTGCGATTAAACTTGTTATGTCATATCTAAATAAGAGAACGAAAACAGTTGTTATTAATGGATGCAGTTCTTCCGTATCGGTAGTATCTAGGTATGGGTGTTCCTCAGGGCTCAGTTCTTGGTCTCTTTTTGTTCTTAGTTTATATTAATCTTCATACGTGGTAGAGCCATGCTGCAGCTATATTAGTAGTATAGTTGTAACACGAATGGGTCGGCTCGACCGAGGAAGGACCACGCTCTCACAAAATATCAGCTTAAAATAGCAGCTTATCATAGCTGTCTTTCGTATGGTGAGTGTAGAGAACCGGAGACCCTCTTTACTGGAAAATAAGCATTCCATCTTAGTCCTCACGGGTGACAACGTATCTACATTTTGATTCGCAAACGAGGATAAATGTAGATGTCTATGTGCCACAGCAAGCACTTACCATCAGGTGGACTGTGTGCTCGTTTATCACCCTGTCCTATAAAATAATGACTTACCTTACTTGTAGGGAATAACCACGATATAGTATTATTTGCTAGTGATACTTCGTTGATTTGCCGACTAAAAAGGCAATTATTCAAATATGACGAAGTGAATAATGCTATATCAAAAGTAGTACACTGGTTTAACGTTAATAATTTGCTTTTGAACGGTAATAAAACGAAATATATTAAAGTCACTACACCTAATGTTAAACAGGTGAATACCGAAATGCTTTTAAATGGGGAGGAGCTGGGCCTTGTTGAATCCACTGTTTTTCTCGGAATTACAGTTGAAGCGAAGCTTCATTGGGGCCCTCATATATCTAAACTAACTAGTAAACTTAGTTCTGCTTACATGTGTTGAAACAGCTAGATTAGTTTATTTTAGTTATTACCATAGCATAATGTCATATAGAATCTTGCTATGGGATAATGCGACTGATATTGAAACTATCTTCGTTTTGCAAAAGAGAGCTATAAGAGCAATTTATAACCTAGGTCCGAAGAAATCCCTTAGAGAAAAATGGCTCTGGGTCGCTCAGCCCTAAAACATAGCACATCTTAGCAACTTGGCCTATCTTCAATATATGTAGAAACTTCCGCCTAGGGCATTCTTTGCCGGCTCTGCCACTCACTTCTGAAGCATTTCCTCATTCGTTCTTTTGACGCATCCAAACCACCGAAGCATTACTTTATTAACCCTAATCTCGAAATCTTGCAAACTACACTTTTCTTTTATCATACAATTTCTCACCTATAGTGTGATTGTATAATAATATTTTTTTCAAAAAACCAGTCCCACCGGGTTTCTTGTCGGTTCTTCCCAGGACAGAGGTGTTTTTGAAACCAGTGGCAAATTAAACATAAGAGTGACTTTCAATATCATTTTTAATTTACTAATTGGTACCCGGTACGTTACTACCGCAGAAGTAATTATGGAAGTATCGTTTTAAACTTGGAAGTGTTATATTGTTTAATTAGGAATGATAATGATTATGACATTTAACTTTCAAATAAATCTGTCATTACGATATGCGCGACACCTACTGTAAGTTAATTGTACTACGCCCACGGAAGTATATACGAAGTACATATATTTCCATGACTACGCCTATAACCTTCGCGCAATTGGAAGCAATAAGTTGACAAAGTTTTACCCATAGACTTAGAATATACTGACGGAAGTATATTCCAAGTCTATGGTTTTACTGCAATCTGATACATGATATGACAGCGCATAAAATACGAACAAACAAAAATTAATTTTTATATAATTAGACATTTAATAATAAAGTTTCTGTTTCTGTTTCTGTCCTTTTTACATAAACTGACTTTCCACAATAGAGTGAAGAGCCCCCATTTACTTTGTGTCCTACATTGGCTCTTCATTCTATGTCCTTGTGCTGTCTACCATTCCTACTAAGTACTTATAAATCTTCAATACAAAAACTAATCCATTTGCTCAACCAATTCCCCTTCTATTTAAAAGATAACACAACGTGTAAATATAATGCTTAGAAATTAATTATCATAATACATCATTATAAACTCCACAGTGATTTCAATCACATTATAATCAAAAATTGTGTTAATTACAATCGCGATATTATCTTTGAAATGCTGACGTAAACCAGTGTCTTTAGATTTTTCTTAAGTACGAGTATTGAAGGACACGAAAAGACATTAAAGTCACCTTTATTGTTAACTATCTGTAACCGCGGTTTAAACTGTGCGAACTCCAAATTAATCCATTATTATATACTTATATTTTTTATTGTCTGCTCCATGGCGGCCTCGTAATAGAATGCATTACCAAGTATCGTCTAGTAGGGGTCGTAAAAGGCGACTTCGGGTAAGGCCAGAAAGACATTTTTATAGAATAAGGAGGACAAATGAGCACACAGTCCATCTGATGGTAAGTGGTGCCTGTGGCCCATAGACATCTACATCTATCCTCGATTACGAATCAAAATACAAATGCGTTGTCACCCATGAATACTAAGATGGATTGCCTCGTTTCCCATTCGTTAGGCCCATCTTCAATATATCGCCAATTTGGTCGATAATAACTTTTGTCTAGGGCGTCCCTTCCCGACTGCCGTTCGCTTCCGCAACATCGTCGCTAACTTAATATATGGTACCTTAATGCTGTGTTAGTCCCTACCTTGATGTATAGTAGTGACAGTTGGGTGTGGCAGAAAAAGCACGAGAGTAGAAAAAGTGACGTAGAAATGCGGTCATTAAGGAGAATGCTGGAGCCGAATCTGAATAACAGGGTGAGAAACTGTGTGATAAGAGAAAAGTGTGGTTTGCATGTGTGAATGCTTCAGTGGTTTGGTCTTGCAGAAATAATGAACGAAGAAAGAGTGCAAAGCAAATCTATGTCGCAGAAGAAAAATAGTTTACTTGAAGTATAAGATTAAAAGCTTCTCGCGCTCTCGCTTCTTATGATGTTTCCTATTAAAATTCTTCGGAGAATATCAATAAAGCATCTTAAGACGAAATAAACATAAGTACATAATTTCACAGACTTATCTATAACAACGATACTAGGCACAAATACATAAGTTATTTCTTCTTTTATTTGCCAGTCAAATGCATACTTCCCATTTATTTCATTCGGCTAAGTCACACTCTCTATCGTTTAAAGAAACGTGCCAATTTCCTTTAATGGAATCTAATTTGATGCTTATTGCGACGTTTTACATTTAAACTGGATCACGGGATAAAGTATACTAGACATGACATAGAATTATAATTTTCTTTTCTTTCATTTCTGCCGGTCTAATATAATGGGTGCAAAGTGACCACTTTTGCAGCGAAATATAATGATTGCAAAGCTACGCGTAGGTATATCATTTGGTAATTCGGTCGAGATTCTTACTCTACATAGGGAGTAAAAGATTATTACAAAAAGCTAAGGTGACAGAGGGTGACATGGGGAGCAGAATTTTGTACAGAACGTAAACAACGTTTATGAGAATCACCTTGATTAAAATTTGCATTTAGATATTTAAGGTAAAACGGATCGTATGCGATTGTGAGAATAATGTACACAGTATTATCATAGTGGAGATGTAGCCGTTTAAACTGAGGATTGATGTCGTATTTACGTAACTCGACCTTTTTTAACTTCTCTCTTTGAAAATTAATAATTTTGAAAAGTAGGAAGTTATAGTTTTCGGGCCGATTTTGAAATTGCGAGTTTTCATCAGATCGCCACGTTTTTTGGTCCTAGGAAAGTCTAATTCCGGTTGGACGTCCGATCGCGCGCGCGTGCGTGCGTGCGTGTGTGTGCGTGTGTGTGCGCGCGTGCGTGTGTGTGTGTGTGTGTGTTTGTGTGTATGTGCGCGCGCGTGCGTGTGTGTGTGTGTGTGTGTTTGTTTGTGCGTGTGTGTATGTGTGTTTGTGTGCGTGTGAGTGCGTGTGCATGTGCGCGCGCGTGAGCGTGCGTACGCGTACAAAAATTATTGTCATTTATAAATTTATAAATAATCGTTCCAGAAGTTCCAGGGATGGCGTGGGGTCAAACGTTTTTAAATTTTTTATATTAGATTAAGGGTGACACACGAACTCACTGTCTACCTAGTGGTCCACATTTATCCTCGATTAAGAATCAAAATGCAGATGCGTTGTCACCCCCTAGGACTAAGATGGAATGCCTCGTTATCAGTAGTGTCTGCGGTTACACGCCACTATCCGTTCGATTTGATCCATTCGACCCATAACATCGCTGCAACTTTCGTTATAATTCCGTCATTTTTCGAATGTCATAATAATTTGGTGATGTGTGGGTAAAGTGGAGCTGCTCTTACTTGGTTTTTACCAGATCCACAGAACGAGATAGAGGATTTTTAATTACTTAGCCGCGACACGACAAGTTATTCTTTATTCTCTCAACTTTTTTTTAATATGACACTTCCAGTGAAACATATTATTCACTTAGTATCGCGTTAAATTTGCATTCGTGCTCTGGCGTGATTTCCCCGGCGATCGGCTATCGCGCACTCCATCGCGATCATCGGAATTGGCACCCCGGCACCGAGTCGCGTATCCAAATTGAAAATCAACTCTTTTTATTCACAATTTCTATTGAATTTACTTATTCTGAAGGATATACAAAGAATTCAAAAAATAATATTGTAACTTATGATGATCTCCATGTGTACGCTCATCAAACTGATACATTTACCTTTTTGTTTATATTGAATCCTTCGTAATGGAATTATTTCGGTAAACTTTCCTAATAATATACTTAGTAATTATTGATATTGCTAATAATATACTTAGTAATTATTGATATTTCTAATGTTTCCGCTTTATGCCTGCCATATTTCATTACAACCGTGAATGACTGGAAGAGAACGCTAAAAGGCAATTTTAACCCTTTTATTTAAGGTGATAACGATAAAGCATATCAATAAATAATTGGTACCTATATTAACAAAATATGTACTACGTACCTATTTGACCGTAATTTTATGCCTTCGACAGAAGTCTCGCATACCGAGGGTCTTAATCAAGAACAAAGTGTCCCTTTATTAAATGAATAATTAATGTACCTGAATCTAAGAATGAATGATTTCTATAAATATTTACTGCTACTGAAACTTATACCTGGAACTAATAACTTTAGCCTTTACTTAGGCGCTTGAACCTATACTAAGTAGATGGCAATTTATGGTTCTTTTACATTGTAGCATTTTAGTGATTTCTTAAATTTACGCGAACACTACACATTAAATGAAACTTATTTAATGGATTCTATCGTGTTTTAATTTAACTATTTCATTCCCGAAGTTTCGGGTGCTTTAAAACACCCATGGTCAACGGGGTTACTGAGGTGTTTTATGTCTCGATCTAGTTAACCACGGCTATCTCCAGATTAAAATTATTATAAATTTTTGTTCAAATCTACGCAGTATGAACTTATAGTATCTTTAAAGTCTTGCAATTGTATGCTTGAACTGGGTTTAATTTTATTAATTATAGGATACCAAGAAGATGGCAGCACCCATCCATCTTCTCTATTGAAGTTAGGATGTTGAAATCGGTGTTCTTTTGCGAGGATTTATGGTCTATCAAATCCAATGTAATGGTGGGGACGATCTTGGACATGTTCACAGACTGTAGACTTCCCGGAACGCCAGTGCTTCAAGTCAGCTGTATTTTGTAGCTCCTTGTTTGATTTTAGATAGGCCAGAAGGAGGAATACCAAATGGGTCGGCAGCATATTCCTCATAACATCTCTGAAGAATGAAATGCGGCTGGCAATCTGCCCGCTAATGCGTGGCAACTTGGCAAATATGAATCGATCTTTGGGGAGGTCTGTTAGTCTGTAATTAGTGAATGTAAAAAAATGCCTTGATATCAATTCTAGTGACGGCATTCAGAAATGGAGTCAAAAACTCCGTGGTTTGCTAATCATATAAAAGTAAAGTATAGTCACAACCTATATACGTCCCAATGCTGGGCACAGGCCTCCTCTGCGCTGCCCCAATGCGTGTTGGTGAACTTCACATGTCTTCGAATTATTATTTTTTTATTATTTCTCAGACATGCAGGTTTTCTTTTACCGCTGATCACGTGGTAAATCAGCACTAAAAATTGCAAGTAACAATTTCATTGGTGCCGGCGGGGATCCAACCCGGGTTGCTCCTACCACGGCTCTGTACTAATCACATACTCAATCACAATGGGCCTAAAAGTGAAGGATAAGCGATATCGTAACAATGTAAAGAAATCTAACCAGAATAAAGGTGTCGGTTACTAGCCGTCTCATTTTCAAAGGTTTGCATAGCTAACGTAGGCGTATAACATTTTATTGCCAAGGGTAAGCTGTACTAGGCTGAATAGAATCATTTTGTTGACAAAGGAAACCGTTCACAATAAAAACTTTTAAATTATTCACATAGATCTTAATACTTTATACATATATTTCATTGTATGCCAATGTGTACATAAACGTGTCGTGTCGAATTGCCGTCCTGTCGGACTATGTGAGTGAGGCATTAGAAAGTGCAGGTGCCTGTGTAAATACTCGTTCACTATATTGTTGTACTGACCAGTCTATTTTTATTGCATAAGGGTAACAAACGAGCACACAGTCCACCTGATGGTAAGCGGTTCCTTTAGACAACATAGATGCCTACTGGTCACAGCAACCACTTACCATGTAGACATTTATCCTCGATTACGAATCAAAATACAGATGCGTAGTGGCCCGTGCGGACTACGATGGAATACTTCGTTTCCAGTAAAAAGGGTCTCCGATTCTCTACACTCACCATACGAGAAACAGCAGCGTTAAGCTGCTACTTGACGCTGGTATTCTGTGAGAGCGTGGTCCTTCCCTGGTCGAGCCGACCCATTCGTGCTACAACTATACAATTAATATAGCTGCAGCATGGCTCTACCACGTATCTGTTATTTTGTGTCCCTATGTAAAAACAATGAAGTCAATCATATTATGGTAATGCAGTATTTTTTATTCATTTGTACACAGTATTTTATTACGAAAATTAAAAAAAATCAGTAATAATCACGAAATTTCTTTATTTTATGCAGGCAGGAAACATTATCAACATTAATGCAAAAGTTCCGAATGACAAATACAATAAACCTAGCAAGCTAACAGCATAGCGAAGTGGCGAAGCAATCAGCTTTGTAGCGGTTTCTAACGGTTGCCGTTGAGCAATCAGTTTCTAAATAGGAAGTTCAGATGCCTGGGTGATCACCAATCGATTGCTGAAACCAGAATTTGAAAATTCGAAACCGTTCTCGAGATAATCGTGGGACAGACGGACAGACATCGTGAAATCAATAAGTGTCTTCGCAAGCTTCGCCACTTAATAATCATGAGTACAGCGTCGAGCTGTGGACGTACTGAGAAAATAGGCAGTAATAACAAACTTAAAAATAAAAAACTGCGGTTGCCAACCCACCTGCCAAGCGTGGCAATATATCCCTCTATTAGAAAACAATATAAACATAAACCTGGGAGACATGCAGGAAATCGATCATTGAAGGTGGCTTAGGACCGTGCTTTGTGGCATTCTTTGGGGGAGGCCGTTGTGCAGCAGACTTGTGAAGGGCTGTAATGATGATGATGATGATGATTAGAAAATCTATGGCGCAGGCCTATATTCAGCAGTGCACTTTTGATAGGTTTTAACCGTAATCAAAACAATCAATTTTATTTTAATTAATTCATCAGACTGGGCTTGAAAATTTGCAACGGCTATAAACTGTAATAATTTTAAACAGTACATCGTGTAATATAATAATTATTTTAAGCTATACAACTATCACATAAAGTTGTCCGTCCCTACGGGATTCGAAACCGCGGCCCGTAGCGCTTAAACCAAAGGCTTAACCACTAAGCTACCGAGCGTCAAAGTCAAAATACAAAACAGAGAAATAATTTCGTTGCGTAGATAGAGGAGGATAAGTCTATGTTTCGTTGAAAAACAAGTACATTAACGTTTCTGTTACTTTCCTTACTGAACCTATTTATCCCTGAACTTACGTAGAGACATTTACCGCATAATTTTATTGAACACTTGGATAACGTTATCTAAATATTTTGGATATTATTTTCAAATACGTTGCTCGCGTTATGCAAAGCTGTCTACGTTTATTTCTTGCGAAATGAAGCACATTATGTTAATATTACGGGTTAATAACTTAGCAGTTGCTCTGTTTGTTATGTTCACAGTCCAAGATATTTCTTTCATTTTTATTTTTGGTTCTTACATAAAGTGCTTGACTTTCACAGGGTTGAAAATGCTTCAAATTGTTTATCTTACTGACGATTGGTAATTATAATCAGTCATCGATAAAACAGTTTTAGTTGCAAAAGATTTTTAATTGTTGATTTTTTGTAAGACTTAATTGTAAGTTACGTGAGAGTAATTTGGTCACCATTACCTTTGTCGCCCTATAAAACCAAAACTAGGAAGATAACAGAGACTCACACAAAGTCGTATACTCATTTATTAAGAAAAAAATATCTAACAAGCTTTCGCAGTAATTAGGGCCACTTCGAAAAATCAAAAAACAAAACTATAATACAAGTATCAATTATCAAAATGGCATCATAGTAACTTAATATCAACTATCAATATTGCGTCGATAAAGCAGCGTCATTTTGATCTTTTATTATTTGATTGACTGATGAAGAGCTATCGTCGTCGTCGTATATCGTTTTGAACAGTGGTAGAGCCACGCGGCAGCTTTTGCTGTCGCACGGATGGGCTGGCTCGAACCGGGGTGGTACCACGACCTCACAGAATACCAGCGTGAAGTAGAGGTTCACCTCTGCATTTCGCTTGGTAAGTGCAGGTGGTCGGAAGCCCTTTTTACTGGAAATGAGACATTCCATCTTAGTCCTCACGGGTGACAACGCATCTGCATTTTGATTCGCAAACGAGGATAGATGTAGATGTCTATGGGCCGCAGCAACCACTTACCATCAGGTGGACTGTGTGCTCGTTTGTCACCCTTATCCTATAAAAAAAATCGTATCACAGAGACATCTATGCAAAGAAGTGTATATCTTTTGAGTTATAATTAATATTCTTGCATTTAACCAATTACAGCAATTAATTAATTCAATCTTAAAGTGATCGACTTTAGAAACGTATTCAATACCGCATAAAACATCTTCGTATCATTCACTTCCTAAGTTAGTTAGTTAAGAAAAATTACGCAGAAATAAAACCGTTAGTGTTTTAAAGTTTTTTTTTTTAAAATAGTTTAAAAATTTATTAGTGCTTTTTTAGAATGCGTCAATTGTTATGCATTTCTTAAAACATCGACCCGTTCTCGGTCATACTGGGTTTAAAAGGATAGGTGAGTGTAGAGTCCAAAAACTTGTAGACCAAGTATACACGAAAAGAATTTCAAACGGAATTCCAACCTAAGAATCATACTCAATTAACAGCTTTACCGGCTGATCTATGCGGGAGATATTCAATACTGATACTAGCACATTACATTAAGGAAAGTAGTAACTCCAAGATCGCCTATAAGCGGATCATATGATATTAGAATAATTTAGTCGTATGTATGCTATTCCGGCATTACGCTCTCAGGCGAGTATTCGATAGGATACCACGCAAAATCTATAGCTTATTGTTGATTTTCAATGAATTTCTGCAGACTTATAAGGGAGAATGCGTATAAAATGTGCCTTCTATTCTTTTAAAAATGGGTATAACCATGACGATTACTGGTGCCGATTATTGATTTAAGACACATTGTTGATAGAACAAAATAAAAATAACTCGTAGGTGAAAATCTCTCCTGATATATTACGAATATGTTTAGGCACACAACGCACCAGTTATGTTGCGCATATTATAAACGCTGAACTAAGTAACACCGTGTAGTGGCGATGAAAGAATATCCACAACCCCATAATAACGTACCGTGAGTATCGTAATAGGTGACAGAGAAAAACCAGGAGATGGGCGTCTTCCAAATCTTTTACCCTGTATATAAAAATCAATTTTCTGTCCCTTAGTCTCGCTAGAACTCGAACTGGCTCGACTGATTCTGATGAAATGTTTTGTGTGTATTTGAAGATATCCCTAGATGGTTTAGGTTCACAATTGGACCCGGTAGGTACGGCTGTTGTAGAGGTTCAGAAATCACCCGTGCGACGCCAGGACGGATTTTTTTATAGAATAAGGTGACAAACAAGCACACATTCCACCTGACGGTGACGGTTGTGCTGTGACCCATAGACATCTATATCTATATTCGTTTCCGAATTAAAATGCAGTTGCGTTGTCAACCGTGAGGACTAAGATAGAATGTCTCTCTTCCAGTAAAATGGGTTTCCGTTCTCTACACTCACCATACGAAACATATCAGCATTAAGTTGCTATTTATGCTGATATTCTGTGAGAGCGTGGTCCTTCCCTGGTCGAGCCTACCGATTCGTGCTACAATTATAGTATTAACATAGCTGCAGCATGGTTTTACCACGTATACGATCGCTAGATCCAACTGAAAATAACACTGCGGTTGCCAACCCGCCTGCTAACCGTGGCAATTGTAGCAAATGTCACCCCTATGAGGCAAACTATGGGGGAAGTCAATAGAAGCTAATGTTCAGCAGTGCAATTTTAGTAGAATGTAACGGTAACGGACTAATTAAAACCTTGTAACAGTAAAATGCGAGTGGGAACATAAACAAAGTTAAACCATTTAACACATTGTACTTTTACGTAAGGGGCTACTCTGTCATACAAGGTTCTCTTCTCGATCTTATTTCTAATATAGCTGTAGCGTGGCTCTACCACGTATAAAAGGTCTTTTGAAATATTGACAATTAAGCTTTGTATTCGAAATACTAAGCTTTTAATAATATAGGCCTGTAATGTGTTGACCCTAATATACCTTTTTTTTAAATACTGCAACTAAAATCTTAAATCTTTCAACTAAAATTGTATAACGAACATTTTAATATTTAAATTCAGAAGTTGGAGTTGTATTACGAGCTGTATGTTCAGTACAGTGATTATGTTAAAAATATTGCAATTTCAGAGCGAATACCTTTTTTTTTTACATGGGGAAATGCCTACGCATACCCGCCTCGCGGGGGCAAGGACGGGTTATGTCGGACTCGCACCGACTAAAACCCCATGGTGTTCCACCCTCGTCGCATATTGGCAGGGCCACGGGAACGCTTTCGCACACTTCCGCGGCCCCACCTGCGCTGGCCGCCCCATGGCGGCCCCTCCTCGGGAGAGGACTACTCCTCCTCCATCTCCCTCTCAGGTAAGGCGCACCAGAACACATGGCGCGCCCTCCTCCTCGGCCTCCAATTTCATGAGCGCAACAGACGCCCCCGTGTCCGATGCGCGAAGGCCATGGGGCCAGGAAAAACTAGCACTCAGAAGCACCAGCCTTCCTGACCCCAGCGGCGGATCTGGTCTATGGCTCCGCCGCTAACCAAGATTCGGCTGCGGAGGATAGGGCGAGTGGCGCATCGCCATACCAACACTCCTCTTCCTCCGCGACTCCACCTCGGCTGCAGCGGTAGAGGGTACGGACACCCCTCCCACCGCAGCCCACCGACACACATCCGAAGTGGGCTCGCCAAGCCCACTCGGAGTGGCCACCTCGGGCCGGCCCTACACCACGGGCCAGCCAAGGGGTTCCTCTTTGTTCACCGTGGGTGACCAAGCCACGGCTACTAAGCCCCCCCGCCACGACAAGGCGGGAACCCGTTCGGGGGGCAGAGCGAATACCTAGTCTATCCCAACCATAGTATATCCCAACTCACATACGAGTATAGTTAATTATCATTATCAATTAGCTTGCATGGAAACTTTTTTACACGGAAAGTTTTTTCTTATACTTCAACCACAAAAATAATCTAGTTTTTCTTAGTATCGTTTATCTATGTTAATATAATCACATATTATATAGGTTTCTAATTAGAAACTATTAAAATGAAAGTATTCATTAAAAACAAAAGGTTTTCTTATCTGGTGGGTATCTTTAATTTTATTTATTTGTTACTGATTAAAATAACTTTATGTTTAAAGAAAGAAAAAAAACTACGACATGAAACTAACAATTTTTTTATTTAATCTACATAGTAAGAATTTCTTTCTTTTACAGGAATAAGCCGTGAAAATAATTTGTTTAAATTTGTATTATTTATGTAAAATGATGATATAAATTGCAAAAAGCTTTTTAAAAAGCGACCGATTTAGATGAAATTTTTATGTGTATGAATAGGTCCCTGGATGTTTTAGATTTACATTAAACCCGGTAGGTTAGTAGGAACCTAGGTAGGTGATATTGTCGAGATGCAGAGATAACCCGTGCGAAGCCGGGAACGCTTCTCTAGTATAATAATAAACTTCTTTCACACGCTACAAATTATTTTAAAATTAGAATATTCTCAATGCACTGCTTGGATTTGGTAAAATAACGAGTCTATTAACAGAAAACAATGTTAGACGCTCACTTGTTCTGTTACGGCAGCCAGACGTTTTTAATGATACCATAAGCGCGAAGTTATGGTTGCTGTCTGTTTAAAAATGGAGTAATATCAGCATAGTTATTTTGATGATTCACATACTCACGACATGGCAACAATACGAAAGTATCATTACAAGTTGACAAAGATATAAATAAAGTTTTAGTGCTCTTTCTTTAGAGTAGTAGCAGCTGAGAACATCTGGTGACATTGGCGAATAATTATGATCATGTTTTTAGGTCGCCCGGCAAGGGAAAAATATATCGATTTATATCGAATTCGATATTTTTAAACAGTATCGATATATATCGCGTAATAAATATCGATATATCAATATGTCATCATCATTTGCATGATGTAAAGATAAGGTCCAAAATAAAAAAAAACGACAACCAACCACACTTGAATACTTTTGTACCTCCTTTTGTTTTTACATGTTTTGTCATTAGTACAACATTTTAAAATATATCGAAATTGATACGAATTCGATAAAATAAATATTTTTGCCCAAGCCTAGGTCGCCGTGTAGCGGGGGCGTAAAAGAATCTACTACCATGTATAATCCCGTGGGTGTTGCCAGAGGTAACAGAAGAAAATGAAAAGGAGATAGGCAGCAGCATCTTCGTGAAAACATCTCAAAATATTAAAAAACTGCGCTTGCCAACCTGCCTATTAAGCATGACATTTTCAGTGCTGGACTTTTGATATGCTATAATAAAAGATGAATGTATGATGACGAATGTTTTTGGCGACAAAATTTAAGGTTATGAATTAACAGGGTATTATTTGTTTGTCTTTTATTAGAACCAGTGTCTGCTGCGCCTTTGCCTTTTTTTATAGAATAGGGTGACAAACGAGCACACAGTCCACCCGATGGTAAGTGGCTGCTGTGGCCCATAGACATTTATCCTCTTTTGCAAATCAAAATGCAGATGCGTTGTCACCCGTGAGGACTAAGATGGAATGCCTCTTTTCCAGTAAAAAGGGTATCCGGTTCTCTACACTCACCATACGAAACAAAGCAGTATTAAGCTGCTATTTGACGCTGGTATTCTGTGAGAGCGTGGTCCTTACCCGGTCGAGCCGACCCATTCGTGCTACAACTATACTACTAATATAGCTGCAGCGTGGCTCTACCACGTGTAAATAGTAGTAGCCTTAATACATCGATGTAAGTTCTTAACGATTTTGCCACAATATTGACTACTGTGATATCAGAAATAGATAAAATGTTTGTAGATGTCATGGGATTACTTAAGTAAATTATTTATAAAATTATTGTAATTAAAATAGAATTGGTTTACTGTTGAAAACGATTATTGTTGTTTAGAGAGTGAATAAACGTAGTTAAATTTAACTGGAGCAAAACTTTACATTACACAGTTTCTACCAGGATCGGACTTCCCAATACCTAGAATATGCCATCTTTACAACAAATTCTGTAACCATCACAAAATCCTTGACGTATATTGTGTGACAGCCAATAAATTTAAGGAAACAATTTTATAGATATAGCTTTTATTTTATGGCCTTATTAGTTAATATTTCATTGTATAAGTGATGATTGCCTATAAGTGATTGTGCAATGTGCATTGTGTCCGAAACACTAAGGTGTAGCAATTAAGGTTCTTATTGATGCAACAGTCGTTGGCAACCTAACTAGATAAAATAAAAAAATGAGTAAATTTACACTATATTATATTTAAACTATAAGTTGAAAAAGTCTTAATTTAAGAATAATGTATTGTAGGAGAACGTGAATGTGAAGATTTCAATAAAAATGTGTTCGCGTGTAAGTAAATCTAATTCTTTTTCATTTTTGCTTCTAAGTTTACGTAAGATATTTTCGTAATGTTTACATTGACTTGTTCATTTAAAACCCATGTGTACAGCCCTCGTCGCCGTTCAGCGCAACATCTTACGCCCCCATATGATATATTGCGGCGTGGTTTCCTGCAAACCTCGCTTCCGATCCCCGCCCCCACGAGTGAATTCTGTTAACACGCCTTTCATGCATAAACAGACTATTTCGTTCATTAACATACATGTTTTGGTTAAGTGTGTTAAGCTAAGGAATGTACTATGAGTGTAAAGCCGAATCTAACTTTTAAAATACACTACTGGTAAGACGCAACACAGATACTAATCAAAATAAATATATTTTTTTAATAATTATATTTACCTCAACCTCACCCATCAGCCCGTAAGATACAATCTATCTGATAAGTCTTTTTGTAGGGAGGATTTGTTGTTAAAACTCACGAAATTTCATACTACGCAAGCGAGTACATATCGATATAAATTAAATTGAAAATTATTTTACAACGTAATCGTCCAATCGAGAAATTTAAAATCTTTCGATAACATGCAACGTTAGCTCACTGAGGCTGCGTGCTGAATTATTTCACTTTTTAAAAATGGCTTGTCGTAAAAATACGAGTAGTTATTATATGTTTATCACTAACGAACGGATAAATGATTTAAATTAACATTATAGTAGCGAACGAAACGTAAATGTTTTTATACGTGGCAGAGCCATGCTGCAGCTATATTATTAGTATATTTGTAGCAAGAATGGGTTGGCTCGACCGGGGAAGGACCACGCTCTCACAGAATACCAGCGTAAAATAGCAGCTTAACGCTGCTGTGTTTCGCATGGTGAGAGTAGAGAACTAGAAACCCTTTTTACTGTAAAGGTGGCATTCCATCTTAGTCCTCATGGGTGACAACGTATTTGCATTTTGATTCGTAATCGAGGATAGATGTAGATGTCTATGGGCCAAAGCAACCACTTACCATCAGGTGGGCTGTGTGCTCGTTTGTCACTCTTATCCTATTTAAAAAAATGTAACAAGTTCTAGGTATTAAGAACAATATTTAACATTTATATAGAATAAGAATGAGAAAAATGTAACAGTTAAGCACCAGTAAAGTAAAACACCTCATAATCTCAAATCAAACAACACTACTTAGAGAAACCTATAAAAACAAAAGATGAAACTTAACGGAGTACCGCCGGCTGGGGGATGGAGGTGTAGCAAAAAGCGACTCTCACCGCCCCGGCGCTAAACCTCGGGTTTAAAGCCGACGGCAAATATTTGTGATACGATTAAGCGCCGCTAGGGACCACTGATTGATGGGAATATGATATTAACACAGATTAAATAAAATCAGAGGCTTTGTATCTTCACTATTTGCAGAAATGTACACACATAAGCTACACATACAACCAAAAACTTCATGTCAATTTAATTGTATGTATTATTTAACTTCTTTCATAATCTAAAATCAAGATTAGCTTTTAATTTTTAATCAACAAATTATTTATATACCCTAAATTACCAAATAAAAATACTTTAAGTAATGATTTCACAGTTTAACTGATAAAAGAAACACTGCCACCAGCATGCAGCAACTCTATTACTCATGAAATTATCGATCCATCTAGTAAAGGGTCTAACAAACGAGTAAGAAGCTGACATTGGAGAACCTTTACGAGATAGAGAAATTTTAAGTGGTAGATCTACGCTTCAGCTAAATTATGGTTGTAGTACAAATCAGTCGGCTCGACCAGGGGAAGGACTACACTCCCACAGAATACCATCGTAAAATGTAATTTTAATACTGCTTTGTTTCATATAATAAGTGTAGAGAACTGGAGACTCTTTGTACTTGAAACGAGGCGTCTGTCTTAGTCCTCAAGGGTGACAACACATCTGCCTTGGTTCTTAATCGACGATAGATGTAGATGTAGAAATTTGGGATGTGCAAGCTGGATTTAGAAAGGGGATGGGGTGTACGGATCAAGTCTTTTCCATGCGCATGATTGCTGAGAAATTTTTGGCCAAAAACCAGAAAGTTTTTTGTGCGTTCATGGACTTGGAAAAGGCTTATGACAGAGTGGACAGGAACGTGTTATGGCAAACACTGACCTCATTTGGGTTGAGCGCTGGTCTGATACAGGCATTGAAGTCTCTATATAGGGACTCTAGTGCTTGTGTCAGGATCAACGGGGCCTACTCGGACTGGTTTGGCATCCATAAAGGTGTCAGACAGGGCTGTGTGGCTTCCCCGTGGCTGTTCAACCTATTTATGGACAGTTGTTTGGAAAATTTGAAAGTAGAAGGATGCGGGTTAAGAATGGGTGAGTTAGCCGTCAAATGCCTTTTGTACGCCGATGATCAAGTCATACTTGCGTCTTCGGCAGCCGAATTGCAAATGATGGTTACATTAATGAACAGGACATTAAAAGAAAAGGGAATGAAAGTGAACGCAAGTAAGACGAAAGTTATGGTTTTTGAAAGAGAAGAAAGTAAAACGATATGTGAAATAAGAATAGAAGGGGAGTTGGTAGAGCAAGTAGATGAGTTTGTGTATTTGGGATGTGTGTTTAGCAGGGATGGTAGATATGATAAGGATATAGAACGACGAGTGAATGCAGGAAATAGAGTGAATGGGGCTTTACACTCTATTGTGAAAAGTCAGAATGTGTCCAAAAAGGCACGTATGGCAATTCACAATGCTGTGTTAGTGCCTACTTTAATGTATGGTAGTGAAAGTTGGGTGTGGCAGAAGAAGCACGAGAGTAGAATAAATGCTGTAGAAATGCGATCCTTAAGGAGTATGTTAGGGATGAATCTGAATGACAGAGTGAGAAATTGTTTAATAAGAGAAGAGTGTGGTTTGCAAGATGATGTTGTGACCAGGATTAAGAAAGGAATGCTTCGGTGGTTTGGTCATGTGGAAAGAATGAATGAGGAAAGAGTGACAAAGCAAATTTATGTTGCAGAGGTGAACGGCAGAGTCGGAAAGGGTCGCCATAGGCGAAAGTTTATCGACCAAATTGGCGATATGTTGAAAATGGGCCAAATCAAGTGTACCTTTAACCGACGAGCGTGTATGCGTAGGTATATGGATGTGGAGGAAGCGAGAGAGGTCTGTCAGGATCGTGCCAAATGGAAGTCCATAGTCTCTGCCTACCCCTCTGGGTGACAGGCGTGAGTGTTTATAGATAGATAGATAGATGTAGATGCCTATGGACCACAGCATCTAATTATCATCAGGTGTACTGTGTGCTCGTTTCACACTCTCATTCTATAAAAGAAACCTTTCCTCGCCATCAATTGCCAGTTCTTTAAACTATATTACCCAAATAAAGCTACTTCAATGGACTGATCGATTAGGCCATTTCAGTTACTTTTATTTTGCTGTGGATTACTTGTTTTGTGCATTAATTAATCATTAGGCCATTTTACTTACCCGTGTACAGAAATCCTGGTAAGATATGCAGGAAGTCGAAGCCCCAGCCCAGGCCTGATGGGTACCACAGATGATGGAATAAATAGTTCAAGTTCCTGTAGCGCTACATCAGTGCCACAAATATCCTCTCTGACGTATACACAAACTCCAGCCCGGGGCACATAGAATTGTTCTAATTTGTACCCGGAGTAGGACAGGCACGAAGTACCAGCCGAAGAGGACACCTGTCTTCTTCGGCAACCTGCGTCTCGGTCAAAAAGAGCAAGGCCGGCTTCACCGTCTCTAGACGGTAGTGGATGGCGTTAAGGTTCCAGTGAAGTCTCCTGATGTTGCAGAAGTCCACGGATAGCGTGGCAAGGGCAAAAGGCTCTGTTTACCCCGTGAAGTGTTAGTATAGAGCTAGAGGGATTCCCCCCTACAAGAATACGTGGGGCAGCCTGAGCAACCATGCTCAGGAAGAAGAGGGTAGCTTAACCGTGGATGCTCAGTGAGGGATTTTCCATTACCAGGGGTGGTTATCCTCCTCAAGGGGGGGGGGGGGGGGTTGGTCCCCGGCCACCTGCACTAACCAAGCGAAACGCAGAAGCAAAGCTTCTACTTTACGTTGGTATTCTGTGAGGTCGTGGGGTACTGCCCCGGTTCGAGCCAGCCCATCCATGCTACAGCAGAAACCGCAGCGTGGCTTTACCAATGTTAAAACCATACTACCTACCAACTACCATAGAATGCCAACGTAATTATAGTAGCATAATGGTTTTGTATTATTAGTGACGAGAGTCATAGATCCTTTTTGCTAATAACAAGGCACTTTGTCATAGTTTTCAGGGGTGACAAATTATCTGAATTTTTATTCTTAATCGAGGCTAGATAAACATAGTTGTTTAAAGGCCACAGTATCCATTTATTACGAGGTATATACTGTGTGCTCGTTTTGTCACCCAGTCTTTAAAAAAATATAATTAAAAAAAATTACATTATGTAATAAATCCAACGTTCTATTCGATAATTACTCTGTGGTTTTAGTGGACAGCTGAAACCATACTTTGTCAAGATTTTAAAACAATTAAATACATTCTGATATTTCAAATATAACGGCATTTCACTGTGGGAATCACTGTTTTAATTATTTATTTCGGAGCATCTATAAGTTAAAATAAAAAAAAACAAGTTACGTTTAACGAAACCGTGATACACGGCAGTTAACCGAATGTTTAGAAGAAATAAATAAAGAAAAAAGCTAGAATATAAAAATCAAACACTTCAATTAAAAGTAAAACGCTACATTACAGTTATCTAAGTAGCAATGAGCCGGCCACATGGAGTACTGGATGGCCGGCATATATTCATAGCTCGATATAAAGACAACCGATGTGAAAGAAAAGTTCTAGAGTGGCAGTCACGTACCGGTAAGCAGATCATAGGATTACCCCCCAGACTAGATGGAGTGATGACCCGCAAGAAGTCAATGAATGCAGGTGGCCCAGAATCGCGTTTTATGGCATTACTTGGGGGAGACATAAATGTGACAGCAGTAGATATGTGGAGCGATATAATGATGATCAATGATCAAATATTATGGAAATTTATTATCTCTAAGTTTTAATCAAACTTGCGATAAACAGTTACAAAAGCCACGTGCAAAATAAAACTCAATAAGTACACCGAATACAAAGCAAACTTTTTCACATTAGCCAATCGCCGACTTCCTACAAAAAGTCAGTTTAGTGAAATCGGCAAACGATCCCAATGAGGAGCCAACCTGTGCATACAAAGGTGGTCAAATATTTGTTTCGGTCTCGGAGCAACGAGAACCCCTAATCGGTCTCGGGCGCCGCTGGTGTTGAATTACGGAATACGACAATCAATAAATAATAATATTACCTATTACATAGTCATGCTAGCCGTGTACATTTCTAGACAATAAAGCATTTAGGTTAGGTGTAGGTAGTAAAATACTATATTTTTAGATGATACGGCTTTATTTCTGCCAAGGGCTTTATGTGGGATGTCGTTGTGACTCTTCCTTTTGAACCCCCTACGAAAACAGAGGAGTGTTATATGTTTGTAATGTGCATCTGTGTATCTGTATACCTGTGGATCTACATATGAATCTGTGTATCTGCGTCACTGTCTATGGCTTCATAACTTCTGAACAGATGAACTGATTTCGATTAGGTTTTTGTCGCTTGAAAGGTGTCTTAATTGAAAGTGTTCTTAGCAAAATTTCAAGAAAAATCTGTTAATCCGTTCGAAGATCACCAGCTCTTCTTGTTTCGGGGGTATTTTAAATGTTAGTTATTTTTAATGTCTAGTAAAAGGGCACTTACAGTTATATTCCAAGAACGCTTTAAATAGTGAAAGCCAGCATAATTACAGGCTGTAAGACGTTTCTGCGTAGTCCTATAAAGTGGCAAAGCATTTGCGGCCTTTTCTGTTTGAAGTTTGTTGCGAATAATATAATGTAATAGCAACTAATGAACTTGTCGAGTTATACCAGCGTAAGGGTATCCATCACTATATGTTTTCCTGTTATTGTCATAAGAGGCGACTATGAAAAATGCCAGAACATTTTTCTGGCTTCCGATATATGGTGGTGTGTAACCATCACTTTTACCAATCCTTCCTTTCCAGCCTATAACAGTCCACTACTGAACATAGGCCTCCCCCATTGACTGCTTCATGTGGAGGATATTGTAGACAATTGCCACGCTTGGCTAACGTATTGGCAACCGCAGTGTTTTGAAGATGCTTCTTCTCATCTCATGGTGCAATTTCCCTCTGTCGATACGACACTCACGTTATTAAATAAGGTAGTGGATATTCTTACCCTGCAACTACACGATTCCTTGTTTACGTTAGACGTAAAGTACGCTGGTCGGCGACAGGTAGCAACGTCAAAGATCGATCATTGAATAAAAAGGAATAGTGACATTTAAGTGAGATTTTCCTTACAAGGGAGGTCTTTGTTTAGCAGTGGACTTTTATGAGCCGATATAGAAGAAAAAAGGGGTTTTTTTATATAGGAGAGGGGGCAAACAAGCATGCGACTCATCTGATGGTAAGTGACTACCGCCGACCATGAACAACCGCAACACCAGGGGAATTGCAGATGCGTTGCCGGCCTTTTAAAAAGGAGTAGGCTCTTTTCTTGAAGGTCCCTAAGTCGTATCGGTCCGGAAAAATCACTGGTGGTAAATTATTCCACAAATAAGTTGTGCAAAGAAGAAAACATCTTCTAAATCGCACAGTGGTGGACCGCCAATCATTCAGATGGTGGGGATGGTATCGGGAGTTCTGCCGCGATGTGCGTTCGTGAAATTTGGCGGCTGGGATTAATCCGAATAATTCCTCAGAGCACTCCCCGTGGTAAATGCGAAAGAAAATGCAAAGAGATGCAACATCTCTTCGCAGCGCCAATGAGTTGAGCCGATCGGAAAGGACTCGGTCGTCGACGATTCGAGCCGCTCTGCACTGGATGCGGACAAGTGGAAGGAGCTGGCACTGGGGAGCCCCTACCCAGAGATGGGAACAGTATTCCATGTGAGGCCGAACCTGCGCCTTGTAAAGTTGCAGACGGTATGCTGGCATGAAATACCGTCCCGCTCTGCTGAGTACGCCAAGCTTTTTAGAGGCCAATTTGGCCTTCTCTTCCAAGTGACCACGAAACTGCACGTCACTCGATGTTTCGACGCCGAGGGTTCCGATACTGGCTGAGGCAACTAAGGGAGTGCCTTGAAACGGAGGAAATACGACAAAGGGGTTCTTTTTAGCGGTAAATGCGCAAACTTTTGTCTTCTGAGGATTAAACTGGACTAGATTTAGTCGCTCCCAATCCGAGACTTTGTCCAGCAAAGACTCGACTTCAGACACAAGTTTGTTCCAGTACTCGGCGACGTTTTCCCGAGAAATATAGGCACAGCCGGTGTATAGAGCATCACCAGTGCTGTCATCTGCATAGCAATGAATGCTAACGGTTTGCAACATATCATTGATATGCAGAAGAAACAGCCTTGGTCATAGCACGCAGCCTTGTGGAACACCAGAGTTAATAGGCTTGTAGTTGGGGCATGCACCGTCTACAACGACCTTGATGCTCCGATCTGCAAGAAAGCTGGTGATGCAATTGCACAATTTCTCGGGAAGCCCATAGGAAGGGAGCTTCGAAAGAAGCGCTTTGTGCCAAACCTGATCGAAGACCTTCGCAATGTCCAAACTAACGGACAATGCCTCCCCCTTGGACTCTCCAGGGTTTCCAGAAGCTTCCTACCATCAAATAGGCTTTTAGCTTCTTTATTCACTATTATATTATTAAAAAGTGCAAAAAGTCAACCTAGAGAATTATAGCTCCAGCAAAGTCATAAAAAAGGATGATGTTAAAATATCGTTCATACAAATTGTTTAATTACTATAAAAAAAACTCCAATTGGAACTTAAGATAAATATTTAAGTCAAAACATTAAAAACAATCTAGGTATGAAATAAAAAGAAATCTTTTATAAATAGCATATGATTTATTGGTGAGGCAGAGGGCAATTCAAAATTAAAGGACACTTCTCTTTAAAGTTGTCATTCCTGTCGGCGAGATCAAAGTTACTAGTGGCGCTAAAGGCGCTTACACACCGGTAAGTGCCGACACGTCGCAAGATTGTAACTTGGCTGCTTATTTTTAGGCACATTTACTTTCAACATTGTTTTAAAGGTTATTATTACATGGTATAAAATATTTATACTGACTGATTTTAGTTTAGACTGCCTCATTAGTCTATTGGTCATAATAAATCATTTGTCGCCGGATTCGAATCCCTAGTCTACCTAAAATCAGTAATTGGGTTTTTCTGTGAAATAATTCTCAGTAGCAACCCGGAGTTAGGAAGTTGGCCGTGTTTCACCGCCGTGTCTCAGAAATCACATTTATCCGGCGCCTGATCTCTCTCCGGTCAAGTTGAAATATGACCCTATCTGACTATGAGAATGGGGAATAGATAGTGCGCTTGAGCTTGTGCGCACAGTTGAAGGCTATAAAACTGTCCTGTGCAAATGGCTAGTCTCTTTTAAGTTTAGCCTTGTTGGCTGAAATTCGGCCATTTCAGTACACAGTCCACCTGATGGTAAATGGTTGCTGTGACCCTGCATCTATCTATACTTGATTGCAAATCAAAATGTAGATGCGTTGTCACCCGTGAGGACTAAGATGGAATGCCCCTTTTCCAGTGAAAAGGGTCTCCGGTCCTTTACACTCACCATACGAAACACAGCAGCATTAACATTTTACGCTGGTATTCTGTGAGAGCGTGGTCCTTCCCCGGTCGAACCGACCCATTCATGCTAAAACTATACCAGTAATATAGCTGCAGCATGGCTTTATCGCGTAAAACCACCATACATATACATACTTATAAATTTTTCATTTTCTAATAATGTATTTTTTTGCTACTAGTGTTAATTTTTCTTTGAGAGTTATTAAAAATTTTACAATTATAATATTAATAATATTAAGACCAATCAGCACTCAATGGCCTGAATATAAAGGTGATCAATTTAAAGCGACCGTGTTATACAGTGGAAGTAAAGTAAGAGTCGTATAGGTACCGATGAAAAAAGTTCGGTGTTTACACAAAGTTAAGAGGCGGCGGCTCTGATGTGTTAGCTTATGTTTACAAGAGATTAACTTTAGAAAGGACTGAACAGTGTACACAATTATGTTCACACTGCAAAATGCATCAGTGGTGGAACAACGAACGAATGTGGGAAATTTCGGTTAGGTGTAACAGCAAGTATGGCAACATTTCTTCATCATAGGTCTATTAACAGGGGCTTATATACGGACTAATGAAAGAGAGGAAATTTAAAATGTTTTTATAGAATAATGGTGACAAACGAACACATGGTCCGCCTGGCCATAGACAAGATCATCTGACAGACAAGAACAGATCTATCATCGATAACGTTTCAAAATGCAGATGCGTTGTCACCTCTGAAATAAAATGCAACGTCATCAGTAAAAGTGTCTGCAATTTTTTACACTCATCATTCGAAACACAGCAGCATTATTCTGCTGTTCTACGATGGTATTTTTGTTAACTAAAGCTAACAAGGACATTTTAAATTGGTACCGTATTATTTTCAAGACCTTCTTTTAAGTATATTTAAAAACATTAGCCAGAAGTGCACTCCATCCCATAGCCGTATCCTAAAATCTAACGAACTAATCACTAAATAATTATAAATTCATGTGTAATCACTTCTAAGAACTGAACCATACTATGTTTTCTACGATAGCGTGATCCTTTCTGTAACGTAACGATCCATTTACAAACCTGTATCATTTTCCAATTAACGTCTTTACTTTAAAATAATCCAAATAAATATAGATAATTGGATAAGTTTCTTTTAGGAGTCAATCTTGATAACGGCAATCTTGGAACGGTAACTCCTTTACGTATAACAGTCGCTCTAATAGATATAGAACCAGTATAGATACTTACAAGCTGTAAAACATAGGAAATGTAGGACTAAACTCTTTAGGGATTATAACTTTCTTTGAAGTTGTTTGTAGCTGTCGATGACAGTATTCACTAACAATCACAGATACATTCACGCGGTAGAGTCACGCTGCAGCTATATTATCAGGTCACGTTACAGCACGATTGGTTCAGCTCGACCGGGAAAGAACCAAACTCTCAGCCACAAAATGCCAGCGTGAAATAGAAACTTAACATGCTGCTGTGTTGCGTATGGTGAGCGTAGAGAACTTGAGACCCTTTTTTACTTGAATCCAGGCATTCCATCTTAGTCCTGAGAATCAGTGTCAACGCTTTTGAATTTAATTCTTAACCGAGGATAGATGTAGGTGTTTATGGGCATCCACTTACCTTCAGGTGAACTAAGAGCTTGCTCATCACCTTTATTCTATAAAAAAATCTTGTGATAACCCAAATTCTAACACTGTATTATAGTGCTTAAACTTCGTAATGTCTTTGTTTCCTTGTGCCCATCTGGAAAACATTTACTCCGCCTATAAATACACAAAATACATTAAAAATAAATTAACAACTGATATTATAATTATTTGCTAACTGTATAAATACGTAAACTAACACCTTATCGCTAACAGCGATATCTTCCAGACACCTTTGGTAAAGAAGATAATACTAAAAAAAAAACTATGCAGTCCAAGCCTAAACAATTTATTTTCAAAAACTACTTATTTATTGGGATTGGATTGCATTTTTAATTCACGTTTGCTTACAAATGTCTTTATCCTATAGTGTATTTACCTTATTTATGTATTATTTATGTAATTACCTTTTGACCAATGACATTGTTTTCTCAAAACATTTTCTATTTAAAGTTAACAGAAAACATATCTGATACGTTACTGTAACAAATTGAAATTCAAAACTTAAAATTCATACAACACATCGTGTTCCACTTATAACTACAAAATTCCCAATTTCACTAACAGGCACGTCAAGTATTTCTTGAGGCGTCAAATCGAGCGACATCTCTTAACACTGGATTATCTTTTGACGCACTTAAATGAGCGGAAATTCTGAAACGCGTTCGTATGCAGGCACAGATAAAATAAGATAAAGATTTGTATCTTTTAGAGTAACAAAATGTAGTAATAAACAATGTCATTAAATACTAAAATATTTACGTACTTTAATGATTTTTGAGATGAAAATCCTTTCAAGCCAAAAATATTAGAACATGAATTCAATAGCTGCATCCTGTATAGTTTAGTTCTAGTATGTAACAAAATGATATCCATTTAATAGGTCCTATCTCTAGATAGGTACTACCACTCCACACTCCATCTGATAGCTAGTGGAGACTGATCCTCATAACTCCGGCAACTTTCTTCGATTAATAATCAAAATGCAGTTGCGCTTTCGACTCCCGAGGACTAAGATATTTCGTAATAAGAAAAAAGGGTATCTGGTTCTTGTCACGCATTATGCAAAACACTGCAGAATTATTTTGCTATTTCAGACGTATATTCTGCACGAGCATATATGTACTTCTCTGGTTGAAACATTCGTGCTACTGCCTCATCTGCTGCAGCACGTCTCTACGACGTTTACCAGGCTTAGTTTAGCTATCACGTGAATGTCACCTGACTGACCGCTGACTGGATATAATATGTCATTTCCATTCATTATTGTAGCTTTCTATTCATGCATCATCATCGTCGTCGTACGTTATACGTGGTAGGGCCACACTGCAGCTATATTAGTTGTAACACGAATGCGTCGGCTCGACTGGGGTATAGGCTCGCTCTCACAGAATACTGTCTTTTTACTGGAAACATGGCATTCCATCTTAGTCCTCAGAGGTTACAATGTATTTGAATTTTGATTCTTAAAGAGGATAAATGTAGATTTCACAGAATTCACTTAACATTAGGTGGATTGTGTGCTCGTTTGTCACCCTTATTCTATAAAAAATGATCATCACCATTGCAGCCTTTCACAAGTCCACTGCTAAGTATAGGCCTCCCCAAAGGAATACCACAAAGAATGGTGCTGAGCCACCGACATCTATTTTCTTCCTGTATATTTATTAGAGCCCTTAACGATTATAGAAAGTCGACTTGGCTAAGCCTTCCGTAGCCTCTTTGTTAGTACATCATCATCATCTTAACATCATCTTAAGGTGGGATAGTAAAGAACTGGCTTATAATAGTTAAAATAAAGAACAGGTGAACTGTTAATCCTTATGGCAGAATCGCTGTAGGACCTAAGCCTTATGATCAATGACCTCAATAGTGTCTTCCAACGGATAGGTCTTATGATGAACATAGATAAAACAAAAATCATGTTTAACGTCCATGTCACACTTATGCTGGTAGTTGTTGGGAGCACTAAGCTCGAAGTTGATGAATATGTTTACCTGGAACAAATAGTCCGAATAGGTAAGTCCAACTTCAACCGAGAAGTCAATCGACGGATTCTACTCGGCAGTGCAGCGTTCGGGAGATTACGAAACATCTTCTCGTCAAACATACCTCAAATCCTCAAAATTAGATTGTACAACCAGTGCGTGTTGCCGGTGATGACCTATGGATCTGAGACGTGGTCCTTCACTGCTGGCCGTATGAGGAAGCTCAAACTCGCTCAGCGAGCTATGAAGAGGGCTATGCTCGGCGTTTCTCTGCGTGATAGACTTAAAAACGAGGATATCCGCAGTAAAACCAGAGTAACCGACATAGCTCAAAGAATTAGTATGCTGAAGTGGCAATGCGCCGGCCATGTAGCTTGAAGAAACGACAACTGATGGGAAAGAAAAGTTCTCGAGTGGCAGCCTCGTCTCGGCAGGCGAAGTATAGGGTGTCCGCCCCACTAGACGGAGTGACGACCCGGTAAGACATGCAAGAAGTCAACGGATGCAGGTGGCTCGGGATCTTGCTTTGTGGCATTCGTTGGGAAAGACCTATATTCAACAGTGGACTTATGAAGGGCTGTAATGATGATGATGATGATGATGAACTGTAAGCTCATATAAAATTTAAGAGTAAAATTACAGCGTGTAATATACGTCCCATTCCTAGACACTCTCATTTATAAGAGGGTTTTAGTGCAAGGGAGTGTTTTTTTTTTTTATAGAATAGGGGGCAAACGAGCATGCGGCTCACTTGATGGTAAGTGACTACCGCCGCCCATGAACAACTGCAACACCAGGGGAATTGCAGATGCGTTGCCGACCTTTTAGAAAGGTGTAAGCTCTTTTCTTGAAGTGTCCATCGCGCTGCCCCAATTCGTGTTGGTGAACTTCACATGTCTTCAAAATATTTTTTTTAATTTCCCAGGCATGCAAATTCCCTTACGATGTTTCCTTCACCACCTTGTTTTAAGTGCTGATTTACCACGTGCTGTTATTAATTAACAATTGCGTACTGTAAGATTTACAGCAAGCGCTTAGCCCCTGATTTACCACGGCTCTGCTTAATGTAAGCTCATATCTCTCTCTAATATCAAAAAATATGGATCTTCTCTTGACCCTTTTTAAACCAAAAATGTCAATTGTTTTGCACACTTACATTACTAAGCACCGTACGAATAATGAATGCAAGACTGAATATACGAACTTTTCTTAAATGTCAGCGTCATGCTGTGCACCCTGCTAATTGATGAATGAGACTCTGGCTATTGAGAAATTATTATATTTTAAAATCCGTAACATGGATGGAGTGCAGCAAGTCTATGGCACATTTTTACATAACTAACACAGTCCTGGGGATCAGTGCGAACCCAAAGCAGCTAATGCAGGATGTTTTGTAGTAATCTATGGGGAAATTATATTTGGCAGTTGACTTCTGATAGGATGTTTAATGTTAATAATAAATACCATTGTTCTATCTACTAAGAATTTTTTTATAATTCACAAGGCTCACTTTCACGAGTAAATAATGTAAAATATTGAAGACATCAATTCTCCGTTGACGTCTAAGTAAATAGTCTGGATGCACGCTTTGCAAATGTCTTAAGGCTTTATTTTCAATATGGCGACATTTGTTACAAATCCAACATGGCGCCGGCCGGACAGAGAGCCCTTGTTTGGACAACATAAAACTCGTTGCTAACATTGATGTACAAGGAATGGAATCGAATAGCCAAAACACAATAATAAATAATTTTGTTATAGTTTACGCATAAACAAAAAGTAACAATTTTATTTTACACCTCTAGTTGCCGCTATAATAATTTTTCGTTCAGTTCGAATGATTTCTAATATCTTAATTATTTTACAAATATAATACACAGCGTAATTATGATGAATATCGATTAAGAATAAATTAAATTTATGACAAAATAAAAGCTATAAAATATAATCTTGCAAGTAGTAGGGGCTCTTATGTCTAGATCAAACTCAGACCAACAAAGAAAGAAAGAGAGAGCGCTGCGTGCATTTCTAGTCGAAACCATGCTTATCTTCTTCACACGTAGCTTACGCACGCACTCATCTTTCTACTTTCTTTCTTTAACAGCCCGTAAACATTCACCTAAAACATGTTGTTGTTAGATTTTAGATCCGTAATATGTGTGAATGCGTATTCTTACGGCTTTTGTTTCACATAGAATGTACGTACCGCTCAGTCTTTTATATTTACTGTGAGGCCACAAAGCTGCCCTGCTAACTGTGATGTTTTCTGATTTGAAGGGTAAAAGAGCCCTTAATAATACGGGCGATGAGGCATTTCGTCTAAGCAGGGTACTATAGCAGTAGCGGTACTTGTAATTAACATTTATATAGACGGATTCTACTTTCCCTTCCAGCGTCACGTGAGGATACACGAAGCGGGTCTTGCGCTGTCATCTGTGCCAGACCGGTGACGCAAGGCGCACTGTGCTTAGAAGGCGTCCATTAATTACGTGAGGCGATTTTGGTGATTTTTCTACCATCCCCTCCTAGTTAAATGTCATGAGATATGGCTCGACTCCCCTTCCCCCCCTCCACAAAACTCACGTGAAATTTCAAAATGCTTATTTTTATTGTAAATACGTTAATCTGTGCTTGATTACGTTGAGTGTATTTAAAAAAAAAAGATAGTTTGCTTAATTATTTTTATATATTTTATGGAGATCCCGTAACCGCGAGAAATATTATTGTGTAGGATTTAACCATGTTTTACTTAATTCAATACAATTTTCTCGAAATTTTACACAAGAAACACTTGGGAAAAAAATACATGTTATTTGTCGAGATCCTTCCTCTCCCCCACGTGAGATTAGGTGAGAATCGACTCAACCCCCAACCCCCTAAACACCTCACATAATTAATGGATCTCATTAAAATTTAAAGAAAAAACGCTACTACGTGGGCCATTTTTGTAACCAAACAGAAAATTTCAAAGGTTTATTAAGAGGGAAAGAGACTTAAGATTAATAATAAAGTATACTTAAAATCACAGCGAAGTTAGCTCCAGTGCCTTCCGAGCAACTTAGTATCTTTGATAGTGAAGACTCGAGGCAAAATAAGACATCGGAGCAGAAAGGCTCATATTTTTATTTATTTATTTATGATTATTTGCATGGAGCGCGCTCGATGTGACAATACAGGCGCTATTGTTTTCCGGAATAATAACGAGATATGGCGCTTTGATACCCATTTTTTTTTCTTGAACGCCGTCACGAAAACCTGCCCTTAGTATGCCCTTAAGGTGGGTGTACAATTTAATTAAAACTCCGGGATTATTAATAGGACAGATGTGTAATTTACCCTACACTTACTATTGCTTTTTATGCTCAGTTACAGTTCAGCACTTGCCTAAATTCCAGCAAACTTTGATATTATCACTCCATCTAAATAGTGACGTCATTCGAATCTTTCGTAATTCATCTATTTCTCATAGGAATAGCTAGAAAACATGACAACTTATTTCGATGCAAAACAATTCAAAACGTTGTTTGACCTTGTCTTAACCTGGCTTTTTCTTCTCCCCAGGCCTTATACATTCCACGGCTAGACAGCTAATGCTCTTTTATAGAATATTTTCCATAATTGCCATCTTTAAGATTGGACATACGTTGTTTATTTTTTTAAATTCTCCGCGCTTTATTTCTAATTGCCTCGACGGAATGTGGTAACGTTTCATCCACTTCTCCACACAGTATTAGAAAATTTTAAAGATAAATTAAATTTAAATTTCGTCTATCCGAATACAGGCAAAAAATGTGTTACCCTAGTCCAAGAGACATACCATAAGTTCGAACGTATTTTATACAGAAATGGCATTTCAATAGCATCAAAATAATAATATGTTTGACTGCTGACGTTTGAGGATCAAGATTTACGATGTCCGAAACCTTAGATTGTTCACACGCTTTCATTTAAATTGTCACGCACCACAGACTATAAACCTGATATGAATTAAAAATTAAATAAAAAGATAATTTATTTCGTCGATAAATGCACGATATAAGATAATATAAATTTTAAGAATAATATTATTTGTTCATTACAATGCAACACAACATTAAATATTACATTTTATGTGATATTGGCAGCGTAAGAACATCCACTACACCGTTTTGTCCCGTAGTTGGTGTAAGAAACAACAAAGGGGAACTGAAACAGGAGCTGGGCAGCAGCATCTTCTTGATGACAACTCAAAGCTATAAAAGAGCTGCAGTTGTTAACGCACCTGCAACTATCGCAAAATCCCTCTAGGAGACAATATATGGGGAAGCCCTTATTTCAGCACTGTACTTTTAAAAACTGTAATGGATAGATATAATATTATGTAATGTATCAGCTATATACGTTCCCACACAGGGTGAAGTTCTCTTTTCATCGTCAACAAGGTTGTGGAGTCCCTCGACTTCGACTGTTTGTTAATTTTTTGTTGCTCAGACAAGCAGACTCCCTCACAATGTTTTCCTTCGTCGCCAAAGACGCAAATTGTTTGTGCCGGTTCAAAATCATTAATATGAATATTATATGCAGAATACTTCATCATAAGTAATTTTTCGAAACACATCTCACTTACAACTCCCTTTATTTTTAATGAGTAATAGAAATAGCAAGAATAAACCAGGCTGGCCCGGCTATAGAATAAATCACATTTCAAAATACATTCACTACGTAGGTCACTCAATAAGTTTTGAGATGCTCGAAATTTAAAAATGGAAAGTACCCGTATCATATGTTTCTAAAACGCAAATTTAATTGAAAATAGAACTCCATAAGCCAATTGCTAAATATTAAAAAGAAAACAAAGTTCTATTGATTTTCCTGCAACGCTTCCCGCGCTTTTCGTTTAAAACGATGGATCTTAACCGTGCACATTTGCGCGCTATGAAATATTATGATT
Organism: Parnassius glacialis; assembly: GCA_033319125.1. Taxonomy (NCBI): domain Eukaryota; kingdom Metazoa; phylum Arthropoda; class Insecta; order Lepidoptera; family Papilionidae; genus Parnassius; species Parnassius glacialis. The sequence goes on from JAVANC010000008.1 coordinate 18,484,980, forward strand.
TTAAATTTGGTTTAACCGAACAATTAAGTTTACAACGGTTACAATCAGCATTAGGGGACTCGGCTCCATCACGTGCAACATTTTTAGGTGGTTTGCTGAATTCAAAAGGGGTAAAAATAATCTTAAAGGTAATCTTAAAGGACCAAAGAACCGGGTCCCCGCAAAGAGCAGTAACGGCAGAAAATGTATGGACTACTGAAAGGTTAGTGCGAGAAGACCCAGGAATCACATATATAGACATCGAAAAGATTGTAGGCATTAGTTTTGAGATAATTCATACCATCTTAAATTAATATCTTGGAGTGAGAAAGCTTTGTTGTCGATGGATCACTCGTTTGCTCTCCGAAAGCGAAAAACAGACTCGTGTGGATTGGTGCCATGAAATGCTTCTACGTTTTGAAAACGGGGCATCCAGGCGTGTTTCAGAAATCGTTACTGATGACGAGACATTGATTGAATATTATCCGGAAAATAAAAGGCAATCATCGTTATGAGTCTACTAAGAAGGACAGTTACTGACAAAACTGCAAAGACGTCGCAACGTCGGCAAAAAATGGTGGCTAGTTTTTTTTCGCGGAGCGGATATTTGTCGACGTGAAATGCTAGAAAATTGTAGGTTAGTCAACTCTAAATGGTATACTACAGTTGCATTACCCAAAGCTTTTCAAACTGTGCGGGAGAGAAAATCAAAGACCGGGCTTCGGGGAATCATGCTGCATCACAATAACACCTCTTCACATACTTCCCTTAGAACAAAAGGATTTATTAAGGAATCTGATGTTGAAACTCTAAGCACGCACCCTACAGCCCTGACTTAGCTTCTTGTGATTTCTTTTTGTTCCCAATAGTCAAAGAAAAAATAAAAAGCAAGTTTTATTCAAGCGCCGAAGAAGCCGTGGCTGCCTACGAAGAAGCGATTTCCGACCTGTCAGATCAAGACTGGCAAAAGTGTTTTCAGAGTTGGTTTAGGCGAATAGAACTTTGTGTAGGGCTTGATGGAGAATATTTTGAAAAGATGTAAAATAAATATTAATAGTATCTAGAACTTTTTGTATATCTCAAATCCTATTGAGTGACCTACGTAATATGAGAATTCACTAAATCAATATATAATTTGTAATCAAAACCTGCACCGATATTGGTGTCAGAATAACTGTGAGGGTGAGTGGTGTCTCATACCAATACTCCTATTCTCCGGTGACTCCACCTCGGCTGCGGAAGGTACGGTCTCTTCGGACCACTTACGCACAGGCCTCGTGACTCATGACTGAGTTTCTCTTAGTTCACCATGGGTTACGCCATGGCTACTAAGCCCCTATGCCAAGTAAAGGTTCCCAACACAAGCTTTAAGCATACTTGCAGTGATGAACAAAACAATTTTTCAATTCAAAACAATCGGGGAAGAACTTTAGAAATTCGGAAATCCGTCTAGTATTTTATGTGTGTCAAATTAAAAATTAAAAAATACTCTGGTTTTAGATTACACAAAAATTACGCCAAAAGAGAATAAGAGGAAAATAACTTCATAGCCTTTAGTAACCTTTTCTTGGGTCAAAAATGAAATATGTGGCGTGATGATCATAGAAATATGACCATAGAAATGAGGATATCCGCAGTAGAACGTTTTATACGTGGTAGAGCCACTCAACAGCTATATTAGATGTAGCACGAATGGGTCGACTCGACCGGGGTATAGGACCCCACTCTCACAGGATTCCAGCGTAAAATGCCAGCTTAAGGCTGCTATGTTACGTACAGTGAGCGTAGAGAACTGGAGACCATTTTTACTGGAAAAGAGGCATTCCATCGTAGTCCTTAGGGGTGAGAACGCATCTGCATTCTTAATCGAAGATAAATGTAGATTTCTATGGGCTACAGCATCCATTAACCATCAGTTTGACTGTGTGCTCGTTTGTCACCCTAATTCTATAAAAAAAAGAACCAGAGTAACAGACATATAGCGCAAAGGATCAATAACGTGAAGTTTTAATGGACCAGGCATAAAGCGCGAAGAGGCGCCAACCAATGAGTTGGTAAGCGAAATAAAGGGCGGCCCCATAGTAGATGGAGTGACTAGCTGGTAAGAGATGCAAGAAGTTGATGAGATGCAGGAGGTTCTTTGCGACATTCCTTGGGAACTCTATATTCAACAGTGGACTTGTGATAGTCTGTAATGATGAAGGATGATGATGATCATCATAGTGACCACAAACTATAAATAAGTGACAGACACATGATGTACTTTATTTAAATATATTTTTTGCAATTGAAAACTTAACGATTAATTTATTTTATTTTGAATTGTGATTTTTTGTTTTTAAGTTTCAGTAATTACACAACCAAGAAATCGCATCAGTCCATAATTTCAAGAAAAAATCTGAATATGACGTTGTCTTCACCGATTTCGATAACGGTGGTAAATTATTTTATTTTTCAATAACCCATAGAGCCCCTTGTTCCTTGTCCTCTCCCCAATGTAAGAAGATTATCTCAAATATTTGACGTTGTCCCCCTATACAAGATAGTATATCGCCTTCAGTTAGAGGCAATGAGGTATTTCTGGACTTTCTCATAGAGTACTTTTACGATTCCCAAAAAACAAACTGGAAATATCGCTGTTTAGCCACAAGGTCATTCTCACCCATATCCTGAATAAATCTATCTCCACGTCTAAATTCCCTGAAGCTTGGAAAAGCGCACAAGTAATTCCTCTCCCTAAGAAGGCCCAAGCCTCACATTTTACCGACTTTCGCCCCATTTCCATTCTTCCGTTTCTATCTAAAGTCCTAGAGAAACTAGTTTTTCACCAATTATGTCAATATCTAGATAGAAATTCCCTTTTAAATCCTGTTCAATCCGGTTTCCGGTCAGGTCATAGTACGACTACAGCTTTGGTTAATGTTACTGACGATATTCGACGAGGTATGGATAATAAACAGCTCACTGTGTTGATATTATTATATGCCATCAAAAACATAACTTGTAAAAAAAGCCAAGTCTCGCAAGTCAGTTCTTCTACCGTAAAAAGTTGTGAGATCCATGTAATACCAAGTCGGTTAATTTATTCAGTCCATAGATTGATACATAGATTGACTTGGCAATCGCACTAAACAATATAATTTAATATAATATGTATTACTCGTGAGATATATTGTGTTTTCATGCGATTGCCAAGTCAATCTATGTATCAATCTATGGACTGAATAAATTAACCGACTTGGTATTACATGGATCTCACAACTTTTTACGGTAGAAGAACTGACTTGCGAGACTTGGCTTTTTTTACAAGTTATGTTTTTGATGGCATCTCATTTCTTTTTGTAGATATTATATCTAGGTAGCTATTTACACCTATTATTCCATTATACATATATAGGTACACTGATTCATTCACTGCAAATGTAACTTTGTAATACTATATGTTTATATGGGATTACAAAGTTATTTATGCAGTTGGTGTTTCTCGAAAACTGGACCGAAATTGTAAAATATTTAAATTTTTCCTTGATTGATATATTAAACAATATTTGTATTCTAAATTTGAAGTTTCTATGTCTGCTAGAAGTGCCTTAGAGTTTTGATGATCGGTCAGTCAGTGAGTGACAAAATTAAGAAATTTTGACTAGTTATAATTCTTAAATTACTGGTTCAAATTCAATGAAATTTGAAATATACCGAGTTTATACAATGCCTACTTGGCTAGTAAAAATTCAGGCTTCTAGTTTTATCCATAACGAAGTTATAGGGTTTCGGAAATGGCCTGAACTGCTTCGAGAAAAGGATGGTACGGCCGTGCTCGATCGTACGATTTTGCTCGACTTGGCGGGGGCACTGCCGTGCCCCCAGATTTTAGCAATGCCTTCAATACCGTTGATTTTGATATCTTGTTGAGCCTGTTACGTTCCATTAACATATCTCCATCAGTGGTTAGATGGTTTCAAAGTTATCTTAGGGGCCGCCAGCAGCGTATTCGCGTTGAAGATAAATTTTCATCTTGGTGTGAACTACCAGCTGGAGTGCCTCAAGGTGGTGTATTGTCTCCTTTACTCTTTGCTATCTTCATTAATTCGATCTTTCACAAAATTTCTTCTCTCTATCACATGTATGCAGACGATCTTCAAATGTATACGCAGTCAACTCTTGAGAACCTGCCTACCGCTGTTTCTGCCATCAATGCTGACCAGGCGGCTATTAGCGAATGGAGTAAGTACTATGGGCTTAAGTTTAATCCTTGTAAGTCGCAGGCCATTATTGTTGGTGGTGCTGGGATGATTTCAAGAGTTGACTGGAATAACTTTCCCTCGGTGGTATTGAATGGTGTTGTAATACCTTACAGTAGCACCGTTAAAAATCTTGGTATCCACTTCGATACTACTTTCTCGTGGTCTCATCAATTGAAAGAAGTTAGCAGAAAGACTTTTGCTGCTATGGGTTTATTGCGGCGTTTACGTTCTTTCCTTCCCATTCCTACTAAAATTATGTTAGCACAATCTTTACTCCTCTCTATTCTCGATTATGCGGGCGCAAGCTATCTTGATGTAACTGAAGATCAACTAAATAAACTTAAGCGTATTCAAAATCTGGCTATTAGGTTCATATTTGGCTTGCGCAAATATGACCATGCCTCCGAATTCCGTTTAAAGCTCAAGTGATTACCCATTCGCCTTCGCCGGAACCTACAAATTGTTTCTCTTCTGTACTGTGTATTATTCGATCCAATGACTCCTAGCTATCTGAAGGAAAACTTTAAGTTTCTTGGTCATGACAGACCGGACAGAGTTCTACGGTCAGCCGGAGAACTTATACTCGCACCACATTCATATCGAACTAAATACTTTAAAAACGCCTTCACAGTCCAGGCCATCTGCTTATGGAATGATCTTCCTTCGCAAATTCGTCCTGCGAAAACAGTAGAAAAGTTTAAGACTGACGTCAAAAATTACTACCTAACAGTGCATTAACTACTAGTCATCATTTGCGACATGTATCTTTTGTATCCTCTCTGTATTTACTTATGTAATTTTTGTGTATATTTGCCTACTTAAATTTATGTATGTCTATTATATTTCGAATGTATATGTTAGTGTATTTTTTTTATTATGTATCAGTTTAGTTTTTTTAGGTAATAGTATGTAAGTTTACTATAATATACACCACCTCCCACTGTCCAATAGAACAACGTTCTCCTAATCTTAAGGTTGTCTGGAAGAGATCGCTTATTAGTGATAAGACCGCCTTATTGTACCTACCTCTTAAGTTTTACTCCTTGTAATTTGTTCCTTTTTATCGTTTTTTGTGGTGTACAATAAAGTATAAATAATAATAATAATAATAGCTATTACTAGCTGAAGCTGTAGTAGATATTACTCTATTATGAAAGTGCCGTCAATGCCCGCTTAAATCTATATTCTATATAGACTTATTAGTCTCTCTCTAACTGATATGACTTATAAATTCGTAAGTGCCTAAGCAATTTAATTTATAAATCACCTTTAAAAATTGTCAACGCAGGGTACTATCCTCGAACAGGCTCTTGTAGAGTAGGCGTAAATGAATTCAGTATCCCATATTATCATCCCATAGGTGTCGTAAGAGGCAACATGGGGAAACTGAAACAAGATATGGATAGCAGCATCTTTCAGTTAAGAGTTCAAATACTAAAAAAACTACGGCTACCTACCGAATATCCCACCTATGTCGCAATCTATGAAGAAAGCCTACGATCAATACTTGAACTTTTAAAAAATAGTATTGAATGAATAAATGAAAAAAGATAGACACGAATACAAACGAAAAACAAACAAAAAAAATTTTATACGTGGTAGAGCCATGCTGCAGCTATATTAGTAGTATAGTTGTAGACGTAGTCCTCACGGGTGACGACGCATCTCCATTTTGATTTTTTATTGATTATAAATGTAGATGTCTATGGGTCACAGCAACCACTTACCATCAGGTGGACTGTGTGCTCGTTTGTCACCCTATCCTATAAAAAAAAACCTGGAACCTACGGTTCAGTAAGTGTTCTTAATATGTAGATTGCTAATGCAAAAAGTGGCCTCCAACTTCAAGTATAATTAAGCCCATACTTGTATAATTGTAACGTTAACATTTACAACAATGAAGCAAGAATGTTGATAATCGATAATTATCACACGATAATACCACTTAGTGCTGAATTAAGATGGCGTTGAGACAATAAATACTGTTAAAATACCTGAGCGCGGCATAATTAGCAGCCACACAGAATGAGGATTTGGAAATACGCCGACGAGAAGCCATAAATCCAATTACAGCTGAATTAATTCGAGTAATACGCGACCGGAATTTTTTTCAACGACAAATAAACAAATGACAAACCGTACTTCGGGTCGGCGCGCGGGAATTTTAGTTTTTTTTTACACCGATCGCGAAGGAAGGCTTCGGAACTCACCTAATTGGGATTGTATAATATGGTCAACGAAAGCAAATGTCCATCGATTTAAAAACTTCACGGCTTATTATTTTTATTGTGTGTCTCTGTGACTTTGAAAATTATACGTCAACTTAGCATTCTTAAATGTCATCACCGTCATCATTATAGCCTTTCACAAGTTTATAGTTGAACACAAACCTCTTCCCCTCCCCAAGGAATGCTACAAAGTACGGTCCTAAGCCACTTACTAACAGAATAACGGTGACGGAGCACAGAGTTTACCTGATGGTAAGTAGATGCTATGGATTATAGACATTTAAATCTATCCTCGGTTAAGGATCAAAATGTAGATGCGTTATCACCCCTGAGAGCTAAGATGGAAAACCTCGTTTCCAGTAAAAACGGTCTCCGGTTCTCTACATTCACTACACGAAACAGCGGCGTTGAGCTGCTATTTTCGCTGTTATTCTGTGAGGGCGTGGTCTTACCCTGGTCGAGCCGACCCATTCGTTCTAGAACCATAATATAACTGCAGCGTGGCTCTACCGCGTAAAACTACGCACTCTTCTTGCATGTCTTACCAGACTGTCACTCCATTTAGTGTTTGACTACTCCACAAATCCCTAACCGGTACGAGGCTGTCACTCAAGAACCTTCATTCTCCATCAGTTGTCGGTTCTTCGAGCCATATGGCCAGCCCATTGCTACTTCAGCTTACTGATCCGTTAGGCTATGGCATTTATTCTGGTTCTACTGTAGACATCCCCATAACGTAATCTACGTAACCCAGAGAAATTCCAAGCATAGCCTTACCCATAACTTCTTGACCTTGAGCTTCCCCATACGACTAGCAGTGAAAGACCACGTCTCAGGTCCAATTATGATGACTGGTAGCACGCTTTGGTGGTACACTCTTGTTCTCCAGTTAGTTCTAAGGAATATGTGACGACATGTGTCGTAAAATCCCGAAAGTAATACTGTCGAGTTGGATTCGTCGATTAACCTCTCAGTCAGAATTGGACTTACCTAATCGGTCAATATGTCCTAAGTAAACAATAATGGCATACGTGTGACATGAACGTTGCATATCACATGACATATTTCTTGCCCGTCTTGTTTTTAAAACCTATTCGTTGGGAGACACTATAGTTATTAAGCACTGTGCTGAAGTCTTCAAGCGATTCTGCTATAATGGCTACATCGTCGGCAAATCGAAGGTGAGTAATGTACTCACCATTGACGTTAATACCGTATCTTTTCTACTCCAGTAGTTTGATAACGTCTTCCAATGCAGCAGTGAAGAGTTCCGGTAATATAACATTACCCTGTCTTACACCTCTCTGCAATTGGATAGGTTACGAGGCGGGTTGCGGGCGCCAGAACCGCATTACTGTCATGCGCCTAATTATTGTGGCCAAGTTGTACTAATAAAAAAAAATCAATCAAATCAGCACTCATGGTTATGGGGGGGCTGAAACAAATTTAAATGAAACATAAATAATACGGAATAATAATTAACCCGCAAAATTGGTTTTACAGCAAACCACCCGAAATGGAAATTTTATTTCTAATTAAGCCCTTTCTTTTCCCTTGACGTCTTAATGCTTTACAATTTTACATATATTACAGAAAAGGAAGCATATGAAGAAAACCCTAAATAATGTTAATTAATAAATTGCCGATAAATTACTTGAAATAAATTTTGTATAGAATTAAGCTAAACTTAAAACTTCATTTCCACTGACAAGAATTTAAGTGAACATTTCAATTATTATTTAAACAATAAAACGACAGTACTACATAAATACTTTAAAAAGTCGTAAGTACTTAATGTTTTCCAAATCAAATTTCGATTACGGCAACCAGTCTCAAGGAAGTCCAGCGCAGGACAGGATGCGACAGCGGACAGGAGCGAGTGTGTGATCAAGCATAATTACACTCTCTATTTCCTCACTCTGATAGTCCAATCTGACCGACAATCCGACACGACCGGTGAGAGATTAAATGCAGGACCAACGGCTTTACGGGCATTCCGAGGGCGAGTGTCAGAAAGTTGAGGTTATACTCCGAAGCTACTACTGAGAATTGGTTTACAGAAAATCCAAACTGACTTTGTTCCAACCCGAAATTCATATCTAGGTCGACAGGATCTGCAATTACACTATCACAAAACCAGAGGTAGACAAATCGCTCTATTATTAAGATAGAGTCACTTAACATTAAGATAAAATTAATTCTGGTATTAATTGTGGTAGCTGGGGGACAATAAAAGTTTCTAATTTTCTACAAATCTTGTCTTATTCTAACTTCTTCAACAACCGTTTTAAACAGATCATAATTTAAAACTAAAAATTTTCTACAACCGACTTCAATATAAATTATTAAGAATAACTCAAAAACTATTGCTCAGACCTTGATCAAATTTATATGGAACTACATATAAAACACCAGCTTTTAAATAAAATAAGATTCACCGAAATCGGTTCACCCAGTAAAAAGCTATGAGGTAACACACATAAAAAGAACATCCAGTCGAAATGAGTACCGTCTCCTTTTTGAAATCGGTAGAAAATAATTATAATTCCAACGACTAAATACTGTAGGCATTGAGTTATCTGTACTGTGCAAAAGCTATTCCAAATAAATAATGTGCGCTACTATATGTCTTCGCGCATGCGCGGTAGATAGTAAAATATTACTATATTATTACCTATTTATTAACTTGAACAACAAATAATTTTAGTTACTAGGTTTAGTACCTCCAGGTTTAAACTTTAATATAAAATCTCGTATTATTAGCGCCGTTCCACACTGCATGCATATTGAAGCCACACTAAATGACACTAAAGTAAGGTGTACAGATTGCAGTACAGTTCAGTTGAACATAGGTACTGTTCGGAATGCGTAATCTAGTGCGTAGTACATATATATCGATGACTGTAGGTAGTCTTTTCTGCCTACGAATGCGTCTGGGTAGGTATAACCCTAACCAATTTTTGTCACTAAATCGTAGTGCTCGCACTGATGTATTTGGGTCAGAAGGATATAGAGAGTATACTGATTCTCTGTACCTATTACTTACAGGCTATAGGGCATTCCAGCTTAGTCCTCAGCGGTGACAACGCATCTGCAGCCTTAGTTGACTGCAGATGTCCATGAATTGCAGATTCCACTTACCATATGGTGGAGTGTGAGTATGTCACTTAGTTTTATTTTTTTTAAATAAGTACGGATGGGGACAAAAGTTTCTCGATTGGCAGCCTCGTACCGGCGGACAATGTGTAGGGCGTCCTTCCACTAGATGGAGTGACGACGTGGTAAGACATGCAGGAAGTCGATGTATGCAGGTGGCTCAGGATCGTGCTTTGTGGCATTCCTTGGGGGAGGCCTACGTTTAGCAGTGGACTTATGAAGCGCTGTAATGATGATGAATGATGAAGTAATGAATTGTAACTATTATGAACAATCATGTTCTTGTAATTTTTTTAAGTTTGAAATGAACTTCATTATCAATAAGCTTATGAAAAGTCCGCTGCTGAACATAGGAAGAGAATACATCACACACGGAAATAGTTCCGTGTGTGATGTATTCTCTTATGAATTCTTATGTATTCTCGTATGGATTCTCTTATGCCACCATTACACTGCGAACATAACGAAACGTAAAATATACGAAATTATTGGTACAAATCTCAACCGTTTGTGTACGTCTAGAATTTTTCTTCTATTACGTGTATAGCATGCAATGCGAGCTGCATTGCATATGCCGTGAGGCACATGTGATGCAGTTTAGGCGGCTTGAGATAATGCATCTCCCAATTTCGTCCCGTCGATGATGTAAGAGACGACTATGAGAAATTCAATTTTTATTTATAGAAATAGGTGACAAACGAGCAAACAGTCCACCTGATGATAAGTGATTACTGCAGCTCATACACTTTTCTATCCTGGATTAAAAATCAAAACGCAGATGCTTTGCGCACCTGTGGACTCAAATGGAATGCCTCTTTTCCAGTAAAAAGGGTCTCCGCTTCTCTACACTCACCATACGAAACACAGCAGCATTAAGCTGCAATTTTACGCTGGTATTCTGTGAGAGCGTGGTCTTTCCCCGGTCGAGCCGACCTATTCGTGCTACAACTGTACCACTAATATAGCTGCAGCATGGTTCTACCACGTACAACACGCTGCGCCTTTATTATGGATGTAGCACTAATGGGTTGGTTCGACCGATGTAGGACCACGCACTCACAGAATACCAGCGTAAAATAGCAGCTTAACACTGTTTTGTTTCGTATGGTGAATGTAGAGAACCGGCGACCCTTTTTACTAGAAAAGAGGCATTCCATCTTAGTCCTCACGGGTGACAACACATCTGTATTTTTATTCTTTATTGAGGATAGATGTGGATGTGTATGGGTCACAGCAACCACTTACCATCAGGTGGACTGTGTGCTCGTTTGTCACCCAATCCTATAAAAAAACCACGTAGAAAAATTATATGATTTCCGATAGATGACAGTACAACCATCTCGTTAATGCCAAAAGTAAAGTATCCAGACTGGTGACTACCAGTAGCGTCAAAGGTGCTAGACGTCTGGTACTGCTTTTCTTCAATCCGCTTGCCAAACGTGACGATTAAAGCAAATGCTCCTACAACGGGAAAGGCCCCCAGGTGTATACTTGTACGGGCTGATAAACTGCTAATATTTTCGTAATTAGCTGTACCAAAGACGTTTCCTTTATGTTGACACTGATAACAATCACTAATTAAACCGTAGTAGAGTAAGTACATAGTTAAAATCCCCGTTTTAAATCCAATAAAGTAACCCCAGGATACGTCACGGCGACCTAACGTTGCGGCGGCGTATCCTTTTGCATTTTTTTCTTAATTCTTCCGTAGAATGCAGGTAAATGAATCACCCGTCGCCCATGTCCCCTATAAATACTGGCTACTGGTTAATTGAAACATTATAAAAGAGATCTTATCGCCAGTCGGAGCAAAGACACCGCACACGGAACGTTCCATCGGTGTTTTAGGAACTCGTCCCCGGTATTTTGTTTTATTTTCGTTTTAATTTACGATAAGCGCTGTTTTCTTCGCTTGAAAAACTCTTATGTACGAAAAAACAAATTACGCATTTTAAATTTCGAAGGCAAAAAATTTTGATTACAGTTAGGTTAGTACGTGTGAATAAAGCCGAAGTGCGGGAGCATTTAAAAATGCATTAAAATAATTATTCGAATTAAATTACCGTGGCAAATTAAATTATAAACATAGTGACATCAGACCGTTACCCGACATCTATATTATAAATTATAATTTTGAAAATTACATCAACAAAAACGAAAATGCAGCTATGACGTTAGCACGCATCCATTACAGTCTATAAGAGTCCACTGCTGAACATAGGCCCCCATAGAGTGCCTCATAGGATTTTTCCATAATTGCCACATTTGGCAGGCGGGTTGGCAACCGCAGTTTTTTATAATTTTAAGCTGTTATCAGGAAAATGATGTTGTTATCACCTATTTAAGTTTCCCTCTGTCGTTACGACACCCTCGGGACGATATTGGGAAGTGGATTTTCTTACACCGCTAATACACTGTTCAAAAAAGTTACTTATTCTGAATTATCAACGGCTTAATAAAACAAAACTCTTACAACAGCATAAATGTTTATACGTGGTAGAGTCATGCCGCAGCTATATTAGTAGTATAGTTGTAGCACGAATGGGTCGGCTCGACCGGAGAAGGACCACGCTCTCACAGAATACCAGCGTAAAACGGGAGCTTGACACTGCTGTGTTTCGTATGGTAAGTGTAGAGATCTATTTTACTGGGAAAGAGACATTCCATCTTAGTCCTCACGGGTGACGACGCGTCTGCAATTTGATTCTTTATTGAGGATAAATGTAGCTGTCTATGGGCCACAGCAACCACTTACCATTAGGTGGACTGTGTGCTCGTTTATCACCCTATCCTATGAAAAAATGTCGCTTCCAAGTAACAGTGCATTAACTACTGTAGTATAGAATAGAATAGAAGATTTTTTTTTAGAATATATGTAGGTCTTTAGAAATACACTTTAGAATTACAGGTTGTAAAGCATTCTGTCTTATAGCTCTCAAAGGTCGGATCTGTAACCTTCATTGTTTGAAGTTGGTAGTGGGTGTCCCTCAACTGCGGTAGCCACATATCATCATGTGGACTGCAAGCTAATAACGCACCAATAACTTACTGATAATTTTCAGTATTCACATTTTTCCCTTTGTGTGCGCCTATTGACCTATCTTGGTTCCAAATTTGAAGTTTCCAAGTCTCCTGGAAGTGGACTGGGTTTTTGATAAGTCAGTGAATCAGAGTAATCGTGAGTGATAAAAATGGCACATTTTAGATCTTCACTAAAGAATATGTAACGCAAATAGATCAAATAATTTAGGATTTTATGTATTCTATGCGTTCTATGCATTATGTGTAAGCGTTTTTAGATTATTTAGGGGGGAGGAGCAAAAATAGTTCGAAGTGGTTTGTGTAACAGATTGTCGCATTATTCCGAATTTGGCTAACACTCAGCCGTATACCTAGATATCGTGATAGTTATTAATAGCCATAATGCACAGTTGGAATAATATGGAATGGAATGGGTGGAATCTACCTACTGATTTGTTAAAACTTATAAATCCCAAGTTGGACATAGCTCTGCGCGTACCAGTCTTACAATAAGTTTAGAAACGTCAGTACACAGTAGCCTAATGGCAGGGCACGCACCGCGAACTAGAAAGGTCGCGGGTTCGAATCCGCCATTCGACTACTGTCGTGAACCACTTCTAACACAAGCATTTTAAGCTTACCAGAAGTGGTTAAAGGGAATATTAGTAATGTTTAATAGCATCACTAGTATTAAGTTTCGCAATTGAAGGAAAAATTATATTAGCACCATGTCTTGTAATAAAACTTTTGTTAGTTTTATTTAAAATTAGTACTTATCATAAGTCCATTAAGTCATTCCATTTTTAAAATACTTAAACGCAATACGCATATTATCCTAAAAAGTTTACATGCAACCTTCTTTTAGCGTTTCGTGTGCGTAATACAGAAAATATTGATAATGTTTTAGGTCACAATATTTCTGCTTATAATCTAGTTAAAGTTTCTTTAAAGTTAAAATTACAATGCATTTAATACTTACTAAAATTCCCCCACTAAAACATGAAGTTAATGGGTAACGAACACAAAGCACCAGAAACCAAGTTACAAGAAATCACAACAAAAGCAATGTGTACCTCTCCTATAACAAGCTGGCGTGTAAAACACACCATTTCGAAATTACAGCCAACGTAAACTCTATTACAGTACTATAAAGAACATTATTAAATAAACAAATCGCCATGAACATTTTGATATGTCACTTTCATAACCAAGCAAAGAGAAACTGCGAAATGAATTTATTACGGCGAATTTGCAGGGCCATGTTATGCCGGCTATTATTGTGTTTAAGATAGAATGGTGCAAGCCGCGGCGCGAAGGAGTCTGCAGCATATATTCTAATAGGCTATTAACATATAATGCCGCTGATTGGACGGATGTGATGCTGCAGATGTGACGTCATTTGTTCGACAGAAGTGTCCAACATTGGATCCGGTTTCAAATTTGGAATATAGTGGAACCAAAAAGATTAAATACATACAATATTAAATACAGTCACACTTATCAATTCAGATTATTCAACGATATGTTATATTTGCCTCATAAAAGAGACCGCATTTATCTAAGTCATAAAATTGTTAGGCGTTAGCGTCAAATTGTTTTAGTAATACTAAAATTGTAATTAAATTATTATTTAAACATGATGATACTTTAATTCGTATCTTCTTTGTATTTCGGCGTTGTCGTAATTCTACTTACAGCTGTAATATGCGACATGTATTTATTATTATGTATGTCTAATTATTTTATTATTTTAAATGTTTAACTACATCACTAAAATTATTTCATTGTTTATACAAAGGAGATAGTAACTAAATATAAAGTAACTACTATAACATACAAAATCTTCACTCATCGACTTCCGGTAGTTTTAAAGCCGCGTCTCCACCAAAGTTTTGTTGCCAACACAACAGTTGCCACAGTTCTATTTTCGGCGGCAAGATCAATCGTATTCCTTTGATGTTGCCGACGAAAATGGGAACACGATTCCCGACATTGTTTCAAGTTTTGTTGCCAACACTAGGTGAGTACAGAAACATTTGTTGGCAACAAAACTTTGGCGGAGACGCGGCTTTAGGCTCTTAGAGTCGTCATCTCGAAAATATCGAACCTCAGCGGTCTGGGTAACCGGTGGTAATATCGTCTTAATGTTTTTCCGAGTACACTTCTGAGTCTGAGTCACCTCTATGGAAATCATTTTATATATTGAAATTGTCTTAAAGTAAATGTTATTACCAAAAGTTGCGTATCCCCGACTTTGCGATGGTGCGCGATACGGTAGCAAATAGCGCTACTTTCCCGCGATTCACGTATCCTCACTCTAGCTACTTTCCGAAATAAACTTCTCTGTACCTTTTAGACATAATAGGTCTCAATCAAAACTGAGCCATATTCGCATGTATCAGAATTTAAATCACCTTTATAATGTTAAACTGTTAAGTCGATTTAATAGGAATTAAATTTCAAATCTGAAAATCACTTTCTACGTCCAAAACGTCTTTATTTTGGCATTACCTCTTCCAAAAATATACCTTTATTCGATGATATAAAGTCTGATTCGCAAATCTAAGTAAAATTCAAATATATTTCGCCCTAAGCCGAAGAAAACTTAACATTGTAATGGAAATATGCACATAATGTCATTAACATACAGTATGGTTTTGAATGAAATATCGTCTTTGAGAGATTATACATTGTTATGCAGCACGAATAGTTATTATGTAGGCATGAAGAACGACACAAACTGCACAGTTTGGTGCACCATGCTTTTGTGGAATCCAAATAGGGAGTGGTAGGATTGTATGGAAAGAGAATTTCTCTAGATTTTTTGACTTTTCTCTACTAAGAGATTGTTTCACCTTTAATTGCCAGTTAACTACGTCTTCCACGATAAATGTGATTAATATTGCGAAGACTTTAAATGCCCATGAATTTAATTTTATTCCGAAGATATGTGAAGTCCGTCAACGCGCACTTGAACGAGCAGAACTTGTTCATGTCACCCTTGTCCTATAAAAAAAAATGCATGAACAAGTTATAGCCGTTATAGCCTATCAAAAGTCATAGGCCTAAACCATTGGTTGTTTCACAATGATGAAATAGCCCCTATCTGCCATAGTTACCACGCTTGGCAGATGTTGCAGCAGGGTTGGCAACGTTTATTTTTATTTTTTTATTGTTATTAGGAAGACGCTGCTGCCCATCTCCTGGTTTGTTTTCCTCTGTCGCCTCCAACGACATGAACGTGACCATATGGAGTAGTGTATACTTTTACATCACCACTACAAGGTGTAAGAATATTCACTACCACTACCGAAATAAAAATACCATATTTTTAATGTGTACCTTATAAGAGAGAATGTATTATTCAGAGTTTATTATTACTTTGTCTACCAATTAAAGAGAACTGGCGTGAAAATATGCGTTTAGCTCTTGAAAATTAAAAAGCCTTATCAAAGCTAAAGCTCCAACGGCTAAAATCCAGTTATTCAAGTCCCAAGCATAATATTTAGATGCATTTTAATTGGTAATGATAATTTCAAATAACAAAACCCGATCGCAATTAAACAAGTATGACGGCTATCGACTTGTAAGATAGTAATTGATCATGAATTATATTTTAGCTTTATATGTCTTTATATAGCTGCGATATAAATATTACGTTCCGTATGTAATAATAATAAGTAATTATTTTTCACTTCTGTATTTTTTATTTATATATTATACTATATTAATATATGTTTATGCGTATCTATCATTTTCCTATTTATATATTTAAACAGCCCAACCTCAAGAGAAAACTATATAAATATCCCAGATATTAATTATGTTATATATTATTTAATTACTTAAACTAGGGTGAGCATCGATCCTTTTGAATGTGATGTTTTTGAAAATTAGGAACAGCCAACATTAGCACGCTATATATACGTATTGTATTTTATAGGTGATAGAGACATTATAATAATATAATTGTTACACGATATGTATATTAGAACCTTACACCTCCACCGTGTAATGTCAGTGCAAGAATATCCACTACTATTTTTTTGTTTTCATTAGTTCATTAATTCTCATTTGTTTTCATTAATTCTATAATTATTAATTACAGCCTGTCAAAGTCCGCTACTACAGATAGGCAAAAATAACCACCCTTGGCAGGCGGGTTGGCAATTACTACAATCCCATGGGTGTCGTATGAGGCGACAAAGTGAAGCTGAACCAGGAGATGGGTAGGAGCATCTTCCTGATAACATCTGAATAATAATAAGAAACTGTGGTCGGCAAGTCTCATTTGGACATTTCATTTCACATTCAAAGGACATTTGCCATAGTTCACATCAGTTGGCATCTTGCCAAGCGTGACAACTATGGCAAATATCCTCCATATGAGGCAATCTATGAGAGAGACCTATGTGCAGTAGACTTTTGATGGGTTTTAATTTTTTCATAGGATTTCATAGTAAACGAGCATGCGGCTCACCTGATGGTAAATAACTTCCGCCGCCCATGAACAACTGCAACACCAAGGGAGCCAGGGGAATTGCCGATGCGTTGCCGGCCTTCTAAAAAGGAGTATGTATATTAGAAAACATGTCAGGAAGTTGGCGGCTTACGGCTGATCGTCCCGGAAACTCGAAATAGTGTTAGATTACTCTCACCTTGGATTATAAGAGTAAGGGAGTAGAGAGAGAACCTCTGTTCTCGCACACACTCGTGCACTATAATCCTGTCCTGCGCAAATGGCTATCTCCGTTGAGAATGAGCACAGTGATCAAAATTCGATCTGGAGAACGTTATGAGTGCCGTACAATTGGTTCGACTCGATCGAGTGGAACAGTCACTTTCTCACAGAAAACCAGCATAAAATAGCAGCTGTGCTTCGAATGGTTAGTGATGAGGAGTCGGATATATTTTTTACCGAGGCCCTTGATTTCGACTCTAAATCGAGGTCAGAGTAGGTGTCTGTGGCCACAGCATCCTATTACAATCACAACTTAGTCACCCTTAATGAGAGCATCCAAGACTTTTCTGCCAACAGGGCTAAGCCACTTACTGGATTGAGGGGAAATATTTGACAGATTTCATGGTGGGGAAAGTTAATTTGTTAAAAAAGTGCAGATTATTTTTCTGAAAGTGTACGCTGTTGGCCCTGCGGCCTTGACAACTTCATTGAATTAGGCTCGTAAGCAAGGGCCTACGAGAGGAGCTACAAATGCAACGATTCTGTCGGCGGCGAGGCGGCGCTTCGCGCAGTCCCGAGGCACCCCGACCTCTGCTTTCGAAGTGAGGCTTCTAGACCTGGGGGGGGGGGGGGGTTCGATGCGATTCAAGGGCCCCTCAGAAGGAGGTACGAACCTCGGCTTGAACCACTATCGCAATGTTGGTTACGGGTCGCAAAACTAAGAACACCCGTATCACGGGTGTTGAACCACGTGTACGGTGTGTGTCTGTGACCTCGCGTTCGCCGGTACAGAACAATAGGGCACACCGGTAGTGTCTAAGTGTGTGTATGTGTGTGTGTGTGTGTTAATGTTAAACAAACGGGTTCTCTCTCCTGTGGAGAGGGGGGGGGGGATCGCCCTATTAACAGAAGTGATCTTGTCGTCGGGAAAGTGTAGATATTAATGTTTCTTTCTTAAATATTAGTTATCTTTGGTATATCAATTTTTCAATGATGATGGACTGTGCGACCAACGTAACCAATAAGTTCACTTCACTCCCAACTAGCGACATCTGGTGAGCGTAAGATTATTAGCCCTCATGTATAATATATATTACAGTTGGATGCTTGGATGTCCATTTCATATCTCTGACTGACAGAGATATAAACCTTTTTCTATCACTACCATAACTGTAATATCCATATAACGTCACGGCTAAGAGAATAAGACTCTTCTTAAAGCATGTCTTAAATCCAAAACTACACTTACCGGCACAAAAAACGACTCACTTTGAATTTTAAGTACATAATTAATTGTCTTAGAATTTTTTTTTGGTATCATGTCTTATTGATAAGTGTTATGTAAGTTATTCTTTGGCAAATAATATGCGACAAACAAAACTCGTAAGCAAAACCGGGACTCATCTGTTAACAGTACTTAGCTCCACTGTTGCATATCCCAATTCACATGTTTATGTGCGAATGCAAGTTTGTTTACTTAATGCTGCCTGGTAAGCTCTGGGCCTTGTGTAAGTCTTCTGGCCATGACATCAGTTTAATTGAGGCTTCTCCTGATAGTCCTGTGACTTACATGCACATCTCGAACTTCAGCAAGGCCATTCCTGACTTCAACAGCAGTCATGGCCTTGTTACGTATTGGTAGGGTAAAGAGTAGGATCGTTGGAGACCTGTTCCTGGCCGAATAAAAACACTATTATAATTTCAAGATTATTTATTTAAAGTAATCATAGTGAGTCGTTTTTTATACCGGTCAGTATATTAATAAACCATGTTTTGTACGTATGTATGGTAAATCTCTGGTAAAAGTATAAAATGAATTTCAATAAGAATTACACGTCGTAAACTATATTGAATAAAATTAATCTATTCTATAAGACAAAAAATGTTTGCTTCCACAATATGAGGCCAGTGAAATTCGAATCGTGTGGGACTGAAATAATAGGCTCGCACGCTGGGAGGTATTGAGACATCAGACGGTACTAACTGCCTCGTGACGTCGCCCCCTCCCTCGCAACTCCTCCCTATGCCCCCACAGCTCGTTAGAGAAGAGATCCTACCGAATAAGGAAACTACTCAGTTACAGATTTGAGTTAGGGCTTGTTTGAACTGAATGTAATTACTCTGTGATTCGTGTTTAGCGTTGTAAAAAACCGATTTATAAAATAAGATTTAATAATTAAAGAGAAAGACGCTACGTACTGCGTTATTTCAACCGACTACGACAAAGCAATCAGGAGTGTTATCATTAGGAGAGGCTATGTATGTTCATCTAAGCTACTCGGCGTAGTTTGACAAATGAAGTATCTTAGGAATCAGGAATTAGTTAATTAGTATACCTAAGGGGTGGTTTATTGCGGACATATAGTGCCAACAAAAAATTTTTAAACTTCGTGTTTGATATCAAAAACCATAAAAAAAATAGTGGAAGATTTTATTCTTAGTCAGGTTTTAGTTTTTGATTTATTTTTATTTATGTTACATTAATATTTTTTATAGGATAGGATGACAAACGAGCACACAGTCCACCTGATGGCAAGTGGTTGCTGTGACCCATGGACATTCACATCTATCCTCAATAAAGAATCAAAATGCAGATGCGTTGTTACTCGTGAGGACTAAGATGGAATGATTCATTTCCAGTAAAAAAGGTCTCTGGTTCTCTACACACACCATACGAAACACAGATTTTACGCTGGTATTCTGTGAGAGCGTGGTCCCTCCCAGGTCGAGCCGACCCATTCGCGCTACAACTATACTACTAATATAG
This sequence comes from Parnassius glacialis, assembly GCA_033319125.1. Taxonomy (NCBI): domain Eukaryota; kingdom Metazoa; phylum Arthropoda; class Insecta; order Lepidoptera; family Papilionidae; genus Parnassius; species Parnassius glacialis. The sequence goes on from JAVANC010000008.1 coordinate 18,505,056, forward strand.
TTGCAGCATAGCTCTACTACGTAAAAAATATTTATGATTAAAGGACTGACTCAGAAATGTATATACGATTACGTCCCATAGCTGGACCTTCTAGACTCAGGCCTCTTCACTGCTCAAAGTATCTTAGCAGACACAACTCCTCGAAATATTTTCTTTAAAAATCTTTTAAAAACAACAAGGTTCCTTACAATGTTTTCATATTTACAATTTCATCGGTACTAAAGGACGAAAAATTAAGGCGAACGCTTGTCCACTGAGAGCTTGATTATGCCCTATGTTTCTTTTAAACTAGGGGTTTTCAAGAAGCCTCTTAAGAAAGAATCTAGAGTGGCATTCTCGTATCAGTAAGCGAAGTGTAGGGCGGCTCCCTACTAAATGGAGTGACGACCTGGTCATACAAGCACGAAGTTGATGGAGGCACGAAGCTAGGTGCCGTGGTTTAGAATAGAATAGAATAGAATAGAATGATTTTTATTCAATATGGATTATTACATAATGCTTATTGAAAGTCATTATTTTATTTACCACTGGTTCGGAAAATACCTCTGTCCTGGGAAGAACCAGCAAGAAACACAGCGGGACTTTTTTTAATCAAAATTTCACTTAACAATAATCTTGTTTATACAATTTTAAATGAATTTTCATAGAACCAGCATGGTGGCGATCACCTTATTCCCAGGAGTTATTTTCATTCATGTATTCCTTGATATTATAATAACCCATTTTGTACAGTTTTACTTTAATAAAACTTTTAAACTTGTTTATTGACAAACTTTGAACATGTTCTGGGATTTTGTTGTAAAAGCGTACACATTGCCCCATAAATGAACTCCTAACTCTGTGGAGTCTAGTAACTGGCATTACAAGCTTATGTTTGTTCCTAGTGTTTAAGGTATGAACATCCTTATTCTTATTAAAGCTATTAATGTTTTTATGTACATACATTACGTTTTCAAAATATATTGCGATGCCAAAGTTAATATGTTTATTTCTTTAAATTTTTCTCTGAGGGACTCTTTACAATTTAGATTATAAATCGCCCGTACGGCTCTCTTTTGCAAAACAAATATAGCTTCAATATCAGTCGCATTACCCCATAGCAAAATTCCATAAGACATTACGATATGAAAAGAACTAAAATACACTAACCTAGCTGTCTCAACATCTGTGAGACTTCTAATCTTTCTTACAGCATACGCTGCAGAACTAAGTCTGCTTGCTAATTTAGATATATGGGGGCCCCATTGAAGTTTCGCGTCAATAGTAATACCAAGAAAAACAGTGGTATCCACAGGACTCAACTCCTCCCCATTTAAGAGCACATTGGTTTTCGAATGTCTTACATTAGGTATTGTAAATTTAATACATTTTGTCTTATTGCCGTTTAAGAGCAAATTGTTGGCGTTAAACCAATGTACTAGTTTCGATAGAGCATTATTTACATCGTCATATTTAATTGACTGCCTTTTCAGTTTGAAAATTAAAGAGGTATCGTCAGCAAATAATACTATATCGTGATTGTCCCCTACAAGATAAGGTAAGTCATTAATATAGATTAAGAACAGAAATGGGCCAAGAATCGAGCCCTGAGGAACGCCCATTGATACTACCGATCCGGAGGAACATTTACCATTGATGATGACTTTTTGAGTTCTGTTACTTAAATATGAAGTAATAAGTCTAAGCGCCAAATTTTTTACACCGTAATGTTGTAGTTTCCTGATTAATGTATCATGATGAACACAATCGAAAGCCTTGGAAAGGTCGCAGAAAATACCTAAGGCATCTTGTGAATTCTCCCAGGCATTAAAAATATATTCAATAAGTTCAACACCGGCGTCAGATGTCGAGCGACCCCTTGTAAAACCAAATTGATTTTTACGAAGTAATTTATTTGTATTAAAAAAATTAACAATTGATCCAAAATTAGACAGGGACAGGTTTGTGGCATTCCTTGGCGGAGGCCTTTGTTCAGCAGTAGACTTAAATTGTAATGGTGATGAAAAAAGCACGCCTCTCTACTTATTTCATATGTAATACAGTGGACCCCCGGTAATCCGGCCCCTGTCTAATCCGGCACCCCCTGTAATCCCCCCTGTAATCCGACATGGTCTATTATTTATTATTAGATATTTTTTGACAATCTTCGCAAATACATAATTAAACAAGTTATATATTTGATTCATAATTTTTGATTATTTTAGTATGTACATTTGTTTGTACACAATTATTTCCTAATGTAAAATTATTGCATATTTTTTCTAAGTTCTATAGCATTAATGACGTTAATTTTATAATAAAATGTAAGCTCCCTATGTATTGTTGTTTAATTTACTAAATTCGACATACATAAGGAAGTATAATTTGTACTTCAGAGTACATATATAACATATGGAATGTTATCATTGGATCTGGAATTTGTTGGATTACAAGGTACTCTTTTATAAAAAAATTCCGGACTAGAGCGAGTCTTAGGCAGTACTCTATAATCCGACAAATTAGATAATCCGACACTGCCCTGCAAAATGTTTGTCGGATTACCGTGGGTCCACTGTAATAGTAAATGCACTTTGAATCTCCAAACATCAGCATCACCCCATTCAGAGGCTGTTTCATACGCTCTACATGCCCTCTCGTTGAATTTTCTCCTGACTGGCCTGAGTTTTTAACTGATATTACTCCACAGTTGTACTGTCGTCTGCTTGCTCAACATCGGGCATAAGTAGATCATAAATTCGTACTGAGGTACTCCGGCGTTAATTGTCATTCACTCGGGCGGGTATTCTTCAATGACTAAGAAATATCGTTCACTTAGAAAGTCATTCACCCGGTCCATTAGACTGGGGAATAAGCCGTCCGCTGGAAGTATATCAATAAGGAGAGTTACAGTCTACAATATGGTAAGAGGTTTCTGTAGCCCATGGGCACCGGCAACCTTGTTATATTAACTTATTACAAAGAAAGCGATAGATATGTTGTCATCCGCTGAGGCCTAAGATGAAAAGTCGATGCGGAAAAGTCTTATTTTTCTTTTTTTCAGTATTTCATTAATTCATTACAGCCCGTCAAAAAGCCACTGTTGAACATTAACCTCCATTACCAAGAGAGAGCGTCATAATATACCCCATATTTCCCATAGTTATACTTGTGGAGTTACACTTGAAAAGCTGGTGAAAGTTTTTTTCAGTCAGTATTGCGTTATATGACTTAATTGATTTAAATGACCGTAAAAATTTGTTATTCAAATAATTTTTAACCGTATTAGATACTACGAGTACTACTAATAGGCACTTAAAATCGAAAATCGATTCACCATTGACACGTGAATCGATTAACACAACTGCACCGGGGACGTCTCAATTCCACGCGTTAATTATTCAAAAGCCATTAAGCCGGGCTAAGAGCCACTAATCGGGCGGTTTCCGCCACCGGCGAGGCAATTATCGCCGGTCTTAAACACGCCGCTTTTTATACTGTATTTTAATACGATTTATTTCGTGGGTTTTTTCTCAACTCTATTCGGCATAGGCGTGAGTGGATACTGGTAGGCTTCCATGTATTTTAAAAATAAACTTGAAATAAAAAGCAACTATTAACTTATGAAGTTATAATCTTTCTTTTAGGATTGTTTGTAGATCTTGGATAGAACTTTCAGGTTCTGCATCAGCGACTTAGTTGCCTCAAATGACCTATCACCAAGTTTAATAATGCGTGTACCATACTTAGTTATAAGCGATAACTTAAATTCACGAAAAATTTAAGTTTTCTTTTATATAAAAATGGTCATATAAAAACTATGATAATACAGTTTACCACAAGTTAAACTGTATTATCATAGTTTAACTTATAAGTACAAACGAAACTGTTATAGTTTTCTTATATCACTATGAATTATATAATATCTATGACCATATACATATATAGTGTACAACAAGTGAACAAAAACGTTTGTTTGATGGTCTGTTTTTAAGTGACCTCTCCAAATCAAATGCTACATTTGTCGATTAACCAATCTGTGAGACTTGATTAGGACGACTGATTATAGTCGGTCTTCAAAGCCCCATTTGTTTTCTTGTTCTACGGAATATTTGGAGAAAAAGCTGTTACGAGTACAACGCTCTTATTCTTTTTACGCGGTAAAGCGTAAACCGGGGTAAGAGGACTCTCTCACAGAATACCAGCGAAAAATAGCAGCTTAGCGTTGCTGTGTTTCGTATGGTGAGTGTAGAGAACCGCAGGAACCCTTTTTACTGGAAAAGAGGCATTCCATCTTAGTCCTCATGGCTGACAACGCATCTGCATTTTGATTCGGATATCATTTTGATATGGGCCACGGCAACCACTTACAATCAGGTGGACTGCGAGCTCGCTTGTCACCCTTATCCTATAAAAAATTATGTATGCAAAACAGTTCCATGGTATTATTAATAAACGATATTAAAATAATATATTAATAACAGTATTCCTTTGCAACTAATTTTATTTCCTTCTTTAACTTTGTATACCACGTCACATTCATAATAGGAACTATTAATTTTGTCGCTCCATGTAAACCCAGCTACAGATATCTATTAAGACGCGCTAACAGCATTAGTGAAACGCCTTAAATATATCCATCCGTTTTGACAAAAAGCGAGCGAGTGCAGCGCCTGCACTCAACGGCACAACCAACGCTTTGTTCTAAAGTTAGCAGTACTATGTGTAGAGATATTGCTTCCTCCCAGATCCGTTGCTCATTAACAAGATAGCTTTTGTGTTTGATGAAAATAATAATCCAAGCTGTAAGTATCAAATGTTGCCACATTTAACTGTGACTTGATTTCATTCTTAACTTAAAATTATTCAATTCAGAATAACAGCATTCCGCAGGGCCCACAGCGTACACTTTTAGGAAAAAAAATCATTATTCACCTGATCGAAATGTCTAAGAAGAGGGCGTAAAAACGGCTAAGTTTTTCATATTTTTCAGCCAGTAACTGCCTCACAGCCTGTGATTGCATTGGCTCTCTTATCATTCAAATCGGGTCACAGCATAAGCTGCATTTACTCACTTCTTTATTACAACAATCTGGGAAAGCTTAAGATGGGTTTATGTTATTATACGGGATTTATGTTATTATATAATGTTAGAGCGAAATTCGATGGCGGATCGCGGTGGCCTATTTAAACGGAGACTAGCCCTCGAGGCAAAACAGGATTGTAGTGCACAAGTGCGTGCGCAAGCACGTATTCTATCTCTCTCTCTCTCTCTCTCTCTCTCTCTTTCTCTCTCTCTCTCATAGTCTGTCTGTCGGCAATCCGATATAACCGGAGAAAGATCATGCCCAGAACTAATGACTTTACGTGCTTGACTTACGGGCGTGAAACACCGCTAAATTCCGACTTCGGGATGGTACTGAAAATTTCTTGACAGAAAACTCGATATCCGATTTTTGCCCGACCGGTGATCAGGCATCCCAGTCATCATCATCATTACAGCTCTTCACAAGTCCACTGCTGAACATAGGCCTCCCACAAAGGATGCCACAAAGCACGGTCCTGAGCCACCTGCATCCATCGACTTCCTGCATATCTTACCAGGTCGTTACTCCATCTAGTGGGGGAACACCCTACACTTCGCCTGCCGGTACGAGGCTGACACTCGAGAACCTTTCTTCTCCATCGGTTGTCGGTTCTTCGAGCTATATGGCCGGCCCATTGCCACTTCAGCTTACTAATCGGTTGGGCTATGTCGGTCACTCTGGTTCTACTGCGGATATCCTCATTTCTGAGTTTATCACGCAGAGAAACTCGGAGCATAGCCCTCTCCATAGCTCGCTGAGCGACCTTGAGCTTCCTCATCCGGCCAGCAGTGAAGGACCACGTCTCAGTTCCGTATGTCATGTCTGGCAACACGCACTGGGTGTACAGTCACATCCCAGTCAAATATACTAAAATATAAATATAATATAATTACAAACTTAAAATGTCTAATACATAAAAATACCTCTCTCGAGTAAATTACAATATTATTGGATGTAATTAACACCTTTCTGTTATAAGCTTATAAGCGCTCATTTCCTTAACAATCGAAAACTCCTGTGTCACATGTTAAATTTTAATCAATACAGGCTATGAGACACTGTACCATATAGTCCTCTTTTATGATACTGACAACGCATCTATTGCCTTTATTGTTTGAAGTTGACTGCAAGTGATAAGTGTCCATTTATCTGTATAACACGTTGTGATTTTAGGCTCATCTGTCATTAAATGAAAAGAAATGTTATACATATAATATTATTATTACTTCATTTAATTGTTTACTTATTCTTAATCTATTTGCTTTATTTTTGGACTAAATTAAGCAACCATTATATTTTTTTCTTCCAGCTATAACTATTAGAAACAGAGTCCTTAAACGAGTCGATTCTTCATCACCTAATCGTTAGTAGGAGTCGTTAAATGGAATAACGACATGTCGCATAAAATAAAACGACTTCGTTTATGGCCGCGTGCGACCGTTGAGTGACAGCGCGGTGATATTTGACAAGTGACAGTGACAATTAACAAACGCGCTAATCTATACAAATAAATAAAATTGAAGGGTCTGTTTGTAATGTCAAAATGACAGCTTTTTACTAAATGCGTATGAAAGTATACACGATACTTATAGCAAAAACTCAATTATTAAAATTTTTGTCTGTCTGTCTGCTTGTTCCGGCTAATCTCCGAAAAGGTTGGACCGATTTCGACGGGCCTTTCACCGGCAGATAGCTGATTTATAAGGAGTAACTTAAAATACTTTTATCTTGGAAAAATAGTTACGGTTCCGCGAAAAAAATTAAAACCATAAACACATAAATATGACGTCACCATTGAAGTGATGTGCCGGACGGTTATGTACTTGGAGATAGTCTAATTAAGCACTGCACGCGCCTCCCTTGTAATTTTGGTGGATTTTGTCCTATTTACTGTATGAAGCAATTATCATAAAATCTAAATCTGCGCGTTCTTTCTATTGTCTTTTAGAAGATTATAGCGTTTTAACTTCATTGGCACGATAAAAGTGATAAAATGTAACTACAATACAAGAGGTGCGTTTCTATGTCTTCTTCTAGCTCTAGGATCTTCTCGTCAGTTCTCAGAGTGCGTGCATTATAAGTTGCCAGGTCGAGTCGTCGTAAGTGGCAACCGAACCTCCTCCGGAGATTCTTAGCACCCCCTGCCCCGCCGTTACCATATAGGCAAATGTTGAAGAAATATTAATTAAAAAAAATCTCAATTATTCCGTCCTTTTTATCTTTTAAATTCAAAATGTGTGGTAGTGCACTATTTTAACTGATTTTACTGCACGCATACATTCGTAGGGGTCGATCGGTAGGCAAAAACGTTGTTGCCCATAAATCATGTTTTATTTGGGATAATTTCAAATAAAAGTAGAAGCCTTATTTACCCGTATTTTAAAAAACTGTAATAACGGTTTATCCTTTTTTATATATTAGAACTTAACTTTAAAATTTGGCTGCTCTTTGAAAAATAACCCTGTATATAAAAGTCATATAAAAGTTATCCATCAAATAAATTATAATCTGACTGAACATAAAGTAAAACAATTAAATAGTTGAATTCATACAACTAAAATTAAAAATTAATAATTTGTGTAGCTACGTTATAATATGTATCCTATGAATAGCTTTTAAAATTCTCGTTTATGTGTACACATATTATAATTTCGTAAATATACACATCAATATGGTATAGATATTATATTTCAACAACACATGAATTCCAAAGACTATGTCAATGTTTGTTTGTACATGTATTAATCCAAGAAAATTTTATTTAATAACCTATTTTTTTAATATAAATATTCACTGTACATGAGATCTCAAGTTTGTATGCAGAGAAAAAAACACGCAAGTGTAAAAACTGTACATCATGAAAGGCACCCATGACATTCATAACGCATTTATATCGGTTGGGCATACTCAGAATGAGGTTGTCAATATCCTGTTAAGGAATATTGTTCCAGGTCCTACTGAGATGCATAAAGAGTTGTTTTTCTGCATGCTCAACGGGACTTAAGTCTAGGGATTGCACTGGCCCTTCTAGGGCCGTGACATCATGTTTGTGCAACCAGACTGTTACCACCCTGGCCGTATGTGAACGGACATTATCTTGCATAAGCAGGAAATTTTGATCCATTTTTGTTCGATGTGTTAAGACTATTAGTTATAGTACAGTACTATTTTCAATCATAGTGCCCTCCCTGTATTTTTTTTTTATAGGAAAAGGGTGACAAACGAGCACACAGTCCACCTGATGGTAAGTGGTTGCTGCGGCCCATAGACATCTACATCTATCGTCTATTACAAATCAAAATGTAGATGCGTTGTCACCCGTGGGGACTAAGATGGAATGCCTCATTTCCAGTAAAAAGGGCCTCCGGCCACCTGCACTCACCTACCCAAACGCAGAGGTAAATCTCTACTTCACGCTGGTTTTCTGTGAGGTCGAGGTACCACCCCGGTTCGAGCCGGCCCATCCGTGCGACAGCAAAAGCTGCCGCGTGGCTCTACCACTGTTAGATCTAAACGAGATCCGTTTTTCCACCAAAATGAATTCCTGCCCACACCATAATTGTACCATCTTAGTATGGATGAACTTCATGAGGGTGTTGAAGCTGGCTGGTACGAACAGAAACTCTCCAAACACGATTTTCTATTCATCCTGATTTGACGATACTCTCCTAGAATCAGGATAAAAACCAAATCAGGACTCATCGGTGAAAAGCAGTTTCTTTACTCATGTGCCAAAAGTGTCCAACGTGCCTAAAACCGTTTTGACTGCCTAAAAATTCGCTCCATGTAATTCAACTCAATTTTTACCGCTGGAGTTTTGGCGGGAACTTGAACAGCGGCGGTTTGCTGCTCCTGTATTATTTTTTAAATAATGGTTTGAAGTGGACTTTGATATGTAAAAGTGGTGCGATTTTGTGTATTAAGTGTCGGCGCATGTGAACTATTAGTGGAAACTGTGAAACAAGTGCTCTGATGGTGATGTGATTCTCAAAATAAGGTGTCTGTCTGCTTAGGCGCCTTGAGATACCTCCGCCAACCGTCAGCTGTCTGCTGGCTCAAGTTGCCATCAAAATCTCCCAAGGGCTAATGAGACGCATCAACATATTGTGAAGCAGTATACTATGAAGGATAATTATTATAATATATTGTTACTTCAGGCTCAGAAGGGCTAGATCACAGAGCCGTAAAGCCAGTTATTAAGAAGAAGTTTTTACCCGCAAACACATTATATTTTTACTTTTATTTAAATTTGGAACCAAGCTGGAATAAATAACGATCGGTAGTGATGGGTTACCTTCTTTTTTTTGGTCACGATGCGCTAAATCACTTGCTCTCCCCTTGACTATTATATTTAATTGCTCTCTGCGTGAAGGGATATTTCCACATCAATGGAAGTGTGCACACATAGTCCCTGTACACAAGAAGGGATCACGTACAGAAATAAATAATTATAGAGGCATTTCTATTTTGAACACCGCAGCTAAAATCCTTGAACGAGTACTATATAACGTAATCTACTCCACGCTCTCACGTGCCTTCCCTGAGCAGCCACATGGTTTTTACAAAGGCAATCCACCACTACGAACCTGGCAAGTTTTTCTTCTTTTGTCATTGAAAATATGGATCAAGGCAGGTTGATGTGATCTACACTGATTTTGAAAAAGCTTTCGATCTTGTGGATCACATGATCCTGCTCAACAAATTACAAATATTAGGGATTCACGGTGACTTGCTCCGGTGGACTGAATCATATCTCACTAACCGCTCACAAGCAGTCGTGATAGGTGGTTTCCGTTCGAGCTACATAAACATACCTACAGGTGTTCCTCAGGGCTCTCACTTAGGTCCACTTTTTTACAAGCCTACCTATATGATATTGGTTCGTGCATTGTACACGCAAATTATTTCATGTATGCATATGATAAGAAGATTTTTTGTAAAATTAACACCATACATGACTGCCTATTGATACAAAAGGACCTGGACCGTTTATTTGAATACTACAAAATAAATAATATAACTGTTAATGCAAGCAAGTGCGAATGTATTAGTTTTACAAGGAAATCTAAGCCAATTTTAAATAAATATCACTTTGACGGATTAGAAATCAGCCGAAAAGAAAAATTTTGATCATAAAATGATACTATCCGAACACATTGATTACGTTATCAGTAAAGCCTATAAAAATCTTGGTTTTGTTCTTCGCATCTGTAAACCATTCTCGAATATGAATGCAATTAAAATGGTTTATTTTGCGTATGTCAGAAGTGTTTTGGAATATACTAGTTCGATATGGTCTCCACAGTACAATGTCTACAAAAGCTGCCTTGGGCGTATTCAAACAATATTTGTTAATCACCTTAACTTTCGCTGTGGGAATGAAATCGATACTTACACAGACAGTTGCACTGAGCACGATCTCTTATCTTTGGAACACAGGCGTGTTTTGCTTGAAATGGCTTTGTTATATGAAATAATAAACAGTAATATTGACTGTCCATATCTTGTCTCAAAAGTCACCTTTCGTACTCCACAATTCCGCACCCGCAATACTACATTGTTACAGACTCTCTGGCATCATTCAAACTACTGTCGAAACACTGTTCTTTCGCGGCTTGCCCGTACATATGATGAACAATTTGGACACATTGACCTCTTTGCGAAATCTAAACTTACGTTTAAAGATTACATCAAGAAAACTATTAAGAAATAGAGCAGTTGAAGGTAAAATCACATACAATCATATATTCTCTCGTCTATTTTCTCTATATGTATTTTTTGAGGCTACTAATATAAGTCATATATTATATGACTTATATTAGTCAAGGGATACTCATCCCAAATTACTTGTCCGGTAGTTGTGATATGGTATACGGGTATGCGACCCCGGCTTCCCTAGCTATTACTATCCTATCCCTTGCCCTCCTGGACGGTAATATCCTACATTTCCTATTTCCTACCCAAACTTACCTTACTCTTCCTTTTCACACCTATCCTTCCCCTTTTCCTATTCCTACACTCCGCCAATCCAACGTCGGCCGCGCGGATGGATGCATAGCTAGGGGCGAGCCTAGTCGTTAGCGTGCCACATTGCCCTGGGACCGGGCGAGCCCAGAATTAGGCTAGCCTTACCCTGGCATGCGGGGCTCTGCTGGGGGGGACAAACCTTTCCCTCGCTATTCGTGGGAACGCAATGGATAATGATAAAAACAATTTAATTAACCAAAATGGCGGCGATGTGGTTCGCCACCCATCACGTCTCGTTTCTCGCGGGGGCGAAAAGCGGCCCAAGGAGAGCCGCTTCGCTACGTTGAATGTAAGAGGAGGAATGGATGGTAAGGTAGATGAAGTATGTCAGATGATGGATGAACGTTGCATTGATATTCTGTGCGTGAACGAAACCAAGAGGAAAGGATGTGACACCACGGTTCATGGCCCCTACACGGCATACTGGTCGGGAGTCCCCCAAACTAGCCGAGGCTGTCAGGGAGTTGGTGTGATTCTTTCATCTCGAATGGTTGAATGTGTGATGGAGCATGAATGTATAAGCTCAAGACTCCTCTGGATTAGGTTAAAAGTCGGACTCACTCGCTTGTTTATCCTTGGGGTCTATGCACCGACGGATCTGCATGGAGGTGGGTCATTAAGATCACAACAAGAGAAAGAGGAATTTTGGGACAGCATGAGAGAGGTCTTGAATAAATGCGGAGAAAATGAACGGATCGTGATGTTAGGGGACTTTAATGGATGGATTGGAGTAAAGCGTGATGGGTATGAAGGAGTTCTGGGTACGTTTGGAGACGAGAGAGTGAATGACAATGGGAAAAGCCTGCTTGAAGTATGCTTGGAATGGAATCTGTGCGTGGCCAACACAATGTTTGACTACAAAAAGATCAATTTGTATACAAGAGATGAGATGAAAGACTGAGGAAGAAAGTACTAGACACTCGGGCATACCGCGGTGTAGGCCTCGACACAGACCACTTCATGGTCATAGCCCGAATGCGTGGCCTCTTTATACGGTGGCGACACCGAGTTACCGAGCCTACGAGTGTTTTGGACAGAGTAAAAGTGGAAAATCTACAAGAAAAAGAAAAGAAAGACGAGTATGTAGAGAAACTGAAAGAAAGTTTTAAAGGGATAGAAGAGATAGGAGTGATTGAAGATTTGTGGGAGACATTTAAGAAAGGGGTCGTAAATGTTGCTATTGAGGTATGAAAGAATGATAACGTGTGGATGGATAAAGATGTACAAAGGGTTGTGCAAGAAAAGAAGAAAGCGTGGTTGGATTGGTTAGCAACAAAAGCTTACCAAAAAGTTCAAAAGGCAACGGATGACGAGATAAAGGAAGCAAGAACGAAGTATAAAAGATTGAAAATAGCAGTGAAAGAAATTGTGTCTAGAAAGAAAGAAGAACGAAAGGATGATTTCGATAGGAGGCTCACTGAAGATTTCCAGTCAAACATTAGGTTTTTCTGGAAAACCATCAAAACAGCCAGAGGAAAAACTTCTACCTCGGAGCTGAGTACAATCAGGAGTCAAGATGGAAGCATTATAAAAGGAGAAGAATGTGTGTTAAAGAGATGGAAAGAGTATTTTGAAAGTTTGTTTGAAAGAGAGGAAGTGTAGGTACAGCATCTGCCACCTTCCACGGAAAATAATATAAATGTTGATGAAAATGAGATAAGCATGGATGAAATAATGAAAGCGTTGAAAAGTATGAGATTAGGTAAGGCTGCAGGGTATGACAGGATTACCGCCGAGATGCTGAGGGCTGGACAGGGCCTGGTGGCTAGTCAGCTGTACCGCCTTTTCAATCTGTGCTGGCGAAATGGGCAAGTACCGGGAGACTGGTGCAAAGCCGTAATCGTGCCATTGTATAAGGGAAAAGGGTCACGGCAGGACTGCATAAATTACCGTGGTATAAGCCTTCTCAGCGTCGTCGGTAAATTGTATGCGAAAGTAATGATTGAAAGGGTTGTGAATGAAACAGACGAGAAAGTATGGGATGCACAAGCGGGATTTAGAAAGGGAATGGGATGTACGGATCAGGTCTTTTCCTTGCGGTGCATAGCCGAAAAGTGTTTGGCTAAAAACAAGAAAGTCTACTGCGCGTTCGTAGATCTAGAAAAGGCCTATGATAGAGTGGTGAGGAATGAATTGTGGTCAGAACTGTCCGTGAACGGTGTGAGCAGTATCCTCATACGAGCATTGCAATCTCTTTATAGGGATTCTAGTGCTTGTGTAAGGATAAACGGGGCATACACTGTATGGTTTAATATCGAAAAAGGTGTTAGACAGGGATGTGTAGCGTTACCGTGGCTGTTTAATCTGTTCATGGACAATTGTTTGACAGATTTAAAAGAGAATGAAAGTGGGTTGAGAATGAATGAGTTACTCGTTAAATGTTTTCTCTATGCTGATGACCAAGTATTACTTGCGTCTTCGGCCGAGGAGTTGCAGGAGATGGTAACTGCTATGAGTGGAGCTTTTGTTAGAAAGGGAATGAAGATGAATGTAAGGAAGACGAAAGTGATGGTGTTTGAAAAAGACGAGGCAGTGACAGACTGCAATATCGTGATTGAAGATGAACAAATTGAACAGGTGAAAGAGTTTGTGTATCTGGGGTCAAAGTTTACAAGAGATGGAAAGTGTGAGAGTTATATCGAAAGAAGAGTGAATGCAGGAAACATAGTGAATGGAGCTTTGCACTCCTTTATGAGCAGTCGGAAGGTGTCTAACAAGGCTCGTTTGGCTGTGCATGAAGGGGTGTTGGTTCCGACACTCATGTACGGAAGTGAAAGTTGGGTATGGCAGAAGAAACATGAAAGCAGAATAAATGCAGTTGAGATGAGAGCATTAAGAAGTATGATAGGAGTTAAACTGAGTGACAGGATAAGAAATAGTGAGATAAGGAAACGTTGTGGTCTGAAAGAAGATGTAGTGACAAAAATTGAGAAAGGTATGCTGAGATGGTTTGGTCATGTCGAGAGAATGAATGAAGAACGATTGACGAAAAAAGTGTATAAGGCGAGTGTGAATGAAAGTGTTGGAAGGGGTAGAGCTAGGCGGACATTTCTAGACCAAATCAGGGACGTCTTGAAAAAAGGCCAGGTCAAGAGTACCCTAAACCGTAGAGCATGTATGAAGGGAATAATGAAAGTGGACGAAGCGAAACAAGTATGTAAGGATCGTAGCAAGTGGAAAGAAGTGGTCTCTGCCTACCCCTACGGGAAAGAGGCATGATTATATGTATGTATGTATGCAATATAAATATAAGTACTTAAGTTATTTTATTTAGTATATATTATAATTAATTTTTTGTATTGTGTTTATATATTTATACATTTTATATGTATATGTACATAAGTATGTATGTGTGTATATTTAATATATATATATATATATATATATATATAGGTAATGTGAAATATCATTCTACCTGACTCTCTCTCCTGATCTGTAAAACTTATGAACACCTTCATTACATTGAATTGCTTATAATTTTGCTTATAATTTATCTATTAGATTGTTCTTCTTTCCTTTTCTTCCAACAACAATATACCTACCATTTATTAAAAAAATATCCTTATACCGTGTTTATGTGTTTTATCGAAGGACCAAAGTTAATACCTTACTTTCATTACCTTGTCCAAAAACTTTTTTGATTATACATGGCTTTACGGCTCTCTTCTGTAAAACAAATATAGGTAGTAACTGTGTCAGCCGCATTTCATAATCATCGTGAAATACTATACGACATTATGCTATGGCAATAACGAAATTAACCTAATCTATTTAAATATTGGTTAGACTGTTTTAGAGTAATACGCTGCACTCAGACCAACAAATACAGAGCGTTATGTACATTTCAATTGACGTAAAAACCAAACCCAAACCTATGCTTAACTTATTAATGACTTATAAGGACATGCACTCAAACCTCAAATACACATAATATGCATCTAAAATAGTTTGTGTTGGTGTTGATGCATATGTATGCGTTCAGCACAGAACATTTACGGGCTGATAAAAAAAGAAAAAAAAAAGACGTGTGCGTGAGTTCGGGTCAAGAAGTTGAGCATGGTTTCGGCATTACTTGAAATGTATTGCAATCACTCCGTATATCTTTATTTCCAGATCCAAAATGCTGCAGAAATCAGTTTGCTTTCTAGTTTAGATTATAAATTATTACCTCTAATATTAAAATTTTGCAGACATTTTCTTTAAACGTTAACCCTAGGATTATCCCTTGTATCGTGGAGGCAGTTTATGTACATAAATTTCAAAAGGACAAAAATCCAGACCCGTAGCAATTATTTGTAGACCATAGAAATACTTGTTCCGTACAGGATTCGAATCCGCGTCCCTCAACACCGCAGTCATTGTTAAGCCACTGCGATACGAAGCCGTCAAAACTAGCAAATTCCATAACGATATTTTCCTTAGTCGTCGAGTTCTTTGTAAACAGCGTCTAACAATTTCAAGCTACATCTCTCTGCACAGAAAAATTTATTTAATTTATATTAATTTCAGTACTGGCTACAAGGCTTTCAAAGAAAATATCAAAATATGTCAAACAACGTCATAAATTATCCATTAAATACAGGTCGCCCATTAGTAGACGCCCGAAACCTACTTCAAGGTCGGATAGATAAAAACAGCAGTTTTTATTCCTTAAGTTGATCCTTCTTTGACGTATACAGGGAGACATCTCATTAAAGTTTTCATAATGTAACGTCTCATCATTCAATCCGATTGCAATGACATTTTAGTTGAATAATGAACTTACACCTGTTTTCGTTAAGTAAACAAGGTGGTAAGACTACATTACTGGCTAAGCGTCAATCTGGATAGGCACCACCTATTTTCTGTGATGTTGGTGCTGTTAGTTGCACGGCTCTTACAGCTTCATCGACACAGCTCGTGTCGGTCGATGAAGAGCTATCGTATCGCAGAACCATCGATGCAAACAAGACTGTAGTTTTTGAGTTATAATAAAGTGACCGTATTAGCCGGATGATCATATTACCCTCACGTATGTACTCGTATAACATAGATAGCTAACATAGAACCGCTATGTTAGTTATCTATGTTATTTAATTTTAAGACATTATAGTTTTAATTATTATATTTATTATATTATTTAGAATTAAATTATTATTTATTGGTGAATTATTAATATGTTAGTAATACAAATAATATTTTTATGTTAATGTAATTATAAGAAATTTCCATTTTAATTATGAAAAGAAAATTGTATTTAATTTTGCACACATGGAGGTAGAATATGGCTGTATTTTAGTTAAATTATTAAGACCTATTGGAACCCATCTATCGCAAACGAATGAATGAATTTGAATTTGAATTTATGAGGAGTTCCATCTTAGTCTAGTTCTTTGAAGTTGGCCAAATTACTTGTTATTAAAAGTTTTATTTTGTAAACTGTGGTCTTAAACAAATCGCCATGTAGCACTATAATAACTGCTTTAGATCTAGAACAGTGGGTATAATCGTTAGCTGCTTAGTTAGTCATTTAAATATTAGAATAGAATAGAATCACATGTAATTCTTATTGAAAGTCATTTTTAACTTTTACCAAGGGTTCGACAAAACCTCTCCTTTGAATAAAACTACTTTTACGGATTTTATCGCGTTTAATTAACTTATTTTTATTAATTCCCGACGTTTCGGGTGCTTTACAGCACTCATGGTCACGGGGGACAAAATAAGTTAATTAAACGCGATAAAATCCATAAAAGTACTTTTATTCAAAGTGTAGTGTTCGTGTAAATATAAAAAAAACATTATGAAAACCAGGAATGGTCCTGGTAGACCCAGCAAGAAACGCAGCGAGACTTTTTTCAAAGCATAACTTTAAATCTATACAAATAAATAAAATTGAACCCAAGCAGCACACAAGAGTTATGAACATCAATATACCAGCCCATATAGAACTTAGAGTCCTTTTAGAAGCGTATAAGAGTGTCAAAAAGAGATTGTACCCTTATAAGAGTGGTTTATGAGTTATTATACAGCTCAAGCTGTATAAAGTATGTATTATAGGATCTAAGTAACCCTAAGCTTACTTCCTTACCTTACTTACCTTCTTAATCAGAATATGAAAACTCTACTTTACAACTTTTAGTATTTTGTAACACTTCAATCTGATTTTATCGTTAAAGCTGTATAGAAGCTGTTTTTGCATGCTGTCACTTGCTTATTACAGCTTTAAGTGTTATAATAGTGTCATTCAAATATTATTTCTGTACAAAGGTGTATGTGAACTCCCTTCTAAAACTTATTCTTATAGCGTAATTGTACACTCTTGTAAATACAGTAGTTTTATAACTTCTGTCTATGAGAGTGATATAAAACTAAAAGAATAAATAACAGCTATAGTACATATTAAGTCTGTATAAGTGATAGAATATCGCCATTTTGAATGCGTAATTGCGTGTTTAATATATTGTGCTATAGTGAAGAAATTAATTTGTTATCAATATGTTTAAAAAAAAAAGATTTGGTGCAGTTAAAAGAAGGATTAAAAGGGAATATTTAAATATTGCAAATTGTCAACGAAATAATAGTGATACTGAAGAATATAGAAATAATTTAATAAATCAGATAAATTACAGTCGAGTGTCAATCCCCTCGACGGCTAACAAAGAGGGTTCCGTAACAAAAACATTAAACAGTGTTAATCATGATCATAGTTATGTCAAATGTAACTTAGTTTTCGGCACCTGATTATGATGATTTATCATGCAGCAGCACAAGTAGTTCAAATGATGATAACAGCGAATTTTCAAAAAATATATTTATTTTGCCAGCAAATAAAGAATTGGGCCACAGAAAGCAATATATCTTAAGTAGCTTTAAATGATTTAGCTACAATTACAAATTGTAGATTTTATTAGCTAGATATATTAGCATCTAATCGCTTTTTGGCCAACTTAAAACGCCTTTTGATTCCCACAAACTTGGTACAATGTAAATGAAAAAGAATTAGGGTTCTGAGCAATATAATTAAAACCCTAAATTACACGCGGGCGAAGTCGCGGGGAACAGCTAGTATTTTTATAATATTTATAGAATTGTTATAAAAACATTTAGACACATCATGGTAGTATAACACCTAATTCCCTGGGGTTATTATCAATGTTGTACTCTTTATTAGTATAATAACCCTTACTAAACCAGAACCTACCAAGCAATATTGATCGTGGATACAGTGGATAAAGGTTTTTGAATGGCAGCCTCGTGTTATAGAGTGGCTCCCCTAACCACAACTTGAATGTCTAATCAGGTCGTCACTCTATCAGTGACGACCTGATTAGACATTCAAGAAGATGATGGGTGCAAGTGACTCAGGACCGTGCTATGTGGTTTTCCTATGGAAAGGCCTATGTTCAGCGGTTGACTTGTAAAGGATAGTAAGGGTGATGATGATGAAATTTGACGATATTCAATATTCTAAAAATAAAATATCTCCAATACACTGGCATGGAGATAAAGAAATACATAAATACTTTAAAATATATATGAAGATGTTGGTATATGACTGTATTTAAATTATTTACTGTATAGAAATAAAAATCTTTGTTAAGAGACTAGTTTTTTCTTTTTAATTATACTTACAACAAAAAATACATTTCCGACTATAGCCTAAATTCCATTTTAAATTGATTCCATGAATGATTTACAGATCCAATTTGCAATGTGCCAAAACCAATCACAATAATTTTAACTTTTAATTATAGGCCACGCCATCCCTAAAACAAGGGTATAGATAAAAAAGTAATAACTGAGCATTTGTTTGGCTTAAAACTAATTTATAAAGTATTGATCCGTATGTATCGAGCAATAGGTTCAAAATTGAACAATGATAACTTAAGTGTTTGGAAAAGATATCTTTGCGGGGAACAATAACGTTATTTGTCAGGTAATGCTGGCCGGTACCACCCACTTTCAGAAAAAAGAAAATCTTAATTAATGTTTAAGTTTTTATTGTTACGAGATTGCCGAAAGATACGTGGCTACCTATCTTCAAATTTGACTGCATAGTTTTGTTTTTATGCTGTAAAAAACAACAAAATTTACGAGTTGAGTGAGACACGATGATTATGCTTTTTATAATCATTTAGAAAAATAACATTACAAAATCGTGGGAAAGACGATAGCAAAGTTTAAATCAAAAGTGTAGTTACAATTGTAATCATAACTTTGAATACTTTTAACACAAAAATAAAGTGAAAATGCTACTTATGTCATACATCGTCTATTTTTAGTTAATATTAATAATAATAATAAATAAAGTTAAACTTACTTATTTCATACATCATCTATTTTTAGTTAATATTAATAATAATAATAAATAAAGTGAAACTGTTACTTATTTCATACATCATCTATTTTTAGTTAGTATTAATAATAATGATAAATAAAGTTAAACTTACTTATTTCATACGTTATCTATTTTTGGTTAATATTAATAATAATAATAAAAAAGTGAAACTGTTACTTATTTCATACATCATCTATTTTTTGTTAATATTAATAATAATAATAATAAATAAAGTGAAACTGTTATTTATTTCATACATCATCCATTTTTAGTTAGTATTAATAATAATAATAAATAAAGTTAAACTGTTACTTATTTCATACATCATCTATTTTTAGTTAGTATTAATAATAATAATAAATAAAGTTAAACTTACTTATTTCATACATCATTTATTTTTAGTTAATATTAATAATAATGATAAATAATGTGAAACTGATACTTATTTCATACGTTATCTATTTTTGGTTAATATTAATAATAATAATAAATAAAGTGAAACTGTTACTTATTTCATACATCATCTATTTTTAGTTAGTATTAATAATAATAATAAATAAAGTGAAACTGTTACTTATTTCATACATCATCTATTTTTAGTTAGTATTAATAATAATAATAAATAAAGTTAAACTTACTTATTTCATACATCATCTATTTTAAGTTAATAATAATAATAATAAATAAAGTGAAACTGTTACTTATTTCATACATCATCTATTTTTAGTTAATATTAATAATAATAATAAATAAAGTGAAACTGTTACTTATTTCATACATCATCTATTTTTAGTTAGTATTAATAATAATAATAAATAAAGTTAAACTTACTTATTTCATACATCATCTATTTTAAGTTAATAATAATAATAATAATAAATAAAGTGAAACTGTTACTTATTTCATACATCATTTATTTTTAGTTAATATTAATAATAATGATAAATAATGTGAAACTGATACTTATTTCATACGTTATCTATTTTTGGTTAATATTAATAATAATAATAAAAAAGTTAAACTGTTACTTATTTCATACATCATCTATTTTTGTTAATATTAATAATAATAATAAAATGAACTGAAAAAGGAAACTGCCGTATTATAAGTACTTGCCGGAAGCCGTGCTCGAAAATGACCGCGTCAGGCTCTACTGGGACCGGGCCATCATCACAGACAGGACTATTCTTGCGAATAAGCCTGATATTGTGCTGATGGACCGGGCACAGTCAAGGATATTTTTGGTCGACATTACCATTCCTTATGACGAGAACCTCGTGAAAGCCGAAACAGATAAGAAGATAATAGCCGATTTAGAAGATGTTTTCTTCCTCGCACGACTTCCTTGTGGAATCGATTACCATCAGCGATTTTTCCGGACCGATACGACTTAGGGACCTTCAAGAAAAGAGCGTACTCCTTTTTAAAAGGCCGGCAACGCATCTGCAATTCCCTCCCTGGTGTTGCAGTTGTTCATGGGTGGCGGTAGTCACTTACCATCACGTGAGCCGCATGCTCGTTTGCCCCCTCTCCTATAAAAAAAAAGATAAGTGGACAAAATATCTGGACCTGGCTCACGAGGTGACCGACATGTGGGGTGGTCTGCCGGCCGAAATTATTCCTGTGGTCGTTTCTGCGAACGGGTTAACCCCAGTCAGCCTCTCGGGTCATCTGAGGCGACTGGGACTCCGAGACGGATCGCTCCAAGCTCAAATGCAGAAGGCGGTGCTCCTCGATACCTCCCGCATCGTCCGCCGGTTTCTTTCCCTTTCCCCCTAACCCTCGGCCGTTTGGTCTCCCCTGCCGAGGGCTTCCATCTGGTTGGGTTTTTATATATTTATGTAATTTTTATGTACTTATTTTATTTTATTGATATTTATGTAAGTTTATCATTTTCATTTTCAATTATATATTTATACAGCCCAACCAGATGAGAAAACTATACAAATACCCCATAATAATAATAAATAAAGTGAAACTGTTACTTATTTCATACATCATCTATTTTTAGTTAGTATTAATAATAATAATAAATAAAGTTAAACTTACTTATTTCATACGTTATCTATTTTTGGTTAATATTAATAATAATAATAAAAAAGTGAAACTGTTACTTATTTCATACATCATCTATTTTTAGTTAATATTAATAATAATAATGAATAAAGTGAAACTGTTACTTATTTCATACATCATCTATTTTTAGTTAGTATTAATAATAATAATAAATAAAGTTAAACTTACTTATTTCATACATCATCTATTTTTAGTTAATATTAATAATAATAATAAATAAAGTGAAACTGTTACTTATTTCATACATCATCTATTTTTAGTTAGTATTAATAATAATAATAAATAAAGTTAAACTTACTTATT
Source organism: Parnassius glacialis (assembly GCA_033319125.1). Lineage (NCBI taxonomy): Eukaryota > Metazoa > Arthropoda > Insecta > Lepidoptera > Papilionidae > Parnassius > Parnassius glacialis. Next base: position 18,526,845 of record JAVANC010000008.1, read on the forward strand.
TCATACATCATCTATTTTTAGTTAATATTAATAATAATAATAAATAAAGTGAAACTGTTACTTATTTCATACATCATCTATTTTTAGTTAGTATTAATAATAATGATAAATAAAGTTAAACTTACTTATTTCATACATCATCTATTTTTAGTTAATATTAATAATAATAATAAATAAAGTGAAACTGTTACTTATTTCATACATCATTTATTTTTAGTGAATATTAATAATAATGATAAATAATGTGAAACTGATACTTATTTCATACATCATCTATTTTTTGTTAATATTAATAATAATAAATAAAGTGAAACTGTTACTTATTTCATACATCTATTTTAGGTAATATTAATAATAATAATAAGTAAAGTGAAACTTACTTATTTCATACATCATCTGTTTTTTATAGATGAGCCGTGGGATACTCATCCTAATTTACCAGTCCGGTAGTTGTGGTATTGTATACGGGTATGCAACCCCGGCTTCCCTAGCTATTACTGTCCTATCCCTTGCCCTCCTGAACGGTAATATCCTACATTTCCTATTTCCTACCCTAACTTACCTTGCTCTTCCTTTTCACACCACCTATCCTTCCCCTTTTCCTAATCCTACCCTCCCCGCCAATCCAACGTCTGCCGCGCGGATGGATGCATGGCTAGGGGCAAGCCTAGTCGTTAGCGTGCCATCCTGCCCTGGGACCGGGCGTCCCCAGAATTAGGCTAGCCTTACCCTGGCATGCGGGCTCTGCTAGGGGGGGGGGGGGGTTGGAACAAACCTTTCCTTCGCTAAAAGCGGCCCACGGAGAGCCGCTTCGCTACGTTGAATGTAAGAGGAGGAATGAATGGTAAGATTGATGAAGTACGTCAGATGATGGATGAACGATGCATTGACATTCTGTGCGTCAACGAAACCAAGAGGAAAGGATGTTGACACAACGTTTCATGGCCCCTACACGGCATACTGGTCGGGAGTCCCCCAAACCAGCCGAGGCTGTCAGGGAGTTGGTTTGATTCTTTCATCTCGAATGGTTGAATGTGTGATGGAGCATGAATGTGTAAGGCCAAGACTCCTCTGGATTAGGTTAAAAGTCGGACTCACTCGCTTGTTTATCCTTGGGGTCTATGCACCGATGGATCTACGTGGAGGTGGGTCATTAAAATCCCAACAAGAGAAAGAGGAATTTTGGGACAGCATGAGAGAGGTCTTGAATAAATGCGGAGAAAATGACCACAAAAAGATCCATTTGTATACAAGAAATGAGGGTGAGTCTAGAAGTATGATTGATTTTGTAATTGTGGATGAAAGCCTGAGGAAGAAAGTACTAGACACTCGGGCATACCGAGGTGTAGGCCTTGACACAGACCACTTCCTGGTCATAGCCCGAATGCATGGCCTCTTTAAACGGTGGCGACACCGAGGGGCCGAGCCCACGAGTGTTCAAGTGGAAAATCTACAAGAAAAAGAAAAGAAAGATGAGTATGTAGAGAAACTGAAAAAAAGTTTTAAAGGCATAGAAGAGATAGGTGCGACTGAAGATTTGTGGGAGACATTTAAGAAAGGGGTCATGAATGTTGCTATTGAAGTATGCAGGGTAGCTTAAAGAAAGAAAGGAAGAAAGAAGTATAACATGTGGATGGATAAAGATGTACAAAGGGTTGTGCAAGAAAAAAAGAAAGCGTGGTTGGATTGTTTAGCAACAAAAGCTAGCCAAAAAGTTAAAAGGCAACGCATGACGAGATAAAGGAAGCAAGAACGAAGTATAAAAGATTGAAAACAGCAGCAAAAGAAGTTGTGTCTAGAAAGAAAGAAGAAACTAAGGATGATTTCGATAGGAGGCTCACTGAAGATTTCCAGTCAAACATTAAGTTTTTCTGGAAATCCATCAAAACAGCCATAGGAAAAACTTCTACCTCGGAGCTGAGTACAATCAGGAGTCAAGATGGCTGCATTATAAAAGGAGAAGAATGTGTGTTAAAGAGATGGAAAGAGTATTTTGAAAGTCTGTTTGAAAGAGAGAAAGTGCAGGTACAGCATCCGGCACCTTCCATAGAAACTAATATAAATGTTGATGAAAGTGAGATAAGCATGTATGAAATAGTGAAAACGTTGAAAAGAATGACAGTAGGTAAGGCTGCAGGGTATAACAGGATTACCGTCGAGATGCTGAGGGCTGGACAGGGCATAGTGGCTAGTCAGCTGTACCGCCTTTTCAATTTGTGCTGGCGAAATGGGCAAGTACCAGGAGACTGGTGCAAAGCCGTAATCGTGCCTTTGTATAAGGGAAAAGAGTCACGGCAGGACTGCATAAATTACCGCGGTATAAGCCTTCTCAGCGTCGTAGGTAAACTGTATGCGAGTGTTGATTGAAATGGTTGTGAATGAAACAGACGAAAAAGTATGGGATGCACAAGTGAGATTTAGAAAGGGAATAGGATGTACGGATTAGGTATTTTCCTTGCAGTGGATAGCCGAAAAGCGTTTGGCTAAAAACACACAAAAGGCCTACGATAGAGTGGTGAGGAATGACTTGTGGTCAGCACTGTCCGTGAACGGTGTGAGCAGTATCCTCGTACGAGCATTGCAATCTCTTTATAGGGATTCTTATAGGGGAACAGGTGAAAGAGTTTGTGTATATGGGTTCAAAGTTTACAAGAGATGGAAAGTGTGAGAGTGATATCGAAAAAAGAGTGAATGCAGGAAACATGGTGAAGGAAGCTTTGCACTCCTTTATGAGCAGTCGGAAGGTGTCAAACATGGCTCGTTTGGCTGTACATGAGGGAATGTTGGTTCCGACACTCATGTACGGAAGTGAAAGTTGGCAGAAGAAACACGAAAGCAGAATAAATGCAGTTGAGATGAGAGCGTTAAGAAGTATGATTGGAGTTAAAATGAGTGACAGGATAAGAGATAGTGAGATAAGGAAACATTGTGGTCTGAAAGAAGATGTAGTGACAAAAATTGAGAAAGGTATATTGATATGGTTTGGCCACGTCGAGAGAATGAATGAAGAACGATTGACGAAAAAAGTGTATAAGGTGAGTGTGAATGAAAGTGCTGGAAAGTCTATTTTTATTATTATTATTTCTATTCTGTGAGAGCGTGGTCCTTCCCGGTGGAGCTGACCCATTCGTGTTACAACTATACTACTAATATAGCTACAGCATGGCTGTACCACGTATATATTTTTTTGTTCGGTATTTTTTTTATAGGATAAGGGTGACAAACGAGCACACAGTCCACCTGATGGTAAGTGGTTGCTGCGGCCCATAGATATCTACATCTATCCTCTATTCCAAATCAAAATGTAGATGCGTTGTCACCCGCGAGGACTAAGATGGAATGCCTCATTTCCAGTAAAAAGGGCCTCCGGCCACCTGCACTCACCAAGCGAAACGCAGAAGTAAACCTCTACTTCACGCTGGTTTTCTGTGAGGTCGTGGTACCACCCCGGTTCGAGCCGGCCCATCCGTGCGACAGCAAAAGCTGCCGCGTGGCTCTACCACTGTTATAGTTAGTTGTAGTATAGTTGTAGTATAGGTATAGTTGATACCAGTTATGTAGCTGTAGGATTTTTACGTGACAGACCCATGGTCTTCACGTAAAAAATCTATAATATAAGTTATGTCATCATGTCCAGCAATGGGCCGATCCTGGCTGGTAACAAACGCAAAGCCTATATTACCGAATCACTATGATGAGACATACTTTGTCCCTCTTTTAATAATTATTCTAGACTAGCGATCCGCCCCGGCTTCGCACGGGAAATTTCTGGATCTCGACAACAGCGCCACCTACCGGGTCCAATAGTGAATATAAACCATGGACCCACTCAAATACACACAAAAAATTACATCACACTCGGTTCAGCCGTGTATTAGTTTTAGCGAGACTAACGGACAGCAATTGATTTTTATATCTATACTAATCTATACTAATATAATAAAGCGGAAGAGTTTTTTTTGTTTTTTTTTTTGTTTGTTTAAACGCGCTAATCTCTGGAACTACCAGTCCGATTTGAAAATATCTTTTTGTATATTATAGCCAGATTCATGTGGAATAGTATAGGCTATCTAGTGTTAAGCTATATCCCTCAACTAGCCTAAAATATGGATATTTGTTAAGCAAGTCAGAAGAAAAAGCACTCCCGAAATGATTTATCCGCGTACGCTGGTGTTATCGTCAGGGATACGTAAATACAATGTTTTAGAAAAATATAGATCTTAACTCCGTCTAAAAAAAAGTCTGCGATACCATATGTCTATTTCTTATACATATGCCATAATTAGGTATTTTATGACAAAAAAATATTGAAAATTAATAAAGTGATTTATGAGCGTTATTATTAGGCATGGCCTATTTATCCTTACGAACGAAAGTTACTTTATCATCAAGACAGTTTTATGAAGATAAACTTTGTTCTTTATACCATGTTATTTGGACGCATAGTTTAAGAGATAATGTAAAATTAAAATAATTCAATACTTGGCAGGGCGCGCGAACGACACATAAAACCTAGCCGCCCGGTGAGAACTGCGAGAACCGACCAACCAACCGATCAACCGGGACGGGGAGAGAAAGTGAATAAAACTTAACTTCGCTCTACATCATACATAATATGCCGACAGATAAAAGTACTCCATTAATTATACCAATTTTTCTATCCAATGCTATCAAATAAAATATTTAATTGCAATTATAAAATGCTTGAACTAGGTCATGTCGCGCACCTCCAACACGTGATGACGCGGGTGAAACCGTGGGGCACAGCTATATAGTAATAAAAGGTACGGACTAGTAAAAACTGTCCATTTTATTCTATCGCAGAACTCATAGTAAACCTAGTTCGACGAGCCCTCTTTGTTCGTCCCACCCGGCGCTATCTCTGTCTCTCTCTATCGTACTTTTTTAATAAGCCATAAACCATAATGGCGAATCATAATTATCACAATCGCCACTGGCAATAAGGAATGGTTATTTAATATGCTCCAAGATCAAAAACTGTATAATTGTACTACGAGTATATAATGTAATTATACTTTTTTTATTATTTACTCTCAGTTGCATCGCAGTGGCAATTAAGCTTGTACTTTCGAATTGAGTTGTCAATAAAGAAAACCACTAATTGAGATATTGACTTCCACATTTAAATACGACCGTCTCTTTTAGTGTTTGCAGTAGTCAGAGAATGGAGTAATTTTTATAATTCGATTTAAAGGGACGCACTCTTCTTCTCAATTATATTCGATTTATATATTCGACTATAACCCGACTTTAATCGTCATTTGATCATGTAACTTTTGATGAAAATACTTGATAATCAGTAACCTACATATTTGAAAGGAAAACTTTAAAAACGTTGTGATTTGAAACTCGATGATACAAACAGTGACACTAAAAGAGACAAAAAGATTTTTGCCTGCGAGATAATGAGATAGAATATTATATAATATAATATTCAATTATTCGTGTTTAGGCCATCTAGCGTCTATTCTTCGTACCATCTTGAGAGTCGATCAAGTTTTGTTCAATATATTATATTAAATAAATCATTTGCCGTGAAATATTTTTATTTTATATTTCATTTCATTTGATGGTTTCACTTCTGTATGAACTGCACACGTGGCGTGTTTTTATAGAATTATGTGTAACAAATGAGCACACATTCCACCTGATGATAAGTGAATGCAGTGGCCCATAGACCAACAGTTACGTACAAGTATATGATGCGCCCTCTTCTCCCAAAAGAGGGTCGCTTACGATCCGACAAAGCGGCTTAATCAGCCAATTGCCTTAGGCTCCCGGTTAGGTTAGACACAGTGAGTCCCACATAACCACGACAGACCGGCTGTCGTGGTATGCATAAAGCATTTAACGCCTCCTCGCGTATCGGGGTAGCCCATTTTACAATTGCTTCTGGGCGCAAAAAAAAACAAGTATACGTTGTCATATGAAGACTGAAATGTTTTCTCGCCAGTAAAAAGGGTCTTTTTCTTAACGGTTATTATCACTCAACATTTCAAACACGTTACGCTGCGTATACTGAAACAAAAGAAGAAAAGACATCTTTCTTTCTTTACTGCTATTTCAAGCTGGAGTTCCTTCATTAGACGAATCGATTTATCACGCTGGCTCTTTCTTACCCACCATTAATTAGATAAGTACTTCCCTGTGGTATATTTTATGGCCATCTACCAACTATTAAATTGATAATCACGAAGTACAGGCCCGAAAAATTCTTAGACAAACAATTTAAAATTAAATTTAAATTTGAAAATAAGTCCATACGCGTGTCGTAGCCTTAACATCGTAAAATTCATAATGGTCGTATGTTTATATTAAGAATTGCATCTCAACCCGGATTTAAAACTTTGAATTTAGTAAATTGATCATAAAACAAGCGGAATTGTTGCCCCCGGGCGCCCATTTTGCCTTTTATTGCCCATCGCGTGTACAGTTGTGTTGTAATTATCATTTCGCGGTAAACTCATATAGAATTTGTCTTTATGCTGTTTTAATTCGATCGCATTACCCGCACGTACAGCTAATTGCATTAATAAAACTTTCTGTCTGTGTTGTATTGAGAATCCCTTAAATCGACGCAATTATGTCATTGAAAATTAAATATAATGAAGTACGTTCCCATTAATTTCATTTCACACTCAATTTATTAATTAATGCATTTAAGGTTATTTTTACTACTTATTTTTTAGTTATAAGGACAGCATTATATTCCTTCGATTCCGACAATTAGAAAAATTTGCATTTCTTAATTTTAAAAGCGAGTGACGATCTGGTTAGTTAGTCAATGGATGAACCATCAGGACCATGCTTTATGGCGATTACGACGATGATGATTCTAACCGTGCTAGTCAAGGGATACTCACTCACCTATACCTATTCAGGTCATAAATTCTGTCACATGTTTAATATAAAATAATTGAAACAAGTTTATTCATTATGTAACCATTTATACACCAAAATAAACTTAACAAAACATAGATTCTTATGACACTAAAGATTATTCAAAATGACCTCCGTGATTTTGAATACAGGCCTTCAATCTGCGCGGCCAGTCGTCTATCGCAGCACGAACGAGGTCCATGTCAATATCGGCGGCTGCCTTAATCAAGGATGTCTTGAGTGACTCCAAATTGGGATGAGGCTTTGAGCACGCCTTTTCCTCCAAGTGTTGCCATATCTTGTAATCTAACGGATTCAAATCTGGACTGGAGGAGGGCCAGTCTTCGTGCCGTATGAAGTCGATTTCACGCACCGCCAGCCAGTCTTGTGTGCTCTTCGCTCTATGAGCTGGCGCCGAATCTTGTTGGATTACCCAGTGCCTGTTATTGAACATGGTATGAGAAACAGGTTCCACAAGACTCGTCAGGACTGTATTTTGATACACAACTGCATTCGTTTTTACACCTTAATCACAAAAATGTACCTCTGTTAAGCCCCAATAAGAAACTCCCAACCATACCATGAGCGAAGATGGAAAATGACCTCGTTGGACACGCGGAATAAGGTTGCTCGCTTCTTCACTACTGTGTGCGTACACCTTATCATTTTGTTTGTTGTAGCTCTCTTCTACGGTAAAATTTCTTTCATCCGAAAAAAGAATTTCCCGATATTTTTTTCCCGCGTACCGCTTCAACAAAGCGCGGCATCTCTTCAGTCTCAGGTCCATTAGACGAGCATTTAACACCCTTTTCACCATGGTTCTGCTTAACCCCATCTGAAGGGCCAACAGTTTCTGCTTACGTTTGGGATTTCTTTGAATTCGCGCCTTCACAACTTTTATCGCTGCTGGAGTCCTAACAGACCGAGGGTGACCACTTCTTGACCTGTCATCTACACTAGAGTCTTCATTGTATCGTTTGATGGTACGATAAACGAATCTTTTGGTTATATTCAAATTTTTCAGTATGTCAAAAATTTGAATTGGCGCGTAACCGCAACGATGCAACGCAATAACTGCAACATGGTCTTCTTTAAGCGTCCACTCCATATTTAAAAATGAGTAAAATTCTAAAAAGTATACAGTTTTATTTTCATGAACAATTCGAAATTCGAATTCAATAAACTTTTTTGTGGCCAGCATTCTAAAAGAAAAGTTTTTACTTTGTGACAATACTTATGACCTGACTGTGTATATGTCATAAAACGCGAGCAAATCGAGTTCTGATTTACCACGTGCTTAATAGCGAAGGAAAACTGACGAATACTTTATCTGAGATATTTTTTTTAATATTCCAGGTATGCAGATTTTTGTGCAACATTGATGTATCTACCTCGGCAGTCTATCTTAAGACAGCCCTCAGCAGCCTCAACAATGGGAGCAAGAAACAATGGGATCACGAAAACCTATAAGTGTTTTAACATCGCCACGCTACAACACAACGCTAGGTTTTAAGAATAATGCCGTGGGTGTCGTAAAAGGCGAAAGAGGAAACAAACCAGGAGGAAGCATCGTCTTCTTAATAACAACTAAACAATTAAAAACTGCAGTTGCACAAATAACCTCTATGATCCAATCTATGACAGAGGCCAATGGTTAGCTGTGAACTCTTGAACGGGTGTAACAATTACGGTAGCGGTAAACTAATTGGGCTCTAGACCAAGGCAGCAGAGTTTTGAAAGCCATAAATATATTTTTTATATATTTTTATTTATTTATTTTATTTTGTTATAACAGCCCAAGGTGCCTTCGAGCCTAAATTCGCCACTGCAATTATAAACCTAGTTGCAGTGTATAACAGAAGGATTTGTAGTGTGAATATCATTGCCAAATTTTTACAAAAAAAAACTTGTTATGTCGAGTGCGCAGTAAAACGGTAACGATGTTGGAATCACGTAAAAGTCCACGGCTGGCCTTGATTAGCAATCGAAGAACCAGACGTCTCGCCTCTTTGACGTCGATCCCTGCCGCCGGTCTGGATCTCCCATGGAGTCATGGATCTATATTTTACGCCGGCCGTATATGCGAAGGTTTTACCGCCATCTATCGGAAGCAATAAGATCTTTTTGGCATAATCCATAGTCACCTATTACGTAAACCAGGGTCGACATGCCGATAAGGCAAAGGCCATTCTGGAGTGGCAGCCTTTTACTGGCAAGTGCAGTGTTGGGCAACCTCCACTACTTTTAGTAACGACTAACGACCCATTGAAACCTGCAGGAAGATCATGGATGCAGTTTACCATGCTTTGTGGTAATCAATGGGGGAAGCTTATGTTTGCCTATGTATTTGTGATGTACTGTAATGATATTTTTATGAAATTTCCTTCAACTGCACATGCAATGACCTATCCATGAATACAATAATACTAAGAAGTTAACAATGCTAATGTTTCGCCATTTTTTTGTATTATAATGTTTTATCGTAATGCTCAATGTTATTAGGTCCGAAGAAGAAGCAAATCGACTCAGTATGACTTTAATACAGTTGAATCCATGAATGTGTGGGACTGTGAGACTGTTGTTACTTTACGTGTTACTTTTTTAATTTACGTATATAAAACTTATACTTGTATAAACATGACTAACCCTTTCTAAGTTTCACAGATAGGGGATGGAATGAGAATTAATAGTACAAGGGTATCCGTTCTCTGCTCAAAGCCAGATCGGCTTTGAACAGAGAACCCAGGGACGTAACATCAAAAATATGCATCATTAAAAACCATATTTCACGCTAATTATAAAACGTCAAGAATTGAATCAATTACTCAAGCACGCCGGTCCGAAATCGACGATCGACCTTTTTTCTAGCAAATAACAATAAATAATGTCACACAGCAGGTGAGGAAAGGTCTTTTTGTACGTTTGTGCGTCCCGAGGCAGAAAAAGAGCACACTTTACGTCTTGTGATTTTGGTCACTGTTATCTTATAACAAAATATAGTCTTCTATGGAGTAGCGTGAAATAGTTCATTTATGTAATTACGAAGAGCAGATATTTTATTTCTTAATATTATTAATTTTGTGCGTATTATTAACTTACCAATTATTTTTTTTAAACGCACCCGAAATTGTAAATATAAAACTAAATCATATTCCTTATAATATTCAAGTGACATACAAGTGGTAAAATTAAAAGTTTTGTACAACCGACTTCAATATAAATAAAATGAGAACATCATCAAGGAGTCGAAGTCAATTAATTAAATAAGCATTATTACAGATAACTCAAAAACTACTGGTCAGATCTTGATCAAATTTATATGGGACCACATGAGAAGCATCAGCTTTCAAATAAAGAACAAATCATCAAAATCGGTTCACCTAGAAAAAAGTCCTAGTAGCAAGTAGTTGTACTAACCTATACTGACTGTAGCAGCGGATCCACGTGGCTCAGGCGAGCTGTTCAAACTGTTGTGCAGACAAAAGTCTATGTGAGCGATGTCGTTCACTCGGTACAGACAAACCAGTTCTTCTTTAGATTTCTGATTCAGTAGCTTATAATTCGTTGGCGATAAGTTGACTCCAACAAGTCCGAAAATACGCACGCACAATCACGCAGCACAAACTGAATCTATGCCGCGTGGACCTGCCATTAGCAGAAAGGGAGCGAGCTAGTATTTGTTCAATTAGAAATGTTGCGCAATTGAATCTGACGGTAAAAACATCTCTAAGCACTTACCACTCAGGGATCAGGTATAAGAGGTTTTTTAGAGATTTTTTTGGTAGCGACGCGAACGCGAGGTCGTTAAGTGAAAAAGGACCTGTTTCGGCGCTTTTGTGCCCAAATGTCGAAATCCGGACGGTAGCCGGCTCACGATACAACATATTATCGGACTAATTAATCGTTATGTTTTTTCACGGGCGAATTTGGACCAGGCGACCAAAAACATTGGTGGGAGGAGGAGGGTCTTTGTTAATTCTTACTTGCGTATAGCAAGCAAAACGAGCTGTATGCCTCTTTTGTACCAAGTCAAATCGTCCCATAGGTAGCGTTAACATTGTGTAAGGGAGTAAACACCATGATTATAGTGCACTTAGCTTATTTATTATTTGTTTATTTACTAACATTTCCAAAAAACATTACATAATTTTATAACTTCTCCAAACTGTAAAGGCAGTTTGTTGGCGAATAAATGAACTCTTATATCCTATTACACAATTAAATAAGTACCTACACCACCCACATAATATAGCAAACAAACAGAAATTCTAAATATAAAGAATTTTATTTCTATATTTGGTTAATTTTAATATAACATCCCACCCACATAACGTTGCAACCAAATAGAGATTCTAAATATTACCCGTATATATTTTTCAAATATTAAAAACGAATATCAATTTTACAAATTGTCAAAAACGATATCATGTATCTTCTATTTTATTTAAAAAGTAATTCTTAAGTTTCTATTTATTTGTAAATTTACAATCAGGTCTACCTTGCCTTACCCAGTCTATTTCATTAAAAAAGCTTTGGTATTAAATATTTTGTACATCTTTTACCATAGTAGTTTTTAACACTAGGCTCAACTAATTTGCCTTCTCTAACTTTCCTGGTTCTATATTTATTATCCACTTTTTCTTTATAATGATTTTTATTAATGTTTTCTAAAACTAATAACATGCTAACTTTGTATTCTACCGGCAAAATTTTACAAATTGAGAATAATTTATTATAATCTTTCTTACAATTTTCTTTAACTTTTTCATTTACAAGATATTTTAGATATCATGTCTGCAAATGTTTAATGTTCTTTACATAAGAAGCAAAAGTGCGACCGTACACACCAAGTCCATAACCTATGACGCAATCCACCAAAGCATACATAGTATGGAAGGTATAATTTTTTTTTTCAAAATGTGGTTTAAATAATGAAATTTACCTAATATCGCCGACAGTCTTGTACATACATTTAAAAATGAGTCAGAAAACTGGCTTATAGTGGATATAATTCATCTAAAATCACTGAACTTAATTTAGGTAAAGAGATGACAATAGGCTGGTGACGGGGAGCATTACCTATAACAGAGGAAATGATGATATTCTTTATGCAAAATAAGGATGACAAACAAGCACACAGTGGATGATCATCTGATGGTAATTGGGTGCTGTAGACCATTGACATATATCCTCGAATAAGAATTTAAATGTTGATGCGTTGTCACCCCTGAGTACTATTAAAAAATACCTCATCTCCAGTAAAGTGTCTCCGTTTCTCTACACTAACCATACTAAGCACAGCAGCGTTGAGCTGCTATTTCACGCTGGTATTCTGTAAGAGTGTGGTACTTACAATTAAAGCATGGCTTTACCACGTTAATCAAATCAACCACAAAACAAGTTCATTCGACACTAAATAACATTATGAGTATCTACCTGATTGAGTTTTCATCAGGTAATTGTAGATTTTTAACAAAATATCGACTCTTCAGCTATTCACGTATTAATTTTCAACAATTTTAATTTAATAGATTTTCACGTAAATAACTCCTAGTTCTATTAATTATCTAATAAAATATTATTAGCACTACCACGTTTGTGTGGTTATTTCTTTATCATCTCTTGTATTTGAAAATTAAAAGGAGTTTTTATTTAATTAACGTTTTAGTAAGTAATACGTGTGTTATTCTCTAAATTCGTCGTAGGTCGTCAGGTCGAAATTCGAGATGATTCATCTTTTCTATTTGGTTAGTTAATTTTTGCGTACCCACGGGACATGTCTTTGGACGCCCAAGAGGCACGTGGGGTGATAATTTATACGAATTGAGAGACCAGCTGGAGCGTAATACGGTTGCAGCACTGACGGTAGGCTCAACCGGAATCACGATCGCACAGATTACTAGTGGGTTTACTTGGCGGGAGTTAGCACAATAATACTGTTGTGTTTTATACGGGAACCGAAGGCCCGTCATTTCATCTTAGAATCTAAGATAAAATGTATGGGTCACTGGGCCACAGCTTACTAACCACCAGGTTGACTGCGTGCCTGTTTATCACCCTTATTCTTCTTCTATCTGGAGCTGTGCTTAAATTTGATCTTATCACTAGTCTACTTCCTACCAAACTCTTTAATTCGCAGTATGATACAACGTCTATCTCTTTATTGGTCTACCTGTAGCTCTCTATGCCTTTATTTTCTTCGATTAAATTCTTAATGAAACTGTATTGGTATACAAGTTATTTAAGAATAACTCAAAAACTATTGGTCTGACCTTGACCTTCATATGAGACCACACAAGAAGTACCAGCTTTCAAATAAAAAAAGAATCATCGAAATCGGTTCACCCAGTAAAAAGTTGTGAGGTAACACACATAAAAAAAAGAAAAAAGATACAGTCGAATTGAGTAGTACCGTCTCTTTTTTGGAAGTCGGCAGAAAACATAGTGAGAGCCCCACCTCCGAGTATTGACTCGTGGACTGATCGCACAATTTCGTAGAAGCAACCAGAATTTTAAATGTTCTATGTATATAATGATTCTTTTTTCCAATTTTCTTTTTTCAAATTCTAGGTTCTGATTTAATTCGTGCATGGTGGTGAAGTTCAACAAGTTCGCAATGGGGTTTTTATTTTTTTTTATATAAATTATTTATTTGAAACATGTGATAATAATAATCTACATTTAGAGTCAATAATCGTACCACGACATTTCGATTAACCCAATTCTTATGTGACTAATCTAAACGAGATCGTGAATTCGTGACAATGCCGACGGCGCTTGCAACAAGCCATATCTAAAAGGGTACTCAGTTTTTAAGAAAAGTTATATCTACCTAAGTTGTTTGATTATAATTCATTACCATTTAATAGTTAAAAAATTTGATCGATAGAACCATAAGTAGTATTTTCATTTTTCTCTTAAAAGGCTTTCCAACAAATAATACAAATAACAGGTCGGGGAAAGAGTTTCTTCGTATTTTATATGCAAATTCAAAACATTTTTTTTTCAAAGTGTGCCATTTTGTTCAATAACTTGTGGCCGTTCTGTTGCTGTAGAAATCTTAGGATCTTTGATAAAAAAAATGCGACAAGTAGTTTTGACAGTCTTTTCCCCCGACCTATTACGATATTTAATATCCAGTTATTTAAACTAATACCTAGTAATACCATTAATTAAAGGTATAAGTACTCTGAATGCTTACCTGTTTTAACAAAATGCTATGATAAACTATTTAGAAATATAATAGTATTAAAATAAAAAACCGGTCAAGTGCGAGTCGGCCTTGCGCATGAAGGGTTCTGTACAATCACAGGTTTCTAGTAGCGGATCCCCTTTGATTTCTAATTTTTATTAATGGTTGTAATAGCGGCAAAAGAAATACACATTCTGTGAACATTTCAACTGTCTACCTATTACGGATCATGAGGTACAACCCGCTGACCGACAGACGGACGTAGAATACCCGTTGGTTACCTTTCGAGTACGGAACCCTAAAAAGAGTTACTGTAGTTCAGGGTCTAAGCGCTCATTGTTAATTTTACAATACGCAAGCCATGCGATTCCGATCACTGCCGGAAATATCGAGAAAACATCACGAGGAAACTTGCACGTCAGAGAAAGAAATGATTTTAAGGACTTTTGTAGTCCGCCAACACGCACTGAAGTGTATTACCGCTTAACCCTCTCAGAAACAAAACTAAGTACTAGGACGAATAAATACTGTTACTTTACGGATTGCCTAGCAGATAATTTTAATCGCTCGATGAAGCTTCAATTGTTGCTTATAAATGATATCTCTAATTCTAATGTTTTTTGAAAAAGAATAAAAAAAGAGAATAATACATGCTTACACGGATATACAGGTATGGAATTAATTACAATATTTTGTTACACTTTAGGAGTAACAAAATATTCCAGTTATTATAGTTCCTTGTGGAATCGAATACCACCAGTAATTTTTCCGGACCGATACGACTTACCTTCAAAAAAAGAGCCTACTCTTTTTTAAAAAGCCGGCAACGCATCTGCAATTCACCTGGTATTGCAGTTGTTCATGGGTGGCGGTAGTCACTTACCATCAGGTAAGCCGTATGCTCGTTTGCCCCCTGTCATATGAAAAAAACTCTGGATAGACAAACGATAGAGACAATAATTTTGTATTACGGTAGTATGGTAGTAGAATCCTTCCGTGAAACCTGTACGGTAGGTGATATCCAATAAGATATCCGTAAGATATCCTATCTCTTTCCTTGGTCTCAACTTGTCTCTATAAAATGAAATTTTCAAAATCTACTAGGTATACAAAATTTTATTCCTCATACAATAATGTCTAAAACTCCGCTGTCTCTCATGCACAGATAATTTAAAGAACACATTGTAAATATGATTTTCGGTTAAAACACAATATTTATTAAAATAACTAAGATTTTTTATCAATAGAAAAATATAGGATAGATTATTATCCTGGTATTAACAGATTACTAGCGCCATCTGTTAGCAAGTATGTTACAACTTTTAATTTATTTATTAAAACGAAAAACGAATATTCCTATAAAATATTTGCTCAGACTCTGAATATAAAGTCTTTATTCTAGGTTTCACTATCAATTTCTTTTTAACGTGTATATTCGTATGTGTTTTAATTTAATGAACATACATACTTAAATCAGTGACGGGTAACAGCAGCAAAGGTGCGAAAGGTCAGGAACTGCGATCGTAAATTCGCCTACCAAGCAGACAAATTCTCCCCACATTGGGAGAAACCCTTATAGGCTGTGGGCTCCAATAGGCTAAAGAAGAAGATGACGATGTTACGAACACAGATCGATGATGACGATCAGCGCTAAAGTGCGAGAGGTCCAGTACAACGATCTCCAATCTACCTCCCAAGCAAACAACACCAACGCCACATTATGGCAAATCTAATGACGACGTTCCACCGTTTTCTCTCTTTACTCACCAGCGATCCGTAGCGAAGAAACTTGCGTTTTACTGATAAAACTCTTGCTGACCTATTTTTTCGTTAAGCTTAGAGCTGTGGAAGCTCAGAGGCTAACACCCGTTGTAAATACAGTACCTACGCAAGCCGCATCTAACCGGGGTTGTTTGGTTGGGGACGGGTTGGTATCACTAAAATTGTAAATTGAAAACTGAATCTCTGAAAATTAAAAAAAAATCTTTCGAAGACATTGCAAGTTCGCCAACAATTCACACACTTCGTTGCCCTAAAACCCTGAAATGAAAGGAGGCTTGTGCTTCCTGTTAACTTTAATAACATTATATTATTGCTATACTTCTAAATTAAATAAATATCTTACACACTTTCAATATACAGAAAGATTTTTTTTTTAAATACGAACTATATTGTAAAATTTGACAAAGAAACATTCTAACAGCAGCCTAAAATGCATTTCGTTTTCCCATCTTATAAAAAAGTTAGGAACAGCGTCGCTCGCTCGGCGTTGACAAAACATGATTAATGACGCCAATAAAAATTCATTCTCATTATTAATTCTAATAAATATGATCTCTTTGTATTCTTTTTTATTTGGGGAAAAATATGAAGAATGCGGCAGGCAACGCTGGAGGGCTTTTTTTATGTAATTTATGTCGAACCCCGTAGATTAGCCACACTCGAAGATGTTACCCAATTTAAGAATTAGGAAGTTGTAGTTCTTGTGCTATTATTTCTTCTATAGTTGTAGTAAGCGTAGTATTAGTGGTCTCGTTGTGAAATCATTAATATTACATACGTGCGAAATATGAAGCGAAAAATTGCCAGGATATTCTAATGACTTTTAACATAATAGAATCCATTATATTAAAGTTGGTATAAAATGGTGTTGGGATTAGTGCTGCTGGGATTAGTGGTGACGGGGATAGTGCATGCAATTGAGGGAGGGCGGGAGATGCTATTCAAAGTAGGTAAAACATCATTTCATTTCCTTGAGCAGATGTAGGCAAAATAATTTTTACCAACTTTAATTTCAAAATATGTCATACTTTGAATGATTTGCTCCCAATTAATTTAGGGAGTGTTTGCTGCGGCATCGCTATGCAGTCTATGTTCAGTCGCGGGTTCTTTTCTGTCGTGTTATCTTTTATTCATTTCTGTATGGTTAGTTATCGCCCTATCTATTTTTACCGCTAAACTACAGTACATTCACTGTTGCGTTTTATTTTGAAGTTTATGTGAATAATTTTTTACGAGAAGGTAGGTGCTCATTTGCCCCCTAATCTTTAAAAATCTCACGCTTTGAAGATGGAATTGTGATCGCATTACCGGACGTTTCGCGCAAACCACGCCGTCGCGTCGCGATGACTGAGTATGGTGAGATCTGGTGTAATATCGAATACGACAATCCTGGAATTTTCTCTACTCAACTTCTTACATAGCATGGAGGGAATAATTGACTCTCTTACTTTGCTGCTCACACAATCAAAATTCACAATTTTCTTTTTATACATGTGCGTGTGAGTGTGTGTGCTCGTAACTAAATTAAAATTAATCCTAAATGGCTTTTCCATTTTGATAATATTTTACAGTATTCTAATGGGACCATCTGGATGGCTTATAGCTATAGTTGGACACGGTAGATAACACTGTTGTCTGTATCCAGAATTCGCCCGTCCGATACCGGAGCGGATCGCTTGGAATATGTAACGTGATGGAGAATCCATCATCCCATTTCGTGTCGTAGATATTGTAAAATGCTACTCTAGTAAATTCCAGAAAAACTATATGATCTCCAATAGTGATCAGTGTATCATGAAGACACCCGGTAACCGTTTACTGGGGACGGGAGCAATGTCAAATGAGCGAGAAATCTGATCTGCAAGCATTTGTCCCACTGCCAAGCGTTGCGATTAGTTGTACCTACGTTACAACATTACTTCACTTAGGCCTTATTAAATTTTTTCTGAATTAAGCTTAGTTTTCTTCTATAACTTTGAAATTAGAATATCAATCACCTAGCCCCTCATATGACCATGGATGCTTGAAACGTCGGGAATCAAAAATAAGTAAAATTCAACGCGATAAAAACACTAAAACTAGTTGTATTCGAATTGTCGTTTTCATCTTACAGTAAATAGCTTATCGAAGAATTCGAAAAAATTGTTATGCCTTATTTTTCTAATAAAATTGAAGTGATAAACGAACGTACAGTCCACATGATGGTGAGTGACTTCTGCAATCGATGGGCACGTGCAAGCAACATCAAAGATAACTACAGATCGGTTGTCACCTCTGAGGACTAAGATGGAATGTCTTACAGCCTGTAAATAAACTAACCCTCTATACCCTTCAACCCGGAACACACCTTAAAAAACGAAATCCTCTTTTGTTTTTGTTTCTCGAAAGTTTTACGCGTAAACTGGACTGACGAATTAATTAATGCACTCGGTCTGGTAATGATGCTTCTTTCACCGTATTATCCTCGTTATTTTGGGTTTGGCATTTAAGAAAAAGCTTTCGCCATGAGTCGCTGTCTAAAAATTTCTGAACACAATGATATAGAGACAGATGAAGCTAGATGAAGCAGATGAAGCAGATGAAGCAGAATATAGAGAATAGTGGCTTGGTATGGGTTGCTACCGCCCTGGACCGCTAGAGTCAAAATGATATTCTTTTACCGTTAGTCAATTAAACTTTTACTGGAAATGAGGCATTCCATCTTAGTCCTCACGGGTGACAACGCATCTACATTTTGATTTGTAATAGAGGATTGATGTAGATGTCTATGGGCCACAGCAACCACTTACCATCAGGTGGACTGTGTGCTCGTTTGTCACCCTTATCCTATAAAAAAAAAATTGTAAAATACACTCAACTTCTATGATAATCTGTATGTTCCCGTAAATCCATATCATATATCATAAAATAATACCTTTCAAATAATCCACACGAATTTCCGTTTGTGCATAACGTGGTATATAAAATGAATTAAATAACTTCACAATTTTGTCACAGTATGATTTCCATTTAATAGTTTAGGAAATAAAAATGTATATAAAAATCTGGATAATGTTATACAGGTAATTATTTTAACACTAATTTTCTCAATGGATTTCACTAGTCCTTGTTTTCCAAAAATTTCAAGTCATCGGTGTTCCTCTTCCTCGACTTCACATGCGCGAGATAAACCGTCCAGATGAAACTAGCGGCGCTGACGAAAACAATACGATTTTTCTCAGATACAAAGTAAAAATTTAAAGTTTGCGCCGTGGGCCAAAACACCGCGCCGATCTTGTACGTATCCCAAAACTTTTCCTTCACCTCCTCAACGCACGCGTTAAATGGCTTCATTTCCAACGCACTCATACCGAAGAAGAAATACGCCATCGCTACGGGCGAATATGAAATTTGCTCTATGACAGCCCGAGTGACAGCTGACCCCAGAGTTTTTCCTTTGAAGAACCTACTGGTGTATTTCATCCAATTATAAAACAACGGTGCCATGAAAAATGTACCGAAGATGCCGAACCGGGCTGCGCGTGCCCAATCGGCGTTTTCTACTGTTGTTCCGTGTTCCAAGTATTCTTGGAGCACGCTGCAAGTCGGCCAGATTACCGCATATGACACCATGCCGCGTAATAGTGGAAATTGTACGGGTAATCTCCTCACTTTAGTTAGTATCCCACTCATTGTGATTTGGCGTGTGACTTCTGAATTGACAGATGTTGCACCACAGATAAAAATACCTCTTTAGATACAAATGTCATCTTATATGTATTTCAGACTCTTCGCGCGCAGTGGCCGTGTTACCCTAAAATTTAAGGAAGTCGCAAGGAAGTCTAATTGTAAAATTTTATAATCGTTTAAACAGGATTTTACAGGATTTAATAATCGTTTAAAATAACAACATTGATAGAATATTTGACTCTTAACAAAATAAAGATAACGAGATTAAACTATTATTTTATAATTAATTGTTACTATCTTCAAATTAACATAATAAACAGTGGACTTATTAACTTGTTCGATAAGTCAAAATACAGCCGGCGACTGTATAATAAATAAAATAAAAAAAGCAAAGAATACAATCAGTTAATTGCAACCCAATTGACTAATCATGTGACGCGACCGCACGCGCTTTTATGCACCGTCACCATCTATCACAAAGAGATCGCCGAATTGATTCACTCGAGCTAAATAATCGAATAATAACAGAATTATTCGACTAATAACCGAAAGTATTCGATTGTTCTTAGCGCTTCCCGGTGGGTGGGCGCTCGATTACATGCCTAGATTACTAAATTAGTGATTAAACATCTATCGCATCTATCATGTTTCCATCTTACATTCCTAAAACCGATTAAAAATATAAGCATTATATTAAATTAAATCTTGAGTTTCGTTTACTTAAGTCTACATGTATGAGAGATGAGATTATATGAGATTCCTATTAAGCTAAATTGCTTGTCCCAAGTCCCAGAAAACTGCGCTCTTCCAAAAACAGTTTTACAATATACATATTAGACTACAGTTTAAATAAGATAATAAATTAAAAATAAAATATTCATGCACTTACTACTTTTGTGTAATTCAATGGTAAAGTGTATGTGCGTGAGGGATAAGGAATAAGTGATCGTCCTACTAAAATAGCGTTCAATCCCATTTGATACCTACACTACGAACTGTAACCCAACCCAACTTAATAAAGTGGTAAAATATATTATGTAAACATTTGTGAAAAAACCCGTTGAATTTTTATAAAGTGTTATCTAAAGACGTTATAAAACATGATGTGCAGTTGAAGAAAAGCTTGTGAAAGCAAGCCAATATGAATATGCCTGCTACTCGTGAGGATTATGGGAAATCGACAAATCAAACAAGTAATTTCAGACAATTATTAACTATTTACGGGCTGATACTGTCACCAGCTGGTCAATGCATGTATTTACCTGGATAACTCACCAGAGTTCCAATTATTCCAGCGTGGTTGGTAGGTTTTCCCGTCGCGTATCTTTGAACGATCTGATCTGAAGAGCTCTTGTCTATATAAATGTTACCACGGTTTTAGAGAATTGTGAAATATTTAAAGACGATGGCAGGAGACCCAACGGTATAACATTGGCCCCTTGGGAGAAAGGTAAAACCCTAATGTGCCACTTTCGCAGCCTCTCATCTCAGGGCGTATTTCGTATAGAGCCGGAGTGGCATCAAATCCAGCTGAACTAAGTGGCGCAAATAGGAGTCTCTGAGAGATGACTACACATATGTGCCATTTGCTGTAGAGACTATCGGTCTGTGGGTTCCACGTGCGGTGAAGTTCCTAAAGGATTTTCATCCGCGGCTGATCGTTGCTGCTGGTGATAAGAGAGCTGGTTATTTTCTCGTTCAAAGACTAAGTGTACCTAGTCATTCGGCGAGAAAAAGCAGGCAGCGTTCTTGGCACGATATCACAGGGAGCAGGACTATATGATAATTTAAGTTTTTTTTTTCATTATAGTTTTTGATTATTCTATATATTTCAATGTTATGTAAATAATTAGAGATACTTATATAAAGTTTATTATTGACATTAGCTTTTAATTGGCACCAAAACTTGTAATCGATATTAATCTGTTTTGCTTTCCATTAAAGCTCAAACATAGTCCACTGCTATCCAGTTATGCAGTCTGGGAATAGCCTTAATACCTGTTGATCCCAAATTGTCCTAAGCTTTTGATATATAAGATTACTCGTAAACATAATTGCAAGTAGCTATAATTTTACAATAACATGTTCATCACGAATTATGCTGAATAAGCTTTTGATATTGGATTATTGAAAATATGTTATGAACTGTAACGTTACAGAAGACGCTGACTGCCCTGTATAGTTGTTATTGCTGGTCAAACCAAGGCGTCATACTTTCAGTCAACAGACTTGTTTTGACCATCTTATAAAAGCCCATTTAGAATAAGATTCATTATAATTCTCATCGTAGCAATGTAATCACTTGGAAGGCAGTATTGCACTGAAATAGTTTTAATACATTGTTGTAATGTATAATAATAGTAATAAATGTCATCGAGACATATTTTTAGTTATTTTTAAAAATTTTCAGCACCGCTCCCGAAACTAACTATCCTGTATCTATATTTTGCTAAATAAAAATTATAAATGTTTACATGTTACTTATACAAATACCATTATTCATATGGATTTTAGCTCCTTGAATGATACGATTATCAATATTTATATTAGGTATTTTATATTATCATTAATAATCTGTGAAAATAAAATATCCAGGCAAAAGCGAATGAGGGCTAATAATCTTCCACTCACCAGATGTCGCTACTAGCGACTGAGGTAAAGTTTTTTGTTACACAGTGTCATTTAATTGAGAAATTAGTTTTAAATAATAGTTTATCATTGTCTAGAGTATTATATTAATATCTAACACAATGCGTCAATGGTTTGATTTTTAATTTTTTGCACATTATAACTCTTTTTTTTTAAAGTCGGCTTTTAGTTATATTTATAGTTTGGTTTATTCATTTCTAATGTAATTAATATAAAATATAACTAATAATACAGAAAGAAACCTTAAAGATTACATTTTCCTAAGAAATTATCGTCCCCGCTATGAAATCTGTCAAATATTTTACCTCACTCGAAAGTGGCGCCGCCCTGGTGGCAGAAAAAGTCGTGGATGCCCTCATTAAATTGTATGATGAAGTGACATCTATTGACTTTTTTAATACACTTCCAATTTGTAAAAGCGCCATCTCTTGCATCTTTTCCCTTGAATAGCTAAGCAAAACAAAACTTGTAAGAATAATTATGCTTAGATGGCGTTAATAGTGCTTTAACTGTATGTTATTTCTATTGGACACTAGATGGCAGAAGTTACAATATTTTAACCAGTTAATATTTTAAATTGTATTCATTGGTAATTGTTAGTAACAACATTAAAACGAAGAATTGATGAATGAAATAAAATATATTATTTCATTGTATTTTATCCTGTAAGTAGTCAGGTAGGCAAAAAAAATAATAAAGTATATATAGTTAGTATTACTACTCCACACAAGAAGACGTTTGTTGCATTTTTACTAATGAAATAAAATAGTTATAGATTATATTTTAAAATAAGAGAGTACAGAAATATTATATTATTCTGTTAACTTCTCACTATTTCGCTGAACATTCATAGTGAAAGTAAAGATAATCTACTTAAAGGCGAAACGAGACGTAATTTCGAATGTTGTCATAGTGCATCTGGTTAAATAGTTAATTAATTTCAAGAGCTGCTGTATTACCACCTGGGTCACACGGTTATTTTTTTCGGGTTGCAAAGCTGAAGAAATTGCCATGCTCGACAATAGTAAAGCGTTTGTTCGAGTCATTAACGGCCGCAATAACATTATGTAGGAGGGATTTATTCAGAAACTTATGTATTCATCAATATCACTGACTATAACCCAGCGAATGCTGTCATCATATTTGTATCACAATATTTTCAACTGTTGCAAATATGATGATGATAAATAATGTTCCGTTATCACCACATTTTTACCTATTACAGTGAGGCATTCCATGTTAGTCCTTAGAGGTGACAACGGACCTGCAGCTGTAGCCTTCTTTGTTGGAAGTTGCTATGTCCATGGACTGCAGAAGCCACTTACCATCAAGTGGTATGTAAGTTCATTTATCACTCCAGTTCTATAAAAAAAAACTTGCATATACTTTGCTTGTATGGGACTCATGCCCGGTTTCTGAAGTTTTCAGTTATATTCCTATTAGCTATTGATGCATTAAAGTTATCTATAGAATAAACCGCTAATAACTGTCGAACGCAACGAATCATTCAACTATGAAACCAATAACATACCATAATCTGCCGCTAGATGGGTCTGTTCAAGAGATCAAGTTAGAAATTAAAATTTTTATTATTTCAATTGTTCATTAATACTAGTTTTATTTATAATAATATTTTGTCGATTCTAAATAAGTAAATAAGGACTGTTTTAGTAACAAATTATGATGATCCCATATATTTATCAGCGACTGTCTATGAACGGAACGACATCATTGCATCATTGTTAAATGAAAAACAGGAACACTTTTCCTTTGTTTCGCACTTTTGCATGTGTTATATTAGCCTATCTTGTGAATTTATGTTTAGTGGTCCTTGCCATCGTTTGTGCTTAATCTTTATTATTATCTAGAAATATCCTTTCTGTTATAAATTAGCAGTAATGTCCGTACTACTTGGAAAGTAGGTACCTGTATTTAAATCGTAATGCTATTTATTACGTAGAAGTATTTTGGTATTTATAATAATAATTAAATTAATAATAATAATAATAGGGAATAATAATAAAAGGGCGTAGGGAAGTGACGACCCCATCGCCCGCTGACGTAACGGTTATGTGACAAAACTGCTACGTCAGCGCAGTCAGTCAGCACCTTGCCAAGAGGTGTGAGCTCCGTGCCTCGACTGAATTGAGGGTGCTATTTGGGCCCGTTTGTGCTTTCGGCCAAATCATGAAACGGTGCCGGGCCTGGGAGTCTCCCGTTAATTGACGCCCAATCGCACCGTCAGGGTCGCGTTTGCTGGGACAAATATCAGTTTGTCCCAGCTGGATATAACGCAAAACCTGCAGCTCGACGGAGCGCATAGACGACCTGCAGAGAATCGCTGCTTGGGGGAAACGGATTCGGTGATATACCGAGAGTTCGACACAGTTTAACCAGAATCGTCTCTTTTTCAGAAGAGGCTCTATAAATCACTGGAGCGACCAATGGTACGTGGAACGGGCATTCTGGCGCGGCCTGTGGTCAGAGCCCGTAAACCACAGCGAGGGCCCTTGGACGGAAGTTGTGGCGAGTCAGTGTGCGAATGTTACGCCCATGGACCCCGTCATCATAACGCCGGATGACGTAGCCGAGGCGGTCCGTAGGGCCCCGAACTGGAAAAGTCCGGGACTCGACGGACTGCATCACTACTGGCTGAAGGTTCGTGGTGTGTCACGCTGTGCTTGTCCGATAGTTACAAGAGGCTCTCGACCAAAAGTCGCTCCCGAGCCTCTTCACTACTGGGATCACTTATTTGGTCCCTAAAGACCGGGACTCCACAGACCCAAGCAAATACCGCTGCATAACGTGGTACACCTACCATATACAAGACACTAACATCCACTTTGAGCGCGAGAATCACTCGTCACCTGAACTCAAATCAGGTGATGTCGCGCGCTCAAAATGGATGTCGGAGCGGTGGTCGTGGAACCAAAGAACTCCTCCTCATTGACGCGGTCATTGGCAAGGTGGTTAAACGCAACCGTCGGAACCTCTCCGCCGCCTGGATAGACTACAAAAAGGCATTCGATTCGATGCCTCATACATGGCTTAAGAGGGTCCTCGTGCTGTACAAGATTGACTGTACAGTTCGAGACTTCCTCGGGCAGTGTATGAGGCAGTGGAGTACGATCCTTTGTCATCTAGGCCAGCGGATGACGGCTGCGGAGAACCACATAAGGATAAGAAGGGGTATCTTCCAGGGCGATTGTTTGAGTCCAATCTGGTTCTGCCTCTCTCTGAACCCTCTCAGTACCTTACTGGAGGGTTCCGGGAGGGGATTTCAGCTACGGAAAGGAGGTACAAAAGCGACCCACCTTTTCTATATGGTTGATCTCAAGTTATTCGGCTCCAGTCGCTCCCATCTTATGGAATTGCTAAGCATAACTTGTGATTTTAGCAATTCTATTGGAATGGAGCTGGGAACGGATAAGTGTCCTGCGATCCTCCATATCGAAAGGGGAAGGGTTGCTAACTCTGAGGGCTAGACTTATCTATGCCCATCAGCATAAGAACCCTTTCTGAGGCTGAAACATACCGATACCTGGGTATGTCACAAAACATCGGTGTCGATGAGGCGGGTATGAAGCAGTCAGTTTGCGATGTGTTTTATGCACGCTTGACAAAAGTGCTTAACAGTCTTTTGTCGGGCGTTAATAAGACACACGCATATAACGGTTGGATCATGCCTGTTCTCATGTATACTCGTACATTTGGCATACTCTGGTGGACTCAGACCGAACTGAACGCTCTGGATAGAAAAGTCCGCACTATTATGACGTCCCACAGGATGCATCATCCGAGATCGTCAGTAATGAGGCTGTACTTGCCGCGGAAACATGGTGGGCGCGGCTTTTTAAGCGCGCTTACCATGCATAATCGCGAAGTGTGCAGCCTCCGTAATTACTTTCTGGCGAGAGCGGATGATCCATTCTATAGGGACGTTATTTTTTGTAATAAAGGACTTACCCCTCTATCCTTAGCCAAGGAGCAATGGCAAGACCCAACAGTACAGAGCATTTCCGACCGGGAGACCATATGGAAGGAGAAGGAGCTTCACGGGAGGTTCTACAAGGCTCTACATGAGCCTTTCGTAGACACAGTTGCCTCCCTCCACTGGCTACGTTTTAGTGACCTCTTCGGGGAAACCGAGGGTATTGTCTGTGCAATACAGGATCAGGTTATTAAGACCAACAACTATCGAAGATACATCCTAAGGGATGGCACCGTTGACATTTGTCAAGCTTGTCGCCATCCCGGTGAATCACTTAGGCATGTCATCTCCAGTTGTTCGGCGCTTTCTAACTCTGAGTACTTGCATAGGCACAACTTAGTAGCCAGGATTCTACACCAGGAGCTTGCTCTGAAATACGGTCTCGTGGATCGGAAACTGCCTAATTATAAGTACATGCCGGAAGCCGTGCTCGAAAATGACCGCGCCAGGCTCTACTGGGACCGGGCCATCATCACAGACAGGACTATTCTTGCGAATAAGCCTGATATTGTGCTGATGGATCGGGCACAGTCAAGGATATTTTTGGTCGAAATTACCGTTCCGTATGACGAGAACCTCGTGAAAGCCGAAGCAGATAAGCGTACAAAATATCTGGACCTGGCTCACGAGGTGACCGATATGTGGGGCGGACTGCCGGCCGAAATTATGCCTGTAGTCGTTTCTGCGCTCGGGTTAATTGCAGTCAGCCTCTCGGGTCATCTGAAGCGACTGGGACTCCATGACGGACCGCTCTAAGCTCAAATTCAGAAGGCGGTGCTCCTCGATACCGCCCGCATCGTCCGCCGGTTTCTTTCCCTTTCCCCCTAACCCTCGGCCGTTTGGTTTCCCCTGGCAAGGGCTTCTATCTGGTTGGGTCTTTATTTATTTATGTATTTATTTTATTTTGTTGATATTTATGTATGTTTATCATTTTCATTTACAATTATATTTGTTTATACAGCCCAACCAGATGAGAAAACTATATAGATACCCCTCAAAATAATAATAAAAGAAACTCCAGTACTTCCAAATCAGACTGATGAGCTACACGTATTCATTACATTTACATTACCTATTCTTATATACTTTATATGTTTTATCTCTTGAATATTTTAATATTTAGCCTTCACTGACATTTATTATAATAATATCACGTTATAAATTAAAAGTTGATGGAGTTTGCTTGAAATAAAACTCCAAATAAAGTTATGGAACCGATAAACATAAGTTATCTTACATTGCGATGTTCGGAAACGCACTTTCACGAGTTATCGAACCAATAGCGCTATGGACTACAAATCGCGATCCTTTCTTTACATGTCGGCAGCATTTTTTTTCTTCACGAATGAATTACTAGAGGTCCACTTGAAAGAAATTCCTAAGAAAGAACCAAACCATAAACACCCAACTTTATGACGACCATGACATTTTTCAAGCCCGCGCTATTTAGCACTTGTTTTAAAAAAAGTAAATGCTGCCGTTTCAATTTTCTTAGCTATTTAGATGTTATTTATGATGTGAGAAATGAGTTTTAAATTTATGAAAAAAAAAATATGTTTCGGATAAAGTATAGCTTAGGTTAGATTACTCCAGGCAATGCTCTCTATCTATTCGTGAAGTTTCAGTCATTGGAAGATTGTATCGGACAGCTGGACAGGCGAATATTTGAAAAATGGTTAGCTCAAAATAAGGCAGGTTACATATAGACACGTCGATTTTATTCATAATATGTGTAAACAGTACGTGAGGGTAACATGGTCATACGAGTAATATGCTCACTTTATTATAACTCAAAAACTACAGTCTCGTTTGCATAGATGGCTTTGTGATACGATAGCTCTTCTCAGTCATTCAAATAATAAAGGGTCAAAAGGGCGCCGCTTTATCGCTGCCTTTTTGACAGTTGAAAACATAGTAAAAATTTTAGTCGATTTTAGTATTGTGTAGTGTAGCAAGTTTTTTTTAAGTTAATTTTTAGAAGTGTTACTAATTATTGCCAAAGCTTATTTGTTTTTTTTTTCATTAGTTACAGTATACGATGTGTTTTTATCTCTGTCCTCCTCCAAGTTTTGGTTTCATAGGGCGGCAAAGTTTAAAGTGATCATATTACCCTCACCTACCTTATAGATAAAATAATATAAGCTTAATACTTAATCATAAAATAATATAATTATTAACTAATGCTAACGATCCCGTATAGTGGCGGTTAAGAAAATCCACTAACCCATAATTTCCCGTGGGTGTCGTAAAAGGCGACAGTGGGAAACAGGCAGGAGATGCGAGGCAGCATCTTCCTGATAACAGCAAAATTACAATAAAAAATACTGCGATTGCCAACCTGCTCGCCAAGCTATGGCATATACCCCCCCCCCCCCCCATGATGAGAGTAACAAAGAGACGGCCCCCAGTCACGGCAACCCCGCTATTCCTGGCTACGGTGGCGACCATGGTAACGGCGGGGCAGGGGGTGCTAAAAACTCCGGTGGAGGTTCAGTTGCCACCTAAGACGACTCGACCTGGCAACTTATAACGCACGTATTCTGAGGACTGACGAGAAGATCGTGGAGCTGGAAAAAGAGATAGACAAGTTATGCTGGCATATTATAGGATTATGAATCATGTCCAGAAATCACTCCACCAAGACATGCCGAGATAAAGCAACCGTGGTGGGGTAAAGAACTTGATAGAAAACGTAAGAAGGTAAGAAAAGCGCTAAATAGGGCCATGAATACCTCAATGGATGAAGACTGGCTACTATATAAGAAAGCTAAGTCTGAATACAAAAAATGTATCAGGTATCGACGCTCGACTGTGTGGCGTAAATTCTGTGGCAACATAGAAACCTGCGAACAAGCAAATAGGATAAGGAATATTCTAGCTAAACAGAACACGTCGGGATCCATGTCTCTAAAGAAACCCGACGGTAGCTACTCAACATCGCCGGATGAAGCCCAACGCATCCTACTTGAAACGCACTTCCCAGGTTGCTGCGTAACCCAGGAGGCAAACCGGCATGATGACATACTGACACCAACAGCAGAAGACTGGAATTTAGCACAGAGAGTGGTAACGATGGACAAAATCCATTGGGCCATTCACAGTTTCCTCCCCTATAAGGCGGCAGGACCTGACGGCATATTCCCGGCACCCCTACAGTGGAGGGGTAAAGCCCTAATAGTCAGACTTGTTGCCATAATGCGAGCCTGTCTGGTTCTTAAATATGTTCTTAGGGGATGGAGGGAAGTGAAAGTTACATTCATACCCAAACCAGGTAAGAGCGACTACACTGACCCTAAATCCTACAGGCCCATTAGCCTCACATCTTTTTTCCTAAAGACGATGGAGAGGATGTGTGAAAGGGAATTAAGGGGGTTGGCGCTAATGAACTTACCACTACACGACAAGCAACACGCCTACAGTCTAGGCAAATCAACAGAATCGGCCCTTCATCAGGTAATTACAAAGATTGAAGAGGCCATCCAAAACAAAGAAATATGTCTAGGTTCCTTCATAGATATAGAAGGTGCTTTTGACAGAACGAACTTCTCCAGCATAAAAGGTGCACTCAGTAGACATAAAGTTGAACCGGCACTGATCGACTGGATAGTTTACATGCTCAGTACACGAATAATAAAGATTACTGGTGAATCTCAACCAATCCAAATTAAGAAAGGCTGCCCGCAGGGTGGGGTTCTCTCACCTCTCCTGCGGAATATGGTCATTAATGAACTCATCAGCAAATTAAATGACAATCACTTCTATACAGTAGGTTATGCTGATGACCTGACAATACTGGTCTCTGGAAAGACAGCAAGCATAGTGTGCGACCTGACCCAAGCGGCTCTCCGTATAGTGGAGAGATGGTGCAGGGAATACGACTTAACCGTCAATCCAAATAAAACGGTTTTAGTTATGTTCACACAGAAACGAAAGCTGAATAACTATCATCCTCCAAGTCTTTTTAGCACAAAACTCCAGCTATCCTCTGAGGTAAAATATTTAGGTCTTACCTTGGACAGCAAACTTAACTGGAATAAACACATAGAAAACAAAATCAACAAAGCTAGTATTACTTTCTGGCAATGCAGAAACATCATACTGTGGCTTTACAAAACTGTAATTCGGCCCATGATCACATACGGCGCTCTGGTATGGTGGACCAAGACAAATGAAGCCACCACAATTAAGAAGCTTCAGCGCTACCAGAGACTGGCACGTATGGCTGCCACAGGCTGCATAAGAACTACGCCAACAGCAGCCTTAGAAGCGATGCTGGAGCTAACTCCGCTTCATCTACATATACAACAAGAAGCGACTTTAGCTGCCATCAGACTCAAGACCCTAAATCTTTGGAGTAAGAATAGTGTCCCTCATACAGGCATAATTGATAGAATTCACTCAAAAATTCCTATCCTACAAGCCAAATACGATAGGATTCCTAAACAATTTGTTTTCGATAAGAAATACAAGATACAATTAAATGAAAACAGCCAGTCGGAAGGATTAAGCCCAAAAGAGTTTAGAATTTTCACCGATGGTTCTAAAACAAATGAAGGTGTAGGTTCTGGAGCTTTCTCTGAAGACCTCAATATTCACATATGTACACCGCTGGGTACCTATAACACGGTCTTTCAGGCGGAATGTATGGGTATCATTCAAGCGGCCATAGCAATAGATGCTAGGAAGATTAATGACTTCCCCATCAGAATACTGACCGACAGTAGGGCGGTACTCCAAGCCCTGAGATACAATGTGGTGAACTCGGGACTAATATATGAATGCCATCAACGATTAAATGAGGTATGTAAAAACAACAATGTGACTCTGCAATGGATAAAGGGACACAGTGGATCCAGAGGCAACGATGCAGCAGACGAACTGGCCAGAAGAGGATCGGCTCTGGCCACTATAGGGCCGGAACCAATCATACCAATCCCCTTTGGTAACGTTCGTTCACTGGTACGTAGACACTTCACTAATCAACACGCTCAGCTTTGGAAAAATCTAGTAGACTGTAGACAAGCTAGGGAGGCCCTGCCTGAAATAAACAGTCGCTTAACCAAAGTATTAATGAGACTGAACAAGCCGCAGATTAGGATAGTAACAAGTGCTATCACAGGACACGGCACCTTTAACAAACATTTATTTACTATAGGTGTTACAGATAGTCCCCTGTGCAGGGCATGTATGGGGGAGGAAGAAACGGCAGCCCACGTGCTACTGAAATGTCCGGAGGGATACAGGGCGAATTTGCATGCAACATCAAGGGACTGTTGAGCTTCTTCGGAGAGATCTCATGGCTCGAATAATCACATTATTCCTGCCCACACGCAAAATACGCGCATAGACGTGGAGTTGCGGAAAACAGCCCGTCGTAAACTAAACTAAACTAAACTATTATAGGATTATCCGAGGTCCGAAGGGAGGGGGAGGACACGGTAATCCTCGAATCCGGCAAATTGCTCTATCATCGGGAGGGCGACCATCTGTCCCAAGGAGGTGTCGGATTTATCGTCCACAAGTCTCTCGTTAACAACGTTGTAAATATTGAGAGCGTGTCGACGAGGATTGCGTACCTTATAATCAGAATCACCAAACGGTTTTCGCTGAAGGTCATACAGGTTTACGCACCAACTTCGGCACATCCTGATGAGGAAGTGGAGGAAATGTATGAGGATATCTCTAGAGCCATGAATTCCTCCAAAACCCACTATACGTTGTTAATGGGAGACTTCAATGCAAAACTAGGCACAAGAGAGAACGATGAGCTGAAAGTAGGGAAATTTGGAATAGGGCAACGGAACCCAAGGGGCCAGCAGCTGGCCGACTTCATGTAGAAAGAGGCACTCTTTATGGTGAACTCTTTCTTCCAGAAGCGGCCCCACAGGAAGTCGACCTGATCGAACCCCGACGGTTCGACAAAGAATGAGATTGACTTCATAATGACGACCAGACGACAACTGTTCAGTGATGTCTCCGTGATCGCGAGAGTGAAAACTTGAGCGATCACCGAATGATTAGAGGCACACTGAACCTAAACGTTAAGTTGGAGAGGTCTCGTCTAATGAAGTCAACGCTCCGTCCCCCTTGTGCTCTATTCCAAAGTCCCGAAACCTTTCAGTTTGAGTTACAAAACTGTTCTCAGTGCCTAGAAGACTGCAATGAAGTGGAAGATATGAATGACAAGCTCGTGGAAACTGTCCATGCGGTCGGAGCTTAGTTCTGCAAGACCTGCCGCAGAAGATCACAAAAACTCTCCGATCACACTCTTAATCTCCTGGCTGTTAGACGGGAGATGAAGCTACAGTATTCAACAGATTTGACAGCATACAGACAACTGAACGGACAGATCTCCAAATGCATGCAGTGGGACTTACGCAACTTCAATACAGCTTGTATTGAAAAATTGATCGAGCGGAACCAAGACTCCAAAGTCTTTGCCAGAGATCTGTCTGCCACAAAAAGCCAACTGTCAAAGCTGAAGACCGAGTGTGGCAGCATCGTTTCCGGGACACCTGAGATTTTGAGTAAGATTGATAGGTTCTATGGGCAGCTGCACACGTCATCGTTGGAGCCGAACGCAAGTGTGAGTAACGATCCAAGAGCGAATCTTATCCGATGCTATTCCGAAACTATCCCGAACGTCAGTCTGAGCGAATGGCTCTCCAGCACCTTAAAAACGGCAGGGCCCCGGGTGAGGATGGAATTACAGCGGAAGTTTTGAAAGTAGGTGGAAAACCGGTGCTTGAAGTCCTTCAGAAGCTCTTTAATTCCGCCCGCCATGGTGGCACTACTCCGGAGGCGTGGAGCAGAAGTGCGGTGGTCTTGTTCTTCAAGAAAGTTGACAACGCTCTCTTGAAGAACTACAGACCGATTTCCCTCCTGAGCCGCGTCTATGTGTTGTTTTCGAGAGTCATTATTCATTACGAATCGTCTCGCACGCAAACTTGACGACTTCCAGCCTCCCGAATAAGTCGGTTTCCGAAAAGGCTTTAGTAGCATAGACCACATACACACCCTTCGGCAAATTGTACAGAAAACATAATAGTATAATCTGCCACTTTGCCTTGCGTATGTGGACTATGAGAAAGCCTTTGATTCCATCGAAATTTGGGCGGTGCTGCAGTCCCTTCAGCGGTGCCAAGTTGACTGTCGGTATATCGAAGTGCTGAAGTGTTTGTACAGTATGGCTACGATGGCTATCCGAGTACAGAATCAGAGTACGAAACCTATCCAACTGGAGAAAGGTGTAAGACAGGGCGACGTTATATCCGCGAAACTCCTCACCGCTGCATTGGAAGACATTTTCAAGCCACTGGACTGGAAAGGATACGGTATTAACATCAATGGCGAGTACATCACTCACCTTCGATTTGCCGACGATATAGTCCTTATGGCAGAATCGCTGGAGAACCTAAGCACTATGCTCAATGACGTCAATAGTGTCTCCCAACGAATAGGGCTTAGGATGAATATGGACAAAACAAAAATCATGTTTAACGTCCATGTCACACCTATGCCGGTAGTTGTTGGAGCACTAAGCTCGAAGTTGTTGACGAGTATGTTTACCTGGGACAAATAGTCCGACTAGGTAAGTCCACTTCGACCGAGAGGTCAATCGACGGATTCAACTCGGCTGGACAGCGTTCGGGAAACTAGGACACATCTTCTCGTCAGACATACCTTAAAACGAAATTGTACAACCAATGCGTGTTGCCAGTGATGACTTACGAATTTGAGACGTGGTCCTTCACTGCTGGCCGGATGAGGAAGCTCAAGGTCGCTCAGCGAGCTATGGAGAGGGCTATGCTCGGGGTTTCTCTGCGTGATAAACTTAGAAATGAGGATATCCGCAATAGAACCAGAATAACTGACATAGCCCAACGGATTAGTAAGCTGAAGTGGCAGTGAGCCGGCCATATAGCTCGAAGAACCGACAACCGATGGGAAAGAAAGGTTCGCGAGTGGCAGCCTCGTACCTGTAGGCGATGTGTAGGGCGACCCCCCACTAGATGGAGTGACGACCTGGTAAGACATGCAGGAAGTCGATCCATGCAGGTGGCTCAGGACCGTGCTTTGTGGCATTCCTTGGGGGAGGCCTATGTTCAGCAGTGGACTTATGAAGGGCTGTAATGATGATGATGATGTTAACGATTTATTTTTTAAAAGAAAAGCAGACTGTGCTAGAAGCTAAATAGAATTACAACGAATGGCCTCACGATGTCCCGTGGTTGAAATCTGAACTGAGAATTGCTTACAATAAGGTGGACTGATAGCTAGTTCGTCGGCCTTAATTTATATTTTTTTAAACTGAAATGACCATCGGACTTACAACTGCAACTTATTTTTTTAAATATAGAATAAGGATGGCACATTAATACACAATCCACCTGATGATGTTTATGCTGTCAACTACATTATCATCTATCCTCGATTACGAATCAAAATGCAGATGCGTTGTCACCCGTGAGGACTAAGATGGATTGCCTCTTTTCCAGTAAAAAGGGTCTCCGGTTCTCTACACTGACCATACGAAACACAGCAGTGGCTGCTATTTTACGCTGGTATTCTGTGATATATGTTTACGTAAGTTTCTAAATCAAAGATTTTTGTAAAATTGTACCATAAGAAAGAGCACTGTTGCCTGAGATACAAGCTCGATGCTTAGTTCAGGCGCAGACGCAAAAATGTATGTTTTGAAAAAAAAATCCGGAATAAAGAAATTATTATTATTATATATGGGGTATAATATATACTATTATATTGTACCTCTTATATTTTTACTATTACATGTATATGGGTAAGGTCGTCAAAAATGTAATATAACGCACTGGAAGATATAACACACGATAACACAAGAACACACTGGATAATGTAAAGGTCAATGTTCACTTGGAAATACGTTCAAATAAAATCCATTTAAAATGTTATGAATTATTTATTTTCATAAAATTAAAATTCAATAATGAAAAATTAATCTTAGACTATGCATAGACATTTTACAGCTTGCAGGTTTCGTGTTTGCGAAACTAAACACCAAAATAACACAATTCAATAGAATTAAAGCCTTTAACAAAATAATGTGCTTACAATAAAAAAGAGTAGGTAAGTACTAATTAAAGTAGGTACTTAATAATTATGTATTTATAAATCAATAATTAGTACAGGTACTGTAATTATTAACACGTGTCACGGAATTTTGTTTACGGTTTTTTTTTATTATGAGAGCTATCCCATTTGACACTACTCGCGTTCGCACAGAGCCGTATATAACAAGAACTTTCACTATAAAATACGTTTTTTTAAATATAATCAATACATAGGCGCACTATAAAATAGTATTAATTTAATAGGTAATGATTTAAAAAAAAATCTTTTATGTGTTTACCTAATAAACTCACCATGAAAATGTAATAAATGCCACAATTAAAATGAGTTTTTAATAATAACTTATTTATAGTTTGCCGATTAATTACATTTTAAAAGTTGCTTCTTATTATTTTTTTAAATACGGTCCTATGCGAGTGGAAAAGGTGACAAAAGGCGACGACCCCCTTAAAAAAAGTCTGACGTACCCAAGTAATTAGTTGCTGTAATTGCCATTATTGGCAGTTAGGTTGACGAGGTGTTTTGATAAACACTGTCATGTAGGTACATCAGAATAACATTACTATTTTTTTTTATTTCGCCGTGGTCGGTTAAGTTATGTTAACAGTCTCCTTTATAACATTCCAGTGTGTGACATAACAAACACCATAACACACATAACGAACTGGAACAAACACACTAGAAAATTCAAAACTCAAAAATGAATAACGGTCACATATCATGCGTGATTTCTTTTATTAAAACTTGACATACTCTGGTCATTTACTATTAATTTCGAATCAGGAACCTAGTAAACAATATCTTTGTACTTACCACGTAGAATTCACAGACACACTGCCCGAAATTTGTGCACTAAATTATGGAATTTACAATTGACTGACAACTGACTTTTGACAGTAAGACTATGGTATTACCACATCAAAATTAACTAAATAATGTAGTCTACTGTTGAAAACAAAAAATCTACCTCATATCGAATCGAAATAACACACTGGAAAACTTTTGGAGACACAAATTAGAATAGGCTTTTTCCCCACTAGCATTGTATTATTGCAATAATTTATACATTATCACACGGCATCTATAGTGCTTTAAAAGTAAACTATAATTTTATAACCATAATGCTATATTATTATTTTTGATTAAATTTTTTCGTCCTCTAGGTTGATAGGAGACAAATAATTTTTTGTATGCAGCTTTATTTTGTTGATTCAAAAATATTTTTTTATTTTTTATGTTTAAGCTTCTCGAATATTCTGGTTATTTCTACATTATTCGAAGCATGATTACCAATGTATTATTAAATAATAATATTATCATATTATTTGTTAGCGCATGGTATTCACAATCAAACATGGGGTCACCTCAAAGCTTTTAAATAGTACAATTTTTTATGACCTTACCCATATTATACTACTATTTCTACTTAATTGATTACATCGGTTCGGATCAAGAAAGTTCAGACGGAGAAACACGTAGCATGTGTGGGAAATGCAGAAAAATCTGATTTCCTATTATATGACGGCTGCGTGGCGCTGCGGGTTCGAATCCCGCCCGAAATGTTTGTTCTTGTGAAATATTATATATACAACGAGTCTCAAAAGTCAACATCAAGCGGGTACGGAGCGAGAGGGGGGATCGTACCAGCCCCGGGGAAAAAATCCACAAATGATTTTGAATGAAACAGATAATGACGCCATTTCAGGGCAGTTACAGATGCTAATTTATATTCGACCAAATTATGTTAGATTGGATTTTAAAAAAAAACAATTCTATCAATTAATTAGGAGATAAAATATAAAAAGAAGCAAAGGTTTTGTCAAAATATTTTATTTTAAGTTATAAAAAATGTTCAAATTGTCTGCCTTCAGCATGAATACAGGCTATATGTACATCTTTCATTTGTCAAGATTAATACTAAGCCCCACGGTCGTTATACTTTCCTCAACACTTTTGTTTTGCAAGTTTATAGAAATAATACGTCCTATTATAATCCTCTAGTAAGAATGTGTCGCATCTATAATGACTTGACTAAAAATAGTAAAAATATCGACATATTTAATAGCAAAGTAAACATTTTCAAAAAATCTGTATTAGATATAATTTGATATAATTTTTTTAAATTTTCCACAACTTAAGTTTATAAGCATATATAAGTATATACGTTTATAAGTAAGATTATTAGTATTTGCGCTGTATACTCGTTACTGTTACCTAATATCATGTTGTGTGCACATGTTTTGGAATACCATCCAGATTGTTATTTTGCATTTATTATGTTCAATTGTTCATGTTTTGATGTTATTCTGTTTTGTGTACCTAAATAAATAAATAAATCTTTTCAGTGGCGTAGCTATGTAACCAAGGGTCCCTGGGCACAAAATGAAATTGGGGCCCTATTTAAACTAAACTAAATACTTTAAAGGTGCAAAACTACTTCATCATCAGCTCCTTGGCACCCACAGCGATTATATAGCATATATGCTACAATAAAGCAAAGCTACTTACTACTAAGTATTATGCTAAGTAGCGCATAAACTATGACGAAGTAGACTACAGTCAATAATATAGGCAGACAACATAACAGTAGAAGACCCACACGGAAGCTTTTGCTGTCGCACGAGTGGACCAGACTAAGTATTCCTTCACCACATACAGCATGATTCAGCACTTTAGAAATGCAATTCATATAATATAATGTGGTGGCGTGGGAGACTACACAACAAAAACAAAAAAGTCGTAAGAGGCGATAGAGAGAAACTAAACCGGCAATAGGCTGCAGCATCTGCCTGATAATAACACAATAAAAACTGCGGTTGTCAACCCGTGACCCAAGCTTGGCAACTATATATTTTTTTTTATAGGATAATGGTGACAAACGAGCACACAGTCCACCTGATGGTAAGTGGTTGCTGCGGCCCATAGACATCTACACCGTTGCCGCCGTGTGAGGACTAAGATGGAATGCCTCATTTCCAGTAAAAAGGGCCTCCGGCCACCTGCACTCACCAAGCGAAACGCAGAGGTAAACCTCTACTTCACGCTGGTATTCTGTGAGGTCGTGGTACCACCCCGGTTCGAGCCGGCCCATCCGTGCGACAGCAAAAGCTGCCGCGTGGCTCTACCACTGTTTAAAAGTGTACCCATCATATTGTTACGAGCTTGGGGTTCGAGACAATTAAAAACTGCCGATTGAATTACCAAAATTGATACTTTAATTACACAACACTAATTACAATCTAAAACCACACTAATAATAAAACACAATCACTTTAGTTCGCAGTTATTTCGCTTCGAAGTTCTCTCTTGTATCGCCAATTCAATACTACCTCGGTCGTGGTCTATACCGGCCTTATATAGGGCCTCAGATAGTTTCCAGAACCTTCTACTGTAGCAACATCTAGAATGTTCGAGTACATATCGGTCCCGAAATTTCTGGAAGGATCTTGAATCTCCTAGTTTTGCTACCCGACACTAGAGGGCGCTAGTGTAACTAGTGTTGCCACGTACAAGACATTAATAGTGGCGCGCAACACTGCCCCCTCCTAAGACATGCTCATCCCGAGCATTATTGGCCCCATAATAACGCGCCAGTCGATCCACATGGACGATCTTAGGAGCACCCCTGGCACCTTTCTGTATCCGGTAGGTTACGTCATTGGTCCTTGTCACAATCCGGTACGGTCCGTCCTATTTAACTTGAAGCTTAGGAGATTTCCCTTTGCTGCGAGCTGGATTGTGTAACCGCACTAGTGAACCTTCGTCAAACTCTTTGTTGTTCATTTTGCGGTCATACCGTGTTTTCATCTTCTCAGACGTTTGCAGGCCCGACTGTCTGACGTGCTCATAAATGTCATTCATTTTGTTCCGCAAGTCATTTGCATAATCGGTTATACTGCGTGGGGCATCAGGTGGTATTCCGGTGATCAGGTCTGCAGGCAGCCGTAATTCTCTCCCAAAGTTTGCGAAAGCTGGCGTCACTGATGTACTTTCGTGAACAGCGCTTCGATATGACAACAAAAACGGTTGTATGTGCCTGTCCCAGTCTCGTTGCCGTTTTTCCACAACTTTTGCCAGGTACCTTTCCAATGTCTGATTAAATCGTTCTACCATTCCATCAGATTGTGGGTGGTAAGAAGTTGTTCGTGTTTTGTGAGTACCCATAACTCTGCAAGTTTCCTCGAATATTTGAGACTCGAAATTCCTTCCTTGATCGCTGTGAATCTCTAAGGGTACTCCAAAACGACAGAAGACTCCATGAACTAGTTTATCTGCAACTGTTGAAGCTTCTTGATTTGGAATGGCGAAGACTTCTGGCTACTTAGTGAAGTAATCCATCACAACCATGAAATACTTATTACCACTTGTAGTGTTATGGTACTTACATATCATTTTACACTGTTTTAAATTTATTTTTCCATTCTGTTTTTGATTTTCTTTTTACATCACCTATATTTCCATAGGATCCTGTAACGTTTTTAGACCATAAAAACACAATAACAAATCATTTTCACTTCGTAATTTCACGCTATCGATGGAGTCTATCTTTTTCGATCTTTTATTTAGTTCTCCGTAACTCTGCAATTTCGGGTTTCATGCGCGCTGTTGCGCTACCTTTTTTCCTATATCAATAATATCTCATTTCTTACTTAATCTTGCCGTTTTTCAATTATGAGCCTGAAACCAAAAATTGACATGTTTTGACATCGTTATTTATCTGGTTGTCATGGCAATTTTTATACAAATTCGTTACCGGTCTGATGTTTTTACTTCAATATTTCCACATAAATACACTTTTCCTCTGGGCCATTTACAAAAATTTGCTTTTAATTTGAATAATTTCCCGTTCTCTCTAAAAACGGTATAAAAGCCGAACAATCGGTCAATACGGGGAGTCTTGCTTCAGCTTGCCAAACTTGAAGCATCTCCTAAAGGCCTTATCCCGGGGCCGCACTGCCCCGGGATCCCGCAGGCCAGGCGCATCCTGCAAACCAGGCGCTGCTGACGTTGAGAAGATCCTCAGCTCTGTGGATATTGAGGCAAACTCCGAGAAACTGAAGAAGGTCATCTCGGAACTCAATGGCAAGAATGTTGAAGAACTGATCGCGCAGGGTCGTGAGAAGTTGTCGACCATGCCCGTCGGTGGAGCAGCGCCCGTGGCCGCGGTCGCCGCTACTGCAGCGCCCGTGGCCGCGGTGGCCGCTGCTGCAGTGCCGGCAGCTGAGGAGAAGAAGGAAGAGAAAGAGACCAAGAAGGAAGAATCTAGTCTGACGATGAAGATATGGGCTTCGGTCTCTTCGACTAAGCTTGCTTGGAATTAAGTTCTTTATCTTTATCCTCACTTGGGAGCGGCTGACTACTCCCTTAATTTTCTTTATCTTTATCTTCACTTGGGAGCGGCTGACTACTCCCTTAATTTTTTTTTCTCCACGCAGGAGCGGATGACAACTCCTTAAATAAGCCTGAATGTCCTTTCAAAAACACACTTTTAGAGTGGTGTCTCTTCGACTAAAGCTTGCTTAAATTAATTTTTTTTTCCACGCAGGAGCGGATGACTACTCCTTAAATAAGCCTGAATGTCCTTTCGAAAACACACTTTTAGAGTGGTGTCTCTTCGTCTAAAGCTTGCTTAAATTAATTTTTTTTTCTACGCAGGAGCGGATGACTACTCCTTAAATAAGCCTGAATGTCCTTTCGAAAACACACTTTTAGAGTGGTAGTCATTGAATGTGAACTCCACCCTTACCTGAATGCAGATGATGAATGTAAGAGATAGTATATCTGATTTTGCCTGTTGATGTCTGTTTCTGCAAAGCTGTGTTTTTATGGGTTATTTTAGAATGTACATGTCATAATTTTTGCTGAGTCAAAAATTTTCCAGGGTCGGGGGGGAAATTTAGTGTTAAGGTACTTACATATCATTTTACACTGTTTTAAATTTATTTTTCCATTCTGTTTTTGATTTTTTTTTACATCACCTTTATTTCCATAGGATCCTGTAACGTTTTTAGACCATAAAAACACAATAACAAATCATTTTCACATCGTAATTTCACGCTATCGATGGAGTCTACCTTTTTCGATCTTCGCCAAAATGTCGTGAAGCGACAATAAAAAAAAAAACCTAACCTAACAACAACGAAATAACAAAAATAGAACAAGAAAATAATATATTTAAAATTTTAAAAAGATATTTACAATTTTATATAAAAAAATGAAGTATGATGATGGTGATGGGTGACGTGAATTACAATTAAATAGAAAATAAATATAAGATGAATACTGAAGCGGAGCCTGAAGATCAAAGTGGCACACCGCGCTTGGCGGTGGTGGCACGCAGCGCCTGGTCTAGGCACACGCAGCGCCTGGAGTAGGCACACGCTGCGCTTGGAGTAGGCACACGCAGCGCCCAGAGTAGGCACACGCGGCACCGTGATTAGGCGCTCTCAGCGCCTGGAGTAAACGCTCGCAGCGCCTGGAGCAAGCACGCACAGCAGCTAAAGATAGCACGAGCACTAGTAGGTGGAGGCGAAGGCGACGACTTCAGGTGAAGGCAAAGGTCTGCACGATCCCGGAGCAGTGCGGCCCCGCGCTTGGAGTAGGCTAGACGACGACTTCAGGTGAAGACAGAGGCTTGCAGGATCCCGGAGCAGTGCGGCCCTGCGCTTGGAGTAGGCTAGGCGACGACTTCAGGTGAAGACAGAGGCTTGCAGGATTCCGGAGCAGTGCGGCCCCGCGCTTGGAGTAGGCTAGGCGACGACTTCAGGTGAAGACAGAGGCTTGCAGGATCCCGGAGCAGTGCGGCCCTGCGCTTGGAGTAGGCTAGGCGACGACTTCAGGTGAAGACAGAGGCTTGCAGGATCCCGGAGCAGTGCGGCCCCGCGCTTGGAGTAGGCTAGGCGACGACTTCAGGTGAAGACAGAGGCTTGCAGGATCCCGGAGCAGTGCGGCCCTGCGCTTGGAGTAGCCTAGGCGACGACTTCAGGTGAAGAAAGAGGCTTGCAGGATCCCGGAGCAGTACGGCCCCGCGCTTGGAGTAGGCTAGGCGACGACTTCAGGTGAAGACAGAGGCTTGCAGGATCCCGGGGCAGTGCTTCCCCGGGCTAAGGCCTTTAGGAGATGCTTCAAGTTTGGAAGCTGAAGCGAGACTCCCCGTATTGACCGATTGTTCGGCTTTTATACCTTTTTAGAGAGAACGGGAAATTATTCAAATTAAAAGCAAATTTTTGTAAATGGCCCAGAGGAAAAGAGTATTTATGTGAAAATATTGAAGTAAAAACATCAGACCGGTAACGAATTTGTATAAAAATTGCCATGACAACCAGATAAACAACGATGTCAAAACATGTCAATTTTTGGTTTCAGGCTCATAATTGAAAAACGGCAAGATTTAAGTAAAAAATGAGATATTATTGATATAGGAAAAAAGGTAGCGCAACAGCGCGCACGAAACCCGAAATTGCAGAGTTACGGAGAACTAAATAAAAGATCGAAAAAGGTAGACTCCATCGATAGCGTGAAATTACGAAGTGAAAATGATTTGTTATTGTGTTTTTATGGTCTAAAAACGTTACAGGATCCTATGGAAATAAAGGTAACGTAAAAAGAAAATCAAAAACAGAATGGAAAAATAAATTTAAAACAGTGTAAAATGATATGTAAGTACCATAACACTACACACTTTCACTTTCCGGAAACGGCCCCGCAACGTCAATGGCTATCCTCTCCCATGGTGCACCAACATTGTACAATTTCAATGCGCCTCTACTACGAATACTTTTCCTGTGTGCGTTGTGGACCTCAACGTTTCAAGATGAGTTCCCTAAAGCTACAGAAGAGGCTGGCAGCCTCTGTTATGCGATGTGGTAAAAAGAAGGTGTGGCTGGATCGAAGATGGCCCCTTTCCCCACAGCCGTAGCACCTAGGGCTGTAGCCGTTATTGCGGTCCCGAACTGTAGCTGCTGCAACCTCCCTGACGCGATGGGAACGATGATCCTGCCGCACGGCTTCCACCTCCAGTGCATGAGTCAAGGCGGCGGCGGAACAGTTAAGGCCTGGTCGCGCAGGCCTAGGTTGAGAGCAGTCATGGCCTGACTTTTATTCCAGCCGTTCGCCTTCATAACAGCCTCGAACTGGATTTTGTAGGCCGACCAAGAGGAAGTCCCGCCGAACGGTGGCACTTTGAATCCACGTAGCGAAGGTGTTGTAGCTACCACGGGAGCTGTAACTCCATCCCCAAGTTTGAGGTCGCCCAGCGTTTTCTTCACGTCAGCCATCACGTTGTCAACCCGATTGTACACTTGGTCGATACGGGTTTCAGCTACCGATAGGCGGTTGTCATGTTGAGCAACCCTATCCTTCACCTCCCTTATCTCCTTCCCGAAAGTAGCATGAAGGTCCTTCCTGAGGAGCATCTGCTCTTCCATACCGCGCAGCAGCTGCTCTTCCAACCGAAGGGCCTGTTCATCCTGTCAGCGGGCTTGCTCCTGCAGCATCATCATTAGAGCACCTAAGTCAGATGCTGCAGATGCAGGAGCTGCTGACGGGCCGGATTCCGTGGTCGGCAGCTGGCCCTCCGACGTCTGCGACGTTGTACCACCAAATCGTCTCTGGTCCGTCTCCAGCTGGCGTTGACTTCGGGTACGGATACCCTCAAGGTCGTCCTTTGGTAAAATCGGCATGATTTGATCCCACTTCTGACACCAATTGTTACGAGCTTGGGGTTCGAGACAGTTAAAAACTGCCGATTGAATTACCAAAATTGATACTTTAATTACACAACACTAATTACAATCTAAAACCACACTAATAATAAAACACAATCACTTTAGTTCGCAGTTATTTCGCAGCAGTTCGAAGTTCTCTCTTGTATCGCCAATTCAATACTACC
Source organism: Parnassius glacialis (assembly GCA_033319125.1). Lineage (NCBI taxonomy): Eukaryota > Metazoa > Arthropoda > Insecta > Lepidoptera > Papilionidae > Parnassius > Parnassius glacialis. The sequence goes on from JAVANC010000008.1 coordinate 18,571,026, forward strand.
TCGGTCGTGGTCTATACCGGCCTTATATAGGGCCTCAGATAGTTTCCAGAACCTTCTACTGTAGCAACATCTAGAATGTTCGAGTACATATCGGTCCCGAAATTTCTGGAAGGATCTTGACTCTCCTAGTTTTGCTACTCGACACTAGAGGGCGCTAGTGTAACTAGTGTTGCCACGTACAAGACATTAATAGTGGCGCGCAACAATATATCACATCACACATCCCAGTGTACTTCTGAAAAGGCTAATCCTCACTATATTTATCATTACCATTACTATGGAGGATCAAAATTCAGATGTGTTTACATCCCTGAAGACGAACATGGAACGCCTCGTCGCCAGTATAAAGGATGTCTGGTTCTCTGCATTTTTTTTGATTTTTGAATTGCAATAGCCATTTCAGTGCAGCATGGTCAGTTCGTAAGTGGCATTTCCGCCCCAGAAGATATTTGCAAAAATGCTGCAAGGAATTTCCCACAGCAAACAATTCCCGTCTTGTGACACAATAGTTCCTTTCCGGCTTTGACAACGACTTGCTGCAGTACGCTATCACAATCTCTTGATCACCATTCCGTTGAGATAACACACCGCCAAGTCCTATATCACTTGCGTCTGTGTCAACTATAAATTTCTTGCCCGCATCAGGGTACCCCAAGATAGGTGTTTTGCATAGATGGTTCTTGAGCTCCTCGAATGCAATATTGCAATTTTCATCCCAGCAGAAATGGCGCTTCTCCTCGGTTAGCCTGTGAAGAGGTTTGGCTATATCTGCATAGTTCTTCACAAATCGCCGATAATAAGAGCGCAAACCCAAAAATGTTCTAACCTGTGTCTTGTCTTTTGGAACCGGCCAATCCTTGACAGCGGCAATTTTCTCTGGATCACTACATACCCCAAAAAGCTAACTTGCCGTTTGAATAGTGAGCACTTCTTCGGACTCAACTTGAGGTTGGCACTCTAGATCTTCATGAGCACGCGTTCCAGGTTTTGAAGGTGTTCCTCAAACGTACGGCCTACGATGATGATGTCATCCAAGTAGACCAGACAGGCATCTCCAATTAGCCCGGTAAGTACAAGCTCCATCAACCTTTCAAACGTTGCTGGAGCATTGCACAAACCAAACGGCATGACTTTAAATTGCCACAGACCCTTTCCTGTGGAGAATGCAGTTTTCTCCTTGTCCTTAGGGTCAATTTCAACCTGCCAGTAGCCACTTTTCACGTCCAGCGTACTAAACCACTTTACGCTTGTAAGCATGTCCAGCGTGTCATCAATTCTTGGCAAGGGATAACTGTCCTTCTTCGTAACGTCGTTCAGACGGCGGTAGTCAACACAAAACCGCATGCTGCCGTCCTTCTTCTTTACCAGCACCACAGGTGAACACCATGGACTAGATGAAGGTTCAATAACACCATCCTTCACCATTCCCTCAATTATGGTTTCCACTTCCTTTTCACGTGCTACAGGCAATCTTCTAGGTCGCTGACGAATAGGCAAATCTTGTCCTGTGTTTATTTTGTGTTGAACTAAGCCAGTCTTTCCTATATCAGCTTCGTTTGACGAGAAAACATTGGCGTACTGGAGTAACAACTTCTTCGCCTTGATCATTTCATTTGGGGAGAGAACGCTGCGACAGTCTTCTAAAAGTGTGGTCACTCTCGTCTGTCCATCCTTGCTGGGGGTCCCAGTCGATAGATATTGGCACTGATGCAACCAATCCACTTCCTCACTAGTACCAACCAATGTGCCTTTTTCTATAATGTGTTCCTGATCACAAAGGTTCAGCACACGTACTCCTGAGATCTCGGCGGTTCTGACCAAGGTTCGAGCCACTTTCCATGGAAGGTCATTGTCTACCCTTTCCACGAGTACACAACGAAGAGTTTGCCCAGGATTCCGAGGAAGACTAACCGGCTCAATCGTTTCCGATCTCGGCGGAAGAAAAATCTTCTTAAGGCTTTACACATTCCCTGGTAACGCCCCATCCACGAAAAGTTCCTCTTGTCCACATTTCAAAACACCTTGCTTAACACCGCACCGATCTCACAACAAGTCTTCCTCATAAAGTCTAGGCCCAGGATGCAGTCGTCCATTATATCAGCCACGATGACATTATGCAGGTAGAGCATGTTGCCTAGCTTCAGCTCCATCTCCTTCTCTCCACGGACGGGTATGCGCTGACCGGTGGCTGTCACCAAATTAATGCGTTCTCGGTTGTATGCGGAGTCCCCAAGGAACTGACTTATAAGTTGGGAACTGACAACCGTGCGAGAGGCTCCAGTGTCTATGGTCTGTTTACACGGCGTTCCGTTGACTTCGCCCTTAATGATTAGGCAGTTCCCATCATGGGTTTGTGAGATCGAAATCATTGGGGCTTTTTTAACATTAGCCAGCACCCGCCCCGCAGTCCTGGCTTTTACTCGTTTCGGGATGAAAGTTGCAATATTGCATTCGAGGAGCTCACTGGTGGAGGAGAGGCAGACGTTTCTTCCCCATCGGTAGTCAGATTTTGAGCTTTATTTCCATTTCATTGGGACTACAGGTTCCTGATCTTTTCATGTCAATTTCTATCATGCAGAAAAACTCCGAGCGTAGTCCTATCCATAGCTCCCTGCGCAACCTTGAACTTCCTTATACGGTCAACAGTAAAGGACCACGATTTTCTGTGAAAGATTAATCCATACGGTTCAATATAATGTTTTCATTTTTATTCCAAAACCAGCTGATACCCGCGACTACGTCTGCGTTGCTTGATTATATTAACAAAGTTTTCGTATGTGGGAAGGAAAAAACATAAAAAGACAAAATTTGTTTGTTTCAATGTTATTCATCGCTCCGTTTGTAGCTAAAATATATAGAGTCATTCGGGTCAAGTGTGCGCACTTTGGTAAATATTAGTTCACTATGCATAAAATAAAAAAGTTAGGAATATAAAAGTCGGCTCTGAGATAAACCACATATTAGCCTCTCAATTGAAATAGAAATAAGAATAGAAAACTTGGTGGTTTTTTTTCTATAAGCATTTAATTACATAAAATCGGAATGCGCTCACTTGACCCACGATGCGGGTAACTGTGCGCACCCGTACGGGGTAAGTATACGCATATGGGATAAGTAGCGCATTCCTTAGATTAATCAAAATATACACAATATTCAAGAATAAAGGTTCTTTATTGTAATGCCACTTAGAAAATATTTTTATTAGTTATTAGTCTTTGCATAAAAATAACAATTATCTTATAAAATTAAATTAACTTAACATTTATTTAAATTAAATTATAGAAATTTTTAATTATTAATATTTAGAGATTAACATATTTTACTTGGGATTGTCTAATTTATTAGAAACGATATTAATTTGGGGATCATCAATTCAATTATCACAAACAAAAACACCTCTCTCATATTATGCAGTACATCCTTATCAGATGGCATCCTCATGTCACCAGTCTTTGCATACATGCACTGACTTTATTCTCCAGTATTTGGCTCTGTATATTTTTGCTTACATAGAGGACAACAGTATTCTACTGTTGTAGCGGTCGAGCCCATAGAAAACTGTTCTTCCTCTTTAAGACGATGATGTCGATTTCGAATACAATACTCACTAATACATACCAATGGCACTTATAGCAGCTCTTTTGCTCATGCTCAATGAGTGCTTTGGCTCTAGAGATTTGTTCTTCAGTGACTGATGCAACTTCAGGTCTTTTTCTTATATAATTTCACGTGTGTGATCACGTGGGTGATGAGAAACTGAAAATAACATCGAAGGGGCAAGTGTACGCATGCGCACACTTACCCGCGCACACTTTCCCCAGAACACCAAATTGCAATTGAAAGCTCATATATAAATTGAAAACAAATAAAACATGATTTTTTTATATAAAATATACCGTAAACATATTATTATTCAAAGAAAATACAACTTACCGTTGTGAAATCGATAACGCCGATGATACATTGTTTTTCATTAAACGAAAAATTTCGAATTTAAACACCATATACTGTTTTTTACGAAAAAAAAAGTTATTTCTCAACCGCCGCTACAAAGAAAAGTCGCGACTAGCAGGGCACTCTGGCATCACTTTTCAACCTTAACAAAAACCTCCCCCCGTTCCCCGTTCGGGAGATACACTCACTGCGCTCACTTACCCACTGCGCTCAGTTACCCCGAATGACTCTACCTAAATTACCTGGGTTAGTAACAGGAGTGCAAGCGACGTACAGTTGACCGTGGGAAAAACCCCGTATAAAACACATTGTTTCTTAAAAGTTTAATAACTTTATATTAAATGAAGGTATCGCAATACTTTTTAGATAAGGGCCAAGTGTCTAAGAAATAAATCTTAGAAAACCTAATTGAAATTTATCCAAAACATTTTCCGTCATGCGCGCACAACTGCAAACCTATATTATTTTATTTATATAGGTTACTATTATAAATTAATAACTACATGTGACTTCCTTCCTATAGTCACGTGTAGTTTGAAACGTTTTTTTTTCTTCAAATCTATTAAAACTTCATTGTTCCAAATACTCGTATCTCGTGTTACGAGACAGTGTGGGTGTCATGTTACGATGCGGAAGCGGTTCGATTTTATGGCCCATTCCAATCGCTGCATTAGTTAAAAAAAAGACAAGAGTTCATAAAAGTATAATGTTACATCTTTTACAAAAAAAAAGTGTTAGATTGCTACTGTCAAAAACAGAAGCAATTTCTTTTTTAATAGCCCATTTTGTGATAACAAGTGTGGTTTGCGAGAAGATGTTGTGACCAGGATTAAGAATGAATGGTAAGTGGTTGCTGTGGCCCATAGACATCTACATTTATCCTCGTTTGCGAATCAAAATGCCGATGCGTTGTCACCTGTGAGGACTAAGATGGAATGCCTCTATTCCAGTAAAAAGGGTCTCCGGTTCTCTACATTCACCATACGAAACACAGCAGTGTTAAGCTGCTATTTGACGCTGATATTCTGTGAGAGTGTGGTCCTACCCCGGTCGAGCCGACCCATTCGTGCTACAACTATACTATACTACTAATATAGCTGCAGCATGGCTCTACCACGTACAATATAATGAAAAGAGAGTGACAAACAAATGTTGCAGGAGTGAGCTAGTAAGCTCACGAGAGTAAGTAAGAACTAGCCCGATTGTAAAGACAGAGACACAGACAGAGAGAGAGAGACAAAAGTTTTAAAAGTGACGCAAATAATTTAGGTATTCATGTTTTAATGTCATGCAAAAAAATGCCCTCATCTCAATAAAAGACAGTTATTTTGATATATAGATTTGGTATATACAGACCTAATTGGGAGACTTCAATGCAAAACTCAAGGAACAAGAGAGAACGGTGAGCTGAAAGTAGGGAAATTTGGAATAGGGCAACGGAACCCAAGGGGCCAGCAGCTGGCCGACTTCACGGAGAAAGAGGGACTCTTTATGATGAATTCTTTCTTCCAGAAGCGGCCCCACAGGGAGTGGACCTGGTCGAGCCCCGACGCTTCGACAAAAAATGAGATTGACTTCATTATGACGACCAGACGACAACTGTTCAGTGATGTCTTCCTGATCGCGAGGGTGAAAACTGGTAGCGATCACCGAATGGTTAGAGGCACACTAAACCTAAACGTTAAGTTGGAGAGGTCTCGTCTAATGAAGTCAACGTTCCGTCCCCTTCGTGCTCTGTTCCAAAGTCCTGAAACCTTTCAGTTCGAGTAACAAAATCGTTTTCAGTGCCTAGATGACTGCAATGAAGTGGACGATATGAATGACAAGCTCGTGGAAACTGTCCATGCGGTCGGAGCTGAGTTCTGCAAGACCCGTCGCAGAAGAACACAAAAACTCTCCGATCACACTCTTAATCTCATGGCTGTTAGACGGGAGATGAAGCTACATTATTCAACAGATTTGACAGCATACAGGCAACTGAACAAACAGATCTTCAAATGCATGCGGCGGGACTTACGCAACTTCAATACAGCTTGTATTGAAGAAGCGATCGAGCGGAACCAAGGCTCCAAAGTCTTTGCCAGAGATCTGTCTGCAAGAAAGAGCCAACTGTCAAAGCTGAAGACTGAGTGTGGCAGCATTGTTTCCGGGGCACCTGAGATTTTGAGTGAGATTCAGAGGTTCTATGGACAGCTGTACACGTCATCGTTGGAGCCACACTTAAGTGTGAGTAACAATCCAAGAGCGAGTCTTATCCGACACTATTCCGAAGATATCCCGGTAGTCTGAGCGAGATTAGAATGGCTCTCCAGCACCTTAAAAATGGTAAGGCCCCAGGCGAGGATGTAATTACAGCGGAGATTCTGAAAGCGGGTGGAAGACCGTTACTTGAAGTCCTTCAGAAGCTCTTTAATTCCATCTTCCTTGGTGGCATTACACCGGAGGCGTGGAGCAGAAGTGCGGTGGTCTTGTTCTTCAAGAAAGGTGACAACGCTCTCTTGAAGAACTACAGACCGATTTCCCTTTTGAGCCGCGTCTACGTGCTGTTTTCGAGAGTCATTACGAATCGTCTCGGGCGCAGACTTGACAGCTTCCAGCTTCCCGAAGAAGCCAGATTCCGAAAGGGCTTTAGCACCATAGACCACATACATACCCTTCGGCAAGTTGTACAGAAGTCCAAGGAGTACAATTTGCTACTATGCCTGGCGTATGTGGACTATCAGAAAGCCTTTGATTCCGTCGAAATTTGGGCGGTGCTACAGTCCCTTCAGCGGTGCCAAGTTGACTGTCGGTATATCGAAGTGCTGAAGTGCTTGTACAGTAGGGCTACGATTGCTATCCGAGTACAGAACCAGAGTATGAAACCTATCCAATTGCAGAGAGGTGTAAGACAGGATGACTTCATATCCCCGAAACTCTTCACCGCTGCATTGGAAGACGTTTTCAAGCTTCTGGACTGGAAAGGATACGGTATCAACATCAATGGCGAGTACATCACTCACCTTCGATTTGCCGACGATATAGTCCTTATGGCAGAATCGCTGTTTTTTCTTTTATAGGATGGGGGTGACAAACGAGCACACAGTCCACCTGATGGTAAGTGGTTGCTGCGGCCCATAGACATCTACATCTATCCTCGTTTGCGAATCAAAATGCAGATGCGTTGTCACCCGTGAGGACTAAGATGGAATGCCTCATTTCCAGTAAAAAGGGCCTCCGGCCACCTGCACTCACCAAGCGAAACGCAGAGGTAAACCTCTACTTCACGCTGGTATTCTGTGAGGTCGTGGTACCACCCCGGTTCGAGCCGGCCCATCCGTGCGGCAGTAAAAGCTGCCGCGTGGCTCTACCACTGTTAAAAATCTGGAGGATCTAAGCACTATGCTCCTCTATATCCTCCCTATGACCTGAAGAGTGTCTCCCAACGGATAGGTCTTAAGATGAACATGGACAAAACAAAAATTATGTTTAATGTCCATGTCACACCACTGCCGGTAGTTGTTGGGAGCACTAAACTCGAAGTTGTTGACGAGTATGTTTACCTAGGACAAATAGTCCGACTAGGTAAGGCCAACTTCGACCGAGAGGTCAATCGACGGATTTAACTCGGCCGGGCAGCGTTCGGGAAACTACGACACATCTTCTCGTCAGACATACCTCAAAACCTTAAAACGAAATTGTACAACCAGTGCGTGTTGCCAGTGATGACTTACGAATCTGAGACGTGGTTCTTTATTGCTGGCCGTATGAGGAAGTTCAAGATTGCTCACCGAGCTATGAAGAGGGCAATGTTCGGGGTTTCTCTGCGTGATAAAATGAAGAAAAGAAATGAAAGACAGAAATGAGGATATCTGCAGTAGAACCAGAGTAACCGACATAGCCCAACGGATTAGTAAGCTGAAGTGGCAGTGGGCCGGCCATATAGCTCGAAGAACCGACAACCGATAGGGAAGAACGGTTCTTGAGTGGCAGCCTCGGACCGGTAGGCGAAGTGTAGGGTGACCCCCCACGAGATGGAGTAACGACCTGGTAAGACAAGCAGGAAGTCGATGGATGCAGCTGGCTCAGGACCGTGCTTTGTGGCATTCCTTGGGGGAGGCCTATGTTCAGCAGTGGACTTATGAAAGGCTTTAATGATGATATACAGACAGACAATTTAATTTATATGTATAGATTTGCCAAATTAAGAGTGCCCTTAATTAACATGAGAGTTTATGTATGTATTTTTATTTTGTTTATTTTTTACGTGGTAGGGCCATGCTGCAGCTATATTACTGGTATATAGTTGTAGCACGGCTCGATCGGGGAAGGACCACGCTTTCACAGAATACAAGCGTAAAATAATAGCAAAATGCTTCTATGTTTCATATGGTGAGTGTAGAGAACCGGAAACCCCTTTTTACTGAAAACGAGGCATTCCATCTTAGTGCTCACGGGTGACAACGCATCTGCATTTTGATTCGTAATCGAAGATGTAGATGTCTATGGGCCACAGCAACCACTTACCATGAGGTGAACTGTGTGCTCGTTTGCCACCCTTATCCTTTTAAAAAATATATTATTCTTTATTCCAAGTATCGATATCTAGGCATTACATGTGGATTTAAATACCTTATGGTACCTATAGGTACTCTACCAATCAATCCTGGGAGATATAGAATAAAACAAAACAAAAATGTTAGCAGGCATAAATTAATGTAGTCCACTGATGAATATGGGCCTCTCTCATTTAAAAAAAAGATGAAAGTAGATAACGATAGTCGCGGGTTGGAATTCACAGAGAAAAACAGTTTGTATATCCTACAAATAATCCTTTCTTATAGTTTGGATGTTTATTATCCATGTGCATTTTATGTATGTAAAACATCTCCACAGTACAGGAGATTCATTCTTGAGTGTGGGTTTATCATAATCGCTACCTTTGCTGACGTATTGATGATTGTTCATTGGTACCAAATGAAAATCTTAGTTTTAGGATCTTAATTTTAGGAATATTTCAAATATATTGGTATATTAAACCTTTTACTTTATCGACCAAATTGGCGATATATTGAAAATGGCCCACATTAAGAGTACCTTTAACCGAAAAGCGTGTATGCGTAGGCATATGGATGTGGAGGAAGCCAGAAAGGTGTGTCAGGATCGTGCCAAATGGAAGTTTATAGTCTCTGCCTTTTTTTTACATGGGGAAATGCCTACACATACCCGCCTCGCGGGGGCAAGGACGAGTTATGTCGGACTCGCACCGACTAAAACCCCATGGTGTTCCAACTTCGCCGCATATTGGCAGGACCACGGGAACGCTTCCGCACACATCCGCGACCCCACCAGCGCCGGCCGCCCCATGGCAGCCCCTTCTCGGGGGAAGACCTCTCCTTCTCACTCTCCCTCTCAGGCAAGGCGCACCAGGAACACAAGGCGCTCCTTCCTCCACGGCCTCCAACTCCACCTGCGTATCGGACCCCCCCGAGTTCGATACGCGGAGGCCATGGGGCCAGGAAAATCAAGCGCCTAGTAGCACCCGGTTCCCCGACCCCAGCGGCGGATCTGGTCTCCGGCTCCGCCGCCAACCAAGTTTCGGCCGTGGAGGGTAGGTAGAGCGGCGCCTCGCAATACCGACACTCCTCTCCCCCGCGGCCCCACCACCACCGCAGCAACCGTGCGGCCCCGTCTGAGTCGTGGAGGATAGGGCGAGTGGCGCATCGCCATACCAACACTCCTCTTCCTCCGCGACTCCACCTCAGCTGCAGTGGTAAGGGGAGTGGACACCCATCTCACCGTAGCCCACCGACACACATCCGAGGTAGGCTCGCCAAGCCCGCTCGGAGTGGCCACCTCAGGCCGGCCCTAAACCACGGGCAAGCCAAGGGGTTCCTCTTTGTTCACTGTGGGTGACCAAGCCACGGCTACTAAGCCCCCCGCCACGACAAGGCGGGAACCCGTTCGGGGGGGCCATAGTCTCTGCCTACCCCTCTAGTTGACAGGCGTGAGTGTTTATACTAAACCTCAAAGTCAAAATATTTTTATTCAAAATTGACCTTAATAAAGTCAAGAAGCCGTGTAGTGGCGGTTAAGAGTATCCACTACCCCATATCTTCCCGTGGGTGTCGTAAGAGGCGACAGTGGGAAACAGGCAGGAGATCGCTCCCCTCCTTTACTAATCGTAGACGCCCAGAACCATTCCCTTGGTCTGGACATAAATCTGGACAAGACGGCTCTCGCCGCAGTCCAAGCCTTTCTCAGAGATAAGGCGCATTTCGCCCGTCTCTCCAAAACCTGCTACGATGCATGTATTAAGTACGATCAGGCCACCGACCTCGGTGAGGCCATTAAGATCATCCCTCAGTCGAACGACGACTTTCGCCGCCATACCAGGCTTTTCACAGCCGAGCGTGTGTCTTATCACACGTACGCTCTTCCGGAAGAGCGTAAAGTCACCGTAATCCGTGGTGTCCCATTTGAACTCACCAACGAGGACATCCTTAAGTCCCAAGGATTGCCAGTAGAGGCTGTGCACAAGAAGCACAGCAACGTGCCGGAGGCAAAAGCCATCTTCCGGCAGGTACGCACAGTGCGGCCTGTCGAGAGTGAAGGTTGAGCCCCCACATAGGTGCGGTTTTCCGCAGGGCTACCGCTGCGAACTTTATGGGCATGCGGCGGCCAACTCCTCTCCCCACTCAGGTGCGTTAAGTGCCTAGATCCGCATAACTCGAAAGAGTGCACGAAATACAGCCACAAAACGCCAAATCCCCACCCGCGTGAGTTCTGTGTCAGCAGTCAAGCCACCCGGCAAATTACAGAGGCTGCCCTCGCGCACTTCACCCTCAAAACGTTCCAGCAAACAAGCTCCACCGCCGGTCAATGACAAGTCATTCTCGGCCCTCCCTTCAAGAATGCCTCATCAGGGCCTTTCCCAGCCCCTTCAAGGCCCCTCTCGGCCCTCTCGGGGTCTAATGACTGAGGTAGGCAACTCAGTCATTATGTTTGGAGATTTTTAACTCCAAGCATACTGAATGGACCTGCCTTTCTACTTCTCAGAGTGGCAAGAATCTGCTTGATATCACGCGGTCTCTTGACCTTACACAGTCCCCTTGGTGTCACTCACTATCCCGACAACACCGACCACGCTCCTGACGTGCTAGACTTTGCGCTAGTTAAAGATTTTTCCCTCAACCTCAGGGCAATCGAGACTCTAGACGATCTAGGATCCGACCACCGTGAACGAGAAGTCCGTTTCCGCCTCTCCGAACTTCGAGACCTCGAAAAGAGTAATCTCATGGAGAATATCTCTCTCTCTCTCTCATACAACGTACTATCAGATGGCGAGCCCTCCGCATAGACGCTATCACCCACACTCCCCCTCTCTCGGTTACGGTTTCGGTACGGTACGGTTGCCTTCGGGGACGAGGAAAAGGCTGAGTGCTTTGCAGACAGCATTGCTGCACAATGCTCTTCTAGCTTTCACCCACCGACCCCTCCCACATCCAGACAGTGGAGAATGAGGTCCGCCGCCGGAACTCACCCCCCACAGCCTCTGACCCCATCACTGTGTCCAATTATGAGGTCTCCCTCATTCTTGGCCATCAGCCACCTCCCTCAACCCCCTCCACGAAAACCTTCACTACCTGGAAGGGCTTCAAGGAGTCCCTAGCTAAAGCTTTGGATTCACAGGACTTCCCCATCTCCCTCTCGTCGGACTTCAACAGTCCCGAAAAAATCGACACCGCGGTCGATTCTCTCTCCACCATTATAAAATCCTCCCTTAAGGAGAATGAAAGGGTCGTCCCGGTTGCTAATAATGATGATCTTCCTCTACATATTAGCAACCTAATGAAAGCCAAGAAATCTGCTTTCCGCAGAGCAGCTATCAATCCCACCCCCGACTATAGGCGTACGGTCAATCGTCTTCAACTAGAAGTCCGTTTCCGCCTCTCCGAACTTCGAGACCTCGAAAAGAGTAATCTCATGGAGAATATCTTTCTCTCTCTCTCATACAGCGTACTATCAGATGGCGAGAGCTCTCCGCTTAGACGCTATCACCTACACTCCCCTTCTCTCCCGTCCCGATGGTAAGGAGGAGCCTTCGAGGACGAGGAAAAGGCTGAGTGCTTTGCAGACAGCATTGTCGCACGATGCTCTCCTAGCTCTCAACCCACCGACCCCTCCCAAATCCAGACAGTGGAGGATGAGGTCCGCCGCCGGAACTCACGCCCCACAGTCTCTGACCCTATCACTGTGTCCAATGATGAGATCTCATTCCTCATCAAAGGACTGAAGCCCAAAAAGGCTCCGGGCGCGGATGGCATCTCCACCCAAACCTTAAACATTTTCTTGGGCAGGTGTTAACCCTTTTTTATATAGGATAAGGGTGTAAAACGAGCACACAGTCCACCTGATGGTAAGTGGTTGCTGCGGCCCATAGACATCTACATCTATCCTCTATTACAAATCAAAATGCAGATTCGTTTTCACCCGTGAGGACTAGGATAGAATGTCTCATTTCCAGTAAAAAGGGCCTCCGGCCACCTGCACTCACCAAGCGAAACGCAGAGGTAAACCTCTACTTCACGCTGGTGTTCTGTGAGGTCGTGGTACCACCCCGGTTCGAGCCGGCCCATCCGTGCGACAGTAAAAGCTGCCGCCTGGCTCTACCACTGTTAAAAATTGTCTTCAACGCCTGCTTCAACCTTAGCTACTTTCCCACTACGTGGAAAGGGGCAACTGTCATTGGTATCCCCAAGTCAGAAAAGCCTCTCAACCTTCCCTCCAGTCATCATCCCATCAGCCTCCTCAAGGTCACGGGCAAACTCTTCGAACGAGTCATACTTACTCGCATAAGGCTCCATCTGTTTCCCGCAGACGACGAACCTCTAGTCATATCCCGCCAATTTGGTTTCTGAGCGAAACATTCTTGTCCTCGATAGAGTCTGGCACGAAAGCCTTATATATGTATAAACTTTACAAAATAGGTCTCCCTGATCGCCTCGTTCATCTCGTGCCCTCTTACCTGAAGGATCGTACATTTCGTATTAGACACGAAGGCATCTCAACGCCCTATCAAAGCAAGTGTCCCTCAGGGCTCAGTGCTTGCCTCCCTGCTGTATATCCTGTACACCAACGACAATTCCATCGCGTCGAAAGGTGTTCAGCTCTCCCTCTTTGCAGACAATACTGCACTCTACTGTAAAGGTATCTCACTACCTTTCATACGGAAGAAGATCCAAAAGTCAGTTTATGAAAGAGGACTTAGGAGCTTGGTCCCAAAAAAGGCTCACCTTCGGGCCCCATGTCAAAAGAGTAACCCGCAACGCACGTTTTTACCTGCGTAGGCTCAAAAGTATGCTGGGCCGACAGAGTAAAATGTCCCTACGCAACAAGCGTACCCTTTATAATGTCTGTATACGACCAATCATGACTTACGCGGGCTCCATATTTGCCCACGCTAATCCCAAAATCACTAACGAACTCCAAATATTTTAAAACCTCTTCCGTCGTCGAGCTATGAACGCATCCTGGTACGTCCGTAAAGCCGACCTCCATCAAGACCACAGTCCAGCAATTTCTGAAAACACTCTCTGAAAACTTCTTCACAGCATCCGAGTCTCACTTTAATCACTTCATTCGTAAGGCAGTTTCCTATGCAGCCCCACTCCCCTCTCGCTTTCGATTCCGAAGACCGAGAAACTCTCTCTTGGACCCGCCAAAAAAGCTTTCGGCCGACCTCTGACTGCCTCCTGGCGGCTCAGGCCGACTCTTCTTAATTTGCCTTACTTAGGACCTCAAAAGCCTATGCCAGTCTCACAGGTGGTGTTTAGTGGGTAGACACTTAGGTTAGGTTAGTCGCAGTGAGTCCCACATAACCACGACAGCCGGCTTTCGTGGTATACTTAGAACATTCACCACCTCCCTTCCTCGCTTTTCTGAAGGTAGCCCTTTTCAATTGCTTCTGGGCGCAAAAAAAGGAGGACAGTGAATTCCTTGGATAACTTCTATCTCTGTTCATTATGAAACACCAAGGTTCACATACATTATCTTTATCAGTCATAATGTTTCTTATCTGATAACACAAAACAAAAATATTTTTGCGTACTAAACGTTAAAAAAGTATTTATTTAATACAAAACTGGCATTCGCATTACACAACTGATCACTATGTAATACATGACTCTAAATTAATCTCAAAAACACAATTTTAAAATACTGATCGTTCCTACCGGGGACCGAACCCATGACCTTTGAATATTACATCAAAATTACTTTAAAATTTTACTAAGCGCCTACTAAATAGAATGACTATCCCTCATGATTAATCTTTAGAAGCTGTTTGTAAGTGGTAAACTAATAAATTTAAATATTGTTTTTGGACGCGTCGCCAACAATCTCCCCCCTGTGCGTCAGCACTATCATTTGGGAGGCGTCGCGGTTACCAGGACTATTATTCTGGACGTAGGTCTCCTCAAGATACCTGTGCTAGTAATGACGTCAACCACTCTAGTGTGACCGTCGTGTCCCGGTAACGTCCTGTGAATCATGCCTCTCGGCCATATATTTCGTGGCAACGAATGATCTATTATCAAGACAATATCACCCTCTTTCGTTTCCATGAACTTTCCGTTATCACCCGTTCGCGGTATTAGAGCAGGCATGTACTCCATCAGCCATCTCGTCCAAAAATGGTCGGCTAACCTCTGAGCGGTTTTCCAATGGAGTTGACCCGTCAGATGTCGCTCCAAAAATAACCCAGGTGGACGATCTCCACATGAGCGCCCGAGAAGAATATGATTGGGTGTCAAACCCTCTTCAGGACTATCCATACTAATTGTTACCAAAGGTCTGGAATTTACGGTGTACTCTGCTACCAAAAGCAACGTATGCAGAACTTCCTCTCACGGACTTCTTTCTTTAAGCGTTTCGGTCAACGCAGTCTTAATCGATCTTATCAACCTCTCCCAAGCAACCCCCATGTGTGTTGCTCTGGGTGGTATAAATTTCCATTTAATGTATTTTCTAAAAGATTCATCTTTCATGCTATTATAGCACTCTTCACATGCTTGCATTAACTCCTTATTTGCAGCTTTGAAATTCATCCCGTTATTGCTGTATATAACGGCTGGCTTTCCTCTTCTGGCGATAAATCGCCTTAACGCCATTATCATTGACGCTGGTGTCAATGATGCTGCCAACTATAGATGCACTGCTCTGGTGGTCAGACACGTGAATAAAACACCCTAACGTTTTCCGTGTCGTCTTCCTATAGACACATTCATAGGTCCGAAATAATCTACGGCTGAACACGTGAAGGGTGGCTCATGGTGACCTATTCTCTCCAGAGGAAGGTTTCCTTGTGGCATGTTCTGTGGCTTTGACTTGTATGTCCTGCACCACTGATGCACACAATGATGTGACACACTACATTCTATGCTATGTAAGTTCAAGACATAAAATTTTTGGTTCACCTCATTCATCATCCTTTGGTGATTGGCATTTCCAAAATGATGATGAACTTCTCTAATCATCATTTTAAGGATTTTATGTTTACTAAGACGACAGGTTTTCTACTCTCCTCAGTCAAAGTAGACTTGAAAGGTAAACGCCCGTTCAAACGGAGGAGGTTATCCTCTCCTAATTCTAAAGAAATTTGCTTAAGCGTGAACTTCTTTCAACGCTTCTGCCCATTTTTAAGCATTTTATTTCCGAATGGAAACACTCGTCTTGAACGAACTTCCAAATTAATAATTCAGCTCTTTTTAAAAGCGCTATTTCCAATGCGTTATCGGGTCCTTTAACCGACTTTGCTAAATTTCCGTCGGAACACATAACCGACTTTTCCGGCGGATTGCCAGGTCTTTCAACCAACTTTCTCAAACTCTTGAACTTTTCTACCTATTGTAAAGTGCGTGTATTTGCCCCAAGGAATCTTCTAAAGCTGCTAGATCGTCCGTAGTCGGGTAGACTTAACGGCTCTCCCTTTCTTAGCGTGTTTACGCTCTTTGGTGATTTTTCTTCACCCGTTTCTAAGCTACTTTTTATGTCCACTTGCATGGCCCATAAATCAGGTCTTAGCCTGAGGAATTCAGGTCCTTGAAACCAGCGATGATTTTCATCGAAGGTGGAAGGGAAACTTCTAGAGGCGTCATCTGCCACGTTTTGTGACGTCGGTACCGATAGCCATTCGATGATCACAGTAGGCCATGCCTACTGTGATCATCGATCTCAGCCAGCCGATGAGCAACGAATGGTTTGAAAGAACGAGGATCTGACTTAATCCACGCTAACACTGTTCGTCTGTGAGTCTGTCCAGAATACTCGTTCGGATATCTCATATCTGCTCTCTTCCTTAACTGATGCAACTAATCGGCTGCCCATAAGAGCTGCTTGCAATTCAAGTCTTGGAATGGAAATTGACTTCAACGGCGCTACTCTTGCCTTAGCGGCGATCAGCGTGATTCGCCTCTCTCCTAACTCGTCCGTGGTGACAACATAATACACCGCGGCAACATACGCTTTTTCACTAGCTTTCATGAAAGTGTGTAACTCTCCCCTGCTGACGCCTTCAGCAATGGGTCTGGGTACTTCTAGATGACCTAATTTCTTCACTTCCGATACCCATGTGCACCATAACACGTTCAATTCGTGTGGAACTTGATCATCCCAAGAGATGCCTATTCTCCATGCTTGCTGGATTAGCGACTTTCCTTGGACCGTTATGGGTGAGCTTGAACAACCGACAACCGATGGGGGAAAAAGGTCTCAGGTGGAAGCCTCGTACTGGTAGGCGAAGTGTAGGATGACCCCTCCCCCAGTAGATGGAGTGATGACCTGGTAAGACATGCAGGAAGTCGATGGATGCAGGTCGCTCAGGATCGTGCTTTCTGGTATTCCTTGGGGGAGGCCTATGTTCAGCAGTGGACTTGTGAAGGGCTATAATGATGATGACGATGAAGTCATGAAAGCTACGCCATTGCTTCAACAAAGTCCCTACTGCGGGAGACCTTGTGAAAAGCGGCAAGAAACTTACAAGTAGTACAATTTTCTCCAAACAGTTACAGTTTAAACTAGAACAGAAAATTTTAAGTAGGCCGAAATATATTCCATTTACTCCATGTGCGTGAAATAATCAATGACTGCCTCGTTAGTCTAGCGGTTGTAACCGCTGCTGTTGATCACACGGTCCTGGGTTCAAATTCCGGGACTGGCTATTTCATTTATTGAGTTTATCTGTTAAGAAATTCTCTTTAGCCAGCTTGAAGCCGGGAGTCAGAAAGTTGGCAGTGTTTCACTACAATGCTTCGGAAGTCTTGCACCTGATTTCTCTATGGTCGCATTAGAGTAGGGATAGAGAGTGTATATGTTTGCGCACACATTCATGCACTACCCGTATAATCCTATCCGCGCAGATGGCTAGCGTTCGTTGCGACAGACATGTTATTATTGCCATTTTCTGTAGGGACAATCGCTCCGTTGGGTACAGGTGTGGTGATGTTCCTAAAGGAACTCCATCCGTGGCTGGTCGTTGCTGCTTTTTTTATAGGATAGGGTGACAAACGAGCACACAGTCCACCTGATGGTAAGTGGTTACTGTGGCCCATAGACATCTACATTTATCCTCGTTTACGAATCAAAATGCAGATGCCTTGTCACCCGTGAGGACTAAGATAGAATGCCTCTTTTCCAGTAAAAAGGGTCTCCGGTTGTCTACACTCACCATACGAAACAATGCAGCATGAAGCTGCTATTTGACGCTGGTATTCTGTGAGAGCGTGGTCCTTTCCCGATCGAGCCGACCCATTCGTGCTACAACTATACTAATAATATAGCTGCAGCATGGCTCTACCACGTAAAAATGCTGGTGATAAGAGGGCTGGTTCTTTTCTCGTTCAAAGGCTAAGTATAGCCATTCAGCGGGGAAACGCAGCCAGCGTTCTTCGCACGATACCGCGGGGAATAGGAATTTACTAGTTCGGGGAATAGGAATTTACTAGTTTTAGTTTGTTTTTTATTATAGTTTTTAATAGTGTACATAATAAAATATTGTATATTATAAAAATATTATACAATTGATTAATATTGTAACGAACACTGCTGCATTAACAAACATAATAGATGTAGAGATAATATGAATCTGAAGCCTACCTTACGCGTTTTCACTTAAATATAAAAAAACAAGGTAATAAAATCGCCGACAGTCACCCCTATGACGAGGAAGTACTGAAGATACCTTCTCAACCCTGAGAACTAAAAATTGTGCGATTCCGTTTATCTAATATATAAAAATTAATATTTGTTTGTCGGTATTTTCTGCGCAGCCATATCGTTCATGAGAGTGCGCTGAAACTTTGTCAACATATTACTTGCACTTTCGCGAATGTTATACATAAGTTATGTTATATAAAAGCATAGCTAGGTAATAGGTAATGTTAAACATAGGCATAGTTGGACCAGGTAGGTGACGCTGGTTTAGAATCCAGATATCATCCGTGCGAAGCCGGATCAGATCTCTAGCATAATATAACATGTAATTACAATTATATTATACAGGTTAAGCTGATAATAAAATCTACAAGCCACTTCGATGTTCCGTGGCATAGTTTAATTCAATAATTAATTCATTACAACTTAACAAAGTGTACTGCCGAACATATGCCTCCCTCTGGATTGCCGCATAAGTGCGATATTTTCTCCAGTTGCAACCGTTTTAACGTGGTAGAGCTATGCTGCAGCTATAGTAGTCGTATAACTGAAACACGAATGAGTCAGTTCGACCGGGGGAGGACCCGGCTCTCATAAAATACCAGCGATAAATAGCAGTTTAACGCTGGTGTGTTTCGTATGGTGAGTGTAAAGAACCGGAGACCCTTTTTACTGGATACGAGGCATTTCATTTTAGTTCTCACGGGTGACAACGCATCAGCATTTTGATACGTAATCGAGGATAGATGTAGATGTCTATGGGCCACAGCAACCACTTACCAGCACCTGGACTGTGTGCTCGTTTGTTACCCTATACCTTTAAAAAAGCCCACAGTAATTTATTTTCTAGTTTTTATTAGGACATTGCTGCTGTCCATATCTTGGTTGTTTGCCTCTGTCACTTCTTACGACACCCACGGGTCGATTTTGGTGTAGTGGATACAGATACCCTGTCTTTATTATAAAGCAAATTAATACTGAATGAAACAAAATTAATTAATACCTAGTTGCCGAATTAATTTTGTAAACGGCAAAGTATATTTTCAACCGACTTCAAAAAAGGAGGAGGTTCTCAATTTGACTTTATTTTTTATGTTTGTTTTGTTACCTTAGAACTTTTTTCTAGATAAGCCGATTTAGATGATTCTTTTTTTATTTCAATGCTGGTGCTTCTTATGTAAATTTGATCAAGATCTGACCAGTAGTTTTTGAGTTATAATGCGTATTTAATTGACTTCGGCTACATTGATGATGAGTTACGGCTTCATAATTTTTTTGACGGCTCCATGGCGGAGAGCCAATAGAGTTGCAGCGCTTGGGGCCGCAGGTTCGAATCCCGCATGAACAAGTATTTGTATGACATACGAATAATTGTTTCTGGTCTGGATGTTTTTCCTTGTGCAATTTGTGTTTGTAAACTGCCTCCACGATACAGGAGAGAGTCTTAGCATGGGGGTAACTTTTTTTAATAAAAAAAATTATAAATAAATGAGAACATCATCAAGTCGGTTGTAATTTTTATTTTATTTTACGTGGCAAAGCCATGCTGCAGCTATTTTAGTAGTTATAGTTGTAGCACGAATGGGTCGGCTCGACCGGGGAAGGACCACGCTCTAACAGAATACCAGCGTAAAATAGCAGCTTAACACTGCTGTGTTTCGTATAATAAAAAAGAGTTTAAAAAGTTTACAAAATATAATTTCGTTCAGAAGCTAAGCTTTAATTCCTGAGAACCATATAAAATAAATAATGTGGTTTTCAAGTATATCTAATGCCCCGCCCCGCTATACGTTGGCACTCAGTTTATTTTATACACTTCGTATTTCATCAACCGAACAAGACCCGCTCAATAAAGCCAACATAATCACCGCACAGCGATGACGATTTGTATACAAACATTCTTCACACCTTTAAGGTTAATTTTAAATAAACAATTCGACCAGTGAACCGGCCTCAGGGCTAGTATTATAAGTACAAGTGATATACATAAATGTCAATAAATTAGATTTTGGGTTGCAGCAAGGGAAATATTCACTACTG
This sequence comes from Parnassius glacialis, assembly GCA_033319125.1. Taxonomy (NCBI): domain Eukaryota; kingdom Metazoa; phylum Arthropoda; class Insecta; order Lepidoptera; family Papilionidae; genus Parnassius; species Parnassius glacialis. The sequence continues at coordinate 18,591,210 of JAVANC010000008.1, forward strand.
ATCATTATGAAAATTATTATTGTTAGATCCGCTTACGACTGCATATTTATATTTGAACTTTTGCTATATAAACATACTGGCCGATAAGAAACTGCACGCTTAAGAAAAAAGGAAAAAAAAGAAAAACAAAAAGATCGACTAACGCTAATGACTCCACGATTTTTTCTGCCACCAGGGCGGCGCCACTAGAAAGTACGGTACCTATAATATTTGACAGATTTCATAGCGGGGATCGGGGAAATTAATTTGTTCGGAAAATATAAAAGTTATTGTTTCTTTTTGTACTATTAGATATATTTTATATTAATAACATTAAAAATAAATAAACCCAACCACAGATATTCACAAAAGTAGAAAAATTAAAAAATGTTAAAAATGTGCGAAAAATTAAAGAGCAAATCACTGACACATTGTTTTGTGTATTAATATTATATTCTAGAAACTGATAAACATTTATTAAAAAACAACTTCTCAATTACATTTTGTAACAAAAACTTTACCTCAGTGCTAACTAGCGACATCTGGTGAGCAGAAAATTATTAGCCCTCATTGCTTGCGTGTGCAACCTCACATAATATTTTTTAAATCGTTTTTAAATAAAATAACTTTAATAGTAAAACTTAAAATTTTGGGAAACAAGAAAAATATCTTTTTTTAATTAACACCTCGTAACAGTCCACTGCTAGACATGAGCATCTCACACCGCGGCGAAGACTTGAGCCACACTTGATACCAGCGTAGACGCTGAATAACATTATAAAATAGCAGCTTTTTATGCTGCTGTATTTCGTATGGTGAGCGTAGAAATCCGAAGGCCCTTTTTTACTGGAAATAAGGCATTCCATCTTAGTCCTCAGGTGTGACAAAACATCTTCAGTTCGATTCTCAATCGAGGATAACACTAATTGTACAATAAATTTTTACGTATTATTTTTTTACGTAGTAGAGCCATGCTGCACCTATATTAGTAGTATAGTTGTAGAATGAATGGGTCGGCTCGACCGGGGAAGGACCACGCTCTCGTAATCGAGGATAAACGTAGATGTGTAAGGACCACAGCATCCGCTTACCATCAGGTTAACAGTGTGCTCGTTTGTAATCCTTATCCTATAAAAAAATAAACTCGGCGACTTGGCGAACAATTGACGATCTTTAATTAAGTATTATTATTTTTTATTTTTATTATTATTTATTATATTACTATTTATTTTAGTAGTATTAAAAATTAAGTAATTTTTTATATAAGATAATTTACATACGCGTATTTAAAAAAGAATGTTATTATTTAATAAAATATTATATATAAAAAACCAAATATATAATTAATAATATTATTTAGAACGTACATATGCGTCAATAATCAATTAAACCCAAATAATACAAATAAAATTACGTCATCGAAATCAGAGAAAGGTATCAAATATTCTCGACACACAATGAAATCATGCACTTATTTACGTTACGTAGTAAACAGAGCAGTCGAGCGAGATAAAGACAGCTCTATCCCGGTCCTCTACGACCGGGAAAGGGACGGTAGCGACCCCATAACCCCGCCCATAATACACAAGGCATCGTGGATTGGCTTCATAGCCCAATCTTTAACACCATCAGTCTTCCATTGCGAGTCATTTAAACAACAACTTAATTAACCCAGCCGCACCCTTAAATAATTTGTCAAAGTGAATAATGAATTAGTGACAGTGTTATTTCGTGCGATATGGAAAACTACGAACAACACAACGAAGTCACCACGTCATACAACAATAACAGCTTGAAACATAACTTCAACGAATGCAAAAATGATTTTTACAACTATCAAAACGTGACCATCGATAAGAGCTTGCAAAAAAACGTCGAGAAGGACTACAGTGCATATTTAGACCCTAAAACGAACTACAGGTTGAAAGTTGATGAAACGGCTTCGAATTTAACAACACCTTTTTCTGTTAAAGATATACTAAATATAAACCAAACAAATTATTATGAACGAAACGATATGTGGAGTTCGAACGATAAGGATCGAAGGACCAATGATTTCGAGCCATTATACCATCAAAACCAGCCGTATTATCCGGATTATTTCAGTCAAGCCTACCATAACATACCTATGCATACTAATACGGACTCTTATTGGACCCCTGTGATGTACCAAGATACGAAAGTTGAAGAATATTATAATTATAATCCATACTACCACAATCTATATCAGCAGACACACGAACAGTATCAAGAAATTCAAAATCCAAGCTCCCACTCATTGTTAGACGCACCACCCAAACTAGGCACTATAGAAGATAGGGACGCACAAAATCAAGTAATATCATATTTGGAAAGGCCATGCATAAATGAAAAAGGTCTACAGCCTATGGTTTCTAATTCCTTGCCGTACACAAGAACAGAGTCGTTAGAAAAGCTTACTAATTTGTCAAGAAAATCAACAAGTGAGTAATAAACAATACTTAATTTAATTAATAACTGAATAATGTTGCCTTTTACGTATATTTATCATCTTTAGCCAGTGAACAGTTTTTGTTGTAATCGCCACGTGTAGGAAATAGATTGGCGATCATAATTCCAGATCCTCTTAATCCCTTTCTTTATAGGATAAGGGTGACAAGCGAGCACACAGTCCACCTGATGGTCAATGGTTGCTGTGGCCCACAGACATGTACATCTATTCTCGATTAGGAATTAAAATGCAGATGCGTTGTCGCCCGTGACGACTAAGATAGAATGCCTCGTTTCCAGTAAAAATGCCCTCCGGTTCTCTATACTCACCATACGAAACACGGCAGCGTTATGCTGCTATTTTACGCTGGTATTCTGTGAGAGCGTGGTCCTTCCCCGGTCGAGCCGACCCATTCGTGCTACAACTATACCAGTAATATAGCTGACGGCTCCGTGACGCAGTGGCTTAGCAATGAGTTCCAGCGCTTGGGGCTGCGGGTTCGAATCCCGCACGGAACAAGTATTTGTATGGCCTACAAATAATTGTTCCGGGTCTGGATGTTTGTCCTTGTGCAATTTATGTTTGTAAACTGCCTCCACGATACAGGAGAAAATCCTAGTGTGGGGGTAACGTTTTTTAAAAAGAAAAAAAAAGAAAAGCATGGCTTTACCACGTGACCAAATCCTTCATCTATAATTTTTACTAGCAAGCTATATTTTAATACTTATTTTAGTTATTTTAAACACTAGTAAATAATGAAAAGTATTATCAAATAAAATATTTTTATTTTTCTATATTTTACCAAGCTACAAATAATTATCTTAAAAACCTCTAAAAATAGTAATTTCTTTTTGCAGAGGCACCAATTTGCAACGGGAAGTCTGAAAAGAAAGATAAAAGCGCGAAAAGGAAGCCGAGGATACTCTTCTCTCAAACCCAAGTTCACGCTTTGGAAGTACGTTTCCGAGCTCAAAAATATTTAACGGCGCCGGAAAGGGAACAGCTAGCTAAGACTTTGAATTTATCACCGACACAGGTCAAGATCTGGTTTCAGAATAGAAGGTACAAAAGTAAAAGGATAAAGTCTCCAGAAGTTTCCACCTCTACTGACGCTAAACCTAGTAAAGGTTCTACCGGGAGAAAGCTTTATAAGCCAGAGAGCCAGGTGATTAAAATGGAACATTATGATACCTTCAAGACTGAATCTGAAGAAATTGTGTGTGATACTAACGATACTCTGACCTCGACTATTTATTTTGACGATAGCTTAAATTACGAAAACGAAAGTGTGACTGAAAAATATTACAGGCATTTAGGTATTGATGAAAACGTTGGAACTAGTTCCGACGGTATATTTTACGTTCCGGAACACATTGCAAACACTTCCAAGGACGACACGAATGCTTTTACGGAACAATACGATACAAAGAAATTTTATAGTATGAATTATGTTTGTTGACATTTTTTAATTTTTTATTTAAGTATATATGCCAAATCAGACTGATTGCCAAAGAGTATTATTTTGTTATTTGAACTTGTATTAAGTTGACCGTGCGTTGCGCATGCTTGTGCAATGGAACAGAGTATATAATACGTGAGGGTAATATGGGCATCCGGTTAATATGGTCACATTCTTGTAACTCAAAAACCACGACCCTGTTTGCGTGGATGGCTCTATGATACGATAGCTCTTCAAAAGAGGGCCAAAATGGCGCTGCTTTATCGAGGTAATTTTGTCAGTTGAAATTATGGTAAATATTTTAGTCGATTTTAGTATTGTGAAGTGTAGTTAGTTTTTTTTAAATTAATTTTTCGAAATGTTCCTAATTATTGCCTAAGCTTGTTTGCTAATTTTTTTTCCTAGTATATTTGTTATAATATATGTCTTCTTTCTTTTTTTTTTAATCTTTTTTTTTAAAACATTACCACCACACTAGGATTTTCTCCTGTATCGTGGAGGCAGTTTACAAACATAAATTGCACGAGAACAAACATCCAGACCCGGAACAATTATTTGTAGGCCATACAAATACTTGTTCCTCTCTGCTCTCAGCGCAACAACTCATTGCTAAGCCACTGCGCCATGGAGCCGTCAATGACTATGACTTGCCGAATATGACTTGGTGATTTTGTCTCTGTCTTTTGTTTTATTGACCATATTACATATTACCCTCACGTATCTTATTATTAAATATAGCTTTACGCCCAAAGTATTAAATAAGCTAGTGTTCGATATATGTAAATAAAAATTAAACTTTGAAAAACTGATTTTTATTTAAAAAAATGTTAAGTGTATTTGTAGCCAAATCATTTATTTACAAAATGCATGCAATGTTGTTGAATAATTATTACAATAACCAAAATAAACTAGAACGAAATAGTAAAGTAAAAAAATATTATCAGCTAAATTGTTTATTATTTATTGATTTATTTAAATTATCTGTCTTCCTCTCTTTCTCTTTTCTTCTCAGCGACGGTATATATCCAAGAAGTCGGCATAATGGCTTTGCAAACAATTAGGCGATAGCTATATCAGACACTTCTCACTTTAGCGCTATTAAAATAAACTCAATTTTTTTTCTATAACTTAATAAAAATATACATAATAAACCTAGCAAGCTAACAGCATACCAAAGTGGCGAAGCAATCAGCTTTGTAGCGGTTTCTAACGGTTGCCGTTGAGCAATCAGTTTTAAAATAGGAGGTTCAGATGCCTGGGTGATCAATAATCGATTGCTGAAAACAGAATTTGAAAATTGGAAACCGTTCTCGAGATAATCGTGGGACAGACGGACAGATGGACAGACATCGTGAAATCAATAAGTGTCTTCGCAAGCTTCGCCACTTAATAATGACTGTTATTATAATAAATCTATAATTATTAATTTATATCATATACATGTCAATTTTTTTATAGGATAAGGGTGACAAACGAGCACATAGTCCACCTGATGGTAAGTGGTTGCTGTGGCCCATAGACATCTACATTTATCCTCGATTACGAATCAAAATGCAGATGCGTTGTCACCCGTGAGGACTAAGATGGAATGCCTCGTTTCCAGTAAAAAGGGTCTCCGGTTCTCTACACTCACCATACGAAACACAGCAACATTAAGCTGCTATTTTACGCTGGTATTCTGTGAGAGCGTGGTCCTTCCCCGGTCAAGCCGACCTATTCGTGTTACAACTATACCAGAAATATAGCTGCAGCATGGCTCTACCACGTATAAAAACACGTAAAAAAATTAAAAAATTAAAAAAAAACGATAAGCTGGGAGGCTCATTGGTTTCAGTATCGGTCCAATGCCCCAAAATATTGCTACGGACAATCACTTAGAAAAAAAATTAACACGAAAGGTCTGTTAAACTTTTTCAGTTCAATTTGTAAAGATCGCTTTTATCTGAATTGCTACCATACCGCTGTTAGGGGAGGGTTTTTACAAACGAACAGTTAAAACGCTTAATCTATACAAATAAATAAAATTGAAGTGTCTGTTTGTAATGTCAAAATTAAAGTATTTTACTAAATGCATATGAAAGTAAATACGGTACTTATAACTAAGATACAATTTTTAGTCTGTCTGTCTGTTTGTTCCGGCTAATCTCCGAAACGGCTGGACCGATTTTGACGGGACTTCCACTGGCAGACAGCTGATTTCATAAGTAGTAACTCAGGCTACTTTTATTTTAGAAAAAGGATTAGGGTTCCGCGCAAAAACATAAAAACCCTAACACGCGAGCGAAGTCGCAAGGAACATCGAGTTTAATAATAATTAATAACACGAAAAATGTAACATGTTACAAATATCAATCTCGCTAATATATTACGGATATTATAAATTTATATTAACCCATTCGCTATCCATTTTACTACGTATGAACTATACGCATTGCAATTGTCTTACTATTGTGTCTGAAAATCGAACTGAAAGTTTTAAATGATGATGGTATCTCTAAGTAGTCATCGATTTTGTGGATGTCGTGTTCCAACTAGGGAACGTCTTCTATTAAAAGTGGTATTAACTGTTGTAGAAATGCGTCTCCCTCACTGTTCAAGCGTGTGGCAAGGCAGGGTGCTTACGTTGTATGGCAAACTCACACTTTTAGTACTACAGTATCCTAGGCAGATATTTAAGTTCAAATTGAATGGGCCTGGACCACTACGCCGCACGTTCTTCCAAACTACCTTAACAAGCCTTACTCTTAGTTTCAGAATGCAAAAAATAAGCATTCAACCTGTTTACCTTCATATAAATTCAAAATTAATGGCTTAAGTATTTTTTTATTTCAGTACCGAACTAAAAGTCTTAAGATAATAAATTACTAAGTACTAAACTGCTCATTTTCCATCTGTCATCATGTTCCTATCTGTGTGAAGAACATTTACTAACCTATTTTCGCCGCTAAGCAGCAAAGTCTTAACTATTGTATTATGAAAAGTAAGAGACACTATAATTACAAGCTATATAGCATTCTACCTTAGTCTGTGTAACAAAGCATATTGGAGTATGTGATATATAACTTTCTTTTATAAGTAGCGGCATGAAAGTCTAGCGGTGACCGTTATTGCGCATAAGTCGTGCTGATTGACTCGTGTGTGTCGTTCGCACGCGCTGATTGGCTCTCCAGTCGCAGTATTTCATTCTGAAGAGCATAGAAGACTTGTATAATTAAAGGCTTTCAGTCAACACGTCTGTAGTCTTCCTTGTTTATTTTGGGAAAGGGTTTAATTATTTATACAAATAAATAAAATTGAAGTGTGTAATGTCGAAATAACAGCTTTTTACTATATGCATTTGAAAGTATATACGGTACTTATAACAAAAACACGATTTTTAAAATTTTTGTCTGTGTGTCTTTCTGTCTGTTTGTCTGTCTGTTTGTTCCGGCTAATCTCCGAAACGGCTGGACCGATTTTGACCGGACTTTCACTGACAGATAGCTGATGTTATAAGGAGTAACTTAGCATGCTTTTATTTTAGAAAAAGAATAAAGGTTTCGGGCAATAAAATAAAACCCATGAAATCCAATCGTAATAAACTACGCGCGGGCAAAGTCGCGGGGAACAGCTAGTTGTGAATAAAATTTGTGTGTGACAACTATGACGAATATTCCACCTATGAGGCAATCTATAGGGACTAATGTTCAGCAGTGGACTTTTGATAGATTCTGATGATGATGATGATGTTGGTGATGAATAAAAAACCGTGAAGTGATGGCGTAATAACTTCCACTACTCTATTTGAGTGTTGTAAGGAGCGACAAAGGTAAACAAGTAGTTTGGAAACAGCATCTTCTTACAAACATCTAGAAAATAACTGCGATTGCCAACCCATAGCAAGCGTAGCAACTAATGCAAATATCTCTTATAAAGTAATCTATAGGGGAAGCCTATGTTCAGCAGTGGAGCTTTAATGGACTGTAAGGATGATATTTCTTTTTTAATCTTTATTACACACCTTAAAATATTAAGGACGGACTTAGTGCCTTATGGCATTTTCTACCAGTCAACCCTGGATGATTTAAGAAACTGTGGGAGATGTAAACAATCACTTCATAAATTTAATTAATAATTAATAAAGATATAAGGTGTAAATGAATAGAATATAATTAGTAAAAATATACATACTTAATATCCACTATATAATAGAGAATAAATAATAATTATATAAACGGGTACCCACTTATATTCAAATTCTTTAAATAAATAAAAAAGTAATACAATTACACTTATATTCTTATAACTTATAACTTAATTTCAACAGTGGTAGAGCCACGCGGCAGCTTTTAATTTGCTGTCGCACGGATGGGCCGGCTCGAACCGGGGTAGTACCACGACCTCACAGAAAACCAGCGTGAAGTAGAGGTTTACCTCTGCGTTTCGCTTGGTGAGTGCAGGTGGCCGGAGGCCCTTTTTACTGGAATTGAGGCATTCCATCTTAGTCCTCACGGGTGACAACGCATCTACATTTTGATTCGCAAACGAGGATAGATGTAGATGTCTATGGGCCGCAGCAACCACTTACCATCAGGTGGACTGTGTGCTCGTTTGTCACCCTATCCTATAAAAAAAAACAAAAATAAAATAACACGATACATATTAAAATAGATATACAAAATATCACTAATAAAGCGAAAGAGAGATAATAATGATGAAGAATAAAGAAAGTAGTTAGTTACAGCCTATGTAAGTCTCACTGCTGGGCGCAGGTCTCCTCTCACGTCTAAAAGCGTTTTAGGGGAGGAAATGTCGGCCAATGTATGTTGGCAGACTCCACATATCTTCGAAATATTTTTTTTTTAATTTTCAAACATGCAGTTTTCCGCCGAGCACGCGGTAAATCATCACTTAAAATTGCAATTAACAATTTCATTGGTGCCGGCGGGGATCGAACCCGGGTTGTTTGCGTACTGTAAAATTTACAACGAGCGATAAGCCGCTGAACTACTACGACTGTTCAAGAATAAAAATATAAGGAAAACGCTGCGTTTTAAGCGCTGCGTTTCTACCGCTTGTTTGTATCACCACATCCCCTTACAACCGCCCCGCTTCATGCGCCGGCGCCAATATGAGATATTGATCCCTGAACACGTGTCCAGATACACTCAAATATGGGAATACATGGAACCTGTGGCTTATGGGAACAGGGCCACCTGTTCTTAAAAGCTTTATTAGCTGAGCGTGCTGTGTACTACTTTTTAGTAAATTTTAAACGCTGTTTTAAAGTTTTAAGGTTTATTAAGTATTTTTTTCTTGACTTATGTGACTTTTTAAAGTAAATGAACAAGTTTTTTTTAATATTTTTTAATAAAAATTTGTTTTAAAATATTTTTTTAAACGCTGATTTTACACATCTATCTCTGACTAATTCAAATTATAACATACTATGATTTCACCTTGTTTTTGAAATAACTTTATAACAATGTGGCAATGTATACGCTTTTACAACAAAACCCCAGAACATGTTCAAAGTTTGTCAATAAACAAGTTTAAAAGTTTTATTAAAGAAAAACTGTACAAGAAGGGTTATTATAATATCAAGGAATACATGAATGAAAATAACCCCTGGGAATATGGTGATCGCCACCATGCTGGTTCTATGAAAATTCATTTAAAATTGTATAAACAAAATTATTGTTAAATGAAATTATGTTTAAAAAAAAGTCCCGCTGGGTTTCTTGCTGCTTCTTCCCAGACAGAGGTATTTTCCGAACCAGTGGTAAATAAAATAATGACTTTCAATAAGTATTATGTAATAATCCATATTGAATAAAAATCAATCTATTCTATTCTAAATGATAATATATTTTTCTATATATAATATCATTACTTTATAACAGGTTTTAGTGTGACTATTTTATTTACTTAAAAGTTTTTTTTAGAGTGACAAACGAGCACACAGTCCACCTGAACGTAAGTGGACACTGTGGCTCATAGACATTTACATTTATCGTCGATTAAGAATCAAAATGCAAATGCTTTGTCACCCCTGAGGACTAGGATGCAGTGCCTCGCATCTAGTAAAGAGGGTCTGCTAAACTGCTAATTTACGCTGGTATTCTGTGAGACCATGGTCTTTCCCCTGTTGAGCCGACCCATTTTTGATATAACTATAATATAGCTGCAGCGTGGCTCTACCATTTTTAATTTTTTTTTACTTAATTTAACTTTATCTTTGTATTGTTATAATGATTCCATATGATTTTTGTAAGCTTACTGAAAATTTATCATTAATACTTTAAACATCATAGTAAAGCAATGTTGAAACGTAGTAGGACAAGTTTACTTTCTACCGACTTCAAAAAGGAGACGATACTCAATTCGTCTGTATGTTTTTTTAATGTGTGTTACCTCATAACTTTTTACTGCGTGAACCGATTTCGATGATTCTTTTTTTATTTGAAAGCTGGTACTTCTCTCGTGGCCCCAAATTGGAATTGACCAATGGTATTTGAGTTATTCTTAATAACTTATATTGAAGTCGGCTGTACAAAATTTTTTATTTTAAATTATGTAGCTTCTAAAAAGTAGTAGGTTTCCTTTTCTGCCGACTTCCAAAAAGGAGACGGTACTCAATTCGACTGTATGTTTTTTTATGTGTGTTACCTCATAACTTTTTACTGGGAGAACCGATTTCGATGATTCTTTTTTTATTTGAAAGCTGGTACTTCTCGTGTGGTTCCCATATTGGAATTTGATCAAGGTCAGACCAATGGTTTTTGAGTTATTCTTAATAACTTATATTGAAGTCGGCTGTACAAAATTTTTAATTTTAAATTATATGCCTAGCAGTTCGTCTGCGTAGGCACCACCCTCTTGTATATTTTTAATGCCTAATTTACCATTCGTGCTATATATAAATTTAGTTGTCTATGGGCCAAAGTATCCACTTACCATCAGGTGGAATGTATGCTCGTTTGTCACCCCTATTCTATAAAAAAAAGTAATATGTATATCATAAATATATCATTATAATATTAAGCGCATATTTCACTATTCCAAAGTCGGGGGTTGACCTAAATTCAGCGTTGAACGCAAAGACAAAACATTGCTAATTCTAGTGGGAGCAACATTGGGAGCACCTAATGCTCCCAATATTGAGCTGGTATGGTATTTAAAGCTGGGCTGGTATTTAAAGCCAATTCTACAATGTTAAAATATAGGTCTATGAAGAGCCGTAGTAGATCTGGGGCTAAGCTTGTATGGCTTCCCTGTAAATACAGCTCGTATTGTATGCTTAATAATACATAAAATATTTCGAAGACACAAACTACAGGAACATAGCCCCCCCCCCCCTGTCTGCCTCTATGATCTGTTCTGCTCAATGCAACAGTTGCAAGCGGTATCCGACATACCGTCCGGAACGGAAGGCGCAAGTCGGCAATCACTTGAAATACAGTTCTCACCTCTAGCCAGCTCCTTCTACTTGATAGCGTCTAACAAAGTGGAAGATATTGCAACTTTTTGCATTTTGTGTCTCGTTTACCACGATATAGCTCAAATCAATTGTTCGGAATAATTCCTGCCGCCACAAGTTTTATTATTATTAAGTTGTTATCAGTAAGATGCTGCTGAATATTCCTGTTTCAGTTTCCCTCTGCCCTCTCCCAAACCCACGGGATGATATCGAGTATATCGATGATATCTCTTACACAATCTCTCCACAGCAAAGTTATTTAGTTAAATTAATATTTTTTTGCAAATTATATTCAAAAATATAGTTACAATAACTATCTATTCTTTTTTTAAATGTAAATAAACATTATTTAAAAAAAACGTTTACTATATCTATGATTAGATCATAAAGAATAAAACGCAAACAGAATTGGTCATCATTTACCGTATGATGGAAATAGAATGCCGTTTTCTATGCGTCCGGCCGTCGGTTTTCCAATATACGAGCGGTGATGTATGTGCGCCACGTGGGTGTTTGATGTATTAATATTGGTAGTGCTTTTAAGGTTATCGCTGTATGGAAGGTGATCTGGCCCGATAGTCCGATACCATGCTACCCGTCTGTACAGGTAGACGTCAAATTGATTTAATTTTGTGTAAACATTTAAATTATTGATTTTGAGAACAAAAAATATTTTGTTTTTAATTATTAGTGATATCAAGAAAACCATCTTACGAGTAGTAATAGATAAAAAGCGTTTGAATTACATTCGTCCCTTCAACGGGAGGGGTTTTGGTAAGGAGTAGTGGTAGTTGACTTTTACGGGTTGAACTTATTATTAAATACTGGTGTAAGGAGACAATCGGAAGGATTTTGAAAAGGTAATAAATTTAAAAAAAACCGGCCAAGTGCGAGTCGGACTCGCGCACAGAGGGTTCCGAACAAATCCGTAGGTTATAATTATTAAAAATATTTTTAATATATGACGTAACTAAAAATTTATGCGTTTCGCAGTTTTTCCTTTATCTATGCTATAATACGTTGCCTTGTACCAAATATTAAGATTCTGAGTTCACGGGAAGTACCCTGTAGGTTTTGATTCCCTTGCGGCATAAACGGCTGTATCTTTTGGTTGCGTTGGCTTAGAAGTTTGATTTTTTCACAACTCCAAGGGACCGTAGACTTGAGTATTTGATATGAATTTCAGCTTGATACCTCCACGCGTTCCTGAGAAAAAGGGTCTTGACAGACAGACAGACAGACAGACGGACAACAAAGTGATCCTATAAGGGTTCCGTTTTTTCCTTTTGAGGTACGGAACCCTAAAAAACCTTGTACACAATTTTTTTTACTTGATTCTGTTGTGGTGTTCGTGGAGTAGAGAGCTATGGCTATTTAATCGATTTTAAAAACGGGGAGGTTCTCAATTCGAGTGTATGTTTTTCTGTATTTATGTTACGCGATATCTTCGCAGATTGTGAACCAATTTTGATGATTCTTTTTTTATTAAATAGTTTATACTTCAAGGGTGTTCCTATATAGGATTAGTAGAAAAAATTTCACCCCTAAGTGTAGCAAATAAACAACTTCCATTTTAGAGATTTGATGTCGGTTTTTGCTTTTTGTTAAAAGTTATATTTATTTAGTTTTGCAATCGATAAAGCTAATTGTTAGGTATGAATAATATGAACAGTACATATAGACAGTGAAAGTTGACTTATGGTTACTGTCAAATAAAAGTAAACTGTGAGAGGAGCGTTATGTTTTGGCTTACAGGGTGGCGACATATACATAAAACAGTAGCATCTTTCTGACAATAATTCAAAAAAATAAAAAATTGCGGCTGCCAATCAGCTTGACAAACCTGACACCTATGATAAATATCCTCCTATGATACTATCTATCGGGAAAGCCTATAATTAGCAGTGGATTTTATTAGGCTGCAATTAATTAGTAGTAAGAGTGACAGGTCTGCAGCACCGCCCAAATTTCGAATATCCGTCGAAATTTGGGCGGTGTTGCAGTCCCTTCAGCGGTGCCAAGTTGACTGTCGGTATATCGAAGTGCTGAAGTGTTTGTACAGTAGAGCTACGATGGCTATCCGAGTACAGAACCAGAGTACGAAACCTATCCAATTGCAGAGAGGTGTAAGACAGGGTGACGTTATATCCCCGAAACTCTTCACCGCTGCATTGGAAGACGTTTTCAAGCTTCTGGACTGGAAAGGATACGGTATCAACATCAATGGCGAGTACATCACTCACCTTCAATTTGCCGACGATATAGTCCTTATGGCAGAATCACTGGTGGACCTAAGCACTATGCTCAATGACCTCAATAGTGTTTCCCAACGGATAGGTTTTAAGATGAAGATGGACAAAACAAAGATCATGTTTAATGTCCATGTCACACCTATGCCGGTAGTTGTTGGGAACACTAAGCTCGAAGTTGTTGACGAGTATGTTTACCTGGGACAAATAGTCCGATTAGGTAAGTCCAACTTCGACCGAGAGGTCAATCGACGGATTCAACTCGGTTGGGCAGCGTTCGGGAAATTACGGCACATCTTCTCGTCAGGTATACCTCAAAACTTGAAAACGAGACTGTACACCCAGTGCGTGTTGCCAGTGATGACATACGGAACTGAGACGTGGTCCTTCACTGCTGGCTGGATGAGGAAGCTCAAGGTCGCTCAGCGAGCTATGGAGAGGGCTATGCTCGGAGTTTCTCTGCGTGATAAACTCAGAAATGAGGATATCCGCAGTAGAACCAGAGTGACCGACATAGCCCAACGGATTAGTAAGCTGAAGTGGCAATGGGCCGGCCATATAGCTCGAAGAACCGACAACCGATGGGGAAGAAAGGTTCTCGAGTGGCAGCCTCGTACCGGCAGGCGAAGTGTAGGGCGTCCCCCCACTAGATGGAGTGACGACCTGGTAAGATATGCAGGAAGTCGATGGATGCAGGTGGCTCAGGACCGTGCTTTGTGGTATTCTTTGGGGGAGGCCTATGTTCAGCAGTGGACTTGTGAAGGGCTGTAATGATGATGAAGAGTGACAGGGAGCAGTTTTACAGTGTAGCAATTTTATGATAGAAAAACTCAATAACTGTTTTTTGCCCGACACGGGATACGAACCCAGGACTTCATTATCAGTAGCCGCGTTTACGAACACTAGCACAACGAGGCAGTCAAGTCTTTTTGACTGAGTCCATTAGTGGGGTGTTTTCAACAGCAAAACATAGATAACTATTTTCCTTTTAGTACTATTTTTAATTACAACATTGCGTCCGCCTGTACACCATTACTAAGCCCCCGTACAGTGCGCGGCGCTCGTTAGCTTTTATTTGGACGCCGGACTCCTGTTCCAGTGTCTGTACTCTGTACACTGGTGAACATTTTCATTGAATTTATTTAAATTAAAACAATTCCATAATTTTATTTAGTGCTAATTGTGTATATGTTTGATGAACGGAAATTTAATTTTATAGTCGAAGAAATTAAGATATTTTTTATCTTCTCATAGCAATTTCAGAAGGGCTTTAATCTTTTTAAGTATCATGCAGGTATATAGCTTGAACACAACATCTCACACACATCTCTCTATATATAAAAACGATAGGTTTGATGAACGAAAATTTAATTTATTACGTCGAATAAATTAAGATATTTTTGATCTTCTGATAGCAATTTCAGAAGGGCTTCAATCTTTTTAAGTATCATGCAGATATATAGCTTGAACACATCTCACATGATATAACTTGAACATAACCTTTATTTATAAATACCAACTTCCTTAAAACTGATTATGAGTCTGGTCGGTCAGTATACAAGCTAATTCCAATGAGGGCTAATCAAGGAGGTTATATTATATAGGGAGTGAGCGCTTGAAACATTGAAAACGTTCCTCATTTTTCTTAGAAAGAGAGGCACCGAGTTTTGTATTTTATCCCCTTCTAACATTGATAAGTGTTTACACAAAATAAAAACATTACCAACGTTTAGACAGTTATTGACTTAAAGTAATATTTTAGACGTATGCTAGAACGATAATCTTAGATTTTTTATCGCTAATCATAGTTGGTATATTCCATATTATATTTTAATTAAGCTTATTATTAAATAACACGAAAAAAACTACTAAAACACTTTATTGTATGAAATTAATGACTCCAAATGTCAAACAATTAAATTCTAATGTAATTTTAAATGGAGAGAAACTGAGTCTTGTAGATGCCACCATTTTTCTTGGAATCACATTAGATGCCAAGCTTCAACGGAGCCTCCCTATATCAAAATTAGCAAGCACTGCATCATATGCTGTGAAAAATTTTAGAAGTCTTACCAGTGTTGAAACAGCTAGACTAGTTTATTTAAGCAATTTTTATAGCATAATATCGTATGGTATTTTGCTATTGGGACACGCAGCTGAGACAAAAGTTATATTTGTTTTACAGAAGAGAGCCATTAGAGCAATTTATGATTTAAAGCCTAAAGAGTCGCGGCGATAAAAATTTACGGAAATTAATATATTTACTTTGGCCTCTCAATACATTTATGAAAATGTAATGTACGTACACAAACATAAAAGTAGTTTTACAAAAATAAGTGATATTCATTCTGTAGATACTAAGAACAAACACAAGCAAGTAGTACCAGTTACTCGACTCCGTCGAGTGAGTAATTCATTCTTGGGGAGATGTATACGCTTTTACAACAAAATTCCAGAAAATATACAAAATTTGACTTGCTCATAGTTCAAAAACTTTAATAAACTAAGTTTGTATAAAAAGGGTTATTATAATATTAAATAATTTATGGATGATAATAACCCCTGGGAATGAGGTGATCACTAGGAAGCTATTTCTAATTTGTTGTGTTGTTAATTTATAGAACATACATGATTGTAAGCCGTTATTTAAAAAAAAGTTCCGCTGGGTTTCTTGCTGGTTCTTCGCAGCACAGAGGTTTTTTTCGAACCAGTGGTAATTAAACAAAAGAGTGACTTTCAATAAGTATTACTATTACTATTCAATAAGTACGAGTATCTGCCTCTATGCAAGCTTGATATATATAAAAGAAATGTATTTATAAATGCTATTAGAGTTTACATTAAACTGCCTAACACTTTTAAAGACCTCCCTTTCGTAATTTTTAAAAGGAAACTCACAGAATGGCTGGCAACAAAATGTTTCTATAGGTTAGACGAATTTATGAATTATAAAGAAATGTAAAATAATGGTGAAATGTAGAAAAACTTATTAATTTTATTTTATTATATTTTTTGACATTTTTTTAGATACTATACATTTATATATAATCAATTACCTAATGAATTCCATTATTGACATATATTTATTGTAATTTAAATACTTGACGCTAAAATATTTTTAAGTAACTACATAATTATTTTCTTAAATACTTTACCTCGTTAAATTCTAATAATAATATTTTTGTATATTGTAGATATTGCACGCCATTATCTTGGTAGAATGTAAGGTCAAATTAATAAATAACAACATCATAATATTATGTACTACATTCTGGCAATAAATAAATTTGAATTTGAATTTATAATCTATATTGAATAAAAAAGTTTCTGTTTCTGTTACACGAATGTTCTTTCCCTAAAAACTAGGAGATGCATTTTACGCTATAGATGACAACACTATTTTAAAATTTGACATTGTCAAATGAATGAATATATTGTTTTTTTTTTAATATAGAATAGGGTGACAAACGAGCACACAGTCCACCGGATGGCAAGTGGTTGCTGTGGCCCATAGACATCTACATCTATCCTCGTTTGCGAATCAAAATGTAGATGCGTAGTCACCCGTGAGGACTAAGATGGAATGCCTCTTTTCCAGTAAAAAGGGTCTCCGGTTCTCTACACTCACCATACGAAATACATCAGTGTTGAGCTGCAATTTTACGCTGGTATTCTGTGAGTGCGTGGTCCTTCCCCGGTCGAGCCGACCCATTTGTGCTACAGTCGTACTACTCATATAGCTACAGCATGGCTTTACCACGTAGAAAACGCCTTGTGCTAATCATTCGCTAAATTTATTTGAGTGCACTCACTTAGGGAGCGTTAATTAAAGTTTAACTTTTTTTCGGAACAGTAGAAAGAGTTTACAGGTTCTTTTCATCATCCACACGTTAATGGGAAACTTTAATAAAAAGTGTAGGCGTATCCGTCAAAAGACTCTCAGAGACAAAATGAATTGCTCATCATAACGTTGTTAAACCACTGCAGAAAAATTAAAAAAAAAGCTAGTATAAACACTCGAAGATATATATGATCTATGGAGTGTATAGTAGAAGGAGGACCATCTCTGTATATGAAGTGTCCCTAAAAACGCGTCCAATAAGGGTGGCGCTGCAGTAGCATAGGATAAATTTAAAAAAGCGCCATAATTAATTAGAATAAGATGATGAAAAAAACAAGGACCGACCAATCCGCTTGGTTTTGTACTACGTAAATAGTTCAGATTTTGTATACTGGCATTTTACTAAATACTTTAGTCATGAAATATTTAAGTATTTGAATTCAGTTGACTTCACTCCGTCTACAACAGCTATATTCATATCGTAGTTTTTCAGACGCCAGCGCTATTGTGGTAGGTTTTGGAACCTCTATTTTCAGTATATAGTGGGACACTTTTTCAACTTTTGCACCTTATAAGATGGTTCTCCTTCTACTCTACACTCCATAATATGATCCCAGCACCAACAGAGAAAACGTCGATACAAAAGCAGCAGTATCTACACTCTTACCAGCTTTGTGTGAATTCAATTTTTTATTCTATCTTTCCTTTTGGTGTAAAATCCTAATAGAAGTTAGTCAGACACAAAAGCAAATACTAAATAATATAATAATAATCCAGATTATCACTGGAAAAGTAGGAGATAAAAATCAAAGCCCGAAAATTTTTCTTCAAAGTCAACGTATTCAACTAGTGGAAAAAGCTATTCCCTACGTAACAAAAAATGTGAGAATGTGGAAATTTCGATTGAAGGAAGAAGAGGAATGAGGAGATTTCGAAAACGTTTACCAGGAGAAATGACCCGATATGCTGGACTAACATTGCCAGAGGAGCTGCAGAGAGCTATGTTAGAATGTCTTGACAGATATTACGAGGTACTAGACTATCGCTACTGAGCAATGGATGATATTCTCGTGACATTTAGTTGTTGTTCAGCCTTATACTCTGCTAACGTCACCAGATGAAGATCTTCAAATAATTCAAAATCTAACAAAAATCTTCTTGAAAGCTACCAGCATTTCTTCCCAAGAAGCGGTTCAATGTAACTCATTGGAGCTTTTCTCGTAAAATTGGCCTATTCTGAATCTGTTCCCAATCTAACGCTGTCTATTTTTTTTTACTATTAAGTTTCATGTGAAGGAAGCTTATCAAAATTCAAGTTAATAAAATCTAACTTAAGGTCTACAATAAGCCGAGCGGGACTAACCAATCTTTTCATTTTATCTATCGAAAATAACAAGAAAGTAAGCTTTGATAATATATTACAATATTTTAGCAAAATAAAGTCCCGTTAGCATGTATAGCATTTTTTGTTTTATTTTGGGGTGTGCTTGTTAGAAAACCGCCCTGGGTGTCAACCAACGCTACGCCGCCACTAGTTACCGTAAGGTTTGATACTGTAGCGAAGCAATAATGTAATCAAAATATTAAACGGAGTTTAATTATAACACTATTCAGCACTTTCTATATCGAAAAAAAAATACGCATTTAATTTTCCGTGATACTGTATACACTAATAATATTCTCAAAATATTGTATCATGGACACTCTATTAGAAAGAAATACAACGCCTAACTCGGTGCCTTTCATTCATTTCAAGGTCACTGATTTAGGACCGTTTCTCTAGTATGAAGTGCGCACTCCCTATATTTTACAATCTCCTTGGGGCTAATAATCTTCTACTCACCAGATGTCGCTAGTTGTGACTGAGGTAAAGTTTTTTGTTGCACAGTGTCAGTTATTTGAGAAATTAGTTTTAAATAATAGTTTATCATTATCTAGAGTATTATATTAATACACAACACAATGCGTCATTGGTTTGATTTTTAATTTTATGCACTTTAAACTCTTTTTTTAAAATTCGGCTTTTATTTATATTTTATCGTTTGGTTTATTCATTTCTAATGTAATTAATATAAAATATAACTTATAATACAGAAAGAAACCTTAAAGATTACATTTTCCTAAGAAATTATCGTCCCCGCTATGAAATCTGTCAAATATTTTACCTCACTCTAAGGTGGCGCCGCCCTGGTTGCAGAAAAAGTCGTGGATGCCCTCATTAGCTGATTCTTGGCTACTAAAACAATTAAAAATTTTAAAATTACATTTTACAATGCCAAAAATTTGTGTTCAGAGAGATGCAAGTTATTTATTAACACCTAAACATTGAAGAACAACAAATTGCAGAATACTGAGTGTGACATTATTCTCCATACTTGGAGGGGAGAGGGGAAGTGACCTTGATCCTCCAAGCTCAAGGTCATTCAGCGAGCTATGCATAGAGCAATGCTCGGGATTTACTTGCGTAATAGACTTAGAAATGAGGATATTCTCAGTAGGACCAGAGTAACCAACATAGCCCCACGGATTAGTAACCTGGAGTGGCAATGGGCCGGCCTTATTGCTCGAAGAACCATCAGTCGATGGGGAAGAAAGGTTCTCAAGTGGCAACCTCGTAATGAAGTGTAGAGCGGCCCCTCACTAGATGGAGTGATGACCTGGTAAATATGCAGAAAATCGATGGGTGTAGGTGGCTCAGGACCATGCTTTGTGGCATTCCTGGAGGGAGACCTATGTTCAGTAGTGGACTGATGATGATGATGTTGATTAAATAAGCTGTAACTCAAGGGTTTAATTTCATAAAAAAATGAAAATGAAATTATATTTAGGGGATGAAATTTTTAATATAACTGTTAAGATGACATTCTAGTTCTTACCTTGAGCTATTGCTTAGTCTACTTACAGTCAGTCAAAAAATTAATCTTTTTAAAAATAAAAAACTGAATTTAAGAAAAAAATGCCACATAGTTTAGTAGCTTCCGAAATCGACACTCTATACCGGCTGGTAAACCATACTGATTTAGCTTAGCAAATACCTATCCACTATTACATTGTAATCGGATGTAGAGAGTAAGAAAATTTCATTGTGCCTATGTTCAGAAGTGGACTTGTGAGGGCTGCAATGATGGTGATGATGATGATTTTTTTTCTTTAATTCTCTACAGCCAATCAAAAATCCATTGTTGAATATAGGCCTTGCCCAAAAATTGTCTCCAAGGGGATATTTTCCATAGTTGCCACCCTTGCCAGGTGGGTTGGCATCCGCAGTTTTATATAGCACAATAAGCAGTGGACTTTTGAGAGGCTGTAATGGGTTATCGGGAAGATACTATCGCCTATATCCTGTTTATTTTCCCTTTGTCCTTTCTTACGACACTCAAAGAATAGTACGGAGTCTTAGTGTATATAATTACAGTAGTTATATACTCTAAGTACGGGTTATTGGATTCGCTTAGGTCGCCACTACACAGCGAACGCTTGACGAAATATTGTGTCATAAATAAAAGAAACATTATTAGAGTAAATTAGCAACGCAACCATACTGTTACGTATGAAATATTACAAAATATAAAAACCCAAGAACAGAAATAATAATACAAATAATTATGCAATATTTATTTCATCCATAATAGTATCAGTTTCTTTGTCCCGCAGTGTACGGCGGAATCTTTCTCAGTGCGTTATCAGTGTTCAGTACATGTGCACAGTTTAATGTTCCCATTCCGTTTTATTCAATTAATTGCCGCCGACCGATGATGTGAGTTCGAAACGAATAAAATAAAATCATTACACGTAGCGATTTGTTAGTCACCCCTTTTAGATAGACATTTGTGTTAATATTCTAGCTTTTATGAAGTTTCTGAGTAATGGATGCCTATTCTCGTAGTTACGATCGACTACTAAGAAAGATTTTATATTCATATTTTTTAAGCTTTTAAATACATTTACATAGGTTTTATTTTGCAATGTATCTTTAAAAATTTTGACTTTTTAATGATTTGTTTACACGAGCCCGGGTGGACTACAGGACGTCAAACACATCATCACATTCATCCCCTTCCCCCCTCCTCCCGTACTGAAAATATAATGTAAGAAAAATTCATTATCTTTTTTTGGCCCAACGCAGGTTTCAAACCTTGGAACTCAAGATCAGCAGCCGTGTTTACGATCACTAGACCAATAAAGCTATCGCAACGTCGTCATCATAGAATAGAGTAACAGTTTTGCAAGCTCAGTAGCACAGTGAATAATTTGGCTTGAGTAGTGGTTTGCAAGTTGCGGGTTGGAATCCCACGTGGAACAAATGTTTGTATGTCCTACAAATAATTGCTCAGGGTCTGCATATGTATTTCAAAAGTTGTAGAGAAAAGACAAAGACATTTAACCGAAAATGGTAAAAAGTCAAAACTTATTTTCACCAACACGAAACAACGCGGAGTAGCAGCTAAACCAGATCAAAGTTCACGCAGCCTTTAAAAATGGTTAAAAACAAACCATACGAAAGAAAAGTCTTATCAATGCATTGACAAATCTCGGGTCCCATCCATCGGCGCGTAGGGCTCGCAAAAAAACGGCGCCGACCCGCCAATAAATAACGTTGACGGTGTCAATACGCCGCCTATGAACGCCTACGAACGCCCACGCGAGACACGCGGCAAAAAATTGACAGAATTATGCTCTAGAAAAAAAAAAATTAAAAACAAAATTTAAGTTGTGCAAGTGTGTGAAATTAAATCTAGATACTTTTTAAAGGATTGTTAGATTCTACAAGTGGTCTTGGTCCCTCGGAATTTAGAAACGATTTATAGTAACCACCATGCTTGCTCAATCCATAATTTTACCGAATATAAGGTCCTTAATTTGTTCGATATTATCAATGTTATGTACATCTTTAATAGGTATGCATATAGAAACATCACAATAATTTATAAGGTTTGATTATATACTGCCACATATATACCTAGCACTTTTTTCATTGTAGAAACATGTTTTTTTTTAAAGGAGAGGGGGCCAACGAGCATGCGGCTCACCTGATGGTAAATGACTACCGCCGCCCATGAACAGCTGCAACACCAGGAAGGGAATCGCAGATGCATTGCCGGCCTTTTAAAAAGGAGTACGTTCTTTTCTTGAAGGTCCCTAAGTCGTATCGGTCCGGAAAAATCGCTGATGGTAATCAATTCCACAAGGAAGTCGTGCGAGGAAGAAAACATCTTCTAAATCGCACAGTGGTGGACCGCCAATCATCCAGATGGTGTGGATGGTATCGGGAGTTCTGCCGCAATGTTGCAGCTATATTATGATTGTAGCACGAATGGGTCGGACTGACGAAGGACTACGCTCTCAAAGAATACCAGCGTAAAATAGCAGCTCAATGCTGTTGTGTTTCGTATGGTGAGTGTAGAGAACCGGAGACCCTTTTACTGGAAGCAAGTCATTCCATCTTAGTCCTCAGTCTTGGTGGCAACGCATCTGCAATTTGATTCGTCATCGAGGATAGATGTAGATGTCTATGGGCCATAGCAACCACTTAACATCAGGAGGACTGTGTGCTCGTTTGTCACCTTTATCCTATTAAAAAAAAAAGATTTTTATCTGGCACAATGTAATTTATACTCCTTTTGATTCTTTTAGCATGCGCACACAGTCCACGGTGTACGTTTTCTGAGAATATTAAACGCCAATTCTATGATGTAACAAATAATGGAGGGTCTAAAATTGATCGCACATTCCTCGTACATACGTCGAATTTCTTAAAGATGTAACAACGCATATTATGTATCCTTCTTAGTTTGAAATTGGCTGCCGTTTAATCTGTTGCAGCGAGGCTATCGCGCGTAAACTTAAAACGAACCGAAGCCTAAATCACACTATTTAAATTTTCGAATGACTTTACATAGCATACAGTACTGCATGGAGTTTCCTGAGCTGAACACCTTGCTCGACTATCCCTTTTCATCCTACGACCAAAAGTCATATAGAAAGGTATTTTTCACTAAGCAATTAATGCAAGTTTGCGTTTAGCTAATCGGACTCTCCCCGTAAGCTTTATTTAAAAATACCTTATACTCGCTTTAGTCCAAAGATATAAAGTCTTGGATTTAATTTGGAAGTATGGTTTAAGCTTGACCATACCAAACACTAAAGTTCAATCTATTCCACATTCAATCTATTCTCCTTTGGAACGCACTACCAGGACTCTCGAAATCAGGACGGCTAGCAATCGTTACGCGTTCAAGATGAAGGTTCGGGAATACTTAATAGGGAATAATCATCATAGTAACAGTTTTTATTACACCTACTTCATTCTATCTCTGCATCATCCCAAGGTAGACTGGTAGAGAATGCCTTAGGCATTAAGTTCGCCTATATACCACATGTGTATATGAAGTTAATCAAATACTAATAAATAAAACAACATCTACATTTATCCTCGTTTGCGAATCAAAATGCAGATGAGTTGTCACCCGGGAGGACTAAGATGGAATGTCTCTTCCCATAAAAAGGGGTCTCCGGTTCTCTACACTAACCATACAAAACACAGCAGTGTTAAGCTGCTATTTTACGCTGGTATTCTGTGAGAGCGTGGTCCTTCCCCGGTCGAGCCGACCCATTCGTGCTACTACTATACTACTAATATAGTTGCAGCATGGCTCTACCACGTATAAAAGTTGCCGTATGTATGTATATGTATTTAACCTTCGGCATACAAGGTGAAAAAAAAACCTTACCCGTACAACGTGGGGTTAAAATAACCCTTAGTAAATATACTATGTATTAAGGGTATTATTTAAATACAACGGCTTACAACGGCTACCAACAGCAGTCAATTTGTGGTTTGAAGTAAATTTTCAGCAGTTTCGAAGCTCATAAAAAAATTATCCATTGTTATATTTCTTCCAGATCCAGACACACATCTAACTAAACGGTCTACAACATCGAATGGCTTGTTAATCACTGCGTAAGGCTACTGTCAGACTGTTTACCACAGTAAATTTCCAGGTTCATTGTATAAAATGTTTTTGTATCCACAACTGCATAAATTTTTAACCCATACTTAGCTGGTTTAGAAGGAATGTATTGACGGAAAGAACATCTTCCTCTAAAGGCCACAAGTTCTTCGTCGATGGTCAAGTACTCAAACG
Organism: Parnassius glacialis; assembly: GCA_033319125.1. Taxonomy (NCBI): domain Eukaryota; kingdom Metazoa; phylum Arthropoda; class Insecta; order Lepidoptera; family Papilionidae; genus Parnassius; species Parnassius glacialis. The sequence goes on from JAVANC010000008.1 coordinate 18,615,812, forward strand.
GTGTATAGGCATCCTGACAGTTTTTGACGAAAACTTCAAATACGTCTCTTATTGGTGCCAAACGATCGATAGCAGCTCTTTCTGTACGCGTTGATGCGTCATCAAATCTCAAGTTATTTACCAAGAATGTAAATCTCTGTCTATTTCTAAATATTTCGATACCAGTGCCATCATTAGCCCATAAATCTATAATACTTTGTCTGTTAGATCTATATAAACCTGCCAGTATCAATAATCCAAAAAGAGCTTTTAGCTCTTCTCTGTTCGTTTCTTTGGTTGACGGATTAGATTCAGAGTTTTCCAATCTCAAACAAATCTTTTGGTTAGTATACTTCAAAACAATGTCAACAAGTTCTTCTGTAAAAAATATTTCAAAGCATTCCAAGTGTGTTTTTTTGTCACGAACAGTAGGTTTACACCCAGGCAAATGCGTAATTATGTTCTCAGACCTTGTTCGAACATTGGTCCGTGGTGGCGTTTTGTACCACTTGGTTTTGCCATCTTTGCCTGTATAAAATGGTAGCGTTAGAGGCGTTTCTTCTACAGGTTCAGGGTCTTCCATGTCCGTATCACTATCAGATTCAGACGCCTCGCTGATGTGATCGGAATTATGATCACTGTCGGAGGGATAGTTTTCATTTTTTTTTTATAGGATAAGGGTGACAAACGAGCACACATTCCACCTGATGGTAAGTGGTTACTGCGGCCCATAGACATCTACATCTATCCTCTATTACAAATCAAAATGTAGATGCGTTGTCACCCGTGAGGACTAAGATGGAATGCCTCATTTCCAGTAAAAAGGGCCTCCGGCCACCTGCAACTTATGTGCACTAAAAGTAATAAGTGTTAAAATTAAAATATCTGACTTCAATATAAAAAACAAAATGAGAACATCACCAATGTAGTCGAAGTATTTTAAATGCGCATTATTAGGGATAATTCAAAAATTACTAGATAGATCTTGATCTTTATATGGGACTACATGAAAAGCACCAGCTTTCAAATAAAAAAGAGCCACCAAAATCGGTTCTCGTAGAAAAAAGTTCTGAGAAAAACATAAAAAAAATGAATTGAGAACCTCCTCCTTTTTTGCAGTCGGTTGAAAAATAGTAAACTTATAGCCTACATATGCCTCACACTCCTGAGAGGGATCTGGATTAAGTAGCCACCCGTGCTGCTTCAGTGCGTGTTGGCGGACTTCACGTGTTCTCAAAATATTTAATTCCCCAAACATGCAGGCTTCCCTATGGTTCCAGAATATGCTTTCCTTCGTCGCCGAGAACGCAGTCCATCCATCCATGCGTTACACCCTATAAAAGTGCACTGCTAAACATTATCAGGCAGGCAACTGGGAACCGCAGTGTTTTGTAATGTTGATAAATCTCCTGGCATACTTCCCTCGGTCACCTCTTGCATCACTCATGGGACGAGGTGGGCAGTCAATATTCTTTCACCGCCTTAGTAATTCACGTAAAAACCAATTCAAAGCTTCACTGGTGCCGGGATCGAACTTGGTTCTAAAGCTTGTCCCCTGCGCCACCATCAATAAAATTATTTTATTGAATATAAACAAAGTAACAGCTTTATCGACTTTACTAAGAAACGCCTGAATGTAGGAAGTGACATAAAAACAGATGTGAGGGTCAAACGTGTTTATATTAGCAAAAAGCTGAAGGGTCACCCAGTGACGCATGTTGCGTAAAATTTGCCAATGAGTTATGGATCCTACGCGGCGATAGAGGCGAGGTGGCGCCATCACTTGAGAGTAAAGAAAAAGCAAAAAAAGATGCAGAATTTCATGGTCTATTCACAAAATTTTGTATGGTTTAAAAAATCAATTTGGTTTGCCATAAAGCTGTCATATACTTAAAGCGTGTTGGCGCTACGATTTAATTTAGACCATGCGCACATGTGCTAAGCTCGTAAGTTTTTTTTTTTTATAGAATAAGGGTGACAAACGAGCACACAGTCCACCTAATGGTATATGCATGCTGCGGCCGATGGACATCTACATTTATCCTCGATTAAAAATCAAAATATAAATGCGTTGTTAACCCTGAGGACTAAGATGGAATACCTCGTTTCTAGTAAAAAGTGTCTCCGGTTGTCTACACAGCGTGTCTCTACAACGTGGCTCTACCACGTATACATATTCTGACTATTGTGCCTTGGCATTTGAGTTCGAACTCCAGCCAGCCATAATATTTATGCAAAACAACGTATTGTTAGTGTTCAATACTTTGAATAGATACATAATAAAATTAGTCATATTTATTTATAAATTAAATAAGGAAAAAATATTTATTTACAGCAATATAAAATTTCAGTGACAACACTGAATCATTTGCTCTTCTTCATCTTGGACTTGGACATAGCAAGTACAACATTAAGTGCACTCAACTAATAAATTCAGTGTACTGGTTAAAAAAAACATTTTTTATTTTATAGGATAGGGTGACAAATGACCACACAGTCCACCTGATGGTAAGTAGTCGCTGTGACCTATAGTCATCCACATCTATTCACAATAAAGAATCAAAATGCAGATGCGTTGCCACCCGTGAGGACTAAGATGAAATGCCTCTTTTCCAGTAAAAAGTGTCTCCGGTTCTCTACACTCACCATACGAAACACAGCAGTGGTAGAGCCACGCGGCAGCTTTTGCTGTCGCACGGATGGGCCGGCTCGAACCGGGGTGGTACCACGACCTCACAGAATACCAGCGTGAAGTAGAGGTTTACCTCTGCGTTTCGCTTGGTGAGTTCAGGTGGCCGGAGGCCCTTTTTACTGGAAATGAGGCATTCCATCTTAGTCCTCACGGGTGACAAGCATCTGCATTTTGATTCGCAAACGAGGATAGATGTAGATGTCTATGGGCCGCAGCAACCACTTACCATCAGGTGGACTGTGTGTTCGTTTGTCATCCTTATCCTATTAAAAAAAAAGAAAAAAAACAGCAGTGTTAAGCTGCTATTTTAGGCTTGTATTAGACCCATTCGTGCTATACTACTAATATAGCAGCAGCAACAGCATGGTTCTACCACGTAAAAAAAACATGCATGAGTGCCGTGGAACACTCGGTTGCAACGAAGTACCTTCGAAGTATATTATTATTTATAAACATACTAGCTGGCCAGGCAGACATTGTACTGCACTCTCCGACGACCATGTGTCCTATAACAATTCTTAAATTCGTAATAAAACATATTGAGGATCACTTATACGGATAAAAACTATCCTATCTCTCAAGTTGGACCAAACTGCACACAGTGTGCAAAATTTCATTGAAATCAGTTTAGTAGTTTAGGAGTTCATCGCGGACAACAATGTGACAGGTAATTTTTATATATAATGATTATATTATTGATTAACAAATACAAATTAATTAATTACTAGCGTCTCTTAAAATGAAGTGTTATTTAAATGAAAATAATATTTCTTTCATGGCAAGATAAGTAAAGTGCGAGGGAGATGGACGTTATTCCATCTCGCTTCCTTAAAGCCACCAAGGCCGTCTACACTACGTCAGAAGGGATCGTGACGGAAAAATCTTACACCTTTTCTCACCTAGGCCCCATTCGCCAAATTCGTACCGTCCGATAAGGAACTTCGTTCCAAAATCTTACACGTTTTATTTAACAGTTAGTTTTAGAATCTAGTTGTGACTGTCCCTGTGTCCCTGGTTCATCATCTTGATCATCTTGGTTGATCGCTGATCTTATTACGTAAGCGGAACGCAAAACACGGGTATGGTATTTGGCCAAGTTCAAATAAAAAGAGTTCTCAGTACTGTATTTTTCTGCCGACTTCCAAAAAGGAGACGGTACTCAATTCGAGTGTATGTTTTTCTTTTAATGTGTGTTACCTCATAACTTTGTACTGGGCGAACCGATTTCGATGATTCTTTTTTTATATGAAAGCTGATAGTTCTCGTGTGGTCCCATATGAATTTGATCAAGGTCAGACCAATGGTTATTGAGTTATTCTCAAATAACCTATATTGAAGTCGGCTGTACAACATTTTTAATTTTTAATTATTGTTGTTACGATTTTATGTTACGCGATATCTTTACCGATTGTGAACTGATTTGAATAACAGGCTACACCAAGGGTTTAAATTTGATGAAATAATTCCACCCTTGAAAGTGTAAAACTAGAAGTGGAATTTTTAATGTAACTATTAAGACGAAGTTCTATTATACACGATACGACATTCCTTACCTTGAGCTTGTTATAAAGTTGATCTTTTTAAAAAGTAAGTACTGAATTTACTTTTAAATAATTAAAAATTAAAAATGTTGTACAGCCGACTTCAATATAGGTTATTTAAGAATAACTCAATAACCATTGGTCTGACCTTGATCAAATTCCAATATGGGACCACACGGGAACTATCAGCTTTCATATAAAAAAAGAATCATCGAAATCGGTTCGCCCAGTACAAAGTTATGAGGTAACACACATGAAAAAAAAACATACACTCGAATTGAGTACCGTCTCCTTTTTGGAAGTCGGCAGAAGAACTAAAAATAAGAAATGTTTTCCACATATTTTGGTGGCTTTACCTTGAGCTTGTGATATTGATTAGTCTACCTACTGTCAGTGAAAAAATTAATCCTTTTAAAAACTTAATTTACTTTAAGGAACAAAAAATAAGAAAAGTTTTCCACATATTAGTAGCTTCCGAAGTCGAGGCTTTAAATCAGCTGGTAAACCATACTGACTTAGCTTAGCAAAGGCCTATCCACTATTACATTGTAATCGGATGTAGAAACAGACGTAGATTAATTATTCCACTCTTTGCTAAATGCATTACGAACAAAGAAGCAAACCGTTGTTGAGTCACCACCGCGAGAAACATCCGCAACACATAAAGAAGCTGTTAGCATCTTTTTAGGATGGAATTAATTTTAAGATTTATTTATTTGTTTATTATTAAATATAAACACCTTAACGGTAAGTGTGATACATACGAGGCTAAGCACTCGCTGTAAATTTCATTGTACGCGAGCAAGCCGGGTTCGATTCCCGCCGGCATCATTGAAATTGTTAATTTCAATTTTAAGTGCTGATTTACCACATGCTCGGCGGTTAAGGAAAACATAGTGAGGAAACCTGTGTGTTTGATAAATATAGTAAAGTTGCAGCCTACTTACGTCCCACTGCTGGGCACAGGCCTCCTCTCATTTCTGAGAGTGTTTTAGGGCAAGGAGTTGTCAACCGCGCTGTCCTAATGCGTGTTGGCGAACTTCACATGTCTTCGAAAATATTTATTTTTCTTATTTCTTAGACATGCAGGTTTCCTCACGATATTTTCCTTCAACGCCGAGCACGTGGTAAATCAGCACTTAAAATTACAATTAACAATTTCATTGGTGCCGGCGGGGATCGAACCCGGGTTACTCGAGTACTGTGAAGCTTACAGCGAGCGCTAACCTTCTGAGCTACCATGGCACAGTTTGATAAATATAAAAAAATAAATATTTCGGAGACATGTGTAGTTATGCAGTTCGCCAACCATTGAGTTATATGTACCTACTACGTACTAGAGAAGCCATTTCAAACAAAAACTGTGTCCTACTCTATGTTTTCGCGCATGCGCGGGAGTAGTAGTCGCGCTTGCGCGAAGACTTTAATTTGATATAAAATAAGATATTAATATAATATAAATATAAGAATTTAATATAAAATATCTTAATTTCATCTAAACAAACATATTATATTTCTAAATAAAATGTAATAATAATTATTTTATGGAATTCACAAATCTTCAATTTACGCAATATTTAGTTTGTACGGATTGCAGTACAGTTCAGTTGAACATAGTCAATGTTTGGAATGGCTTCTCTAGTACGTAGTACATATAACTCAATGTCGCCAACACGCTTTGGAGCAGCGTGACGAACATTTCCTTGCCTTACAACCCTCTCAGAAATGAGAGGAGACCTATGCCCAGCAGTGGGACGTATATAGGCTGTAACTTTAACTTTGAGAGTAAGTTACAAAAACTTCCATGTATACCACTACACGAGCTCTACGGCTTTAATACATTGCACTATAAATTTAGTTCGCTTAGTCCCCCAGTTTACATACCTATTTTCCACATGGTCAATCCCTCCGACCCGGAACAATTGTTTATAGGCTATATTATAAGCACTATATGAACGCCATGGCAGCTTAGGGGCTCAACGCTCGCCGTAAATATTATAATATGTGAGCAACCCGGGTTCGAGTCCCGTCGACACCAAATCAATTGTTAACTGCAATTTTAAGTATTGTTTTGCCACGTCGCCCGGTGATGACGAAAAACATTGTGAGGAGCATTATAAAAAAATTTAAAAAAATATTTCGAAGACATGTCGAATCCGCCAACATGCATCGGGGCAGTGCGGTGGAAACTTCCTTGCCTTAAAACCATCTTTGAAATGAGAGAAGGCCTGTGCTCAGCAGTGGGACGTATGAAGGCTGTACTTTTATCTTGCATAATATAAGCACTTGCTCCGCGCAGGATTCGAACGCACGTCCCCGCAGTCAAACATTTAACCTTTGAAGTACCAAATTGTCAAAGTGTGTGTCCAAATGATATTTCACGGTCAATGTTGCAGTGGCACGCTGTGACGTCAAATGTCTACGTCATCGGGCATCCATGGGCCACTTGACATCGGGCACGCCATTTTATAGGCTGTTTAACGCAGCTATCAAATCCACTGCACTGATTTTACCAGTGTTTAATGGCAATAAATTTAAAGTTTGGTTTAAGAAGCGACCTAAGTACTTAAAGACTCCTTTACACTTTTTAATTTTGTGTGATTGAAGTTTCGGAACGATTTACAAGGGACGTCAAAAATCGGTTAAGTTTTTTTTTTTAATTATAAGCCAGTGCTTGACTACTGTACCAGCTGATGGTAAGTGATGATGAAACAAAAATAGTAAATTGCACTGAGTTTGTTAAACAAAAGCCTGTTAACTCTTGCCTTGAAGACATCCAAAACAAAGATAGCTGTTAGCAAATTATTAAGTGCATCGTGTGCACGATTAGTTAATACGTGCCACCAATCTACGTACTCATCACATGACTAGGTTTCCATCACTGCATGGGCTGAATGGTAGATGACCTTTACATTCCTTAAAAAGGGAATGCAATAAAGATCAAAAATTTTCTTATTCTTACTATTTTTGAAAAATTAACCTCCACACTGGGATTTTCTCCTGTATCGTGGGAACAGTTTGCAAACATGAATTTAATAAGGACAAACATCCAGACCCGGAATAAATAAATAAATACCGCCGACCGAAATTGTGTATTAGATTGTAAACTATAATTTGTAGGATATTTCTCTAAAATTTTTGAAAACATGCATTAAAAAAGAAAGTTCAGAATAACTATTATAGGCGAACGGTGAAGAAAAATTAATTAAAATACTTCTCAAACATTCTGTCCTTTTTATCCTTTAAATTCAAAATGCGTGGTAATGCATTATTTTAACTGATTTTACTACGCATGCACACATTCTTAAGGGCCGATCAGTAAGCAAAATATTTCTTTTTTCTTTTTCTTTTTTTTTTTATAGGATAAGGGTGACAAACGAGCACACAGTCCACCTGATGGTAAGTGGCTGCTGCGACCCATAGACATTTACATCTACCCTCTATTACAAATCAAAATGTAGATGCGTTGTCACCCGTGAGGACTAAGATGGAATGCCTCATTTCCAGTAAAAAGGGCCTCCGGCCACCTGCACTCACCAAGCGAAACGCAGAGATAAATCTCTACTTCACGCTGGTTTTCTGTGAGGTCGTGGTACCACCCCGGTTCGAGCCGGCCCATACGTACGACAGCAAAAGCTGCCGGGTGGCTCTACCACTGTTAACTTTTTCTGAAAACTTTTCTTTAATTCAGACCTTTACCTTGGGCACAAAATTAAATACTATAAAGCTACGCTCGGAGTTTCCCTTTGTGATAAAATCCATAATGAAGATATCCGCAGTATAGCCAGATTAACAGATAATACCCAACGGTTTAATAAGGTATAATTATGAATAGCAACGGATCAGCTATATGCTTCAAAGAACGGACAACCGGTAGAAGACTGGGGACAGAGACGCACTAAATGGAGTGACGACCTGGTAACACACAACAACTCGATGAATGCGGTGACTCAGGACCGTGTTATGTAGTAGTTTCTGTTAGAGGCCTTAGTTTATCAGGAGACTTATGATGGGCTTCTTCTTCATCATCATCAGCCCGTAAACATTCACTGCTGGATATCACCTTCTATTGTAGCGGGGATTTAACTTAATCACTTATATCTTGGCAGACGAATTAACGATAGTAGTACCAGATGTCTTGCGCCTTCTACGCTGCGGCCCGTCACTGTTCTGAGTGTTTTACGTTTGGCGTAAACGTACGTGGAGTAGTACTATCTATAACGCCATCTATATTAAGCCGTAAGATTTCTCTCGCATTGGTGTATATACCAAGGTAGGCAAAGACTATGGACTTCTATATGGCATACTGACACACCTCTCTCTCATCGTTCACATGCAAATATTTACATGTCCATGCTCGTCTGTTAAGGTTACTCTTAACTATATTATACATGCATAGTACTTGGTGAAGCCATGCCGCAGCTATATTAATGTTGTAGCACGAATGGGTCGGCTCGACCGGGGAAGGACCACGCTCACACAGAATACCAGCGTAAGATAGCAGCTTAATGCTGCTCTGTTTCGTATGGTAAGTATAGAGAACCGGAGACACTTTTTTACTGGAAAAGAGACATTCCATCTTAGTCCTCACGGCTGACATCGCGTCTGCATTTTGATTTGCGAACGATGATAGATGTAGATGTCTATGGGCCACAGCAACCACTTACAATCAGGTGGACCGTGTGCTCGTTTGTCACCCTTATTCTATAAAAAAAATTGACCCTTCTCCAATATATCGACAGTTTAGTCTATAAACTTCCATCTAGGTTGTCCCTTGCCGACTCAGTCTCTCACTTCTGCAGCATTAATTACCACTTATTCCAATCAACAATTTCTGTGGTGCTGACGGAGACCAAACTTGGTTTTCTCGAGCAAAATGAAGCAAGACGAGTGATTATCCGAGCAACTACAGAATAATTTTATTTTACTTTCAATATTTTATTAAGTTGCATTGCTCATTCAGATGCAAGCAATAAAACGCACACCACCCATACCGTTTTCCCACCACAATCGCATCCCGAGCCCCAAATAAACGCATTTAACAGAGAGCGATTATCATATCAATTACTCAGAGATCGAACCCGCGTCTGGACATGACAGGAGACATGTGGTTCGCGTCAGACTCACTGCACCCTGCATGAAGGTGTACGGACGTACCAACGTCATCTCGTAAAAATATCTCGTGTAACGGGCTGCTTTGTTCGAATTTAGAAAATGAAATTTAAATTTTGAAGGAATAAAAAAAAATTAAACTCTAATCAAACGTAAAAGCCGAATAGAATAACAATAAAAGAACAAATAAAAAAATACAACACAACAGCATATTATGTTGTCGATGCTAAGGACTTAGTGTATTGAAGAATTGAAAGTTTAAAAGATATTATGTGCAAATTAATTTAATAAGTTGTAGATTATACGTGGTAGAGTCATGCTGCAGCTATATTAATTGTATGGTTGTAGCACAAATGGGTCGGCTCGACCGAGGAATGACCACATTCTCACAGAATACCAGCGTCAAATAGCAGCTTAACGCTGCTGTGTTTCGTATGATGAGTGTAGAGAACCGGAGATCCTTTTTACTGGACATAAGGCATATTATCTTAGTGCTCACGGGTGACAACGCATCTGCATTTTGATTCGTAATCGAGGATATATTCGCTCACCTTGTAATATATTAGCACATTTAAAAAAAATGCGAAATTGAGTTTTTACGCCCTACGTGTTTAAAAGTGGCTAATTTATACAGTGGTAAAACGGCAGATTGTTAGTCTTCGTATTTATCAAGAGAGGGAAGTCAGTGTCATTGTAGCACTTGGTGTGTTTTCGCCCGCTTCCGCGTATAACAACGGCTTATTAGTCAGTACAGGTGCAGGGTTCAGGGTAAGCAGAAAATGGCATATTTGACGAATTTGTCATCGCTTTTTTACTTAACTTAATACTGTAAAATAACTACTTATTACTTTTGGCATGAAGGCTTAGGTTCTAAAGGTTCTACGGAGGTAACTTGCATGTAAGAGTTCCTAGAACATGTTGCTAAAAAGCATTTAAATTCTAAAGTGATTTTCTACTATAACAATTGTTGTGGCGAACAAAAAGATCGGTCAATTATTTTTGGTAATTTAAAAAAGGATGGGTAATTTAAGTAGGTACTGTAATTCATTATATGTGCTGTGTTAATCCTAGCCAGGATTAGAACGCAACATGGACAAGCCAGGACCTAGTAAAAAACGTAAGATTAAAGATGAAAATCGCCCTGTTCAAGAAATTTGGACTGAGAAATACTTTTTTGTATGGTCGCATAACAAAGTCGTTTGTCTAATTTGCAAGAATTCTGTTGCGATTGCAAAGGAATATAATGTAAAAAGGCACTATGAAACGCAGCATCCTACTTTTACCAAGTTTACAGGCGAATTAAGAAAGCAAAAAATGTTGTCTTTAAAACGGGAGCTTATTGGTCAGCAAGCTATGTTTACAAAACCCATTCAAGATTCAGAAACAGCTACAGAAGTTAGTTATGAAATTTCTCGAATGATAGCAAAACGAAGTCGCCCCTTCAATGATGGGGATTTTGTAAAAGAATGCATAAAAATTGCCGCTAAGAAAATGTGTCCACAAGCAGCAAAAAAGTTTGAGAAAATACAACTGAATCTTATGACTATCCAAAGACGAATTATGTCTTTGTCAGGTAATATTGCGGAACAATTAAATGAAAAAACTAAGATCATTGAATTTTTTTCATTAGCACTCGACGAATCCACTGATATCAGTTCCACAGCTCAACTTTTGATATTCATACGAGGTGTTACTCAAGATTTTGAAGTCTTAGAAGAGTTATTAGGAATGTGTTCATTGAAAGGTCAAACCAGAGGATTTGATATACTCAAAGTACTTTTGGATGTGTGTTCAAAAACTGATTTGGACTTATCAAAATTATCGGGAGTTGCGACTGACGGTGCTCCTTCGATGATTGGTGTCAATTCCGGGCTAGTTACTTTGCTGAAAAAGCATCTGCAAGAAAATGACATAAACGCTGAAGATCTCATGCAGTTTCACTGCATTATACACCAAGAAGCCCTCTGTTCTAAAAAAATTGAATTTCAAAATGTCATGAATGTGGTAGTTTCGACTGTAAATTTTATAAAATCACGAGAACTCAATCACAGGCAGTTCAAACAATTCCTTGATGACATCGAAAGCGAATATGGAGATTTACTGTATTATACAGAAGTAAGGTGGCTAAGTCGTGGATTGACACTGGAACGATTTCTAAATTTAATAGAAGAAATTGGAATATTTCTGGCGGAAAAGCAAAGGGATGTCCCGGAACTTAAAAATCGGTAATGTTATTGTTGATTTAATAATTTCATCTCTCAGTGATTCATGTTCTCCTGGTAGAATATGTTCTATACATCCATCCATTACAGCCTATTAAAGTTACCTGCTGAACATAAGCCTCCCCCATAAATTGCCTCATAGGGGGGATTTTGCCATAGTTGTAATGTTACTGTAGATTTAATAATTTCACCTCTCAGTAATTCATGTGCTCCTGGTAGAATATCTTCTATACATCCATCCATTACAGCCTATTAAAGTTACCTGCTGAACATAAGCCTCCCCCATAAACTGCCTCATAGGGGGGATTTTGCCATAGTTGTAATGTTACTGTTGATTTAATCAGTTCACCTCTCAGTGGCTCATGTGCTCCTGGTAGATTGTCTTCTATACATCCATCCATTACAGCCTATTAATGTTACCTGCTGAACATATCCGTCTCCCATAGATTGCCTCATAGGGGGATTTTGCCATAGTTGTAATGTTACTGTTGATTTAATTAGTTCACCTCTCAGTGGCTCATGTGCTCCTGTGGTAGATTATCTTCTATACATCCATCCGTTACAGCCTATTAATGTTACCTGCTGAACAATATCCCTCTCCCATAGATTGCCTCATAGGGGGATTATTTGCCATAGTTTCCACACTTAGCAAGCGAATTGGTAACCGCTATTTTTTATTTTCAGTCGTAATTAGGAAGACGCTGCTGCCCGTCTCCCGATTTATTTCCCTCTGTCCCCTCTTACAACCCCTACGGGATAATATGGGGTAGTGGATATTCTTACACCGCCACTAAACGGTATCATAACTTTATCTTAACTTAAGCTACCATTAATTGTTATTATGTGCTTTTGTTTTTTAAACAGGGAGTAAAACCACTGACCGTCGATAATTATAATTAACAGAACAATACTTCATATTTTCATTCAGTAATATTGACAAATTAATGGAAACAGCGAAATATTTGAAAGCTACCTGCAACGCCAACTTTCTGGATGCACCCTCTTATGAGTAGATAAGTGATTACTTTTTAATTACACTTGTTATAAGTTCGATAATTATTATCAATCAAAAAAAAATAAAGTGGCAATGGGCGGGCCATATACCTCGAAGAACCGACAATCAATGGAGAAAAAGGTTCTCGAGTGGCGGCCTCGTACCGGTAGGCGAAGTGTAGGGTGACCCCCCCTAGATGGAGTGACGAACTGGTAAGACATGCAGGAAGTCGATGGATGCAGGTGGCTTGGGACCGTGCTTTGTGGCATTCCTTGGGGGAGGCCTATGTTCAGCAGTGAACTTGTGAAGGACTGTAATGATGATGATGATGATCGATCAAAATAAAGATTACACTTTTATAATATTTTAGTTCAAGAACATGATTAATTTAAGTGTTTGTTACAAATTAAACTTTTTGTTTTACTTCAACCAGTTTTCTTGATTACTTGGTCTTCACACAGTGTACTATAAGTTACCATGCGCATACATGACATTTTTTTTGGAAATTGTTCAATGTAACAACGACACAAATGCATGAATCTACCTCTTCTTTGATATTCATGAAGTAAATCTTGAAAACCCGTAGTAAACATTTTTATTCCTGAATATCCAATAAGGTCCATACTAGTAAGCAAAACCACGAAATCCGTGACAAAATGTAAAATGAAGTCATAACTTTGCTTAAAACATTTGTAAAATCATTGATCCCAGTTTCTATAAAATGTGAAAAAAGTAAATGCGCCTATATAGTGCTAGGTGAGCGTATGTAGATGTAGGTATGTGGGCCACAGCAACCACTTACCATCAGATGGACTGTGTAATCGTTTGTCACACTTATACTATAAAAAAATGTTTTTATTGAATCTTCGTTTTAGGATAAATATGATGAAATCATAATCATTAGCTTTCATTATAATATTCTTTGTTTCTTTATTAGCAACGTGTTGAAATACCCTACTTATTTTTCTTTGGCCCGCCATAGCACAGATCATGGTCTCTTCCATAGAAGGAAAGATATTCCATTATCTACATGCTTCTGTCTGCTCACGTCGTCTTTTTCCACCAGTTTAGATATTTTAGGTCAGGCGTAATAGAGATGTATATGCCGCCATCTACCGGACGTTATGAGGTCGTTTTAATTTTACCTTGTTTTAAATTGTTAATCTAAATATTTGCCGAAAACTTAAAAATATTTAATAATAAATTATAGAACCGCACTCCAGGTGATATTTTACATTTCGAATTACAATATTTTCAAGACGTCTACAAAAATGACTGATACATATCTATACATAATATTATGTCTTGTCAAGGCTTACAATGTCAAATAAAAAGATCTACTATATCTTAAAGTTGTATTTTCTCTTGTACCTTGGAGGCGTTTTACATTTTTTTTTATAGGATAGGGTGACAAACGAGCACACAGTCCTCCTGATGGTAAGTGGTTGCTGTGGCCCATAGACATCTACATCTAGTTATCTTCGTTTACGAATCAATATGCAAATGCGTTTTCACCCGTGAGGACTAAGATGGAATGCCTCGTTTCCAGTAAAAAGAATCTCCGGTTCTCTACACTCACCATACGAAACACAGCAGCATTAAGCAAAACACATACATAAATTGCACAATATAAGTATTCGCACAAAATGCAGGCAACAATTACTTATTTGCAGGTCATACAAGCACGTGTTCTACTTACATACGATGTAATTTGCTTCCTAATTCCGAATTACTTGCTTACTTCTTACATAAATGCTTACTAATTACTAATATACTTTAACGTACGACAATACGTCGATAAATGCTGAATCTAAGCCCTACAAACTGTAGATAGACAAAAACTTTATCAGTTTGAAGGTTTTGACTTTGCAATCAATAATTCGCCTACCAGCATAGTGAGCAGGGACAACTCTTTCAAGACTTGCTTGAATTATTTATACGTTCGGCTATGGGACTTTAATAAGCTGCAGGGGAATACTCATAAGCGATTGCATTTTCGTTATTTATTAAGTTTAAAGCAAATTGAACTGTCTTATGGTTAAAATAATTATTTTGGTTAGTGTATTGTAGACCATATGGGTTTACACGCGCCATCTATTAGCAAGTAGCAAATAATAAAAAAAATCTTATTTAAGCTTACGTAATAATAATATAAATGTTCATAGTATAGTGATGCAAATAATCATAGTATATTATTTAAATAAAATAATTTTGCTTTAATTAGGTGAATTTTATTATAAATTGAGTTAAAACCAACTTGATTTAAATTTAGGAAAGATTTTAATATATGTCTGCCATCTAGTGAGCAGTAGGAAGACTATAAGAGATTCTTAATGTGTCTTTCTGAAAAGGCGCCATCTACACAAAATTATGTAAACGTTTGAAGGTTCTACATCCTTCATGGAATATTTTCTTAATAAAGGTAGGGAGGAACCTAAAAAGGAAACTAAAAGTTCTTTGCAATTTTACCGAACTGTCAATAGGTATCCTTTGGATAAATATACTACAAAATATTTTTAAGTCAAAGCCTCTTTTTTTAACTCTATATTTATTTATTTTATAAAATGTGTTTTTATTTTGTTTTACAAGTTACTTTTAATGCCAAATGTATCACATTTCAGATTTTTTTTCTTTAATCATTTATTACAGCCCATCTAAATTCTCTAGTCTCTAGGCAGCTTGACAGTAGTAGGGTTGCTAGATAAGCGGGTATTGGCTCGATTATCTAGCTTTTTCATAAGTTGTGCGGAAGGGCATTAGGGCAAGGAAAAATCCGTCTCGTTTCCCCAATGCGTGTTGACGGACTTCATATGACATCAATTTATTTTTAATTTTTGGGATCAGACTCTGGTTGCTCGCATATTGTAAAATATACTACTACGCGAGCTTAAGTCTGAAATACCACAGCTCGTATACGTACATGTTACAACGTGTTTACGTTGATTAATACTAACTTTTATTTTGTCAAGACAAACATTTTATTGAATAGCTATAATATTTATAATTGTCCAGAGATTTTGGTTTCTCAATCTGGCAACCCTAATAATAATGTTCTTCACACCTAATTTCCGTCATGGCTGCCAGTCTGAACGGAGACTAGCCATCTGCGCAGGACAGGACTATAGTGTTCAAGTATATGCGCAAGCACAGGTAGGTAACACTATGCATGGTGGGACGGTTATCCGACATGGCCGGAGAGAGTTCAGGAGTAGGACCAACGGCTTTCAATGTGCTTTCCGAGGCACGGGGGTGAAGCATCGCTGTATAAGCAATATCTGATTTTGGCCCGACCTGGGACTATAACCCCTCATGATGTAACCGCCATAATAACTACTACACTAATGAGACAATCAAATAAGATAACCCTCCTTAGCAAGCGAGTTGGCGACCGCAGTTTTTTTTTATTAATTTGATTAGTTATTAGTAAGATGATATATATGTGGTAGAGCCATGCTATAGGTATATTAGTGTATAGTTGTAGTACGAATGGGTCGGCTCGACCGGGGAAGGACCACGCTCTCACAGAATACCAGCGTAAAATAGCAGCTTAAAGTGCTGTGTTTCGTATGGTGAGTGTAGATAACCGGAGACCCTTTTTACTGGAAAAGAGGCATTCTATCTTAGTCCTCACGGGTGACAACGCACCTGCATTTTGATTTGCAAACGAGGATAGATGTAGATGTCTATGGGCCACAGCAACCACTTACCATCAGGTGGACTGTGTGCTCGTTTGTCATCCTATACTATAAAAAAAGATGCTCATTTCCAATTTCTTTTCCCTCTGTGTCCTCTTACGACACCCAGAGGATTCATTAAACAAAAAATTCGAAAAATTCCACGTAAGTAGAGTAAAAACAAAGTTACAGTCTATAAATATCCCATTCCTGGGCACACGCCTCCTCTCATTTCTAAAAGCATTTGAGGCAAAGAAACATCCACCGCCATGTCCCAATGCGTGTTGGCAGACTTCACATGTCTTCTACGAAGCTTCTTATGGTAGCTACCATCATTAACCTTTCTCCCTAATTGTTATAGTGTAAAATGTATGCAATATCTTGGTATTCGTTTCTTAAAAAACTATGACAATCTAGAGCATGCTGCAGCTATATTAGTAGTATAATTGTAGCGCGATTATGTCGGCTCGACCGGGGAAGGACTACGCTCTCACAGAATAGCGTAAAATAGCAGCTTAACACTGCTGTGTTTCGTACAGTGAGTGTAAAGAACCGGAGATCCTTTAACTGGAAAAGAGGCATTCCATCTTAGTCCTCACGGGTGACAACGCATCTGCATTTTGATTTTTTATTGAGGATATAATTATGTAGATGTCTATAAGTCACAGCACTATTTACCATCAAATGAACTGTGTGCTCGCTTGTCACCCTATCCTATAAAAAAACCTGATGTTGAGTGACTACTGCAGTCCATCTACACCTGCAGCTCACTTCGAACAACGAAGCCAACAGAGTCATTGTCACCACTGAGGGCTAACATGGAATACCTTGCAGTACCCTGTACTTATACTGGCACTCTATACCCTTCAGACGGGACCATAGCAGATAAAGCACAGCTATTTGATGGTAGAAATAGCCAGACAGATACCTAGGCAGAAAAATGGTCCTAGCAACTAGTAAATTTTTGAATTAACGCCATAAATTCTTAATTTAAGAGATGTTACGCCTGTCTCAGTCCAGCCTAATAATTGATTATATTATTAGTTAGATGCTATAATTAAATTTATTACAATGATTATATTAATAGCTACACTCCATAAGTAAATCGGTAGTAATATTTGTATGACATAAAAAAAATTCAGTGAGATAAAAATAAATAATCTGTGTCAACTACGCAAAATATCATTACAAAGAAGCTACAACCTGCAACCACCAAATTACTCTGGAAATGAGGAAGTACAAAATGCCTACATGAGGTAACAAGGTTTTTTATAGAATAAGGGTGACAAACGAGCACACAGTCCATCTGATGGTAATAGGATGCTGTGGCCCATAGACATCTACATTTATCCTCGATTAAGAATCAAAATGCAGATGCGTTGTCACTAAGATGAAATGCCTTGTTTCCAATAAAAAGAGTCTCCGGTTGTCTACACTCACTATGTAGAATACAGCAGCATTAAGCTGCTATTTCACGCTGGTATTCTGTTATTTTTCAATTGCCATCAACTACTTATCATATACCATTCTCTAAAATATCTTCCTGGCATTTTTCTTGCTTCCTTGGCTTGAAAATGCCAGGAAGATATTTTACAACAAACACAAAATGAAATTTGGTAACAGATTTGATCTTACGTCTCCAGTCTACACTTAAGACAAGTATAAAGTAGAACAATGAAACATAAAATATCGAAATTGTCGAATCGATCATAATCAAACTTTATTTATAATTAAAGTGAAAAACTAGCTAATAATTAACTGATGATGACTTCCCTAGTTTTTGAACATTTACAAGCAACTTCAAACAAACAAAGCCAGAAATTCATCATTCTTTTTTTTATAAATATAAGAGGAGGCAAACGAGCATGCGACTCACTTGAAAGTGACTACCGCCGCCCGCGATGAGTTGCCGACTTTTAAAAAAGAAAAGGCTCTATCATTTTATAGGCTCTCTTACCCTTGAAAACTATACATGGCTATAGACATGTTGCTTATTGACTGCAGAAATAGGCAAGATATATGTCAAATCAGACTGAAAGGTTTCATTGTAAAAAGATATATATCGTATAGGTCATATATTAGATTCTTCATATCGAGAGTATCGTAGTAATGAAGAACACCTGAAGAGTAAATGTTGATGATATTTCTGTGTTTTCAAAAATTCTGATATCACAAAAGCTCATACACATCTATACACATGACTAATAACTCATGTCGGTCAATCGGAAGCGCATTAACACAATTGTAAACCAATCCTCATCGTTTCAGACAGACCATAGAAACTTTAGACAGGGATAAAACCAACGCATTCCGATATTCTAATGCGAATCTGCTACAGTGTTAGATACATTACAAATACGGTAAGGGCTATTTTACGAATTGATTTATTAAAAATGTAAAGTACATTGCAGATTTTGTACGATAACGAAGTTTAATTTCTGATGGCAGCGCACCCACTGCGGTGTTTTGGTTTATTGGAGAGCCAGTATAATTACAGATTATGAGGCATTACATCTTACAATTAAGAGATGGCGATACGTGTGCATATTAATATTATTATTATTATCAATATTTACTTTTAATAAAAAGATCAAATAGACTTCAAAACTAAAAAATAATAATTTCCTCATGAGTAAAATTTTCTGAAGTCGGTGCTAAGACGTAGTGTGTTCGAATAATTAAAACCCTGAATTTAGAAGCTAGTGTATGGAAATATTTTTTTTTTTAATTTTGAAGTCGGTTCGTTAATTTATTTTTCCTTTTTAATAGTTGTTAGAAATATCATAAGTTCAAGGTAACAACTATAATGTCGTCTCGACAATTTCATAGAAAATTTTATTCTCCATTTTTCATCTTATATGGGTACACCGCTTAAGTATAAACCTTAAACCTTAAGATTAATAAAAAAAATAATTAAATCGGTTAAGCTGTTTCCAAAAAATCAGTGAACTTTCTTAAAAAAACACGGGAAGAACATAAACACGCACAATAAACGCAGCTCCTATTTTAAATCGTGTCTAAATAATTCATTATTCTATAACGTTCGAGGCACTTTAGTTATAAGCTCTTTCATGTTAAGTGCCTCTTTTTGTTCTGTTTGTAAACAATTCGTGTACGCTTTGATTATTTATTAAAACGATCGGAAAATCACTCGATCAATAAGTCGATCGGTGATCAGTTTTCTTAATTCGCTTTTAATTTTAAGAATCATTGAACGTTCCGGAAATGTTCAATAAATACAAAACAGGTTTATGGAAGTATTATTTTTCTTATAAAATAAAATGAAAAAAAATATTTTAGTGTAAAATAAAATTTTAAATTCGTAAAACGCTGGCAAACCGAGGTCAAAATCCGCAAACACCAGTGAATTTTGTTATTCGTATTTTAAGTACGGATTAATGCCGTGCCGGTAAAGGAAAACATTGTTGTGAAATCTGATACTAAAGCTCAATTTTGAGAACTGTCCACCAACACGTAATTGACGCCGTCGTGGTGCAGTGGCTTAGCAATAAGTTACGGCATTGAAGGCCGCGGGTTCGAATACCGCACGGAGCAAATATTTGTATTTGTCCTTATGCAATTCATGTATATAAACTGACTCCACGATACAGGAGAATATGAAGATAACCTTTAGGGTCATAAGAAGAAAGAATTGGGCAGTGCCGCAGTTTCTTCTCTGCCTCAAAATCATTTTTGATATGAGAGTCATTACACTTCGATTTATGACGATCTTGCCTTACTTAAATATGGTATATATACATAGCAGTGATATTTCAGGCCTTAGTGATCGCTGTGTACTTCACAATACCTACTCGATCAATTCGAGTTTGATCCCCGCCGGGTTAGTTGCAGTTTTAAGTGCTGGTTTACCACGTGCTCGGTAGTGAAGGAAAACATCATGAGAAAACCCGCATGTCTGAAACATTTAAAAAATATTTCGAAGACGGGGAAAGCCTGTACCCAGAAGTGGAACGTATATAGGCTGTAACTTTAGTCGACTTAGTGCACTACTTAACTTAACCTAGTAAGCTACTCGTATTTGAAGACGAATTATAATAGTAATTTTCATCACAAGTTATTTATAATATATATAAAATAATTTCTTGTAATCACTTCTAATTTAATTAAACTGATTTTATTTTTTTATTTGAATTAAATCTCATTATTTTATTTAAAAAACAAAGAAAACATAAAAATATTAAATAAAACTGATCATAACGGGAAACGTAATGTTTTTTTTTTTAATATAGGAACTGTATATGTGTACATGAAAACGCTATATATAAACCTTTATTGTATGCATAATATTGTGCCTTTCCTTAATTCCTAACCCAAAATAAATCTAATCATCATTACAACCTAACAAAGTGCCACTACCGGTCGGGCTGGGAACATAGGCCTCCCCAATATATTGCTTCATACGAAAGCACACTGTTAAAAAGTCCACTACACCGTATCATCCTATGGATGTCGTATTAGGTGACAGAGGGAAACTATATAAAACAGGAGATAGGCAGCAGTATATTTCTCATTACAAATCAAAATAATTAAAATTAAGGTTGCCTGCAAAACGTGGCAACTTTAGAAAATCAAATTCACATCTATACAAATAAATAAAATTAAAGTGTCTGTTTGTAATGTCAAAATTACAGTTTTTTACTAAATGCATATGAAAGTAAATACAGTAGGTACTTATAACTAAAATACAATTTTTAAAATTTTTGTCTGTCTGTCTGTTTGTTCCGGCTAATCTCCGAAACGGCTGAACCGATTTTGACGGGACTTTCACTGGTAGATAACTGATTTCATAAGGAGTAACTTATTACTTTTATTTTAGAAAAAGAATTAGGGTTCCGCGTGAAAACATAAAAACCCTAACACGCGGGCGAAGTCGCGGGAAACAGCTAGTTATTAATAAGATGACGGCCCGTGGCGCAGTGGCTTGGCACGAGCGCTGAGTTGCAGCTCTGGGGGCCGCGGTTTCGATCCCCGCACGGAACAAGTGTCAAATCCTTGTGAAATATATGCTTGTAAACTACCTCTACGATACAGGAGAAAATTATAGTGTGAGATAACGTTTTATGAAGAAAAGCGAAAGGGAAAAAAATGATAAGGAGCAGCAAATTCCTAATAACGTCTCAAATAATAAAAAAAACTGCACTTGCCAGTCCGCCTGCCGTAGCAACTATGGCTCCTCCTATAAGATTATGGGAGAGGCCTAGAGTTCAGCAGTAGGCTTATGATATTAAATATTTTTTTTAAATAGAAGTGACAAACGAACTTACAGTAGGTACATCCAGATTATGGACATCTGCAACTAACTTTTGACAAAGAAAGTTACCGATGTGTTGTCACCTCTGTGGACTAAGATGGTTAACTGCCTAGTTGGTCTAGTGGCGTAGACGCAAGGAAGGAAGGGCATCCGCGACTTTTTCTGCCACCAGGGCGGCGCCCCTTTACAGTGAAGTAAAATATTTAACAGATTTCATAGCGGGGACGATAATTTCTTAGGAAAATTTAATCTTTAAGATTTCTTTCTGTATTATTAGTTATATTTTATATTAATTACGTTAGAAATGAATAAACCAAACTATAAAAATAACTCCAAGCCGATTTTTTTTA
This sequence comes from Parnassius glacialis, assembly GCA_033319125.1. Classification (NCBI taxonomy): domain Eukaryota; kingdom Metazoa; phylum Arthropoda; class Insecta; order Lepidoptera; family Papilionidae; genus Parnassius; species Parnassius glacialis. The sequence continues at coordinate 18,637,648 of JAVANC010000008.1, forward strand.
AAAAGAGTTATAAAGTGCAAAAAATTAAAAATCAAACCAATGACGCATTGTGTTGTGTATTAATATAATACTCTAGATAATGATAAACTATTATTTAAAACTAATTTATCAATTAAACGACATTGTGTAACAAAAAACTTTCCCTCAGTCACAACTAGCGACATCTGGTGATTTGCCGATTATTAGGCCTCATTGCTGATCACGAGGTCCCGGGTTTGAATACGAGTGGATACAAAATCAGTTCAGTTCAGATTTTCTGTCAAGAAATTCTCAGTTGCAGCCCGGGTTCAGGAAGATGGCGGTGTTTCACTACGGTTTCTCGAAAAGCACGTTAAGCCGTTGGTCCTGCGCCTGATCTCTCTCCGGTCGTATAGGATAAGCGTCCCATCGGACTATGCGAGTGAGGTAATAGTAAGTGCAACTGTGCTTATGCATACACTAGGCCACTATAATCCTATCCTGCGCAGATGGTTAGTCTTCGTTGAGAGTGCCCGCCGTGACCGAAATTCTGTCTGGCGGACATTATTACCATCTGGTGGACTATGTGCTCTTGTGTCGCCTTTACTTCTAATAATAATTTAAAACTAAAAATTTTGTACAACTCACTTCAATATTAATTATTAAGAATAACACATAAACTATTGGTCAGACCTTGATCAAAAAAAAATTATACGGGACCACGGGTGAAGCACCAGCTTTCAATTAAAAAAGAATTATCTAAGTCGGTCTACCCAGTAAAAAGTTATGAGGTAACAAACATAAAAAAACATACAGTCGAATTGAGTACCATCTCCTTTTTGAAGTGGTTAGAAAATGTTTTGTTACCCTGAGGAATGTCATAAAGCCTGTTAGTTTACTGGCCCTACATAACTTTCGACCCGTGACCAAAAAAAAAATTAAAAAGGAAAACAACGTAAATAGGTATACGTTGGATGTAGCTACTGAAAGTTTTGCGTAACTCACAAATAAAACAATTTAAGTGTAAACTAATACACATACCTACTATATAATATTATATAAACTAATATATCTGCTCTTCAAAATATTTTCCTTTACATTTTTAACACTTTTTCATTCGTTCAAACCATTTTCGCAAGGCACAACAGAACCTTTTATATGGCAGGTCAGTCATTCCTTTGGGCAAAGAGTTGTATATTAGAGGTGCCATACAAGCACAGTTTTTTTAAAACATTTCTAGCTTAGGCACAAGCATTTTAAGGGCACGTGGTTAATTTTTCGTTTAAATGTATTGTCGTTAGCGGTGAAGAGATGCCACAGTCATCTCTTCACCGCTAACGACAATACATTTTTTATTTAACATTATTTAACAAATTTAGCTGTTTCGTAGATGTATGCATAGCAGGGAACAGTTAGTAGATTATTTGATTTAAAGGTCGGTTTACATGATTCCGACCAATCCATGCCGTACAGTGTCCTCATGCATTTTTTCTGTGCTATAAACACCCTCGTGATGTCGCAGGAATTTCCCCAGACAACTAAGCCATATCGTATAATGGAGCAAATATAAGCGTGATATACCATAATAGAGGTATGTCTGCTTCTCACGTCTTTTACCTTTCGAAGTGCAAAAACAAACTTATTTTTTTTTAAAGATGTGTATCGAGAATAATGCCTAAGAATTTTGCGGTGTTTATTTGTTGTATAACTGTATTGTTGTAAGTAATATTTAATTCCATGTTTTTACTCTTATAAGTTTTGAAGTTAATTATTTTCGTTTTATCAATGTTTATTTTTAATTTGTTTATATAACATCTTCTAACGTTTTATATATTTCCGTCTCATAGGTATCTATATTTTTATAGCACATAATGATAGTTGTGTCGTCTGCAAACAAGACACAATCATGTGTGAGTGCACGTGGAAGGTCATTGACGTAAATAAGAAATAAAAGGGGCCTAAGATGCTACCTTGTAATCCTTTGTTTCGAGTCAAACTTAACTATATTATTTGTTTCAGTATCAAATTTTGTAATCCTAGCGAATTGTTTCCTGTTTTTTAAATATGACTGAAACCATAACAATGAAGATCCCCTTATTCCACATTTCTCAAGTTTCGAGATGAGTTTTGAATGATCAACAAAATCGAATGCTTTGCTGAGGTCTAAAGTAGAGCTAATGTTGGTATTTTATGGTTGATATTATTAACGATGCTGTTTATTAGGGTAAAGGTAGTTAATTGCGTTGATCGGTATTTCCTGAAACCAAATTTTTCCGGTGCCAAAATGTCGTATTTATCTAGGAAGTACTAGTAGAATTACTATTCTTTTGAGCATAATTTTTTCAAAGATTTTAGATAGGACTGGAGTTAAAGCAATAGGCTTATATTTATTTTTGTCAGATTTTGACCCTTTCTTATGTAGCGGCTTTATCATCGACAACTTAAGTTTGTCTGGAAAACATCCTTGTTCGAAAGATAGAGCAATACGTTTCAATAAGTCGGGATTAATTTCGTCATACCCTGCCGACTTTGAATTTTTCAATGAAATTATCATGTCCCAAATTAGTGTAGAGGTTTCGCAAATTAGTCGCAAATTTGTCGAACTTCACGAACTTTATCATGAAGAGAAACACGGCCACGGTTTCATTTTACGTACCAATGCCCTACACTGTTCAAATGAGGTGCTTCCTTCATAAAAGCATTTTGAAGACGAGCAGTGCATTCTTGCTGAGCGAATTATAAAATATCATCGATATATCAACTATATTTTTGCTACGGATAACGAACTTCAACTTGTGATAAAAACAACAAACACGCGACTTTCCACCAAAAATTACATAAATCAATATAAACGTTTCTTATGTTTTAAAAATATAACATTCTAAATTCAAACATTTATGAGCGGCCAGGACCTTGAGCTTTCAGTTTGCCCTATGTGTTGCTTCGTACAAAAAGAGACTAGCAGATACCAATCCGAACGGGCTCATAGGCAGTTAAGGTGGTACGTGGTAGACCCATGCTGAAGGTCATTTGACTACAGCAGGAACAGGTTGACTCGAACGGGGAAGGGTCACGGAGATACATAGATCGTTTTTTAATGATAACGAGGCCTACCGTCTTAGTCTTCAAAAGTAATAAGGCATCTACTTTTTGTATCTAATCGAGAATAAAAATACGATATATTATGTGTCTATAGACACATATATCGTATTTCTTTTATCTGTGGCATTCACTTGTCATCAAGTGGACTATGTGCTCGTTTGTCACCTCAGATTACAAAAACAAGGTTTGTTACTATTATTTAATTTTTTTTTTAAAAGATGTCTATGGACTAAAGAATTCACATAACATTAGTTTAACTGTATGATCATTTGTCATGCATACTCCTAAAAAAAACCGGCCAAGTGCGAGTCGGACTCGCGCAGCGAGGGTTCCGAACAAATCCGTAGGTTATAATTATTAAAAATATTTTTAATATATGATGTAACTAAAAATTTATGCGTTTCGCAATTTTTCCTTTATCTATGCTATAATACGTTGCCTTGTACCAAATTTTAAGATTCTAAGTTCACGGGAAGTACCCTGTAGGTTTTGATTCCCTTGCGGCATAATATTTGCGGCATAAACGGCTGTATCTTTTGATTGCGTTGGCTTAGAAGTTTGATTTTTTCACAACTCCAAGGGACCGTAGACTTGAGTGTTTGATATGAATTTCAGCTTGATACCTCCACGCGTTCCTGAGAAAAAGGGTCTTGACAGACAGACAGACAGACAGACGGACAACAAAGTGATCCTATAAGGGTTCCGTTTTTTCCTTTTGAGGTACGGAACCCTAAAAATGGTGTATAAATATCAAATATATCAGATATCAGATCAGGGAGAAATATCAAAGTTGGAGAAATATATAATTACAGTAGAGTATTCTCTAGACGCTATTTCGGCCACGACGGTTAATCTTAACGGATATTTTGCAGAACAGGATTGTGTGCGCAAGTACAGGGGCACTCTCTATTCCCTCATTCTCACACGCCGAAGAGACGACAACACGGTCTATCGGAGAGAGATCAGGCCGGGGCTCGGGGTTGTAATACATACAACTTCCTTACTCTGGGCTGCCTCTTCTATTTGATAGAAAAACCTAGTAACTGATTTTGGTCCAACTCGGGATTAGAACCCGGAACTATATGATCACTAATCGTACTTACAACCAATAGAACAACAAGGCAGTCGCGAAATCATATAGAGTTAGAATACGTATAGAGTAAAAGGCGAAATATTTATAAAGAGAAACCAAAGATAGCAGTGGTTGCTCAGGGGCTAGGCGCTCGCTCTAAATTACACAGTACACGAGTAACTCGGGTTTGGTCCCGACGACACCAATGAAATTGTTGATTATAATTTTTAGTGCTGATTTACCACGTGCTCGGCGGTGAAGGAAAATATCATGAGGAAATATCGAAATATTTTTCCAAGACATGTGAAGTCCGCCAACACGCATTGGGGCAGCGCGGTGGATACTTCCTGGCCCTAAAACCCTCTCAGAAATGAGATGAGGCCCAGCATGAGTGGGACGTATATAAATATGTAACTTCACAAACAAATTTTGCGGATTTTATGGTGTTTCATTTTAACTTTTTTTAATCGCGTCGTTTCGGGCACTTTACAGCACCCATGGTCACTGAGGTGTTTGAGGTCCTGATGACATTATATCTAGTTAACGAATTCAACCTCCAACTTTAAAGTGTTAATTTTTGGTTCAATCTACGCAGAACGAACTTACAGTATCTTGAAGTCTCGTAAAGTATTCTTGGGTTTGGATTTAATTTTATTAATTATAGGATCCCAAGCAGATAGTAGCACCCAGCCATGTTCTCTATTGGGATTAGAATGTTTTTATTAGCCTCGCGAATTTTGTGACCTATCAAATCTGGTAATATAATGGTTGGGACGATCCTGAACATGTTGACATACTGCAGACTTACTGGAGCGTTTGTGTTTCACATCGCTCGTGTCAAAAATGACGGGAATAAAAAAAATTAAACGCGATAAAATCTGTAAAATAATTTTTATTCCATATGAATCATTATATATCCGAAGTGGCTATTCTGTCAGTTGTTGGCTATCGGTAAAAATTTTCAACTAGGTAAGTTAAGGGAAGGTAAGAGTGTATTTTTTTATAGAATACGGGTGACCAACGAGCACATGCCCACCTGATAGTAAGTGGTTTCTGTGGCCCATAGACTCCACATCCATCCTTAGTTAAAAATCAAAATACAGATGCGTTGTCGCCCGTGAGAACTAAAGATAAAATACGCCGTTTTCACATTGAGGTAATATGTTACTACATTGAGGTAATATGTTACTACGTAACTAGAGTCGCCGCTTCCCAGTAAATTCGCGTCCCGATTACACCCCACCACGCTTCTCGATGACGTCGGTCGTAGATTAATAAAATAGAGGTGATATTATACATTTTACATTACTTACTTTACATAAAGTATTGAAATAAATGCATTTATATTTATTTTTTCATTATCCACCTACAAAATATTGACTGCTAAATATGTATACTTAACCCATAAAAAAAATAAAATGAAACATCTTAATTAATAAAAAATAACATTTAAATAAAATAAAAAATTGGGAATTTCGTAACAATCCAATTTTCTCTCTTGTCATGACTTACACGTGGAAACCTTAAAGATACATTGAAACATCAAATGTAGAAAAAAAAATTACACACAAATAAAACATTATTGTAGTAGAATATTTATTTCACGTTCTTTTTTATCGCGTTATAAAAATGAGAGAAGAGTGTTTACAATAAAATAGTAAATACTATAATAGAAATTATAAAAGAAAAAGAACAACATTAATATAGGTAAGGACTTAACTAAAAAAGAGTTGTCGCTTCTGCGCCATAGGAGCATTAATCCATGCTCGTCCTTTTTTATCTCTCTCGCGCTTACGTAATAGCAGCGCGTGCAAGCGAGTGAGCAATTATGAATTATTTAATTCTTTCAAATCCCAAAAAATTTACCTATATTACACGAATTTTACTTAATAATATATTAATTACCTATGAAATATCACTCCTTCAGATTTAGATGCATTTCTAGAACAATTTTTACAGTATCTAAGTACGCAATACAGCATAACTAATTATTTAGCAATCTCTGCACCGTGTATCTCGGTCTCTCACTAAACAGCGAATGAGGTCCATTGAGGAGCGTGCACCAATGTTTTGTAGAACGCAGTGCTTGTTGATAGTAGCGACTCTAGTTACGTAGTAACATATAACATATTACCTCAATGCGTTTTCAGCATTAAGTGGTCTCCAGTTCTCTTCACTATATTGTAAGAAACTATCCCACTTCTGATGTTAGAAATTATTCTCAAAAGTATTTAAATAAAAGAACACTACCCAGTAACAAACCCTGCTTGCTATCAGGACCCAATTACATGATAACACCAAAGTATGCAAACCAACACCATCACTACCAATCTCAATGTAACACAGGGCAGCCTCTCAGCAATACGACCTTCCTTGCCTACAACCAGGGGCGTAGCTACCGGCGTATCAGCCGTATCAATGATACAGGGCCCCGGACTACAGAGGCCCCGAACGTGTGTGAGCAAAAATTCCAAGGGCTTCTATGGGACAGGAAAGGCTATCACTATTGTCTATAGAAGCAAAGAATTTAGTAAAACTGAAATCGTCTTCAGCTATGAATGCCACCGAATCGTCTTCAGCTATGTTCGCCGAACAAAAGGCACGATAATTTAAAATTAAAAATTTTGTACAGCCGACTTCAATATAGGTTATTTGAGAATAACTCAATAACCATTGATCTGACCTTGATCAAATTCATATGGGACCACACGAGAACTATCAGCTTTCATATAAAAAAAGAATCATCGAAATCGGTTCGCCCAGTACAAAGTTATGAGGTAACACACATAAAAAAAAAAAAAAAAAACATACACTCGAATTGAGTACCGTCTCCTTTTTGGAAGTCGGCAGAAAAGTGTTTATTTCATTTGAATTGTTTAGTTAGCTTAGTTCCTAGGAGTATTCATTGTAAGTACGAGTAATAACTTCAAATCAATATATAATAATTTTAATTCAATGCAAGTGTTTTTGTTCCTTTTATGAAATCTTTACTCTTCATTGGGACCCCCAACAAATTTTGATACAGGGCCCATCTAAGGCACGCTACGCGACTGCCTACAACACTCTAGTAGAATACCCCAACGGGCACAGTGACGACAGTGGGACTCTCAGAATTACAGACTGATCTTCTTAGTGGCCTGCACGATACTTTATACTGCTAAAACAAATGGGAGATTTTTTTTATATAGGAGAGGGGGCAAACGAGCATGCGGCTCACCTGATGGTAAGTGACTACCGCCGCCCATGAACAACTGCAACACCAGGGAGGGAATTGCAGATGCGTTGCCGGCCTTTTAAAAAGGAGTACGCTCTTTTCTTGAAGGTCCCTAAGTCGTATCGGTCCGGAAAAATCGCTGATGGTAATCGATTCCACAAGGAAGTCGTGCGAGGAAGAAAACATCTTCTAAATCGCACAGTGGTGGACCGCCAATCATCCAGATGGGGTGGATGGTATCGGGAGTTCTGCCGCGATGTGCGTTCGTGAAATTTGGCGGCTGGGATTAATCCGAACAATTCCTCAGAGCACTCCCCATGGTAGATGCGAAAGAAAACGCAAAGGGATGCAACATCTCTTCGCAGTGCCAATGAATCGAGCCGATCGGAAAGAGCTCGGTCGTCGACGATTCGGGCCGCTCTGCGCTGGATGCGGTTAAGTGGAAGGAGCTGGCACTGGGGAGCCCCTGCCCAGAGATGGGAACAGTATTCCATGTGAGGCCGAACCTGCGCCTTGTAAAGTTGGAGGCGGTGTGCCGGCATGAAATAACTGTGCCGCTCTTCTGAGCACGCCAAGCTTTTTAGAGGCCAATTTGGCCTTCTCTTCCAAGTGATCACGAAACTGCACGTCACTCGATATGTCGACGCCGAGGATTCCGATACTGGCTGAGGCAACTAGGGGAGTGCCTTGAAACTGAGGAGATACGACAAAGGGGTTCTTTTTAACATTCTACCTTCATTTGTTCGTATTTCCTTTTATTTTTTTACCCTAACTACAACCATAATATAGCTGCAGCTTGGCTCTAACACGTATTAAAAATATGTTGTTTATTCTAAATTCAGTTTCATTTTAACTCTACAAACTAAAAGAAAATTTAAAAATTATTTAAGCGATTACTTACCGATACAATGGCGTTATAGATTTGGAATCGATATGGGCTAACCGTTTGTGGTCAGAGCGTCGACCGCAAACACGGCACTTAATTCTCCCGATACCCACTTATGATAACCACAGAGGTAGGAATTTAACAGAATGTATTAAATACATTGAGATAGTATGTACTACTTTAGTACATAATAGTTCAATGATTAAATAACGGATTTCATAAAACACGAGGAATAGTTCTTTTGATAGCTATTTTTTTATTAATTATTTGTGTAACATTCCAACATTGCAAAGAGCTCAAAAACGAAAAGGTTTTACATTCATCTGCTTTTTTTATTCATGCTTTTTTTTTATTGTATTCACCGCTTTCTCGAAAATGACTGAATCAATTAATGTGATTCTTTTAATTAAATATGATATACTTCAGTGTGGTCCTATTTAATTTTAAAGTAAAATTGCATCCCCAAGGGTGGAACAATAGGAATTGAATATTTTAATGTAACTATAAATAGAAGAATAGAAAAATATTCGACATTCTAGTTGTTACCTTGTAGTTGTGATGTTCCTCAAATCACTGAAAAGGGTCTAACCTTGATCAAATTTATATGAGGCCACATGAGAAGCACCAGCTTTCAAATAAAGAAAGAATCATTAAAATCAGTTCACCGAGAAAAAGTTATGAGCACCTCCTTACAGCCGAAATGAGTACCTCCTCCTTATGAAATCGGTTAAAAATACAAATAAACTTCGAAACCAAAAATAAATTAATTCATTTCCACAGTTTATTAAAAATGAAGTTATATCACAATATAATCTTCTAACTGGTGTGTGGTTAAGTGAGGTGTTTTTTTTTTGGTTAGTTGGATAAGTTAGTAGATAGTGTTTTCCTTGTCTGTAGTGTAGTGCGAAGTAGTAAGTTTTTTATACGTCGTAGAGCCATGCTGCATGAGAAACACCAGCTTTCAAATAAAAAAAAAAAATTTTCCAAATCGGTTCTGGCGTCTTCGAGTAATCGGTATACACAGGTGCATTAAAAAAATTCCGACGAATTGAGAACCTCATCCTTTTTGAATTCGGTTGAAAATAAAGACAAGCTATGGTGGATATTAAGAAAAGTTAGAAGTTATAAATCATTCTATGGTGTGTCATATAAAAGCGCTTTGGAGACGAATCACTATCACTACAGCCCCTCACAAGCCCACCGCTGAACATAGGCCTCCCACAAAGAATGCCACAAAGCACGGTCCTGAGCCACCTGCATCCATCGACTTCCTGCATATCTTACCAGGTCGTCACTCCATCTAGTGGGGGATGCCCTACACTTCGCCTACCGGTACGAGGCTGCTACTCAAGAACCTTTCTTCCCCATCGGTTGTCGGTTCTTCGAGCTATATGGCCGGCCCACTGCCACTTCATCTTACTAATCCGTTGGGCTATGTTGGTTACTCTGGTTCTACTGCGGATATCCTCATTCCTAAGTGTATCACGCGAGAAACTTAGCGAGCATAGCCCTCCCCATAGCTCGCTGAGCGATCTTGAGCTTCCTCATACGGCCAGCAGTGAAGGACCACGTCTCAGATCGGTAAGTCATCACTGGCAACACGCACTGGTTGTACAGTCTCGTTTTCAAGTTTTGAGGTATACCTGACGAGAAGATGTGCCGTAATTTCCCGAACGCTGCCCAACCGAGTTGAATCCGTCGATTGACCTCTCGGTCGAAGTTGGACTTACCTAGTCGGACAATTTGTCCCAGGTAAACATACTCGTCAACAACTTCGAGCTTAGTGTTCCCAACAACTACCGGCATAGGTGTGACATGGACATTAAACATGATCTTTGTTTTGTCCATGTTCATCTTAAGACCTATCCGTTGGGAAGCACTATTGAGGTCATTGAGCATAGTGCTTAGGTCCTCCAGCGATTTTGCCATAAGGACTATATCGTCGGCAAATCGAAGGTGCTCGCCATTGATGTTGATACCGTATCCTTTCCAGTCCAGAAGCTTGAAAACGTCTTCCAATGCAGCGGTGAAGAGTTTCGGGGATATGACGTCACCCTGTCTTACACCTCTCTGCAATTGGATAGGTTTCGTACTCTGTACTTCTGTACTCGGATAGCCATCGTAGCCCTAGTGTACAAGCACTTCAACACTTCGATATACCGACAGTCAACTTGGTACCGCTGAAGGGACTGCAGCACCGCCCAAATTTCGACGGAATCAAAGGTTTGTCACAGTCCACATACGCCAGACATAGTGGCAAATTGTACTCCTCGGACTTCTGTACAATTTGCCGAAGGGTATGTATGTGGTCTATGGTGCTAAAGCCTTTTCGGAAACCGGCTTGTTCGGGAGACTGGAAGTCGTCAATTCTGCGCGCGAGACGATTCGTAATGACTCTCGAAAACAGCACGTAGACGCGGCTCAAAAGGTAAATCGGTCTGTAGTTCTTCAAGAGAGCGTTGTCGCCTTTCTTTAAAAACAAGACCACCGCACTTCTGCTCCACGTCCCCGGTGTAATGCCACCATGGAGGACGGAATTAAAGAGCTTCTGTAGGACTTCAAGTACCGGTTTTCCATCCGCTTTCAGGAGCTCCGCTGTAATTCCATCCTTGCCTGCGGCCTTGCAGTTTTTAAGGTGCTGGAGAGCCATTCTAATCTCGCTCAGACTGACGTCCGGGATATCATCGGAATAATGTCGGATAAGACTCGCTCTTGGATCGTTACTCACACTTGCGTGTGGCTCCAACGATGACGTGTACAGCTGCCCATAGAACCTCTCAATCTCACTCAAAATCTCAGGTGCCCCGGAAACGATGCTGCCACACTCGGTCTTCAGCTTTGACAGTTGGCTCTTTCTGGCAGACAGATCTCTGGCAAAGACTGGAGCCTTGGTTCCGCTCTATCGCTTCTTCAATACGAGCTGTATTGAACTTGCGTAAGTCCCGCCGCATGCATTTGGAGATCTGTCTGTTCAGTTGCCTGTATGCTGTCAAGTCTGTTGAAGAATGTAGCTTCATTTCCCGTCTAACAGCCATGAGATTAAGAGTGTGGTCGGAGAGTTTTTGTGTTCTTCTGCGGCGGGTCTTGCAGAACTTAGCTCCGACCGCATGGACAGTTTCTACGAGCTTGTCATTCAAATCGGCCACTTCACTGCAGTCTTCTAGGCACTGAAAACGGTTTTGTAACTCGAGCTGAAAGGTTTCGGAACTTTGGATTAGAGCACGAAGGGGACGGAGCGTTGACTTCATTAGACAAGACCTCTCCAACTTAACGTTTAGGTTCAGTGTGCCTCTAACCATTCGGTGATCGCTGCCGGTTTACACCCTCGCGATCACTGAGACATCACTGAACAGTTGTAGACGAAATTATTTCACAATTATTTTAAATTTTACCGCATCTCAAATTCTGTCGAATTAAATCCACTAATGCTTCTTGGCCCTCATCCCACCTTTCTCAAGTATGTAGGTATGAGGTTTTTTCTAATACCCAGAAGAGGGCGCAAATGAGTATGCGGCTCACCTGATGGTATGTGACTATCGCCGCCCATGAACAACTGCAACACCAGGGGAATTGCAAAAGCGTTGCCGGCCTCTTAGAAAGACTTTTGATGAGCTATAATGGATGAATAAACAAAAAAGGCAGATGGTAGGAAACCCGTCAAAAGCAGATGGTAGGTATCCCGTCACTTTTATATAGCCATGCCGTAACTGTATTATGGTTGCTGTTGCTATAACTGCTTTTTCTGTGGCAACCCCGGTGACAAGTTGTAAAATTATTGCTCCAAACTATTTGTAAAAATTAAATATTGTAAATTAATAATATCCACCTCAATTTTGAGTTACAGTTGTTAAATACGACTTATTTGTGTTTGTGATATAAGTAAAAGTCAGAAGTACCTATTTTAATTACATACATTGTGTTTAGTGTTTCAACCAAAAGTAACAGCTGTAACGAACATCGTTTAAACGTATTGTAAGTGTAATTCTTGTTATCCCTTTAACATTTTTAGATTTACCTATTAAGTAAGTGTTGTTGTGGATTTCATTTTGAATTATTTACATGATAATTTAATTTGAGATCTGTAAATAAGCCCATACATTTCGAAATTTGCTTACTCTGCTTCTTTGGTTTTCTTTCTTTGTTTTCTTTTGCTATTTACATTTAATAGTAAAATGAATACACGCAACGCCAAAACGCGCCAATTGGAGAACCAACTTCAAATGGCGCTTCAAGAACTTAAGGCGTCAAAGGAGCAGTGTGAGCTGTTAATTAAAGAAAGGGATGACAATGAAAAGGAAATAATAAACATAATTGCTAAAAATACTAAACTAAAAAGTGACATGGTTAAGTTGCATAAAGAATATACATTTGTTACAAAAGAAAGAGATCAACTTCAGAGAACAGTCGATGAGTTTGACCAGTGCAGCAAGGAATATGAGGAATCCCTCAAATTAATTGCTGCATTGCAGTTACAGTTAAGTGAGGCTAATGAGCAGATTGTGCAATTAAAACATTACATAGATAACATGAAAGCGTCCCAAACTCAAAGTCTGTTCAACGAGCTCATAGAATGTGAATCTTCTAAATCTAAAGCATTGCAACCCTCCACAACAACCGATTTGACTGGTGATGATTATGTCATATCAAGAACAGCAGCAAGGACTACCTGCAGTAGAAGAAAACTAAAGAAATATATAAAAATTAATAAATATATTAGAAAACTACAAAAATTAATTAAAACTAAAATTAATGTTAAAAATTATATAAATGTATGCAAAGAAAAGCAAGAACTAATTAATAAACTTAAAATATATTCAATTGAGGTGGAAAATATGAATCACTGTTATGAGACTGATATAGAGTGTCTAAATTCAACAATTTTATCACTTAAAAGCTCTCTACAAATTATATCAAATAAATATGCATCGGCTCAAGATGAGATAAAAGAACACATATTGGCCATGAATGATCTGGTAAAATCATATAAGTATAATGAGGAGCGCTTTGACTCCTTAATAAAACATCAGAGTGAGTATCAGCGCTCCATACCAGGTTCATCGGGGACAATATGTGTAAATAACAAAGTTAATTGTAAGACCTCATTATTTTCACCTACACTCTATGACAGTGCCATGACAAAGGATATAGACTTAAAAAGCAATGAAAATATAAAAAAAAAATAAAGTTATTATGTATTGTGATGACATAGGCAAAAATTTGGGCATGATGTTAAATAACTGTTTAAAAGGACATCTGATCAGTAATTATTGCATGCCTGGAGCATCCTTTAGTCATATAATGGATAAAGTTTTAGCTAGTAAATTTTGTCCTAATAGCACATTAATAATTCTTGTTGGGAGAAGAGGCAATCTAAACAAAAATCAATTATTAAAATATATTGATAATCTAAATACTTTAAATGTACATAAAATTATCTTGTTTACATTGCCTTACATACAGGGTTGGCCGCAGGAAAATAAAATAAGATATGATTTAAATTTATTAATAAATAACTTTTCATGTAATAATAATTTAAACTTGACATTTAATTGTTACAATTATAATGATAGAATTAATTTAATAGATATAAATAATTTAATTAAGAAATTTTTGACTAAAGATAGGTATTACATATCAAAATATAATTTAAGACAGATAGCAAATGTGCTATCTTATTATTTATATATTAACTCAGCCAAGGACTTGGCTACACAGACATCTGCTTCTTTTGAGCAGTGTAATGACTTAATATGCAATTTGGAATCAGTTCCAAGTAATTTAAATTAGAAAATGAGACAATAGAGGTAATCTCTAGCAGCTATAATAACTTAAATAATTTAGAATGTGGCTTACAAATCTTTAATTGTATGACTCCACAGAAAGATAATGAAAATTGTTTACACCTGGTGCATCAAAATATACAAGGCATGATAGGCAAAGAGCTAGAAATTGAGTTGTTCTTAAATAGCAACAATATTCATATTTTATGTATTACTGAACATTGGTTAAAAGCTTATAACTTAATGTTTAACTTCAGTAATCACCAGGTGGTCAGTTCTTTCAATAGAGAAACGGTTTTAAGAGGTGGCTCCTTAATATTAGCTAGTAAATTATTGTCATGTAAAGAACGTAAAGATATTGTGAGCCTCTCTGTTGAGCGAACTGTAGAAATGGCATGTGTTGAGTTTGAGCACCTCATTGATGTGAGCGTCTACAGACCCCCATGTTCTATATACGATACTTTTGAAAAAATTATGGAGGAAGTTTTTGCTAAGCTTAATAAACAGAATAAATCTGTTGTAATATTTGGAGACTTTAATATCAATCTCCTAGAAGCTTCCTCAATCAATATTAAATTTAGATCATTATTTAAATCATATGGTCTTTTTAATTTATTTATAGAGCCAACGCGTATTGCTCAATCTAGTGCAACATGTATAGATAATATTTTTACAAATGTGAAGCCATTGCATAAATGTATAATTCAAAAATTAAGTTCTGATCACTGTGGACAAGTAGTTTCGTTACCATATGTTCACAAAAAGCAAGTAGATGAGAAAGTTGTGTTTGTTCCAGTAAATGCACGTCGCTTGGAGAAATTTAGAAGTAACATAGTGAAAAAACTTCCATCACTTTCATACCAAAATGATCCAAATTTTTTGTATGGAACATTATTTAAGCTTATTTGCAATGAATTTAATAATACTTTTACTTCTAAAACATTCTCCTTGAACAGTCGGAAGTCATTTAATGAATGGGCGACAGCAGGAGTCCATAAGAGCAGACGCAGGTTATATGATCTTTACCATGAAAGGTCACATAACCATAGCGTCGAATTTAGAGAATATGTAAAAAAATATTCAAAAATATTTAAAAGAGTGTGCTCCACAGCCAAGTCTTTGCATTTGAGCAACAAAATTAAGACGGCTTCTTATAAAATTAAAATGACATGGAGTATAATTAATAGCGAAACTGGTAAGATCAACTCTCGCAATTCAAACTACAAGTTAAGTGTTAATAACAAATTAACCGAATCAGATCAGGACGTTGCAGTGGTTTTTGAGAAATATTTTACTGATATTCCGATATTAACCACTAAGTCACTGAATTCTTCTCCTGCGGTCGCCGAATCATTACTTAAACAAAATGTAAATGAGTGTACAAAGAATTTTACATTTCATAAAGTATCATCAAAAGATATTGTAAAATATTTTAAAACTATTGATGTTAAGAAAACTGCGGATCTGTGGGGGATTTCTGTTAAAGTTATTGCGTCTATAATAGATACAATCGCGCCTCATTTAGCTGTTATTTTTAATACTAGTATCGAATCTGGTGTGTTTCCTGATTTAATGAAGTATAGTAAAGTAATACCATTATTTAAATCTGGTAATACATTAGACCCCGCCAATTTTAGACCTATTTCTGTACTACCAACACTTAGTAAGATTTTTGAAAAAATTATTCTTGATCAAATGTTAAATTTCTTTAATATAAATAATTTACTTCATAAAAATCAATTTGGTTTTACAAGGGGTCGCTCGACAACTGATGCCGGTGTTGAGCTGATTAAATATATATTTAATGCATGGGAGAATTCACAGGATGCTTTGGGTATATTTTGTGACCTATCCAAAGCCTTCGATTGTGTTCACCATGAAACATTAATCAGGAAACTTCAACACTACGGTGTAAGAAGTGATGCTCTAAAATTAATTATTTCATATTTAAGTAAGAGAACGCAAAAAGTTGTCATCAACAGTACGAGTTCTTCCGGGTCGATGGTACAGATGGGCGTGCCTCAAGGCTCAATTCTCGGCCCCTTTCTGTTTCTTGTATATATTAATGACTTACCTTACATAGTAGGAGATAACCATGATATAGTATTATTTGCAGATGACACTTCTTTAATTTTCAAATTAAGTCGACATTTGCTAAAATATGACGAAGTAAATAATGCTATATCTAAATTAGTGAATTGGTTCAATGTCAATAATTTGCATTTAAATGGCACTAAAACGAAATGTATGAAATTTATGACTCCAAATGTCAAACAATTAAATACTAATGTAATTTTAAATGGGGAGAAACTGAGTCTTGTAGATACCACCATTTTTCTTGGAATCACACTAGACGCGAAGCTTCAATGGAGCCCCCATATATCAAAGCTAGCAAGCAGACTTAGTTCTGCAGCATATGCTGTAAAAAAGATTAGAAGTCTAACTAGTGTTGAAACAGCTAGACTAGTTTACTTTAGCTATTTCCACAGCATAATGTCGTATGGTATTTTGCTATGGGGACACGCAGCTGACACTGAAATTATATTTGTTTTGCAGAAGAGGGCCATAAGAGCAATTTATGATTTAAAGCCTAAAGAGTCGCTGCGACAAAAATTTAAGGAAATTAATATATTAACTTTGGCCTCTCAATACATTTATGAAAATGTAATGTACGTACACAAAAATAAAAGTAGTTTTACAAAAATAAGTGATATTCATTCTGTAAATACTAGGAACAGACACAAGCTAGTAGTACCAGTTACCCGACTCCATCGAGTCAGTAATTCATTCTTGGGGCGATGTATACGCTTTTACAACAAAATTCCAGAAAATATACAAAATTTGACCTGCTCAAAGTTCAAAAACTTTATTAAACTAAGTTTGTATAAAAAGGGTTATTATAATATTAAAGAATTTATAGATGATAATAACCCCTGGAAGTGAGGTGATCGCTCCCAAGCTATTTCTAATTTGTTGTGTTGTTAATTTGTGTAACATACATGATTGTAAGCTGTTATTTAAAAACACAAGTCCCGCTGGGTTTCTTGCTGGTTCTTCCCAGGACAGAGGTTTTTTTCGAACCAGTGGTAATTATACAAAAGAGTGACTTTCAATAAGTATTATTTATAATCTATATTGAATAAAAAAGTTTCTGTTTCTGTTTCTGTTTCTGTTGTAACACGAATGAGGCGGTTCAGCGCATCCCGTTGTCACAGAATACCAGTGTGAAATAGCAGCTTAATACTGCTGTGTTTCGTATGGTGAGTGTAGAAAACCAAGAGACACTTTTTACTGGAAACGAGACACTCCATCTTAGTCCTCAGGGGTGACAACGCATCTGCATTTTGAATCTTAATCGAGGATAGCTGTAAATATCTATGGGCCAGAGCATCCACTTGCCATCTGTTGGAATGTGTGCTCTTTTTTCAAAAAAATAATTTTTAAATGATTTGTCCAATTCATCACTCTTCTACCAATTAATATTAGAAATAATATATCAGTAATAATTTATTTTTAGCACTTCTCTCACTTTCGAGCTCTGTAGTCATCCTTCATCCACTTGATGGCATTCGATACGCCCTCTTCATTGAACATCATCTAAATGAAATATAAAACGCATCAGCTTTTTGTAATCCGCTTTCAATAATAAACCCATTATTATATCTCTCACAAACACATAAGTTAGTGTTTCTGAAAAACATTCACTACTACTTTATTTACTACCTGCACTGTCTTTAAATAATAAATTATACAATAAATATATACCTATGTGTTATGTTTATCGTTATTTCGGACACTTAAAAACTTCAATAAGTATTTCATATTTTGCTTTTTTACCATGCACCGACCTTGACAGTGAACCGACCTCGAATCATGTACCTACCAATAAATAATTCTAAGAATTAAGCTTATAATATAATATTTTTCATCATTCATGCGCCTACTCATAAATTAAAAGAAAACTTTTTCTAATAAAATTGTTACAAAAGGTTTACATCCCCAACAAAAAAAAATTACTTAAATTATTTACTTAAATTCATAAACTTTTAGTCGGTCTTTTACTCAAACAGTGGCTATTCTCGCAACGATACCGTATGTATAATAAATACTAGGTTATACTAGTAACTAACTATCTTACAAAGGATCTGTGAGCTAAATTATAAATAATAATCTTACCCGTGTTCGAGAAAATAATTTATGTTGACATTTCCACTCACAAATATTTTTATTGGTCGACCACAATTGCCGCGTTCCACCGATTGGTCTATTTAAATGTGGAACTAATGAGTGAGAGAAAGATTGGTTCAAGCGAGCTAGGTTATGTGTTAGTGGGAAAGGGATGGCTAGACACTTCTAGGTGCTTACCGATAAAGCGGCGTGTTAACAGCGGGCGCTCAGGAAGTTCGACGCGCGGGACGTGCAGCGGCTTACAAAACACGTGGTAACGAATTGGTACCATAAAAATGCAAGAGTTAATAGAATGTAATACTTCTATTAATTCTTAAATGCAACTTTCTTGTTTTCCCTCAATAAGAATTATTTGTTAAATTACAAATTGAGTGGTTAATTGACTTATTTTGTATTTATTAAAAAAAAACGTCATCCTGGAGGCGTTTTGTTTCAAACAACATCTAGTAAAGTTATTTGAACGCTATACAAATACTAGCTCCGGGCGAGGTTCAAACCCGAATCTGAATTTGAACCACGAACTTATGTTTGGTTGTCATACGTAGGTTTTTGGTAATGACATCGGCAGAAAAACTTTTGTCTAACTTCTAATTCACTTGTTTACTTCTTTTTAATACCAATCTTTTGTAGTGTTTACTATTTGGTTTGTGAGCCTGAGCCTACGGAATGGCGTCCGCCACTGCTGTATTTAGTGTGAAGTTTAAACCAATAGGAGCTATTTAGAATAAATAGCTCGATAGCAATTGACATGCAGCGAGGTTATGCAGGGCATTTCGCGGCGTAGACATATCTACAGCTACCATAGCGGATTGGTAAGGAATGGTACCTAGCCGGCCATGAACCTAACAATTGTTACCAAATATAGTTTAAAAAGAGAAGTTCTCGACTGTTCTGGCTTAGCACTTGTATCTTGTACTATTAAGTTTTCTGTGCCACCGCCAAGTGCAGTGGATTATGTTTAACAGTGAACTGTTTACAGGTTGAAATATGGTGATGATCTGTATCTGCCGATAGTGACCTATTGGTTTCATTTAATACATATTTTTCATTAATTCATTTGCCTATCAAAAGTCCACTGCTAAACATAAACCTCACCCATACATTGCCTCATCCAGAGGATATTTGCCTTAGCTGCCATGCTTCGCAAGCAGGTTTTTTATATTTAATTTCATAATCATTGATTTTCCTATATATAATTCAAGCTTGATGTACGTGATGTATGTAAAAAATTCATATAAGTACGAGTATATTAAAAATCTTTGATTAAAGTAAATTTTTTTTAGAAAACTGGATGGGTAATGTTAAATCTTTTAGACTAACACATAATAGGTAAGTAAATAAAATACCCAATCAAGTAATGTACTTAATTAAAATAGCAGTATCGATGAAACGGCTCAGGTTGTAGTGTAACCACAATATAAAATAAAAACATCTTACAGAAACGTTGTCACGACAAATAAATAATCATAATATAGAAAGTAGAGACTATTACAAATAAAAATCATTTTATAGAAAAATTATTACGACAAAATAAATAATCATATAGAGAGTAGAGATTATATTATAAATAAAAAGTTATAGAAAAAATACATTTTTATAATATTGTAAAATGCCAATTCGTAACAACGCTATAATTTCACTTGGGGCCGAAGCGATCAAATCGCATTTCACGTAAACATCTTCAAGAAAAACTCAACGATCCCCACTACGCGCACTTCGCGCGCTTTTTAAAAAACCAACGCCCCTTATAGCGCCGTCTCCTTTCCGCTTTAGATAATCAACACTATTGAAGTTTATTCCTATCTCACTCTAAAGCTTAAGGCATTAAAGCGGGCAATCCATCAGGCAAAGTTTATTCGTTCAGTGAACGCTTTGCGGTGAGACGGAGTTGGAACACGTCGAGTGAATGTGTACGCAATTTTAAATATGGAACCCAAAATAAAAAATTACAAAGACACACTTTCGTTACCGGAATGCGAAAAGACAAATTTGAATTTGACAACACCGTTTTCGATCAATGATATTTTAACGAGGGAAAATGAAACGAAATGTGACTACGAGAATTTTGCGAATTCGGGATTTAAAGTGAATTTTATGGGAAAGCCCGCCAGTTTGAAAGAGGATAATTATCAGAGGAAACAGGTTGTGGAGAGCAATATGAAGTATTATGATGACTGCAGCAGTGCGTATCGTGATTACGGCGATGATGGAGCTTTGGATATGACTAGAAAAAATAATTTTCCTGTCACAGAATTATCAGGTATTTTACCTATTTTTTACTTCCGACAAATTCAGTTATGAAATAATATGAGCGACTAAATACTTTTTAATTAAAAGTTTTGTACAGTTACGATTAAAAGTTTTGTTACTTGTTAAAAAATGTAAATATTCAGGTGTTAATTTTACAGTAAAAATATTTATATTCCATTTATCTTTCTATGCGCCTATTCTATTATGAAAAGTTATATTAAGGACTGTGTAAATCAGTGGCAAGCTCACTTACTGCTGCTATTTGAATTCCAGCTGTAGATATTTTTTGCGATAAATATAATATTATGTTATAGTTTCTTTGTTTACAAGTGAGGTTTTCTCGCCCTGTGTCATTAAGTCATAAAGCTCATACACTCTAAAGCTCCAAACATTGACCTTAAAAATTGGCGCTACAATATACACCACTCTGTAGTGACATGAACCTATCTTCATATTGTACATGATTAGAGCCATGCTGCAGCTATATTATGGTTGTAGCACGAATGGGTCAGCTCGACCGGGGAGGAACCATCTTTAAGAACCAGCGTAAAATTGCAGCTCAATAAGTACAGTGCAGTGTTTCGTATAGTGAGTGTAGAGAACCGGAGACCCCTTTAACAAGGCAATCCACCTTAGTTAGTTAATTATAGTAATTAAATGAGGCGTTACATTAAGGAATTTTATTCATTAAAGATTAGATAATTAATTTTAAATTGTCATTTTTGCATGCGGATCTATTTTTTTATAGAATTAACTGATGATAAGTAGATGTCGTGGCCCATAGACATCTACATTTATCCTCGATTAAGAATCAAAAGGCACATAATATGTTGTCACGCTAGAGAATTAAGATAGAAAGCCTCGTTTCCCGTAAAAAAGGGGTCCCCGGTTCTCTACACTCGTCATACGAAACACAGCAACATTAAACTATTATTTTACGCTAGTATTTTGTGAGAGCGTGGTCCTACCCCAGTATATCCGACCCATTCGAGCTACAGTCGTAATATAGCTGCAGCGTGACTCTAACATGTTTAAAATATCCAAGAATAAGGATAAGAATAAATGTATATATTTACTTAAAACTCGTTATAAATATGTTACAGAGCGGAATATGTCCATGTGTTGCTTATTATAGATACCATGAACATTTTACCCGTCAAATACTTTTTATTGACACAAATGACATTAATAATTATAGTTCTGAAATCAAATTACAATAAATACAATCAAAAATAGATGAAAAATAAAAATAAATATAAAAAAGTGTGTCATATGTTACTATGCTCATTTATGCATTAATAAAGTCTTTTTTTAAACAAATTAATAGTGAGCCTTTTTATTTCATGAGGTACATATTTTATTATAAATACAAACACGCATACAGATACACACGGCTTTTTCTATATGTGTCTTATTAGATTTGGGATATCGTTTACAAATTTTCACTTCTTTCTAACTGACTTCAAAAAAGGAGGAGGTGCTCAATTCTACTGTATTTTTTATGTGTGTTATTACCTCAGAACTTTTTCTAGGTGAACCGATTTGATGATTACTTTTTTAAAGCTTAGTACCCAGTTATTTTAAATCTGGTGTAGTCCCATATAATATTATATTCGACTTACTGCTTGACTCACTAGCACTGTGTAGAGATGTTGCGTCTCTTTGCTTATTTTATCGCATCTGTCACGGGGAGTGCAGGAAGATCTGACCAGTAGGTACTTAGTTTGTGAGTTATTTTCAACAATGAATATTTAATTGAGTTCGACTACATTGATGATGTTCTCATTTTATTTATATTGAAGTCGGTGGTAAATTTTTTTTAACTTTAACACTTGTATCAATCAGAATTGTTTCTAAAAATCTACTAAGTAGTGTATTTTAAAGTAAGTAGTGCCTTATTAAATCATTTTACTTAAATAAATATCATACTAACCTAATTACCAAACTACTAAAACTGCATACATCTGGTGTGTGGTACTTCAAGACATCTGGTACTACAATCGTCAATACGCCTGCCAAACGTGTTTGGTTTGATGTATGGTAATTCCTCTACGGGTGAAAATGTACCTACTACCATGTCCACGTCCAACAGTGGTTGAGCCATGCTGCAGCTATATTATGGTTGTAGCACGAGTGAGTCGCTTCCACCGGGAATAGACCACGCTCTTACAGAATACCAGTATGAAACAGTACTTAATTCTGAGTTGAGAGCCGAACACAGGATGGAACACACAACAAGGATTGATGTAGATGTCTATGGGCCACAGCATCCACTTACCAGCATGTGGAATGTGTGCTCGTTTGCCATTTTATTAGTTATATTATATTTAAGGTTAATTTTAAAAGCTACAATATGTTAAAAAATGCGTGAGTGTCGTGGACAACTCGGTTGGAACGAAGTTTCTAGCGTAGTATATTATTATTGATAAGCGTAGGTATTATATTATTGATTAACAAATACAAATAGCTCCCATCCGCTAAATCCGTACCGTCCGATAAGGAACTTCGTTCCAAAACGTTAATCCATATATGACTGCTTATGTAACCCTAGTTTTTTCCGTTAGCCCTTCACAAGTCTCCCCGAGGAATACCACAAATCACGGCCCTGAGCCATCATTTTCATTTTCACTCATCGACTTTTAACCTATATGTCTAACTCTGATATTTTGAGCATAAAACATTTTTTTAAATCAATTCCTCTGATTTTCATTCGCTATGTGATGACTGCGTATAAGAACTCAACACCCAGTCTTATCCCGTGGGTGACGTAAGAGGCTTAGGTAAACGACCGAAAGATCTTGTGGCCTCCAATAATTGGCGTTACGTAAAGTACGAAAACTGTCGATGGGAACGTCTTATACCTACTATGACAGCTAATGCGCACGAAAAGCGTTGCGATTTTTTTATAGGTTAGGGTGACAAACGAGCACACAGTCCACCTGATGGCAAGTGGTTGCTGTGGCCTATAGACATCTACATCTATCCTCGTTTACGAATCAAAATGCAGATGCGTTGTCACCCGTGAGGACTGAGATGGAATGCCTCGTTTCAAGTAAAAAGGGTCACCAGTTCTCGAAACTCACCAATAGAGACACGGCAGCGTAACGCTGCTATTTTACGCTTTCTGTGAGAGCGTGGTCCTACCCCGGTCGAGCCGACCCATTCGTGGTACAACTATGCCACAAATATAGCTGCTGCAGGGCTCTACCTTGTACAAAATTACGATTTCGATTCGAAAATACAATTATGAAATTACGATCAAGCCACTAATACAAGAGAGGTCCATGGTAGGCAGTATACCGTTGGATATAAGGCATACCTTATGTATTCTTTTTTTTAAACTGTCAAAGGAACTTATAATCCACCTGATGGTAAGTGGCTACAGCAGTACACATCTGGAGCCCACTTTGAACAAAGAACGCTACAGGTGCGTTGTAACCTCTGAGAACTAACTTTTCAACAGGATGTCAATACACATCAGCCCCCCCCCCCCCCTCCCCCCATCCGTGACCGTGGGTTCTGTAAAGTGTCTGAAACGTTGGGAATCGAAAAATTTAAACACGATAAAATCAGTAAAATTAGTTTAATTTCATGTGTAGTATTCGGTTAAATATAAGAAATCATTATGGTGCGCCGATTATTTTGTGTAGAACTTTTTTAATCGAGCCAATGTAGCTTCAACTCATATTAGATACATATCGAACATATTGTTTAATCTAGTTCAGAGGTTCTTAATATTTTTAGGTGACGGTACTAAATAAAGCTGCACTTGAATTACACGCACCAGTACGTAATTGTTCAAATGACATACGTTATTGACACCACTGACAAATGGGTATTATTGTTAAGAATGTACTTATGAAGCGATCGTCATAATTACTGAACTTTATTGTTAATGGAGTTACTTGGGATTTATAAATATAAATTTGTTGTTATCCGATTTAAAAAAGGAGGAGGTTTTTAATTCGACTGTATGTTTTTGTAACCTAGTTAAAAAATCCAGAGTACCTCTATTATCATCATCATCATCATTACAGCCCCTCACAAGTCCACTGCTGATCATAAGTCTCCCCCAAGGAATGCCACAAAGCACGGTCCTGAGCCACCTGCATCCATCGACTTCCTGCACGTCTTACCAGGTCGTCACTCCATCTAGTGGGGGGTAGCCCTACACTTCGCCTACCGGTACGAGGCTGCCACTCGAGAACCTTTCTTCCCCATCCGTTATCGGTTCTTCGAGCTATATGGTCGGCCCACTGCCACTTCAGCTTACTAATTCGTTGGAAGCTCAAGGTCGCTCAGCGAGCTATGGAGAGGGCTATGAAAAAAAATTCCACCCGTAAAAGTAGGAAAACAGGGGTGAAGATTTTTTAACTTTGAACTTTTGATATTATTTACTGTAAAATTTAATATTTTAATAAACAACTGGTAAAATTAAATTTTTTGTACAACCGACATAAATATAAATAAAATGCGAACACCATCAACATAGTCGAAGCCAATTAAATACGCATTATTAACGTTAACTCAATAACTACCTGGTCAGATCTCAAACTTATATGAGACGACATGAGAAGCACCAGCTTTCAAATAAAAAAAGAATCATAAAAATCGATTCACTTAGAAAAAAGTTCTGAAGTAACACACACAGTTTTTTATGTGTGTTACCGATTCTAAATTCGACTGTATTTTTATATAGTCGAATTTAGAACTTCCTCCTTTTTTTCAACCGTATTCACCAATTAAAAAGAATACAATAATTTTGCACTTAATAACTCTTAAAATCGGGCCTTTAAGTCCTAGGGTATCGAAGAATTATAGCTCCGACAAAATTATGATGCATTTTCATTAAATTGAGTATAACTCAAGGTTGGGACAAAATATATAAATATGCAAAAAATAAAATAGTTTGGAAAACCCAAAAGTGCACACCTCATGAGAGTTTCATTTAATTTGATGAAAAAAATTAAAAATACTGACGATAATTTTTATAAGAAAAAAAAAACAGAGAGCCAACTCAAGAAGAGTTCAATAAAAAAAAATCAATAGGGATCCTCCTTAGAATATATGGAATCTTATTTAATACTACCTATATCTTAAGCTATTGCTGACATCTCTATTAAGCGAGAAGAATCACCGACGCGACGCACAGACCAACGGACGGCAGTCCATATATTTTTTCAATTACATTTTTTGTTATCTAATCTAAAGTGAATCAATTAGAAAATAAAATAATTTTATAATACAATGTCTGTAGTTATTGTAACGTTAATAATAATATGGATTTGATGTCTAGCTAAAAGTATAAGAACGATTTTATGTAGCGAAATTGAGGTATGGCCACATATCGTGAGTAGAGCACTCCCTGCAGACACTCTGTGAGAATAATTTTTAAATAATTTAGACGTTCACCTTATACTTATAAATTTCTCAAGTCCACTCAAAATTGTAAAAAAATTAAACATTTCATAAAAAGTAAATTCAAAACTGGTTACACTACATAAGACCGTACAGTTAAAGAGATAACACTGGCAATACCTATAAGGTCTCAGGTTTAAGATAAAGATGTTCCGCGCAAAGGATGCGAATTAAAATGTAAAGTATGGAATTTAACAGCAATTGTCAAACGCGAAGTTTGTGGCGGCAGGACTGAGGATCTTCTTTTTTGACAAATGCTCTTCATAACCCCGAAACTATTAATAAACCACGATTTTTAATAAGACCGTGAGGATTTTCCCACCGATTTCAAAAAAAGGAAGAGCTTCTCAACTCGACTGTATTTTTTATGTGTTTTTTATTTGAAAGCTCATGATTTTCATGTGTATGTATAAATTTGATCAAGATGATGACTAGTAGTTTTTGAGTTATTCTTAATAATACGTATTTAATTGACTTCGACTACATTGATGATGTTCTAATTTTATTTATATTGAAGTCGGTTGTACAAATTTTTTAATTTTATCACCTTTAGAATCTATGCTCTGCGCCGTTAAGTCGGGATTGTATTAATATGGTCTTGATGTTCTAAGTTTTTATCATACACTAACTTAATATTTAACGGCTAGATAGTGCAGTAGCTAAGCTTTTATTTGCGGTGCTGCAGAGCCTCGGGTTCGAATCCCGCTTGGAACAAGTGTTTGTACGGTAGACAAATAACTTTTTCGGATCTGGAATGTTGTCCATGTGCAATTATTTATGTAAGTAAAACGCCTCCACAATACGGTATAAAAAATATGACTGTGAGTATGTATATCGTTTTTTAAAGAACAAAAATACATAGATGTAGTGGTAGTTTTAGTTTAAACGTGGTAGGGCCATGTTCCAGCTTTATTATGATTGTAGCACGAATGGGTCGGCACCCGGTAGGAACACTCTCTCACAGTACTCCAACGTAAAATACCAGCTTAATGCTGCTATGTTTCGTATATGAGTGTAGATAACGGGAGACCCTTTTTACTGAAAACGAGGCATTCCATCTCAGTCCTCAGGGGTGACAACGCCAGATGCGTTTTGATTCTTAATCGAGAATAAATGTAGATGTCTATGAGCCACAGCATCCACTTACCATCAGGTGGACTGTGTGCTAGTTTGTCACCCTAATTCTATAGAAAAGGCCATGCATAAAATAGATTGGCACGATCGGGGAAGATACCTTTTTACTGATAACAAAGAATTCTATCTCAGTCCTTAATCGTGAAGCGCATTTCCTTTTTCGATTCTTAATCGAATATAAAGGTCTATGAGCCAAATACGTATATCTATAAAAGAGGATTTTAATAAATATATAAGATAATATAATTTTTGTGTCGTTATCAGCTTTTGGTGCACTATTGCGTGCAACACAACTTAACAAAGAGCTTGGGAAATTTTAATACTCATTTGTAAAATACCAACAAAATAAAACTCGGAGACGGAGACGCATAAAATATTTTTTTTTATAAGATAAGGGTGACAAACGAGCACACAGTCCACCTGATGGTAAGTGGTTGCTGTGGCCCATATACATCTACATCTATCCTCTATTACAAATCAAAATGTAGATGCGTTGTCACCCGTGAGGACTAAGATGGAATGCCTCATTTCCAGTAAAAAGGGCCTCCGGCCACCTGCACTCACCAAGCGACACGCAGAGGTACACCTCTACTTCACGCTGGTTTTCTGTGAGGTCGTGGTACCACCCCGGTTCGAGCCGGCCCATTCGTGCGACAGCAGAAGCTGCCGCGTGACTCTACCACTGTTAAAAATTATTATGTTGTTAGTTACGACATTTGCTGCGACTGATAATCATGAGGTCCTAGGTTCGAATCCTGGGTCGGGTTAAATACCGTTACAAGGTGTCTCTGACAAGAAATTTCTCTGTAACAACCCAGAATCAGGATATTGGCAATGTTCACCCTCCAGCCTCGGAAAGTACGTAAAACAATTTGTTCTGTTCCTCGGACTGTGAAAGTAAGAGCGCACATTTTGTCCTGCGTAGTTAGTCTCCGTTGAGATAGGCCGCCGTGACCGAAATTCATTGTAGCGGTAGATTATTACACTGTTATTAACGCTGGTAATTTGTGAGCTTGAAGTCCTTCCCGGTCAAAGGCGAACTACTGGTACCGCAGCCTTAATACAGTTACCACGCTCACCAGTTACCGTAAAGAGTATAGGTAATATTCGTACAGGGTGGAGCTACCCTATATGAATATTGTATTATATTATGATCATTATAGCGCCAAACATTGATGATATAGACAACTTCCTCGTATTCAATAGTTATGGGCTAGGTTTAAAGTAAAACCTAACAATTTTTGTTTATTTTTTTGTTGAAACGAGCTTCTCCAGATTCTCTAGTCAAAATAAAATGATATTGAAATGTTTCTGTAACACGTGGAAAGTGTTATTAATCAAGATTAAATATATTTTTTAAATATTTTTTTATAGAACAAGGGTGACAAACGAGCACGCAGTCCACCTGATGGTAAGTGGTTATATAGAAATCTACATCTATCTTGGTTTGTGAATTAAAATGTAGGTGCGTTGTCAGCTGTGAGGACTAAGATAGAATGCCCCTTTTCCAGTAAAAGCGGTTTCCGGTTCTCTACACTCACAATACGAAACTCAGCAGCATTAAGCTGCCATTTTACGCTGGTATTCAGTGAGAGCGTGGTCCTTCCCCGGTCGTACCGACCCATTCGTGCTACAAATATACTATTAATATAGCTGCAGCATGACTCTACCACTGTAATATTACAATTTATTTTGTTAGAAATGTATACCAGAATAGATTTCTAATACAATAAACTCTATGCAATAGGACAAAGTGAAAAAAGCCGTAACAATCGAAGGGCATTACAAATTCAAATCGCTTGCAACAATACAAATGTAATGGCGCATTCACACCGACGCGACGGTGCCGCGCCGCGACATCGCTCGGCCACTTCGATTACGCATCGCCCCTCATTACAACAAGTGACTTGAAAGCACTATTCGAGCATTCAATTTAGTAATTACTATGTTCTATCGGCACGTGGCGGATGAATCGTGTGCCATTAAGTCTTCGGTTAATTTTCTAATGTTAAAGTCTTTCGAAGCGTATCACACGACCTAGAAATATAGTTCATATTGTGCGCAAATACAATATAGCATGTTTTCAATTAAGGTGAACTAAATCCTAAACTAGTTTAAATCTATTGGTTTTAATATAGCTTTCATACGTGGTAGAGCCATGCTGTAACTATGTTAGTAGTATAGTTGTAGTTGTAGCACGAATGGGTCGGCTCGACCGGGAAAGGACCACGCTCACCAGACAGAATACCAGCATAAAATGGCAGCTTGACACTGCTGTGTTTCGTATGGTGTGTGTAGAGAACCGGAGACACTTTTTACTGGAAAAGAGGCATTCCATCTTAGTCCTCACGGATAACGACGCATCTGCATTTTGATTCTTTATTGAGGATAAATGTAGATGTCTATGGGTCACAGTAACCACTTACCATCAAGTGGACTGTAAAAAAATATTTTACTGTAAGTTAAAAGCTATAATTTTAAGATTGAGTTATAATGCATCATTATCATCGTCATCAATCAAACCGTGTAGTGGCAGTGTAAGAATATCTACTGTGTCATATCGTTACTTAAAAAGTATCATCTTTCTGATAACGAGTCAAAATAATAAAAAAACTGCGGTTGCCAAACTGTTTGCCAAGCGCAACTATGAGACAATGTGTGGGGGAGGCTTATATTCAGTGAACTTTATAGGCTGTAATGTATAAAGGATCATCATCATCGTTAGCCTGTAGAAGCACCCTTAGCAGGCGGATCAGTAATCGCAACAACAGATATCGCACTGCTCTTGTCGCTAGTCTGGATAAAATACGTCCAGCTTAAACGAAATAGTTATGCCGGTAAACTTACAACTACCCTTTTAGTAGTTTTGTAAAAGATTATGTGCAGAATCGCATTACGTCTATAAAACTTCAGAATTAAGAATCAAGTCCTTATATAAAACAGAAATAAGAAAAACTATATTATATAGATTAAATAGTATTAAATACCTCTAGATATTTAGTCCATCCTTTGAAAATCTTTTGGACTGCAATGTAGATTTATACATAAATAAAACATTAACATAGGTTAATCAACGTAACGTATTAATTTGTACAAATTGTAAGGTAGTACAATAATTTAAGTTATTAATTTATTACGTAGGTAACATCATTAATACCTTAAGAAACCTACGGATAGGTTAGTTTCACGGTGTTATAAAATAAGCTGGTACCAAAACTTTTAACAAAAGATTCGATGCAGCACGCAAAAACACTGTTAAATCTATTCAAAAAGATAAACCGGTGACGGCTAATGACTGAAGACAATTTGTGTAATCGACGCATTGTGAATACTCCTTTATACGCAGATGGCGTGCGTAAGGTTCCAATCAAATTAAGTCCTTTTAAACACAACTAAAGAAATATGCGAATAGTTTGAAAATTACATTATTGTTATCGACATAAATTCTGTCTCTGATATCGCCATAGTGCTACGGTTGATGGGCAAATGCAGAATGGCGATGTTAGTAACCACGAGACGTCCCAGATAAATTTTTAGCGTCACGTAAAGCTAAAGACAACATTCAATATTTTATTAATAACCAATATGCAATTTAAAAAGAAACTATTTCCTCTATTAATTGAACATATATTTTATTTTTGATATACAAACTTTTCTTTTTTTTTTAATTTATTTATGTACACACAACAAGATACAGAAACAGTCTTATAGTGAGTTTGTGAAGGTTCTACTTATGCCATAATTTGCTGAAATATCTTCCAGTAGACCCACCACAAAAGAAGATATATCAAAAAGGCAAACTTAGTGCGTACAATACTTATATAATACTGTAAATAATATACAAAATGTTACGTAAATTATATTAAATTATGCTACAAATAAAAATAAAATAGTACCATAAATAAAAATAATACATACAATAACTACATATTATATATATATATATATATATATATATATATATATATATATATATATATATATACTAATGTAATTAAATAATATATATTAATTAATTAAAAATTTTGCTATAAATTCTCTCAAAAATAAGAAAAGGTAATTCTGTAAATAAATTTTACGAGGATTTCTTACTTACTATCCTAAGCAACATTCTTTTCTGAGGATTAAATATTTCAATAATATGTAAAGTCGATTAACACGCGTTGGATTGAAGCAGCACAACAGACTTATAACATAATCCTCTCATTAAATGAGAGGAGGCCTTTTTTCCTTTTTCTTTTGAGAGCACTTATTAATAGTTATATTTTCATTTACTATATAGATTTTAAAGTCTAATTTTCTAATTCAGGTGTTTACCATTGTTACAGATGACTATGACTCCCGATCATCTACCCCAGGATCCCCAATTCGTCGCAGCAACTCATCCCCTAATTCTGATATCAGCTATAAACCTTTTAACCTCCATTATGAACCAGGAAAGTGTACAACACCCCCTCCGAGCGACACTGGAACTCTTCACTCACCAAACTATAACCACATGAACGAATACACACAAAATGGCGGACGAAAGAAGCGATCGAGAGCTGCCTTTTCTCACGCTCAGGTTTACGAACTGGAGAGACGGTTCAGTCAACAAAGATACCTCTCCGGGCCCGAACGCGCTGACTTAGCAGTAAGTCTCAAACTTACAGAAACGCAAGTCAAAATATGGTTTCAAAATCGACGGTACAAAACTAAAAGAAAACAAATGCAAATGCAGGAAAGCGGGATGCTAGCGGCGGCAGCGGCTGCAGCCAACCACGCCCGAAAAGTAGCCGTCAAAGTTCTAGTCAACAACAACGGACAGCCCACTTTACCCGATCTAAAAACATATCAGACCCCTTTAATTTCAAAGTCGTTAAATCCGGCGTTGTTCACGCCTCCGAACCTTTTGGAAGGGTCTCCAATTTTAAAACATTTTGCTGGCGTCTACGGCGTAGACTTTGTTAAGAACCCGGAGTACAAAGCGCTACTACAAGAGTCGTATAATCAAGCTGTTCTACAATCATTATACGGGCCACATCTGGGCGTCAACTATCCCAATATACCATTGTCATACATGTACTATCCAAGTCATTCAACGTTTGGGATGCCTGCACTATGTGATATGGAGAGAAATCAGGGAGAATCAAGTATTGACACCAAAGCATTTGGAGAAGACAGCGGGAGAACGAAAAATAAAATCGATAAAGGCAAAATGAGCGTTGATATTAGCGAAAACAGTAGCGAAAGTATGGTTAGTAATATCGAGGTAGAAAACTAATCTATGAACTTTTAAATGTTCCTACCTTTTTTGTAAATTACTTTTAATCAGGTTTAAAATTGATAAACAAAATGAAACTGCTTAAAACGATTTAGCCAATTCTATTTAAAAAAAGAACGCATTATTTAAAAAAAACTGCAGTATAGACTGCAGTACCTCTTTTGATAGCTTCAAAAATAGGTTCCGAATTTCTGTAATGTGTTACAAAGTAAAAAGGGTTAAAAAACCAAAGATAAATAAATCTAAACCAAAAATTGAATACCAAAGACAATGTTATAATCACTTTTAGCTAGAAAATTTGTTAATATTAGTCATTTAATTTGTTGTAAATAAGACTTTTTGAATTTCTAGATTATATTATTATGTAGTTGAACACACTTGTAAATAGTATATTTGTGATTAGTTAATTCTAAATTTGAAATAAAAGTGCAATACAAATTTATTTCTATTTTTTTTATCCATATATTACCAGCCTATTCACTGGATAAGGCCTTAACACCCTTGGACACCTTTTGGATAAAGTCGGAATAATAATTAAAATAACTATGACTTCTGTTAAATTCCTCAAAATACGAAAGCACATAACTAGTAATATGAGCTAAGCGATAGTAGATTTTTATTCATGGTAGAGCCACGCTGCAGCTATAATATCATGGTTGTAGCACGAATAGGTTGGCTCGCCCGGGATGTAAAAAGTTCTCACAGAATGCTAGCGAGAAATACCCGCTTATGCTGCTGTGTTTCATATAGTCAGTGTATTGAACTCTTGTACTGGTAATTAAGCATTTCATCCTAAACTCTCAGGGGGGACAACACATGCTGCAAATAGATTCTTAATCGGGGATAGATGTAGATGTAGATGTCAACGGGTCACAGCAACAACTTATTATCAGGTGGGCTGTGTGCTCGTTTGTCACTCTTATTATTTATAAAAAAAAACTAAGAATATATAAACTCCTGGCCTTTAAGAAAAAGCACCGAGTCAAACTAGTTTTAATAGTTTTTCAAAGTTTAATAATAATAAACTTTATTTCCATATACCTACATCAGTTAACAATATATCTTTTTTTTTATAGAACATTATTTATCATTGTCTTCTATGTAAGTTTCCATATCTATTATACTCGTATTTACTATACTTTTTATTATATATATATATATATATATATATATATATATATATATATGTATATATATATGTGTGTGTATGTATATATCTATCTATCTATGTATATATATATATATATATACTTTATGTATGTATTTATTTTATCTTGTATGGATATATGTATGTATGTGTATATAATAACAAAGTGCACACCTTATTATCTTTTATTTATCACATATCTTTTTAACTGGCCTACTGGAAGAAATTTCATAATGAGATAAGTAGCCCTTGTACAAACTCTTCATCATATTGTGTCCTTTCCACTGTTTGTGTGTACATAAATTGTGAAATAAATAAATAAATCTTTTTACATATTACACAAAAATTATATCTTAAAACATGAAAAATAGCATCCAATGCCGAACTTAATATTAATATGACAGGATTATAATGCCCAAGTGTATGTGCAAGCACAGGTGCACTCTCTATTCCCTTACCCTCATAATCCGATGGGACGGTAAACCGACACAACCGGAGAGAGATCAGGCGCAGGACCAACGGCTTTACGTGCTTTCCGAGGCACAGGGTGAGACATTGCCAACTTCCTGCCTCCGGGCAGCTACTGAGAATTTCTAGACGGAAAAACTCAATAATTGATTTTTTTGGCCCGACCCCGGATTCGAACCCGGCACCTCATGATCAGCAGTCGCACTACTACAACCACTTGACCAATGGGGCAGTCGTAAGATAGAACTATAGAACATACCTATAATATGATCGTTTTAAATATCAATAGCACAACATTTTTGTTCTGGACTGTTGTGAGGTATGTCTTGTATTATCTCTTTCTCCAACCATCAGCCATTATTTTCTAGGCATTACATACGAGGTTCGTTCAATATATTCTCGGTATGAGTATGTTAGAAAAAAGATAAAATTATGAAATATTTTTTATTTTTCAATATAGTCTCACATGACATCGATAAAGAACAATGCCCATTTTTCACCTGACAATGTATAGAAATGAAATAAATCTTAAAATTCAGCTAATTGAATTGTAAATTAATTACGCTTATCTATATGTTAAAAGAAACGCAGGAAAAAATATTTTTACATATTTCTATAAGCTTATTCTACGTCAAGGGTAAACGTACTATATATTTGAACGCATCTCAACTATCCTTTTTCTAGGACGTTCCATTTTATACACTGCTACTTTACTTTATTTAACTCTGTTTCTGAGTTTTATACATTATTTTATGTTTCATTTAATCAGTAAGTATTTATTTATTTGTATTTGTATAGTACATATTAATATAAAATAATATAATAATAAAATAAATTAATCATTCAGTATGTCATCGAGTGTGGACGAATGAAACGGATTTTTTTTGACATTTGACAGTTCTGCAATTGGCATCAGCGCAGTTCTTCGTTGTTGCCACAGAGTACATTATATATTGTTGCGTTTGCGTCTCGTTGTGTACTGTGCCATTTTGTTTGTGTTACTTCTTTTTACAACCCTACATGGTATCAAGAAAATATTTCTGCTCCAGCAGAATTTCTGGATGACGTAGTGGTGAGAGATTTAAGTGAAAATGATGATAATTAATAAACCATGCCACTTTAACATAGTGTTTTATTTGTTTGTTTCATTTTGTTCAGCAGGTAAGTATGTATGTAAGTATGTACCATAGGCCAATGAAATGTGTTTGGTTGATAAGTGATCATTTTGACAATACAAGATGAACTAAATGTAGTTGGTAAGTATTTATGTGTACCGAATAAATAGCAGATAGAGCTAGACACTCAATTTATGGTGAAAATCATCGAGAGTAAGTGGTGACTAAGGGCAGTTGGTTTCAAGAAATTCACAAAGTAAAAAAGACGTTTTAGACCATAACTAGATAAGTATTGATATCTTAACTTCGAGCGTTAATAATAAGTTATAGCACATTTATTTATTTATTACCTATTTGGTTACGGCAAATCCTAACCTAAAAGTGCCATTTGTATTTTTTGGAATTCGTAGCGTTTAAATCGTAAAAATGACTATATGACATTATTTTTTAAGCTTACATGTAGTTTTTCTACTATACTTTATAATTATACATCAACTTTCACTATCAGGTTTTTAAATGTATGGAAAGTGGGCATGATTCTTTACTTATTCGTGAAAAAAGGTTTTTTTATAGAAGAGGGCAAACGAGCATGCGGCTCACCTGATGGAAAGTGACTACCGCCGCCCATGAACAACCGCAACACCAGGGGAATTGCAGATGCGTTGCCGGCCTTTTAGAAAGGAGTAAGCTCTTTTCTTGAAGGTCCCTAAGTCGTATCGGTTTTCTATTCAAATGCAAAAATATCCTTCGTCTTGGTCTGAAAAATACTCATTTACAGCGGACTTGAGTATATTATCGTCAGAAAAACGCTTTCCCCGAAAGGTCTTTTTTTATTTTGGGAAGTAGTCAATTTTTATTCCCAAAACTAAATAAAAATTAAAAAAGGATCTGGGTTGTATGGTGTGTGGTTATTTTCCTCAAACCCGCATTCGCGTACGACACCCTTGAAGAGCCGGGCCGTGTGAGCTGGTGCGTTGTCATGAAGGAGCAGCACCTTCTTGGTCAACTTTCCTCTTCTCTTTTATTGCTTATTTGAATACGTTTTCTTTTATAGTATAGAGTGACAAACGAGCACACAGTCCATCTGAAGGTAAGTGGTTGCTGTGACCCATAGACATCTACATCTATCCTCAATAAAGAATCAAAATGCAGATGCTTTGCCACCCGTGAGGACTAAGATGGAATGCCTCATTTCCAGTAAAAAGGGTCTCCGGTTTTCTAAACTCACCATACGAAACACAGTAGTGTTAAGTTGCTATTTTACGCTAGTATTCTGTGAGAGCGTGGTCCTTCCCCGGTCGAGCCGACCCATTCGTGCTACAACTATACTACTAATATAGCTGCAGCATGGCTCTACCACGTATGAACTTGATACTTATTCCATGACATACGACGGTTTTTTCCTTTAGTATAAAAAATAAATTTCATTAATTACAAAATAACTGCTACTGATAAATTTTGTTAGATGAAATGTGACATTTCCTTACTGATAAGAGCCGCAAGCAACCCTGCTCAGTCCCCGCTGGCACCAATGAAATCTTTAATTTCAATTTTAAGTTACTTTCTAATGTCCCTTAATATAAAAAAACACATCTATGAAACATAACACAAATTATTAACAGTGGTAGAGCCACGCGGCAGCTTTTGCTGTCGCACGGATGGGCCGGCTCGAACCGGGGTGGTACCACGACCTCACAGAAAACCAGCGTGAAGTAGAGGTTTACCTCTGCGTTTCGCTTGGTAAGTGCAGGTGGCCAGAGGCCCTTTTTACTGGAAATGAGGCATTCCATCCCAGTCCTCACGGGTGACAACGCATCTACATTTTGATTAGTAATAGAGGATAGATGTAGATGTCTATGGGCCGCAGTAACCACTTACCATCAGGTGGACTGTGTGCCCGTTTGTCACCCTTATCCTATAAAAAAAATTGGATCATGAATATCTATAAAACTCATTATTTCTATGAGTGTTTTTATAGAATAATTCTGGTTTTATGAACATTAAAACTTTATAGTTTTTACTAAGTTGACAATCAATTGCAAATAGTCGGTTATAGACTAGTTCTGAGAGTTTCCAATTGCGTCGATCCGTAATTGTGCAGGAGAGTCTCCAGTGCTAGAGTCCAAAGTGAAGAATGCTCGCGAAATCACCGCCCAACAAATTGCTTGTACATGCAGATAAAAAGTATGGAAAGCGTTTTAAAATATAAAATAGTTTGATTTTTTATTCTAGTTTTATATAGTTCTGTAAGCGCGAGTGTGTGAGTAATTTAGATAAGATCTGATGCATTTACATCTATTTTGGAAAAATAATAATGAAAGTAACAGAAAACAGGCAGGTTAATGAAAACTCTCTTAACTGACTGAAAAGTTATTAATATTTTTTTAAATAGAAAGATAACAACCATCCAGGTAACTGGTGATAAGTAACTGGTGATAAGTGGCTCGTGAAGATAATGATCACGTCACACCTGTAATCCGCGAGGTGATAGGCCGAGTCCGATGTGCAGTGAACTAATCGAACCGCGTTTAGCTAAAAATATGGGTTCATATTGAAAGAATCACACAGCCCGTCGCTCGGCGTCAATCCTTCAACTGAAAGGGTGCAACAGACAGGGGTCAATTGGTCAGTGACCTTCTACCCTAAGAAACTGATATCACACCACATTGGGTTCGGGAACAACGAGGTGGGCGTGACCCCTGAGAAGGCGTGTCATTAAAGGACGTCTGTCCTCCCTTTCAAGAAAGGTTAGACGCTTAATATTACGGGTCCTTATGGAACGGTTCCTTCCCACTCATGAACTCTGGTACGGTGGTCGTGAGCACGGCGCTAAATGCGGGCTCCTTTTGCGGCGACGATGGCTTCCGTATGGGTATTTCGCTAAACGTATCCACTCTTGAACGTTCCGTATTGAGTAGATCCCTAGCCAGAAGAGGTTGTTTTAACAACCCCGGGCGATCCGGAGATTTCCTAACTCTCCCCCTTCCCCTTTCCCGTGATATTGTTTCAACTGTTTTGGTTACAACTGTTCAGTGGTAGTCTGTGTGTTTTGTCTATTTCCCTGCCTAACGTGCCGACGCGAGACGAACGATGTGAGAGGTAGGGGTGGGAGGATAGCGATTGACCGCAACACTTTGGGGCACTGCCTGCCCCTTTTGCCACGAAAGGTTTGGGGAAAGTGTTTGATAGGGTCAGTTCGACCGGGAAAGGACTGCGTTAAATAGCAGCTTAACACTGGTGTGTTTCGTATGGTGAGTGTAGATAACCGGATAACCTTTTTACTGGAAAAGAGGCATTCCATATTAGTTCTTACGGGTGACAACGCATCTGCATTTTGATTCGCAAACGAGGATAGATGTAGATGTCTATTACAGCATCCACTTACCATCAGGTGGACTGTGTGCTCGTCCTTAGCTTACCTTACCTAGTGCTTACCCTATATATCGTAACATATCCATGCTTTCAATCTACATTACACACTGCTGCATAAGTAGAACGTTGGTCTAGTGGTCGTCAACGCGGCTGCTGTTCAAGAGGTCCTGGTTTGGACCAAAAAAGAGGTAAGTATTGAATTTATTGACAAGAAGTTCTCAGTAACAACCCAAAATCGGAATATGGCGGTGTTTCACCCACGTGTCTCGGAAGGTACGTAAAGCCGTCGGTCCTGCGCCTGATCTCTCTCCAGTCGTGTCAAATTGTCGTCCAATCAGAATATGAGTGTGGAAAAGTTGAGAGTGCACCTGTGCTTGTGCATACACTTGTGCACTATAATCCTGTTTTGCCCAGATGGCTAGTCTCCGCTGATACTGGCTGCCGTTACCTAAATTCGGTATTGAGAACATTATAAATTGTTAAAGTGTAACGTAAAAGGATAGAACACACCCAAATTAACTCCGAGTCAGAAAGTGGTAGATCCTCAGCTCTCTAAATATTAAATCGTGCTATTAAAATACATTTAAGACAAAAATTATTGTACAAAATAATTTTAAATCTAGCTTCATACTTACCCAACACATTCTCCAACAAAATTATCATATGAATAGTGCGCGAAGCAGCGCGTAGTACGGTAACATTATGAAAATTCCAAGCTTTGACTTCCGGACCAAGAATTTTCTAAGACCTGCGATTGTGAGTGACTGTCGACTTGGTTCGACGGGCTTGGAAGCGCGGCATGTATATTTACATTTTGAAGGATTTTGTACAAGTAAATTAAGGCAATGGAAAACTTGTTCAAATATATTATATTAAGTCCCCTAAGAAATTATTAGAATAAGTGTTGTATTGTTTGATTTATACGTGGTAGAGCCATGCTACGGGTCATAATATGACTGTAGAACAAATAGGTCAGCTCGTCCGAGGACAGCCCACGCTCTAACAGAATACCAGCGGTAAATAGCAGCTTAATGCTGCTGTGTTTCGTATGGTAAGTGTAGAGAACTGGAGACCCGGAGTCCTTGGGGGTGTCAGTCAACGCATCTGCATTTTTATTTTTAATTTAGGACAGATTTAGATGTGAGCCACAGTACCCACTTTCCACTCAAGTGGGCTGTGTGCTACTTTGTCATCCCTATTCTACAAAAAAAAATACATATTTTTCTTATTCAGCTCGGAACAGATCGTAGCTAAACATGAGCCTCTCCTACAACAGGAAAGGTTTCCGTTAAGGGTTCATTTGATGGTAAGTGACAGTTAAAAATGACATACATCTTTAGACATGCATCGTTGCAGTCATGATGAAATTTCAGATGAAGTAGAAAATTACTTTGTTGTCAGGCAATATACATAATATATAGCAGTCACCGTGAATTGGCGGCTGGCGCTATAAGAATTTCCACAACACCATACCGTCCCATGGGTGTCTAAAACGGGAACAAAGAGAAACTGAAGCAGAAGATGGGCTACGGTATCTTCCCGATAACAACTAGAAATAATAAATAACTGCGGCTGCCATCGCCCACCAAGCGTGGCAATTATAATCTATGGGTGAGGCTTATGTTCAGCAGTGGACTTGTATAGGCTGTAATGAATGGATCGATGGAAATACCTACTTGTAGCTGGCAAAGATTACTCGAATAAAGTAAGACGCTGACGCCTGTTATTGAATGCTACAGAGGAGCTCCTTAACAAACTCGTGCGCTTCCAATATCAGTGTATCCGCTTCATATTTGGACATAGTTACGCAAAAAGGATCCAATGTAATTTGTGTCCAAAATGTTCAGTTGAAAAATAATGTTTGTGGTCTATACTACTATGTGATGCGACAATTTTAGCGAAAAAAACACAAATAAGATGAAAAATTACAAACACACACACACAAACCATACAGATCCATTCTTCAAATTTCATAACCTCAAATTAGCTTTCTTCGTTGGGGTTGGATCCTTTTTGCATAACCATGTCCATTTGGGCACAAAAAATTTGACCGGATATCTCAGTTTCGTGAGCAACTCAAGTGGCTTTCAATTCAACTTCGTAGCAACACTCGATTGTTATGTCTCATCTATAACATCATGCACAATACATCCTCTCCCTCATACCTCAAAAGCCGATTTTCGACACATATTCTACGGATAAACCATGCAGATTCATGCAGAGCAATAACATTCATACAAATAAATTTACGAACCAACTATGGAAACGAAAAAGTTCTCATAATATTATGTTCTAAAATCGTACACAGACACTCATTTTTATATGTATAATTGTAATTCAGATTTAAGTTCGCTGGTCAATAAATTGATGATTTATTTGTGTTTTTATGTTTCCCCTTTGCTCTCTGTACGGTGCTATAAACATTTCTTTAAACTAATATCCTGGTATTAATGCCTTAAGCTGTTTAAATCTTTAAGTTTCTACAAATAACTCGCGAATATTTTCGGCTAAACTATAATATCTCGCTGTCAATTTCACAACACCAGCTCGAGCAACTCAGATCGATCCCCGCCGGCATTGTTAACTATCGTACTAACTACGGTTCGGCGTTGAATGAAAACACCGTGAAGGAACTTCTTTGCCTTAAAAGCCGCTCTGAAATAATAGGAAGGCCTGTGTTCAGGAGTGAGACGTTTTAGGCTGTAACTTAACTTTTTATTTTAAAATATGTGTAAAAATATTATGGCATAAAGATCAGAATAGACACAAGTCGGGAAAGGACAGAAAAGTAGCAGAATTCATTACACACTGTGCAAATATTTCTTTATTTAAATTTGATTTGAGTCCGCAAATATGCCCGACTTTATAAAATTACTAGCGCATACCCGGCGTGTGCGCTACAAAAAGCTAAAAAAAGAAATACATTTTATTTGTTGGAAAAAAAAGGAAATTTTGTTTGTTTATTAACTTTTTTATATAGTACCTAATGCATTGTTTTAGTGGTCTAAAACCATCTCCGCATTATTACCTTTCTAATGAAACCGGTTTTTGCCACATCCGTTGGATTTAGAGTGTAATAGGCGAATTTTTAGAAGTGCCAATTTCACCTTCATTCTGCTAATTGTGGTACAAGGCTCTGGCGACCAAAGAATTAGCAAAACTCCAACCGAAAACTTCGAGTTCAAATTTCTCAGACAGTTTTTTTTTAATTATTGCGAGTTGTTGACGTGAAGATGCTGCGACTTAACTCCTGTTCCTCCGTCCTCTGTACGACACCCACAGGTGATACGAGTATGGTGTATTGAATTGTCTTACGACGCCACTGTACGGCGTATATGTGTGTTTTTATCTTGAAAGCGTAATGAATGTGAAAGCTGCCAACTTATTAACGATATTTTTAACGTTTTTTTTAATACTAGCAATATTATATACCTTACTAATATTCCCATTTACCACTCCGGATAAATTTAAAATGCTATTTGGGGCAGATCCAGGTGGAGATGGTGGGATGAACTGAACTTCTGCATGAAGGACTGGTCTGTGGTGGCTCTGGAGAGAGACAAATGGAAAGAGAGTAGGGAAGGCTTTGCGCTGCAGTGGGACATTTCATGCTGGTAATAACAATAAATAATAATGTGGGAACGGTTTACGACAGTAGTCGAATGGTGGATTCGAACCCATATCCTTTGATACATTGATATCCATCCATCCATTTATTACAGCCTATAAACTCCACTGCTGATCATGACCTCCCCGTAGATTGCCTCATAGGGGAGATTTTGCCATAGTTGCCAGGCTTTGCGGGCGGTTTAGCAATATAGTAGTAGTAGTAGTTTTTATTATTATTTTGTGTTGTTTATCAGGTAGATTCTGCTGCCCATCACCTGTTTCAGTGTCGCTCTGTGGCCTCTTACGACAGCCAGGGGATGATATGGACCGTGTGGTGACGGTGTCAGAAAAATTTATATATCTTCTTTATATATAAAAATTACGTGTCACGTTGTTTGTCCGCGATGGACTCCTAAACTACTGAACTGATTTCAATGAAATTTTTGGTCAATGTGCAGTTGGGTCCAACTTAAAAGATAGGATAGCTTACATCTCAATTTATAGTCGCAACACAATATTATTTTATTGCAAATTATTTGTCTATTATTTGACAGTCGCAATTATCTGTTAGCTCCAAACGATTCTGTCAGATGACGATATCTGTTGACGGGATTGAGTAAATATTCAATAGATGGCGCTATGTTAAAAATACAAACATTTAATATAAGCTACAATTTAGTAGTATCATCATTCATCATTACAGCCCTTCACAAGTCCACTGCTGAACATAGGCCTCCCCCAAAGAATGCCACAAAGCACGGTCCTGAGCCACCTGCATCCATCGACTTCCTGCATATCTTACCAGGTCGTCACTCCATCTAGTGGGGGGACGCCCTACACTTCGCTTGCCGGTACGAGGCTGCCACTCGAGAACCTTTCTTCCCCA
This sequence comes from Parnassius glacialis, assembly GCA_033319125.1. NCBI lineage: Eukaryota > Metazoa > Arthropoda > Insecta > Lepidoptera > Papilionidae > Parnassius > Parnassius glacialis. The sequence goes on from JAVANC010000008.1 coordinate 18,680,510, forward strand.
TCGGTTGTCGGTTCTTCGAGCTATATGGCCGGCCCATTGCCACTTCAGCTTACTAATCCGTTGGGCTGTGTCGGTCACTCTGGTTCTACTGCGGATATCCTCATTTCTGAGTTTATCACGCAGATAAACTCCGAGCATAGCCCTCTCCATAGCTCGCTGAGCGACCTTGAGCTTCCTTATACGGCCAGCAGTGAAGGACCACGTCTCAGTTCCGTAAGTCATCACTGGCAACACGCACTGGTTGTACAATTTCGTTTTAAGGTTTTGAGGTATGTCTGACGAGAAGATGTGTCGTAGCTTCCCGAACGCTGCCCAGCCGAGTTGAATCCGTCGATTGACCTCTCGGTTGAAGTTGGACTTACCTTTTTTTTTTTTTTACGGGGGGAAATCCTCATGGACTTCCTCCGCCTGGGGAAAGGCGGAGGGGCGTGCCGGACTCTTACCGGCTAAAACCACCCCGGTGTCTCCTCGCACGTGCGAGTGGGGCCGCGGGAATCCAAATTCTTCCGCAGCCCCACACTAGTGCTGGCCCGGTCTGTCCGGGCCTCGTCTCCTGCACGGGGTAGTGAGGTGTTTAACTACCCCGTGTATCGCCTCAGGGGCGCGCGCCGACACCCACGCGCGCCTCCGCCTCGGGTCCATCGAAAAGGGGTGGCGGGGGCTTCCCCAAGTCCCTCGCCCCTGGACCCATTCATGGGGGCCGGAAAAGGGCGTTGTCCGCCCTTCTCCTGCGCCCGGTGCGCCTTCTGCGGCTGGGGAAGGGAGTCGAGATCTCCCTTTCCCGTTCCGCAGTTTCCTTCTGCGACATCACGTCCTCGCAGAAGGACACCACCGCGTCCCACGACTCTGCGCTACCGACCATCTTCCACACTAAGGCCGGCAGCGACAGATCGCCTCCTACGGCGCTGCTCCTCCCAAGCTACGCACTCAGCGAGCGTGTGTTGCGCCGTGTCTTCCCCGCAATGGACGCAGTGGTGGCACCGAGCGTCCGGCTCCCTGTCTATGCGGCACAGGTACTTGCCGAAGCAGCCATGCCCCGACAGCACCTGCGTCACCCTAAACGACAGGGAGCCGTGCCTTCTCCCGAGCCAGTCGTCGAGTACTGGCCGGATCGCCTCGACGGTAGCAAGGCCGGCGGTAGGGCGCAGAAGCCTTTGCCGCCATTCCGCCACCAGGACCTGACGGAGCTCCTCTCGGCGCAGCGCGATCTGCCGCTGCACCGGCCTCGAGCCCCGTGCCCGCTCTTCCTCGCGCCATCGATATAATGACGCGAGTACTTTCGCCTCTAGGTCCCAGGGCGGGGATCCGGCCAGGACACAAGCCGCCTCGTAGGAAATCGTGCGATACCCGCGGACGACTCTGACGGCCATCGCCCTCTGCGGTTTGCGCAGAATGGCGAGAGTGTTGGCCGTCATGTCCATCGCCCACACAGGGGCCCCATACAGGGCCATGGACCGCACGATTCCCACGTACAACCGCCTACAGGCGGCGCTCGGGCCCCCCAAGTTGGGAAGCAACGTTGATAGCGCGCCCGCTGCACCCATCAGCTTGGGCGCCAGCCGCCGGAAGTGGGGTCCGAATTCCCATCGGCTGTCGAGCACCAATCCCAGATACTTCATGGTGGACTCGACAGCTATCCGGGCCCCGCTGACCACGATGTATGATCCCGGCGGCGGCGCGCGTCGAGGGCCATGGAACACCATGGCCTCCGACTTGTTTAGGGCCACCTTCAGGCCCAGGTGCCGGATGCGGTTCACCACTTGTGACACCGCAGCCGTGGCAACCAACGCTGCTTCCCTGTGCGAGCTCCCCCGGGCAGTGACGAGCGTGTCGTCCGCATAACACGTCAAGTCGGCGCCCGACGGGAGTTCACCTCTCAACACCCAGTCGTAGCCGATATTCCACAGAAGCGGTCCCAAGACCGATCCCTGCGGAACACCGCACGACATGACGCGCCGACCTGCGCCGTCACGTCCCCGATACGTAACGCATCTCTCCTCAAGGTAAGCCCCTATTGTGCGGCGGAGGTAGGGAGGCACGCGATGGTAATTCAGCGCCTCCCGGATACAACTCCAGGGTAGGGTGTTGAAGGCGTTGGAGATGTCTAAAGACACCGCCAGCACCACCCCACCCCGGGACACTGTCTCCTCCGCCAGGGCTCTCACGCGCGTAATAGCATCTATGGTGGAGCGCCCGCGACGAAAACCAAACTGGTTCTCGTCCAGGTCCGGCCCCTCTCTGCACAAGTGGCTGACGAGGCGATCTGCGATGATACGCTCAAAAAGTTTGCCCGCCTCGTCGAGCAGCACTATGGGCCGGTACGCGGACGGTGAGTCCGCGGGGCGCCCCTCCTTCCTGAGCAGGACCAGCCTCCCCTCCTTCCACACACTGGGAAACTGACCCTGCTCGAGACATGCCGTGAAGAGCCCTCTCAGCTGGGGCTCTAGCTCCTTCAGAGCCAGGACGAGAGCTCGACCAGGAACTCCGTCGGGTCCGGGCGCTGTGTTCTTAGCCCGGAGTCGCGACACGGCCGCTCTCGTCTCTGCTTGCGTTACCTCGGGGACTTCGGTGCTCTCCTCTTCTGGAGAGTCTGTGGCTGAGGGCGAAGCCATCGCCGGGGGAACGTATCCCACTCGCTCAGGGAAGAGAGCCGATACAACCGCCTCTAGCAACTGGGGTTGCATCGTTTGTGTTAGTGGAGGCGCCCAGGGACGCAACTTGCCCCGTACCCAACGGTAGGGGCGCCCCCACGGATCCCGATCTAGGGACCCCAGCAGCTCCTCCCTGGCACGCGACTTTGAGTCGCCAATGGCCAGCCACAGAGTCTCCTTAGACGCGCGGTACACCTCATACAGCGCGTCCTCCTCGGCGGAATCCCGTCGACGCCGCCTCCGGTATCGGGTGTACCGGCGACGAGCCGCAACGCACGCTATGCGCAATTGCGCGATCTCGGCGGTCCACCAGTACAACTGGCGCTTTGCGGACCGTTGGCGGACACGGGGCATGGACGCGTCGCAGATCTGCGTCATCGCCCCGCGAAACCATAGCGCCACCGCTTTGACGTCGACGGGGCCGTCCGTCGTCGACTCCCAGATCCAGGACTGGACTAAGGCTGCTTCCTCGAGTAGTTCCCTGTCGATGCGCTTAAGCGCCCAACGCGGGCCGTCGTTAATCGGGGTTGTTGGATGGCGGTCGCTCGCAGTCTGGGCAGAGACGTCGAACCGGATATATCGATGGTCCGACAGCGTCTCCACCTCTGCGGCGACTCGCCAGTCACGGACTCGGCTGGCGACAGAGGGGCTAGCAAACGAGACGTCCACTATCGACCCACCCCGCTGCCGCACGCACGTGTATTCCGAACCCCGATTCAGGACGACCAGACCAGTCGTCACCGTCCACTCTTCTAGCACCTCGCCCCGAGGGTCAGTGACCGGAGATCCCCACGCCGATGACTTGGCGTTGAGATCCCCGAGCACCAGAACGGGACGAGGGTGATAGCGGCCTACGACGGCGCCCAACTCGACAAGGAAACCCTCAAAGTCGGCGAGACTCTTGTTGGGGGAGAAATACGCCCCTACAATAACGATGCCGCCCGAGACCGCAGCAACCCAGCCGCGGCCCCGAGACGGGTCGACCAGAGTCTCGCCAATAATGGCCACCAAACCGTCAGCGCATCCCAACCAGTTGTCACGGGCGGGAATGAAGTACGGTTCGGCGACCACAGCCACGTGAATCGACCACTGTGCCATGCTCTGGAGTAGGAGATCCTGAGCTCTGGCACAGTGGTTGATGTTGCCCTGGAGAAAATGGAGTTGTGCCGTTACTGGCATTCCATTCCCTCGGCAACGGTCCTGGGCCGGGAGTCGGCCGCGGAGCTGCTAGCCTGCGGGGGCAGCGAGGTTAAACCGGCAGGCTTAGTGCTCCTCTTCTTTTGCTTTTTCTTTTGGGCCTTGCTGGCAGGCGCCCCACAGGCCCCTCCGCCTACTCTGTGCTCCGCTGGCCTTCCCGCAGCAGAGCAAAGGCTGCAGTTGAGCGCCGCGGTGCACAGGGCAGCCTTGTGGCCAGGCTGGCCGCAGCGATAACAGAGGTCACTACGGTCAACCTCGGCGGTGCACTTCGCCCGGACGTGCCCTTTTTCCAGGCACCGAAAGCACTGCAAAGCCCGGGGCTGTAAGAGCTTTGTCCTTGCCGCCACCCAGCCTACCAGCAATCTGCCGTTATCGGCGATCTTCTTCGCCGACGCTACAGGGCACCGAACCCAGACCGCACCGACTCCGGTGGCGTCGGTGCGTATGTCGCCAGCCCGCACCTTGTCCGGCGGACACTCTCCGCTTCTGGCAACGGCCGCCACCACCTCCTCAGAGGTCACGGAGTCATCCAGGCCAGCAATCCGCACCTCTGCGGTTTTCATTGGTCTGGAGACCCGGACGTCCTCAGGGTTGAGAACCTCCCTCATCTTGGCGGCCAGTGCGTCCGCCTTTTCGGCACTGCCGCTCACAGTATCAGCCACCTCGAACAGCCGTGCACCCGTGGCAGCCTGCCTGAGGGTGACGGACTGAAGGCCAAGATCAGATAATTTGATCTTGGCCTTGGCGTCGGCGATGACCGACTGGTACGTCACGCCACGTTCCACAGCTCCGGGCTGCAACGTTAGCGTTACAGCATTGGACCGCGGAACATGCACAGCCGGTCTCTTGCGACCTCCTTTGGCAGTCCGCCGCGCAGGTTTAGGAGCCGTCTTTGCGGTTCCACCTGGGGCGCATGCAGCTGCTGCGGCCTTCTTGGCGGCTTTGCGGGCCTTCTTGCGGCCCACGACTTTTGCCCAGGTCTCACCCTTAGACCCGACAGTCGTGGGCTGCTCGCTCAAAGGAGCTCCCTCCGCGGGCTTTTTCTTACCCTCCGCGGGCTTCCCCTTTTGAAGCGCAAGTCTCGGCGACTCCTCAGTTCTCCGTGTGTCCGCCGCCAAAGGCGGACGGAGGATTTCCGCCGGGAGACGCCGTGAAATCGCCTCCAGCCGAGCGTTAACCATGCTCCCGCACTGGAGCATGCAGATCCGGACAATACGCTCAACCTCTTCGTCGGTATGAGGGCTTGCCGGTTGCGGTGCGGGAGTCGGGGCCACTACAGGCGCGGCATCGGAGGACGTGCGTCGCTGCTGCTCTTCGCTTAGCGCAGCGACTTGCCGCCGGAGGTCCTCTAAGTCGTTTCTGAGGCGGCTGTTTTCCTCCTGTAACTTTGCGACCTCGTCAGAGGCCGTCCTGTTGAGGAGGATGCCAACCGCCTCCCTAATATCCGTGGCAGCCTCCTTTAGGCCACGGGTGAACGTGCCCTTTAGGCTGCCGGACTTGGTGGCAACCTTCAGGACTAAGTCCACCCCATCCAGAGCCAGCTGGCTTAAGGCCACCGCAGATGGCTCTCCCCCTTCCGCCGCAAGAGCAGCTCGTCACTCGCGAGCACGTCGGGCCATTTCCGACACTTCGTCGGCCGCGACGGCTTTGCGCTGCTCCCTCTTGGCGGCGTTGAGCTCCGCCTTTGAGCTCCCCAGCGAGGCACAGCTTTCACCGCAATCGCCAGGGTCCTCCGTAGTGAACCCCATGTCACTTTCTACTTCACTAGCCGCCGAGGTATTGGAGCACACGAACCGGCCGTGCTTATCCCTCGGCGGCTGCGAAGCACTTGCCCCTCTCGATGCCTGCCGACCCCTCCCCGAAGTCGGCAACTTGGGGGCCGGCAGGCCTTCCTCTTCTGAAGACCGGCACACTGGACGCTTCCTAGCGGAAGACGTCCCACGCGACCGATTTTCACCGCTCCCAGTATCTGATCCAGCCTCTACTGTTTTTTTGGTTTTTAAGTAATATGATTTTTCCATTTTTATTCCCACGAGTGTGGAGGAAATAATAGTCCATCCGGGCAGCGCCTCCTTTGCCCGGATAAGCCTATGCGTAACCCGTCAAGGGTGTCGGCCGGTACCCCGACGGGGGCAACGCTAACGACTGAACATTTACCCATCAACCATGCAGCTCCTCACGGCGTGCCACGCTTGAGCTTCGGGTGATTTTTTAAAGAGGTTATCATCCTCGCGACTCCAGGCGGTTAAGCCAAGAGCCCTCGGCCCCTAAGGCGCCGCGAGACGTGATCCACGACACGCCAGAGGGATTCCGAGGTTCGAACGGTGGCAGGGTCGATACGGGTTCTTCCCATGCCTGCCCAGTGACCGGGTGAGGGAACACTGAGCCCATTCGGTTTCCTTTTTTACAGGGTGTGGTCCCTGAAAATCCCGCAATTACGGGTTGCCCGGCGTCGGCAAAAGCCGAGTGCACCTGGCACCTCACCGCGCATGTCGCATTCTCTGTTCCTTTCAACGGAGAGGATACAGGAAGCAACTAATAGGCCCTCCACTATCCAGACAAGCCTTCACCCAGCCAGTTTTGGTCCGCGACGGTTTCCCGCTACCACCCATATCTGAGTGGCGTTCCCCTATCCGCCACCTGGGGACGCGCCCGATGGGAGCTCTGGCAACTCCACACGGGAAGTTGGACTTACCTAGTCGGACTATTTGTCCCAGGTAAACATACTCGTCAACAACTTCGAGCTTAGTGTTCCCAACAACTACCGGCATAGGTGTGACATGGACATTAAACATGATCTTTGTTTTGTCCATGTTCATCTTAAGACCTATCCGTTGGGAAACACTATTGAGGTCATTGAGCATAGTGCTTAGGTCCTCCAGCGATTCTGCCATAAGGACTATATCGTCGGCAAATCGAAGGTGAGTGATGTACTCGCCATTGATGTTGATACCGTATCCTTTCCAGTCCAGAAGCTTGAAAATGTCTTCCAATGCAGCGGTGAAGAGTTTCGGGGATATGACGTCACCCTGTCTTACACCTCTCTGCAATTGGATAGGTTTCGTACTCTGGTTCTGTACTCGGATAGCCATCGTAGCCCTACTGTACAAGCACTTCAACACTTCGATATACCGAGAGTCAACTTGGCACCGCTGAAGGGACTGCAGCACCGCCCAAATTTCGACGGAATCAAAGGCTTTCTCATAGTCCACATACGCCAGACATAGTGGCAAATTGTACTCCTCGGACTTCTGTACAATTTGCCGTAGGGTATGTATGTGGTCTATGGTGCTAAAGCCTTTTCGGAAACCGGCTTGTTCGGGAGGCTGGAAGTCGTCAAGTCTGCGCGCGAGACGATTCGTAATGACTCTCGAAAACAGCACGTAGACGCGGCTCAGAAGGGAAATCGGTCTGTAGTTCTTCAAGAGAGCGTTGTCGCCTTTCTTGAATAACAAGACCACCGCACTTCTGCTCCACGCCTCCGGTGTAATGCCACAATAGAGGACGGAATTAAAGAGCTTCTGAAGGACTTCAAGTACCGGTTTTCCACCCGCTTTCAGAAGCTCCGCTGTAATTCCATCCTCGCCTGGGGCCTTACCGTTTTTAAGGTGCTGGAGAGCCATTCTAATCTCGCTCAGACTGACGTCCGGGATATCATCGGAATAATGTGGGATAAGACTCGCTCTTGGATCGTTACTCACACTTGCGTGTGGCTCCAACGATGACGTGTACAGCTGCCCATAGAACCTCTCAATCTCACTCAAAATCTCAGGTGCCCCGGAAACGATGCTGCCACATTCGGTCTTCAGCTTTGACAGTTGGCTCTTTCTGGCAGACAGATCTCTGGCAAAGACTTTGGAGCCTTGGTTCCGCTTGATCGCTTCTTCAATACGAGCTGTATTGAAGTTGCGTAAGTCCCGCCGCATGCATTTGGAGATCTGTCTGTTCAGTTGCCTGTATGCTGCCAAATCTGTTGAAGAATGTAGCTTCATCTCCCGTCTAACAGCCATGAGATTAAGAGTGTGATCGGAGAGTTTTTGTGTTCTTCTGCGGCGGGTCTTGCAGAACTTAGCTCCGACCGCATGGACAGTTTCCACGAGCTTGTCATTCAAATCGTCCACTTCATTGCAGTCTTCTAGGCACTGAAAACGGTTTTGTAACTCGAGCTGAAAGGTTTCGGGACTTTGGATTAGAGCACGAGGGGGACGGAGCGTTGACTTCATTAGACGAGACCTCTCCAACTTAACGTTTAGGTTCAGTGTGCCTCTAACTATTCGGTGATCGCTGCCGGTTTTCACCCTCGCGATCACTGAGACATCACTGAACAGTTGTCGTTTGGTCGTCATAATGAAGTCAATCTCATTTTTTGTCGAACCGTCGGGGCTCGACCAGGTCCACTTCCTGTGGGGCTGCTTCTGGAAGAAAGAGTTCATCATAAAGAGTCCCTCTTTCTCCATGAAGTCGGCTAGCTGCTGGCACCTTGGGTTCCGTTGCCCTATTCCAAATTTCCCCACTTTCAGCTCACCGTTCTCTCTTGTGCCTAGTTTTGCATTGAAGTCTCCCATTAACACCGTATATTGGGTTTTGGAGGAATGCATGGCTCTAGAGATATCCTCATACATTTCCTCCACCTCCTCATCGGGGTGTGCCGAGGTTGGTGCGTAAACCTGTATGACCTTCAGCGAATACCGTTTGGTGATTCTGAGTATAAGGTACGCAACCCTCCTCGACACACTCTCAATCTTTACAACGTTGTTAACGAGAGACTTGTGGACGATAAATCCGACACCTCCTTGGGACAGATGGTCGCCCTCCCGGTAATAGAGCAAGTTGCCGGATTCGGGGATTACCGTGTCCTCCCCCTCTCTTCGGACTTCGGATAATCCTATAATATGCCAGCGTAACTTGTCTATCTCTTCTTCCAGCTCCACAATCTTCTCGTCAGTCCTCAGGGTCCGTGCGTTGTATGTTGCCAGGTCAAGTCGTTGTAGGTGGCAACCGAACCTCCACCGGAGATTCTTAGCACCCCCTGCCCCGCCGTTACCATGGTCGCCACCGTAGCCAGGAATAGCGGGGCCGCCGGGGCCTGGGGGCCGTCTCTTCGTAACTTTCATTATGGGGGGTATATTGCCATAGTTGCCACGCTTGGCGAGCGGGTTGGCAACCGCAGTTTTTTATTGTATTTTGCCGTTACCAGGAAGATGCTGCTGCCCATCTCATGCCTGTGTCCCTTTGTCGCCTTTTACGACACCCACGGGAAGATATGGGGTAGTGGATATTCTTAACCGCCACTACACGGCATAGTAGTATAACCACCACGTATTGCTGTAAGTATTCAACAGATGGAACCAATTTTTTTATTGCTAATTTTAGGAGTTTTTTTGGGAAAGCAAATGGTCGTTCGGAAAGGGCAGAACAACGTTTGCCTGGTCTGCTAGTATATATATAAATATTTCTATAAATTTTTTTATATATATATTTTCGACAGATTCGCCCCCTTTTCCTGCGCCCCCTTTTCCCTAAAGAGGGTCGCTTCCGATTCGGCAGAAAAGCCACACAAGCCAATGCCAGTCTCACAAGTGGTGTTTAGTCAGTAGGCACTTAGGTTTCGCAGTGAGTCCCACATAACCACGGCAGCCGGCTGTCGTGGTATGCTTAGAGCATTCACCACTTCCCTTCCCCGCTTCTCGAAGAGTAGTCCTTTTCATTGCATCAGGGCGCAAAAAAAATTTCGACAGAATGTCTTGTTTAAACTTCTGCGAGTCTGTTTCTGTTTGTGTTCAACACAAGGAGACGTGGGACATTCACTACAATATGTGTTGATTGTCTCGCATCTCCGACAATGAATTCTGGTCTGTTCTATTTATTACTACCGGTGCTTCTGTGTTTACGATTACTGGTATAACTTATGTTATTAACAGTTTTCCCTGTTCACAAAATAGACACAATAGTTAAATAGTCAAAATGTTCATATATGATTCGTGGGACAGGGAAAGGGTTAAACCAGGTTAAATATTGTAATATAATAACTTCCGACATTACTCAGAAGTTATCTCCCTAAATGAACGAAATAAACGATTGTGATTATGATTATTATGAAGCTTATGTATCGATTCACAAGAATAAAAAGATTCACAAAAAAATCGAGGTCTAAAAGATTGATTCGTAAAATATCGATTTTTTCATGTTTGCATTTATAATGTAAATATAAATCCATTTTTGAAAAACAAGAAATACACTATGAAATCGAGAAGTGTTTAATTAAACACTGATTCTATTTCTTTCGACATGTAATATCTACCTAAGGTAAATCAAAAGAATGAGCTGTACTAAGAAGCCATCAATATACCCAATTACCAGTAATTAAACAACGTTTCGGGCAAGCGTTTATTTAAACCCTTTCGTTTCCTCTAAAATACCCAAAGAAGTGATGAGTCGACAATTACCGATTGTCGATGCGCTATAGAGCTCTAAACATTGCATTACCGTTCATACTCTCTTTAGGATGCATAGGGATGTGCCAATTATCGACATTAAATGTTTAATTTTTTTCTCGAATAGATTTTTTATTTGATATTTCGATGACTAGTAGCGAGATAGCTTATAATTTGACAATGTTTCTTTAGTTTTGTTGGTCGCGAGTTTGAATCCCGCACCACAAAAAATATATTTTTAACATATATGGGCATCTATGGGCAGCTTTGATGGCTCAGTAATGTCTTCCAGACCGAATTTTGATCACGCCCTCTTCTCCTTTGTCGCCTCTATCGCCTCTTACGTCACTCATGGGACGATATGGGGTAGTGAATATTCTTACACCACCACTACACGGCATAATACATACAGATAACTAATTCAATATCAGTTCCGTGTCTGTGGAGTCCACGTGCGGTGTAGTTCTTAAAGGAACTGTATCGGCGACTGCCGCACTGCTGGTGATAAGGTCTTTTTCTCTCTGAAAGGCTAAGTATAGCCATTTAGCTAGGAAACGCTGCCAGCGTTTTTGGCACTATATCGCGGGGAGGAGGACTGTATGATAATTTTGTGTTTTTAATTTTAGTTATTTTATTATGGTTCTTTAATATTGTATATATTATAATATTTTTATAATATAGAATAATAATGAGAAACGAGCACAGAGTCCGCCCAATGTCAAGTGGATGCTGTGGACCATAGACATCTACATTTATCCTCGATTACGAATCAAAATGCAGATCCGTTGTCACCCTGAGGATTAAGATGGAATGCCTCGTTAACATTAAAAGGGGACTCCGGTTCTGTATACTCGCCATACGAACAAGCATTGAGCTGCTATTCATGCTGGTATTCTGTGAGAGCGTGGTCCTACCCCAGTCGATCCGACCCATTCGTGCTGCAACCATAAAAAAACATGCGTGAGTGTCGTGGAAGACTCAGTTGGAACGAAGTTCTTTTTGTAGTATATTGTTATTGATAAAAGTATTACGAGTATATTATTGATTAACAAATACAAATGAATTACTAGCGTCTATTAAAATGAAGCGTCATTTAAAATAAAATAATATTTCTTTCATGGCAAGATAAGAAAAAATGCGAAGGAGATGGATATTATTCCATCTCGCTTCCTTATAGCCGTAAAGGCCGTCTACGCTACATCATAAGGGGTCGTGACGGAAAAATCTTACACTTTTTCTTGCCTAGCCCCCATCCGCCAAATTCTTACCGTCCGATAAGGAACTTCGTTCCAATAATACAGCTACAGTGTGACTCTACCACGTTACAATGAATGTTATGTAATATTTAATATCTGCATTATATTATGTTAGTGAAACACAAATTTATCAGTACCATTAATATGTATAATGTATGTTTTAAAAGATACATATTATCGATATATCGATAGTATGTATCTTGTAAAATCTCATCCATACCAGCGTTTAGTGGACGTGCGCGACGGCACTAGGGGCTCGTGTTTCATCGAGCACGTGCGCCGGAAATGTCATCAGGTAAACAAATACGCCTCTAGCGCACATCACTAATTACTGCGTGCTCACATGTAAACATCGGTATACTGAGGACCAAATTAACTATTAAACTTGTTGTACGTTTTGAAAAACTGTTGCGTACAATATTTATAATTTGGTAATTTCAGAAAAAAAATTCTTATGTAGTGGAGCAGCAACATAACTTTTCAAGGAGTAAAATTACTAATTACTTTGTTTTCATTGTTCATTTTTATTTTTAAGCATTTGTATGTTATTAGGTTTGTCATGAAGTGTTAGCCACTCCATCATTATCCCGTGGATGTCATAAGAGGCAACAGAAAGAAACTGAAATAGGCGACGTGCAACTATAACTAACAAATTAATAATAATTTATTTGAGATAGTACAAGCATACGAGTATTTGGCCAGTGGCATGCAAATGTATGTAGGTACATAATTCTATTAAATTTCATTTTCAATTATAATTGTATGATAAATTCAAGATTAAAAAGTCGTTATATAAATTATAACGCATAAAGATAAACTTTAACAATAAATAAAATATTACAAAATTATTATAAATTAAATAAAAAAAATATAGAGTACATATCAACAATAATAATCATTATTATTTTATATTAAGCTGTTTATTCAATATTATATGAAATGTCTTATAAGTTATTTATTATTTTGGTTTCTAAAATAAAAATCATCTGGAGTATAAAAACAATTTTGGATTGCTGTAATTTTTTCTGAAAATGTTTTAATGGAAATTCTCGAGTTTCACTTGAAAATTTATTGTATACTTTTTTACACATAATGGGAAAATTCTTCTGAAAAAAGGCAGTTTTATATTTTTTTTAAATTTGATCTTGTTACCCCATGATATCTTATTTTCGATTTATAACGGTCACCGCTAGACTTTCGTGCCGCTACTTATAATCCTCGTTTGATTCGGCGAGTAAATGCTAAAGTGTTTGTATAGCTCGTTGAACTAATGGTCGAAAGCGCATCTGCTGATCACGTCAGTTCGAACTTAGTCGAATCTCAGGATGGGCCAAAATCAGGCATTGGATTTTCCTGTCAAAAAAGTCTCATTAGCAGCCCGGAGTGAGAAAGTTGACGATGTTTCACCACCCCCATGTCTCGGAAAAGCTGTTGGTACTACGAGTCTCTCTTCGGTCGTGATTCGTCGTCGACTGATGAAATAGAGAGTGCACGAGTGGGTGCGCAAGCACAGGTGTTCATCATGAAATAACTTCAGTTTGGAGGACATTATTATTACCCATGACAGAGTGTTAATATTATATTAGTAAATATTAAGATTTTGCAACTGACGATACGTTATAAAAGGTATGGATAGTATAAAAAACGAAGCCACGAAATTCATTTATTAATTCTTTTAAATTCCCAGCTGATCTTAAAAATTAAATGATACGATAGCCATTAAGTACCTAGTCAGGTCATAAATTCTGTCACATGTTTAATATAAAATAATTGAAACAAGTTTATTCATTATGTAACCATTTATATACCAAAATGAACTTAACAAAACATAGATTCTTATGACACTAAAGTTTATTCAAAATGACCTCCGTGATTTTGAATTCAAGCATTCAATCTGCGCGGCCAGTCGTCTATCGCAGCACGAACGAGGTCCATGTCAATATCGGCGGCTGCCTTAATCAAGGATGTCTTGAGTGACTCCAAATTGGGATGAGGCTTTGAGCACGCCTTTTCCTCCAAGTGTTGCCATATCTTGTAATCTAACGGATTCAAATCTGGACTGGAGGAGGGCCAGTCTTCGTGCCGGATGAAGTCGATTTCACGCGCCGCCAGCCGGTCCGTTTTTGCTTTTTGCTCTATGAGCTGGCGCCGAATCTTGTTGGAATACCCAGTGCCTGTTATTGAACACGGTATGAGAAACAGGTTCCACAAGGTTCGTCGGGACTGTATTTTGATACACAATTGCATTCGTTTTTACACCTTTCTCACAAAAATGTACCTCTGTTAAGCCCCAATAAGAAACTCCCAACCATACCATGAGCGAGGATGGAAAATGACCTCGTTGGACACGCGGAATACGGTTGCTCACTTCTTCACTACTGTGTGCGTACACCTTATCATTTTGTTTGTTGTAGCTCTCTTCTACGGTAAAAATTTTTTCATCCGAAAAAAGAATTTCCCGATATTTTTTTCCCGCGTATCGCTTCAACAAAGCGCGGCATCTCTTCAGTCTCAGGTCAATTAGACGAGCATTCAAACGATGTCTTGTTTTTCTTTGATATGCCCGAAGCCCTAAGTCTTCATTTAACACCCTTTTCACCGTGGTTCTGCTTAACCCCATCTGAAGGGCCAACAGTTTCTGCTTACGTTTGGGATTTCTTTGAATTCGCGCCTTCACAGCTTTTATCACTGCTGGAGTCCTAACAGACCGAGGGCGACCACTTCTTGACCTGTCATCTACACTAGAGTCTTCATTGTATCGCTTGATGGTACGATAAACGAATCTTTTGGTTATATTCAAAATTTTCAGTATGTCAAAAATTTGAATTGGCGCGTAACCGCAACGATGCAACGCAATAACTGCAACACGGTCTTCTTTAAGCGTCCACTCCAGGGTGAGGCAACTCTGTATGAAAGCTGAAAAACCTGCACACAATCATGATTTTGTCAATATGCGTGTTGGGCTTGTTAAAATAAAGCGAGATAAAATATCGCTGTCTCTTTCTTTAATTTTGTTTTAGATTGCCATTTTAAAAATTAGATAAACAAATTCATATTACATGGAAAGAAAATAAAAATATTAATTCGGTGTTAAACTTTTATTGGTTTGCTTTTGAAAGTATAATTACATACATATTACTCTGAAATTCGCACAATTAGTTTACCTATTAATTGATTTAAATAAAATTATTAAATATTAGCAGAATTTTATCAAAAGAAGCCATGAACTAATAGAAGAAGAAAAAAATGACATTTGTTTGTCAACGTCTTTCATATTGAAAATATTTTCTGAAATTGATTAAAATTTATTTCATAGGTTTAGTTTTTAATATTTATTATTCATTTTTGCTTATATTCATTTACATGGACTTCATTTTCGCATGTACGCAAATATACAGTCATAATATCGTCGTGAATGTACAGTAAAGATTTTTTGTGAGATGTTAATTCTGTATAAGATATGGACTATAAATGAATTCATTATTTCAAAGTTTTGTGCACGATTTGTGATCATCATCGAAAGTAAGTTAGGTGTTGTGTAAATAAAAAGCACAAAATCAAAAAATCAAAAGTTTCCTATGATAGGAAAAGAAAAACTTATGACAATATTGTGGTAAGGCTATAAACATTTGGATTTATTGGCCGTTATTTGTAGGGTTTATAACTATATTGACTCGAATTGTATCTGTTTCAGATCACTTATTTGGGCTGAGTAAAGTTTTCATCATGAGAATTTTGCTGATTTAAATTTACGTTAATGTTCTGTGAAGAATAACTCTCTGACAATAACATGTGTTATATATTAGTAACGTGCGTTGAAATATTACGTGCAAAAGCAATAAAAAACATCAATAATAATGTGTAGTTTATAAAACAATGTCTTCCAGAAAATAAAATTACTTAACTATACTTATATATAGTTTTATTTTATCCCACATACTAATCTAAATTATATTCGAGTAATTTTGGTGCAACCTCTTAAATATATGGGAATTTACCCCATAGGTTTATGAGGCTTGAGCCAAAATTACTCGAATAAGCCTTAAATAAAAAGTTTAAAGTTACAGAATACAAAGGTTTGGAATTCCCGCTAAAAAAGTTTTATATGGGCGTCCACAGTAGCGCTTTTCGTATACACACATGAACACGTGTTTTCGTTTTTTAGTATGAAGTTGGCGTTCTTCTCTTGATAAAGAGTAATTGTGTTCTGTGGTCCACTCCATATTTAAAAATGAGTAAAATTCTAAAAAGTATACAGTTTTATTTTCATGAACAATTCGAAATTCGAATCCAATAAACTTTTTTGTGGCCAGCATTATAAAAGAAAAGTTTTTACTGTGTGACAATACTTATGACCTGACTGTGTATGTATAGTGGATAAAAAATTAAATACATTGTAAGCAAATTACAATTTAAACGCTATATTAGTAGTATAGTTGTAGCACGAATGGGTCGGCTCGGCCGGGGAAGGACCACGCTCTTACAGAATACCAGCGTCAAATAGCAACTTAACACTGCTGTGTTTCGTATGGTGAGTGTAGAGAATCAGAAACCCTTTTTACTGGAAAAGAGGCATTCCATTTTGGTCCTCACGGGTGACAACGCATCTGCATTTTGATTCGCAAACGAAGATAAATGTAGATGTCTATGGGCTACAGCAACCACTTACCATCAGATGGACTGTGTGCTCGTTTGTCATCCTTATCCTATAAAAAAAAGTCTATGGTTTTCCCACGTTTTAATTAACTCGCTTTCGCGTACGTCTGTTCGGGGCAAATTTATTATTGATTTTAAACTTCCCGGTAAGGTAGAGACTTGAAATTTTCAACATAATAAGTAGTTTAGAATCGGATAACAACGTAAATATATATATATATATATATATATATATATATATATATTCTTAGTTACTGGTTTGTAATTTATAAGTAAAGAGATGTCGAGTGCTTAGTAAATAAATAATTATTGCCTGGGCTCTAAACACCGATTTCAAAATCACCATGTCACCATTTCGGATTGGTAGTCACAATGCCTGAAATTTCGCAATTTTCTGCCGACTTCCAAAAAGGAGACGGTACTCAATTCGACTGCATGTTTTTCTTTATGTGTCTTTTTTACTGGAACCGATTTCGATGATTCTTTTTTTATTTGAAAGCTGATATTTCTCGTGTGGTCCCATATGAATTGATCAAAGTCAGACCAATTGTTATTGAGTTATTATTAATAACTTATATTGAAGTCAGCTGTACAAAATTTTAAATTCTAAATTATGACACTGCGTCTCGCCACCAATCTGTGTAATTTCTACCTGGCTAATGTCTTAATGTACAAAGGCGAAAAGATTTGCTTGGTAGGTATTTGATTTAATTCGTTAATTGTGCTGATATCAACGAGACGAAATAGGGTAATCAACATGCAGTAGTCATTACATCTATTAGTAGTGAAGATACAGTTACGTCTATCTTGACTAAGTATCTAAATAGGCGTTGTCACCCCTGAGGACTACGATGGAATGCCTCGTTAAAAGTAATAATTTAAAATTGAAAATTTTGTACAACTGACTTCAATATAAATTATTAAGAATAACTCAACAACTATTACTCAGACCTTGATAATATGGGACCACATGTGAAGCACCAGCATTCAAATAAAAAAGAATCATCGAAATCGGTTCACCCAGTAAAAAGTTATGAGGTAACACACATAAAAAATATACAGTCGAATTGAGTACCGTCTCCTTTTTGAAGTCGGTAAGAAACAATCTCCCGTTCTGTACACTAACCGTACGAAATACAGCAGTTGATATAATTTTATTTTGTTATTCTACGAGAGCTTGGTCCTTTTCCAGTCCAGCCAACCCAACCATAATATAGCTGCATCGTGGCTCTACCATGTTGAATTCTAGTCTGTCTTTTTTTGCCATAGTTGCCAGGCTTGGTGAGCGGGTTGGCAACCGCAGTTCTTTTTACAATTCGGTGAGGTTGGCTGAGTGGTAAGGTACCTATATATCGATCTCATACTTTGCCATTTTATAGGGGTGGGTCATATTTGCATAATTAGAACCAATTAGGCCTAATAATCTTCCGCTCACCAGATGTCGCTAGTTGATGCTGGGGTGAAGTTTTTTGCTACACAATATCATTTAATTGAGAAATTAGTTTTATATAAAAGTTTATCAGACTCTTGAGTATTAAATTAATACACAAAACAATGCCTCAGTGTTTTGCTCTTTAATTTTGTGCACATTTTAAACTGTTTTTTTTTTAATTTTTATACTTTTATAGTATCTGTGGTTTGGTTTATTTATTTTTAATCTAATTAATATTTATTTATTTATTACAAAAACAGTAACAGCAGTAAAATATAAAGTATAACTAATAGCACAGAAAGAAACACTTTTCGGACTAATTAATTAACTTCCCTGCTTTGAAATCTGTCAAAAATTACACCTCATTTTTAAATGGAGCGCCACCCTGGTGGCAGAAAAAGTCATGGATGCTCTCATTGTACTAAGTGATTAGACGATCTCCCGTTTACAAGATGTCCACATGTAAATTATCATTACTACGTAACGAGCGCGAGCGTTTGATTGCCTCCGTAATGGCGCGCATTCCCATCGCATTGTTTACATCGCACATTTGTTACGAATCAAAACTGCGTGCGGTTCTCATCGAACGCGAACGTAACTTTAGTGGTACCAAAAGGATGAATAACAATTTTGATCATTTCGAGTTTTATGTATAAATTTCGTACGTCGTAAAAGCATTTCACGGAGGTAAAATAAAATTATAACATTGTCAACCTTGTTACCTTTGAAAACGAATAAATAAATTGATTGATTGATTGATTAATTGATAAATTTCAACTATATAGAACGAAGAGTGAAAGCAGGACACAGTGAATGGGGCTCTTCACTCTATTGTGGGAAGAGGCAGAGGAAGCTTGAAATATTATAATTTAACAGTGGTAGAGCCACGCGGCAGCTTTTGCTGTCGCACGGATGGGCCGGCTCGAACCGGGGTGGTACCACGACCTCACAGAATACCAGCGTGAAGTAGAGGTTTACCTCTGCGTTTCGCTTGGTGAGTGCAGGTGGCCGGAGGCCCTTTTTACTGGAATTGAGGCATTCCATCTTAGTCCTCACGGGTGACAACGCATCTGCATTTTGATTCGCAAACGGGGATAGATGTAGATGTCTATGGGCCGCAGCAATCACTTACCATCAGGTGGACTGTGTGCTCGTTTGCCACCCTTATCCTATTAAAGAAAATATATAATAAATGCATTAGAAATGACGTTTTTATGAACCATGTTAGGTGTAATTAGGATTGCAAACTTTTTATTTAAAAATTACTGTTCCCGCGATATCGTCGGCGTCTTATTTAGGGTTTAAATTTTTTTGCGCGGAACCCTAATTCTTTTCTAAAACAAAAGCCTAAGTTACTTCTTATGACATCAGCTATCGCAATCAGTCGGAACAAACAGACAGACAGACAAAAATTTTAAAATTTGTAATTTTATGTAAGTACCGTATATACTTTCATTTTTTTTTTTATAGGAGAGGGGGCAAACGAGCATGCGGCTCACCTGATGGTAAGTGACTACCGCCGCCCATGAACAACTGCAACACCAGGGGAATCGCAGATGCGTTGCCGGCCTTTTAAAAAGGAGTACGCTCTTTTCTTGAAGGTCCCTAAGTCGTATCGGTCCGGAAAAATCGCTGGTGGTAATCGATTCCACAAGGAAGTTGTGCGAGGGAGAAAACTTCTTCTGAATCGCACAGTGGTGGACCGCCAATCATCTAGATGATATGGATGGAATCGCAACGTCTGTCGCGATGTGCGATGGTGAAATTGAGCGGCTGCAATTAGTCCGAACAATTCCTCAGAGCACTCCCCGTGGTAGATGCGATAAAATACGCAAAGAGATGCAACCTCTCTACGCAGTGCCAGTGAGTCAAGCCGATCGGAAAGAACTCGGTCGTCGACGATTCGAACCGCTCCGCGCTGGATGCGGTCAAGTGGAAGGAGCTGGCACTGGGGGGCCCCTGCCCAGAGATGTGAACAGTATTCCATGTGAGGCCGAACCTGCGCCTTGTAAAGTTGCAAGCGGTGTGCCCGCATGAAATACTGTCCCGCTCTGCTGAGCACGCCAAGCTTTTTAGAGGCCAATTTGGCCTTCTCTTCCAAGTGACCACGAAACTGCACGTCACTCGATATGTCGACACCGAGGATTCCGATACTGGCTGAGGCAACAAGGGGAGTGCCTTGAAACTGAGGAGATACGACAAAGGGAATCTTTTTAGCGGTAAACGCGCAAACTTGTGTCTTCTGGGGATTGAACTGGACTAGATTTAGTCGCCCCCAGTCTGAGACTTTGTTCAACAAAGTCTCGACTTCAGACACAAGTTTGTTCCGGTACTCGGCGACGTTTTCCCGAGAAATATTGGCACGGCCGGTGTATAAAGCATCACCAGTGCTGTCGTCTGCATAGCAATGAATGTTACTGGTTTGCAACATATCATTGATATGCAGAAGAAACAGCGTTGGTGATAGCACGCAGCCTTGTGGAACACCAGCGTTAATGGGCTTGTAATCGGAGCATGCACCGTCTACTACGACCTTGATGCTCCGATCTGCAAGAAAGCTGGTGATCCAATTGCACAATTTCTCGGGAAGCCCATAGGAAGGCAGCTTCGAAAGAAGCGCTTTATGCCAAACCCGATCGAAAGCCTTCGCTATGTCCAAACTAACGGCCAACGCCTCCCTCTTGGACTCCACTACCTCCGCCCATCTATGAGTCAGGTAGACCAGAAGATCACCAGCTGAGCGACCTCGACGGAAACCGTACTGGCGGTCACTAATCAGCTGGTGATCCTCAAGGTACCGCATGAGCTGGCTGTTAATAACCGTTTCCATTACTTTGGAGAACAAGGAGGTGATGGCGATAGGCCTGTAGTTGGACGGATCTGAGCGGTCGCCTTTTTTAGGGATCGGGTGCACCAAAGCTGTCTTCCATGAGTCCGGGACTACGCCTAGGGAGTAGGAGTACCGAAAAAGACGCGTTAAAACCGGTGCCAACTCCGGAGCACACGTCTTCAGCACAATAGGTGGGACTCCATCAGGCCCACTCGACTTGTTGACGTCCAGGGAGAGGAGTGCTTTACGCACCAAGCGCTGTGTAAACAGCACTTCCCGCATGGAGCACTCACATCGCGGGATGTTCGGCGGTGTGTTCTCCCCGTCATCAAGAGTCGAGTTGGAAGCAAAAAGAGAGCCTAGCAGATCGGCTTTCTCCTTAGCGTCATGGGCCAGTGAGTTGTCCACCCTGTGCAGAGATGGCAGAGATGGCTTTCATATGCATTTAATAAAAAAACTGTAACGGTTCTTTCGGTAATGAAATTTCCCCATTCTCTTAATCTGGAATTTTTTTATTAAATTCTTTAGCCACAGACTAATGTAGGTGTAATAAGGTGTTACAGTTTGTACGACACTTTATTTTACGGGGCGATTGAGTACTCTGTTGTAAAAATTTTCCTTAAAACTACTACTACTTATTTATTATTAGTATTATTACTACTATTTATTTATTAGTATGATATTTCAACAAACTTTATAAAGAAAATACTACTACTGAAGTACTTTATTTTTACTAAAATTTATAAATTCAAAATAAATAAGCAAACAATAAAGTTGTTTACCGACCCGAAAAAGATACTTTTAAAATTAGAAAAATTTCCAGAAGATTCTCGCTTTAACAAAAAATACCATTTTTTATAAATAGCTTAGTTCTGAACTCATCTGCATAGGTAAAGGAAATATAAAACGGGAAAAAAATAAGTTGGTGATTAACAACACATAATGAACTTATTAATATATTTTTAAATCGATTAATTACTATTTTTACATAAAAACAGGGGTTTTAGTGGCTTATAAGTAGTATTAAATTCAAGGCACATTGAAATAATAATTTAATGAAAAAGGATAAAAAATCATATGATTATAATATATATATATAGTGGCAAGCGAAAAAATGAAGAAAAAAACTTAAAGTATGTGTAATGGATGGTGACTCAGGATCAGGACCGTGCTGACATTCCGCTGTGGACTTGTAAAGAGTTAAACCATAGAAAAACTCAGTGAGTGCTTTAAAAATAAATTGTAGAGAAGAGCGCAAAAACATAAATCAAAGCAGCCCTTGAAAACTTTTTATGTTAAGTTAAAACATTAACAGGAATTATTAGATAGAGCAGCAATTAATGCATAATGCATTAGGAAAGAAACAAGGCAAATAAAGCAAAAAGGGGCCTGAGAAAGCAGTTAATCGAGCCACATTAAGAGTACAAGAGGGTTTGCATGCGTAGATAATAGGTATACAGATATGTAAGAAGTGAGAGAGTTGTGCTAGAATCGTGCCGAATGCAAATCCGTAGTCTCTGACACCTCTGAGTGACGAGCGTGAGAGCTTATTACTTAATAACTACTATTATTATTATTAACTATATTACTAAAATTACTTATTAATGTATTTATTTTTTTCCTTTATCGGGAGGGAGGGGTTTTATTACCTGCTTAATCAAAACGCCTATAAATTTTAAACGGGAATCAGAAGCGGAACAATTATTTTTAGACCATACCAATATTTGTTCCGATCGGGAAGCGAGACTGACAACCCTTTTTTTTATAGGATAAGGGTGACAAACGAGCACATAGTCCACCTTAAGTGGTTGCTGTGGCCCATAGACATCTACATTTATCCTCAATAAAGCATCAAAATGCAGATGCGTCGTCACCCGTGAGGACTAAGATGAAATGCCTCTTTTCCAGTAAAATGGGTCTCCGGTTCTCTAAAATCACCACACGAAACGCTGAGAGCGTGGTCCTATTCGTGCTACAACTATACTACTAATATAGCTGCAGCATGGCTCTACCATTGTGAAAAACCTTACACATAATCGTTTATTATCGCTTACTTAGCTTAAGATTTAATTATCTTCACAGCTGTCTCTTTGTCATTTAGTGAAGAGAGAAAGACAACAACTTTGAACATTTCTTAAGTTGACGTTGACGGTTTTTATAAGCAAAGCCATAAATGCTTAGCCGTTACGGAGTACACTACCAATTTGCCACGAACTTTAGAAGTAATAATAATAATATATCAGATTTTAAAAATAATCTTAAACTACGTAGTAATAATGAGCTTAACTGTCTCGTTGGACTGGTGCTTGTGTGCGACTGCTGATCCTGAGGTCCCTGGTTCGATTCCCGGGTCAGGTCAAAAAAATCAGTTATTGAACTTTTCCAACAAGAAATTCTCAGTAGCTGCCCGGAGTCAGGAAGTTGGCGGTGTCTCACCCCCGTGCCTCGAAAAGCACGTAAAGCCGTCGGTCCCACGTCTGATGCCTCCCCGGTCGTGTCGGTTTACCGTCCCATCGGATTATGAGAGTGAGGAAATAGAGAGTGCACCTGTGCTTGCGCTTACACTTGGGCACTATAATCCTGTCCTGCGCCGATGGCTAGTCTCCATTGAGGTTGGCCGCCGTGACAGAAATTCGGTCTGGAGGACATTATTATAAAAATAATGAGCTGCAACAATTCTAATGAGATTACCACACCTCCCATAGTTTTGAAGTTATAATATTGTCATTGGTTCTAAATATGTCTGAAAATTTTCTTATTATTCGGACGTCCGGCCCGGACTCCTAACTAACTGACTAAGGTTTTCATTCCCGGGGAGTGAAAAGCTTAGAGTATTTATAATCATAGCTTGCTTATTGATTCTCTAAGTTCCATCCAATCACATTGTGGGTGTCTTCAAAGCAAGAGTGGATAATCTTTCTTAATCTAAATCAAAACCGGAGTAATCGACATAGCCCAACGGATTATTAAGGTGAAGTGGCAATGGGCCGGAAGAAGAACCGACAGTCGATGGGTAATAAAGGTTCTCGAGTGGCAGCCTCGTACCGGTAGCCCCCCCCCCCCCTTACTAGATGGAGTGTGGACCTGGTAAGACATGCAAGAAGTTGATGGATGTGTGTGGCTCAGGATCATGCTTTGTGGCATTCCTTGGGGAAGGCCTATTTTTTTAATATATCTTATACGTGTAAAGCCATGCTGCAGCTATAATATTAGTAGTATAGTTGTAGCATGAATGGGTCGGCTCGACCGGGTAGGACCACGCTCTCACAGAATACCAGCGTAAGTTGGCAGCTAGACACTGCTGTGTTTCGTATGGTGAGTGTAGAGAACCGCAGGCCCATTTTACTGGAAAAGAGGCATTCCATCTTAGTCCTCACGGGCTGCAATACGAGGCGTTGCCAGCCTTTTAAAAAGGAGTATGCTCTTTTCTTGAAGGTCCCTGAGTCGTATCGGTCCGGAGAAATCACCGGTAATAAACGATTCCACAGAGGGGTCGTACAAGGAAGAAAACTCCTAGTGAAACGTACAGTGGTGGACCGCCAAGCATCCAGATGGTGTGGGTAGTATCGCGAATTTTGTCGCGACGTACGTTCGTGAAATTTGGCGGCTGGGATTAATATGAACAATTTCTTAGAACCCCCCCCCCCCCCCCCCCCGTGGTAGATACGATAGAAGACATCTCTTCGCAACGCCAATGAATCGAGCATGTTCAGCAGTGGACTTGTGAAGGGCTGTAATAGTGATGATGATGAATCGAAATCAGTGCGTATCTTCAGCTACATTGCTACTTACTATCAGATGGAAAATAAGTACGTAAACATGTCATGATATGATTAAGCTTTTAAACTACAAGCTTCTCCCGCCCTGATTTAAAACCATTAGTGGTAAAAATGATAAGTTATGTACCTCGATAGGTACCTAACTAAAAAGAGTACTTAAAAGAGTGCATCTACTCTACTATATATAATAAAATTTATCGAATTAAATGATGATTTGGATGATAGTTTTTATAAAAACTTAATTTCGTTAAAAGTTTACTAAACCATCGTCTATTAATGTTTTGTATTCATAGGACATTTTTTATCGAATAAGATGCAATAACTTTTAACATCTCTTTTCCGGTCGTCTTATTAAAAGGCGACCGGATAAGTGACGAGCTATTCAGTTAATTTGTAATGCTTTGAAACCCTTTAAACAAAAAAAGGTCAGTCGTAAAGCAAATTAGTATAGAATTTGCCACGCCACTTAACTAGCAGGCAAAACAGTTTAAAAGGAGTCGCGACGTCAAAAAAATTCACACCACATTTTGTGCAACATTTATCTCTTACCATTGGAATATAGTTAACAGTTTCCACGTCTTCCCATGAATGAAATACGAGTTGTTCGTGGGGAGAAAATATAGTTATACATTTTAAAATATTATGTTCTTAAAATAAATATGATAAATAATAATCACAAATTTAATTAAAGTTAATAATAGAATCTGATAAAATCTTTTAATATTTTTACACATAATATTATGTTATGTCTATATAAATAAAGTTTTTCTTAATTGTCAAAACTCAAAAATAAGAGTCACTTTTTGAAATTATTGATATATTATTTAGGAATAGTAGGTATTACTTAACATTACCTAGAATACCATTACAAACCAATTTTAAATTTAGTATTTGCAAATATATGAGTAAAATAAATTTAAAACTCATGTGAGTTATTGACGAGTTCGAATAGTTGGGGACTTGTAGTCTAGACGTGAGGCGTCGACCACCCGGCCGCGGTCACTTCACAAACGGCGGCGACAACACTTCGTTTCGTCTACCCTCAAGTCGTTGGTGGGCCTTGCCAATGGACTTGCAATTAGCTTTTTTGGGAATGTATCGAATGACATTTTTTAGGATCAAGCGAGTACAATAAGCATTTAATGCCTGATGATTTAAAGAAATAAGTACATAAAAATTTATTGCATTTTAACTTTTTTTGTTTGTATTAACTGCAGGCTCATAACCTCCTACAAATTGAGATTATAAGAAAATTAACAATATAAAAAAAATCGCAACGTACTATTGAATCATTTCTTACAAAATGACGACAAATCCATAATACTATCATTGTCCTTCTTTTATAATCCCGTAAATAGTACACGTTAGATATAAACACCTCCAATATTAAAGGAATTTAACATAACCTCTACGTTAAACAGGCGAAACAGTCAATCGCAATTACAGATGTTTCGCACCTTTACACTACCATCTCGCCAATCTGGGTATAAAATGGTTTGAAATCTGGCATAAATACGAGATGGTTACATCAATAAGGCCTTTCTAGTATTTCTTAGGGAAATGCCCTTAGAAATACCAGAAAGGCCTTTCCATTCCGTATGACACCCAGTGGACGTTACGGACCTGCACTGTCATCATGTAATAATATCAAGTATATATTTTTTATATAATAAAGGTGCCAAACGAAAACGCAGTCCAACTGAAGGTAATTAGATATGCTATAACCCGTAGACATCTACATTTACCCTCAATTACTGCAAATGCGTTGTCTCGTTTTCAGTAAAAGGGGTCTCTGGTTCTCTATACTCACCATACGGAACACAGCAGCATTAAGCTACTATTCTACGCTGGTATTCTGTGAGAGCGTGGAGGACCACTGGGTCGCCTGGAACAATGGGTCAGCTCGGCTTCCTACCCCGATCGAGCCGATCCATTCGTGCTACTACCATAATATAGCTTCATCGTGACTCTACCACGTAGTAAATTTACCAATAAAATTAAAGCCGAACAAGTCTCAAAACGTTTATGTATATGTAGGTATTCGATGAGACCTGTAATCTATTTAGGATAAAATGAATGAATGAATGAATGAATATACTTTTATTGTACACCACGAACAAATATACAAATGTCATAACAAAAATCAGATTATAATATGTACAATTTGGCGGCCTTATGGCTACATAGCGATCTCTTCCAGGCAACCAAAGGTGTAAAGTAATACAAACAATGAATAGGTAGGTGGTAGGTGGTGCAATATAAATATACAAATAATAAATACAAAAAAAAAGATAAAACTAACTAATGAAATAATATAAATTACTAACAAATAATAAAAGATAAAGTAAAACATATAATATATACATATACATACACATATACACATATACATACATATACACACAAAACATATATATCAATATACATATATATACAAAATTCCTCAAACAATAATATAAAGCTGATAGATATAATAAATACATAATCACACAGTCTATCCTAACGTTGTCCGAACGATTGAGAATAAAATGTTTTAATTTTAAAATCTTATAACGACTCTATGCGTCTTGTTTGCGTGTAAGCATTTCATACAAATCTGGTAAATTAAAACGGAAAAATTGGGTCACCTCTTCTAATGTATTCGTTTATTGTTCTGAAGATATAAAGGCACTGATTTAGTACTCATCTAGATACATCATTAACCCCGTACACACGCGCGCACTTCACATTACTGCAACTAATTATCCGTTCCCCTTTACGCACCTAAAAAAATACGTAATTATGGATATAAAACCTCTTTCGTCGTAAAACACACAGATAAAAATGGTCGTGAAGGCACTTCCTTCGTTTAATCCTCCATAAAATGGTTCCGTGAGTCCATTAACACTATTTTTACGCTTTTTCTTCAATTTCATTGAACGCACCGTCCTCAATGAGGCTCATTTTTAATTTAAAAAGATCGAAAATAACGCTCATTGTTTATATTAATTTTTAGTGTACAACGTAAACTGTGTGCCGAATTTTCTAATCTTAAGGCCATCTTGACAGGCAATAAGGGCTAAAATGGCGTAATATAGGCAGAGTTATCTGTTAGGATGTTGTTTGAGGAAGCGATATTCAAGACAAGCGATTGACGTCTTTAACGAACCTCTAATGAATTTATTGGCGCTTGTTAGACGGAAGTGGAATGGTGTCGAGTCGCATTTAGTATAATCTAATATTAATATGAAAAAATACTTCGACAAAAATCTCAATAGGTTTCATAGTTTCAGTTTTTTAGTTTCATATTTATACGATATAATATGTATATTATGGTACAATTAAAACCTATATAACATAATTACGTAGTAAGTTTTTAATTTTTTTCAGATGTCATAATATTTTTCAAAATAATATGTTGGTACGGCAGGATTTCTTAAATATTAATATACATGAATCTCCTTAACTCTTTGTACAAATAGTTATTGATAAATTGTAACAAAGACAGATGAAAAAAATTATAAAACAATAAAATGGTATATATGAATCATAATACCATAGATTATATGAGATTAATTGAACAAATGACAAAAAGTCACCGCTTTAATCGTAGGTAAGCATGAATAAAACATTTAAAAAACTTAGCAAATTAAAAGCATGGAGTTGCATTCAACTCCATGCTTTTAATAGTTGGCCCGTGTGCGCACTGCGATATTTACAAGGAGCATCCGGCGCACAACTATTACTTAATAGCCGTTTGCGACGCACCGCGCTAATGCTTTGCTTGCCTTCTCAAACTTCATTGCCTCCTCGTAGCTTAGCACCATTTTTAATACACTTGCAAAATAAAAAATAAAACACTGTGTGCGACATCACAAAACAACAAATTGATTTATTGTCTTACTATTTACTTTTCATTTGTGGATTTGTGAAGAAAATCTTACTGAAAATTAGTACTGTATGGTGCTAAATGATTATTTATAAAAAAATATAAGTTATACAATTGTTGGCATATTCGATATAATATGATTTTATCGTTGTTGATCAATGACGTAATATTGTACCTTCTGTTACCATTTTGACAGATTTTTAATTGTAAATCTCATCATCATCATCACTATAGCCTATCATAGGACAACAACTAAACATAGGTCCCGACAAATAATAGACAAAGCATGGTTTTAAGTCATATGTACTCGCCGATTCCACATTCAATGTTCACAGTTTATAAGCAATTAAACTAATAGAGAATGGCTGAAGGCAATAATTCCGCCCTTTATAATCATTATTTTAATGTTTTTTTTAATGAAATGTAAATAAATAAAATAAAATACAAGAACAAAGTTTGAGAACCTCTGCAGCTATGCGGCGCAGCGCAGATTTTTTTACTAAAGCTGTAACACGATATTAAAATTGAGTTAAAACAAACAAACGGCCCAGTGACTTCATATCCAAAGGGTTTTTAATATTACGTAACAAGCCGATAAACACTGAATCATTACGCTAGAATATTTTTAAATTATAAAAGTAATTTAAAACTGAAATAGATAATTGGAGCTAATGTTATATCCCGCTGTTTAGAATTTTATAAATCAGTTTTTATCCACTTCCGGTCGTCTGAATAATCTGAAATTTAACAGAAATACAACAGAATAAGACGTATATAATTACAATATATTATATTTCCTTAGGTACACCTAAAAACTTGAAAACGAGACAGTACCTACAACCAGTGCGTGTTGCCAGTGACGACCTATGGAGCTGAAACGTAGTCCTTCACTGCTGGCCGGGTGAGGAAGCTCAACGAGCTATGGAGATGGCTATGCTCGGACTTTCTCTGTGCTATAAACTTAGAAATGAGGATATCCGCTGTAGAACCAGAGTGTCCGACATAGCCCACGGATTAGTAAGCTGAAGTGGCAATGGGCCGGCCATATAGTTCGAATGAACCGACAACCGATAGGGAAAGAAAAAAGCTTCTCGAGTGGCGGCCTCGTACCGGCTGACGAAGTGTAGGGCATCCTTCCACTAGATGGAGTGACGACCTGGTAAGACATGCAGAAAGTCGATGGATGCAGGTGGCTTAGGACAGTGCTTTGTGGCATTCCTTGGGGGAGGCCTATGTTCAGCAGTGGACTTGTGAAGGCCTGTAATGATGAGGAATGATGAATAAGAGTATGTAATAAGATTCGATGACAGTACAATAATTTTATGATTATGACCTAGGTATAGTTTTCTCAATAGGGTTATCACAGCTCGCGATCAATGCTTGTTGTTTAAGTTGTCTTAAACGAAATGTATGAAATTTATGACTCCAAATGTCAAACAATTAAATACTAATGTAATTATAAATGGGGAGAAACTGAGTCTTGTAGATACCACCATTTTTCTTGGAATCACACTAGACGCGAAGCTTCAATAGAGCCCCCATATATCAAAACTAGCAAGCAGACTTAGTTCTGCAGCATATGCCGTAAAAAAGATTAGAAGTCTAACTAGTGTTGAAACAGCTAGACTAGTTTACTTTAGCTATTTCCATAGCATAATGTCGTATGGTATTTTGCTATGGGGACACGCAGCTGACACTGAAATTATATTTGTTTTACAGAAGAGGGCCATAAGAGCAATTTATGATTTAAAGCCTAAAGAGTCGCTGCGACAAAAATTTAAGCAAATTAATATATTAACTTTGGCCTCTCAATACATTTATGAAAATGTAATATACGTACACAAAAATAAAAGTAGTTTTACAAAAATAAGTGATATTCATTCTGTAAATACTAGGAACAGACACAAGCTAGTAGTACCGGTTACTCGACTCCATCGAGTTAGTAATTCATTCTTGGGGCGATGTATACGCTTTTACAACAAAATTCCAGAAAATATACAAAATTTGACCTGCTCAAAGTTCAAAAACTTTATTAAACTAAGTTTGTATAAAAAGGGTTATTATAGTATTAAAGAATTTATAGATGATAATAACCCCTGGAAATGAGGTGATCGCTACCAAGCTATTTCTAATTTGTTGTGTTGTTAATTTGTGTAACATACATGATTGTAAGCTGTTATTTTAAAAAAAAAGTCCCGCTGGGTTTCTTGCTGGTTCTTCCCAGGACAGAGGTTTTTTTTTTCGAACCAGTGGTAATTATACAAAGGAGTGACTTTCAATAAGCATTATTTATAATCTATATTGAATAAAAAAGTTTCTGTTTCTGTTTCTGTTTCTTAAACGTATCTACACCAGACGCAAATTACCAAGACAAAAGGCACAGACAGGCAGCAACGTGAAAGCTTCAAAAATAGCCATCGTCAATTTGCCTACCAAGCACGAATAAGGTTTTACTTAAGGCGTTTCCCTGACCAAATAACCTTGTGCATTAGTTCCCTCTTTAGACGTACGCCGCTTTATCATAGAATTAACACAATTTTAAGAATTATTTTAATTAAAAAGGAAAAACGAACTTTAAAAATTAAAATAAAACGTGAAGAATATAGATTTTTTAATTATCTATCCATTCGTGTAATCCTCAAATGATTAGAGCGTTGCGTTTAGTAATAGATGCATGTAATTAATAACTTTAGTCATTTTTTAAAAATAGATTTTAAATGTATTTATAACACATAAAACAAATTAGTGGAATGTGATGATAGGATATCGAACATTAATAATGTGATTTTAGATGTAGTTTATTTCTCATAACTAATGAGATAATAGTCTCTAAAAAAACGCACTATCGCAAGGTTTTGGTGCCCTGTAGTGGTTTGGTCCTTAACGTGGCAAAGCTACGCTGCAGCTTTAATCAGTGTTTAGAATCAGTAATTTTAGTGGCGTTATAAAATAATTATTTTTAGAGGTAACGAGGCATTTTGATTCTTAACCGAGCATATATGTGTTTATGAACCATAGCATCGATTTGGCACAGGTGGACTGTGACACATTATCACATTTGTCACTCATTCTCTCTAGGAAGAGAGAAGCCCATATCAATCTGAGGACTTACGGGTCGATGAAGAAGTGAAAGAAGACGACGGTTTTGAAGCAAATCACTCATCAAAATAATTTGAAACGATTATAACGTAACCACATAAGTCATATAAAATTAAATTCTATATCTTAGACATTTACGAGTACCATTACAGACTGTTAAAAGTCCGCTGCTGTACATAGGCCTCCCTCATAAATTACCTGATATGGGATTTTGCCATAGTTGTCACGCTTGGCGAGCTGGTTGGTTACCATTACAGACTGTTAAAAGTCCGCTGCTGTACATAGGCCTCCCTCATAAATTACCTGATATGGGATTTTGCCATAGTTGTCACGCTTGGCGAGCTGGTTGGTTACCATTACAGACTGTTAAAAGTCCGCTGCTGTACATAGGCCTCCCTCATAAATTACCTGATATGGGATTTTGCCATAGTTGTCACGCTTGGCGAGCCGGTTGGCAACCGCAGTTTTTTTATTATTTTGAGATGTTATCAGGGAGATGCTGCTGCCCATCTCCTGTTTCATGTTTTCTCAGTCGCCTTTTACGAAACCCTCGGCACGATATGGGATAGGGATACTCTTTGACCGCCACTACACTTTAGGCTTTTGTTCAACTAGAATTATTACTATCCATGCAATAAAAACAGGGTTTTTAATAAGATGTGCGTGATAAACGAGCGCACAGTCCACCTGATGGTAAGTAGTTGCTGTGGTCCATAGACATCTACATCTATCCTCGTTTGTGAATCAAAATGCAGATGCGTTGTCACCCGGGAAGACTAAGATGGAATGCCTCTTTTCCAGTAAAAAGGGTTTCTGATTCTCTACACTCACCATACGAAACAAGCAGGGTTAAGGTGCTATTTTACCTTGGTATTCCGTGAGAGCGTGGTCCTTCCCCGGACGAGACGACACGTGCTACAACTATACTACTAATATAGCTGCAGCATGGCTCTTCCACGTACAGGTTATCATAAATAGACAGTTTTGGGCTAAATTAATTATTACTTTTATTTCCTTAAATTGATATTAATATTATCTCATAGAATATAAAATATCACAGCCAAAACTTTAGTTCAGTGCATTAAAGTGTTGTGTTCCATTCTACTGAAGAGGGGCGACAGTTGTCCCGCTATTATTCTAATAGGCTAGAAGATAGACACTCTTAGAATCAAGTTTTAATATTAACGTGTATTACCTGTGGTTGGAAATCGACTATTTGTTTGTGTAATGAAATTCAGCTTGGCTTTTAAATTATTAATTGATTTTTTTTCTTTGTAAACTTATTTTTAATTTTAGAAGACGCATGATAGTATTAATGACAAAAATTCAGTAAATATGAAATTCTTTAAAATAAAACATTTTATTTTATTTACTATATTAGATAATATAAATTGAAAGAAATGGAAACAACGCCATTTGTTTGCATAATTTTTTCTTCGTTACATGTTCCTTACAGGAAAGCAAAGGGATCAGAGCTCATATACCTAATCATAAATATGATCAAAATGATCATCATTACAACCCATCACAAGTCCACTGCTGAACATAAGCCTTTGTTATAGGAGAGGGGGCAAACCAGCATGCGGCCCACCTGATGGTAAGTGACTACCGCCGTCCATGACCAACTGCAACACCAGGGGAATTGTAGGTGCATAGCCGGCCTTTTAGAGAGGAGTATGCTCTTTTCTTGAAAGTCCCTAAGTCGTATCGGTCCGGAAAAATCGCCGGTGGTAAACTATTCCACAGAGGTTATGCGAGGAAAAAAACTTCTAGTAAAACGTACCGTGGTATCGGAAGTTTTGCCGCGATGTGCGTTCGTGAAATTTTTCGGTTGGGATTAATCCGAACGACGTGCCTTGCAAAAGGAACGCCACGGAGCACAGTCCTATACCACCTACCTACATCCAAAGATCAAAATGATTTAAATTGTTTGGTTATAGCGTTTTGTACAGAACAATCGTGAGTATAGTATAGAGTATAGAGGTATATTCACTTTCTTTATTTTTCCTGTCTCGACAGCAACACATGTATATGTATCGTGTTGTCATGTCTTGTGGTCTTCTTTTTATACCTTTCGAATAACACAAGTTGCAATCATCTCCTTTAATTTAGATACTAAAAAAGGGAAGACTTAATCGGCACGCTTGGCAGGCGATTTGACGATCACAGTTCCAGAAATCTCACCTTTTATTGATGCCCTCTGCCTCCGTTGTGGGGCATCTTTCACTACTATCTCATAGCAACGTAATGGATTCTCCTAATTCGTCCATTTCATTACAGACTAAAAAAGCTCATCCTCAATAAAGAACCAAAACGCAAATGCGTCGTCACCCGTAAGGACTAAGATGGAATGCCTCTTTTACAGTAAAAAGGGTATTCGGTTCTCTACACTCACCATACGAAACACAGCAGCGTTAAGCTGCTATTTTAAGCTGGTATTCTGTGAGAGCTTGGTCCTTCCTTTCCCCGGTCGAGCCGACCCATTCGTGTTACAACTATACTACTAATATAGCTGCAGCATGGCTCTACCACGTATAAAAGTTGCCGTGCTTGGCAAACAAGTTGGCAACAACACAGTTTTTTTGCTACTTTGGGTTGATATCTGAAAGATGCTGCTGCCAATCTCCTGTTTCCCTTTCCATCTGAGAAGAACAGGTGATCTTGT
This sequence comes from Parnassius glacialis, assembly GCA_033319125.1. Classification (NCBI taxonomy): domain Eukaryota; kingdom Metazoa; phylum Arthropoda; class Insecta; order Lepidoptera; family Papilionidae; genus Parnassius; species Parnassius glacialis. The sequence continues at coordinate 18,714,377 of JAVANC010000008.1, forward strand.
GACCTCTATGGGACGATATGGGATAGTGTACTTTTTATACTGCACTATACGGTTATGATACTATCTATTGTATATTGCATGCTATATCTACTGTATATTGCACTCAAAGCAATGTGGAATAATTGCCTTCAAAAAAATGTATGACTCCTAGTCTAAGCCAATTCTTTTGATGGATTATGCTGAGCACACAGATTTGCCTGCGATTAAATGTCAAACAATCACTTGACTCCGTTTTGGCTTTTAAGAGGGGGCCATGTTATACGAGTCGTGAAATTTTTGCCTATTTACCCAGTATCACTTTCGTTTTATATGGCGGAATGGGCCGGAAAATGTAATGTCAACGGAGGCAAAAAGCTCATGAAATACACTACACAAATAAGCTACGTTCAATTTAGAAACTTGACATAACATGTTTATCTACTATATATATATACAAATAAATAAAATTGAAATGTCTGTTTGTAATCTCAAAACAACAGCATTTTACTGGACATGAAAGTATTTACGACACTTATAACAAAACCACAATTATTAAAGATTTTGTCTGTCTATCTGTCTGTCTTTCTGTTTGTTCCGGCTAATCTCCGAAATGACTGGACCGATTTGGACGGGACTTTCACTAGCAGATAGCTGATGTTATAAGGAGTAACTTAGGCTACTTTTGTAATTAGGGTTAGGCGCAATAAAATTAAAACCCTAAATTACACGCGGGCGAAGTCACGGGGAACAGCTAGTATTTTGATAATAAAAAATATATGGAATAAAATTAATTTTACGTATTTTATTGCGAATTTTAATTTTTAAATTCCTGAACTTTTGGGCACTTTGCAACACATAATATAGTCACGGGGCACGGGGGCTCTGGTGTATGACGTCCTGATATCGTAGTTAACGAAGGCTACCTTCAAATTTTAAATTTTAATTTTTAGTCCGATCTACGCAGAACAAGCTTACAGTATCTTGAAGTCATTCCGTAACATGCTTGTTTTTAGACTTAATTTTATTAATTAAGGGATGCCAACCCGCCTGCCAAGCGTAGCAAACATCCCTATCCTATTCCTTCTTTCTCACAGCTACGGCAGACTTATCAACATGATTTAGTATCTCGAAAAAATGCACGGTTCCTGTGGGACAAATCAGAAGCGTAATTATGTCATTACATATTTATGCTGTTTTAGGTCTTAGAATAAAACATTGTCTGTGATTGTACTTGTCGTTTTCCAGCTTCCATGCGGGTGATTGCCTGCAAAAGTAGTATGTATGAGATTCATATTTTGTATACACTAATTTCCGAGCAAAGTTCATAATTGTGTGGAGAAACGTGATCTCTCATTATAATATAGCGAAAAGTGTTATCTTTTTTTTTCATTACGTTTTTAATTGCTGCTTTTTATATATATTTATATATATTATTATAGTATGAGGGTGACAAACGAACACACAGTCCACCTGATGGTAAGTGGTTGCTGCGGCCCATAGACATATACATTTATCCTCGTTTGGGAATCAAAATGCAGATGCGTTGTCTACGGACTAAGATGGAATGCCTTTTTTCCAGTAAAAATGGTCTCCGGTTCTCTACAATCACCATACGAAACACAGCAGTATTAGGCTGCTATTTTACGCTGGTATTCTGTGAGCGCGTGGTCCTTCCCCGGTCGAGCCGACCCATTCGTGCTACAACTATACTACTAATATAGCTGCAGCATGGTAGCTTTGGATTTATTTATTTAGTAGCTTTGGATTATAATGCTAGTTATTGTAATACGTAATGCTCTCTGAGCCATTTTCTTCACATTGATAAACTTTCAATATAATTACAGTTACAATATAATATTATCAATATATACCAGCCTGAAATATCAGCGTAATGTCGCTGTGTGTTGTACGAAGTCCTTCTGACTGAATTTCTGTCACGACGACCAGTCTCAACGAAAACTAGCCATCTGCACAGGACTATAGTGAAGATTATAATGCCCGAGTGTATGTGCAAGAACGTCACTCTCATAGTCGAATGGAAGGATAATCCGACACGACCGCCAAGAGATCAGGCGCAGAATTGGGCTTTACGTGTTATTCGAAGCACGGGGGTGAAATACCGCCAAGTTCCTGACGAAAAAACACAATAACTGATTTTGGCCTGACTCGAGATTCGAACCCGGGACCCCATGATAAGCAATCGCGGTTACGATCACTATACTAACAAGGCTAGTTTAAGTGTGGAGAACCGGAGACCCTTCTTACTTGAAACTAGGTATTCCATCTTAGTCGCTAGGGGTGAGAACTGACAACGCATCTGCATTTTGTCTGGATAAGTGTCGATGTTTTTTTTTATAGGATAGGGTGACAAACGAGTACACAGTCCACCTGATAGTAATTGGTTGCTGTGACCTATAGACATCCACATCTATCCTCGATTACGAACCAAAATGCAGATGTGTTGTCATCCGTGAGGACTAAGATCGAATGCCTCTTTTCCAGTAAAAAGGGTATTTCGGTTTCGGTTCTCTACACTCACCATAGGAAACACAGAAGCATTAAGCTGCTGTGTTTCGTTGTCTTACTGTATTAACTCATGGGGTGGAGCTTGTAAAACTCATCTCATAAAGTTAATAATAATAATAATAAATATTTATTTCATTTCCAATTACACATGTTTACATACAGGAATAAATATGATTACAATTAAATAAAGTAACAATAAGTCTAACAAAAATAACATGCTATGATAAAATTAAAACTATGTGTAGCTTAATAATGTAAAATATACAAAAGAAAAATAAAAAAGTCAAGTTTATAATATTAGCTACCTGCCTGAACTAGGTTAGGTACCTGTGTTTCAGACATCACTTACATAAAAATAAAGATTACAATAATAATAAAGAGAAGAAATATAAAGAATTCATATAATAATAATAATAAATAATAACGGGTTAATCCCAGTCAGCCTCTCGGGTTATCTGAGGCGACTGGGACTCCGTGACGGACCGCTCCATGCTCAAATGCAGAAGGCGGTGCTCCTCGATACCGCCCGCATCGTCCGCCGGTTTCTTTCTCTTTCCCCCTAACCCTCAGCCGTTTGGTCTCCCCTGCCGAGGGCTTCCATCTGGTTGGATTTTTATATATTTATGTAATTTTTATGTATTTATTTTATTTTATTTTTATTTATGTAAGTTTATCATTTTCATTTTCAATTATATATTTATACAGTTCAACCAGATGAGAAAACTATACAAATACCCCATAATAATAATAATATTAATAAATGTTTTCGCTATAGAAATAATAATAAATATTTATTTAATTTCCAATTACACAGGAACAAATATGATTACAATTAAATAAAGTAACAATAAGTCTAACAAAAATAACATGCTATGATAAAATTAAAACTATGTGTAGCTTAATAATGTAGAATATACAAAAGATAAATAAAAAAGTCAAGTTTATAATATTAGCTACCTGCCTGAACTAGGTTGAGTACCTGTGTTTCAGACGTCACTTACACAATGGGTTTACTAATATAGGACACTAGATATTTAAATAATTAAACTATATTATATAATAAATAAAAGTTAGAAAGAGCGCAGCGTATATTACTCAAAGTAATGACCACAGAACACAATTACTCTTGGTAATGACATTTAAAACATTTAGCTATTCCACAAACTATCTTCAGAATGTGACGTTTTGACAGTTAGACAATTTTATATTAAAGACGCTGTTATATTCCAACATGAAAAACTTACATATAATCACGAATTAACAATCAATCGCCGGAAAGATAAGGTTTGTCCTACCGGCCATTTTAAAACATATTTTATAACAAAATTTCAATGCTACTTAGGTCCTATGCTTTACAATAAAATAAATAAAATTCTACAAATTTACCCGCTTAACAAATATCAATGTAAAAAACTACTATTATCTTGGTTAAAAACTCTAAATACAGAAGAAACTGAAAATTTCTTGGTCGCTTTAAAATAATATTACATTAAAATAATATATATCCACTAATACATAGGCTGCACTAAAACTATCGGGAATGGAATATTTCCACTGTTCCTGTCATATTAAAATCTTTTTAATTGAAAACTCCTTGGTTTTAAAATCGAATACCATTTATTTATTTAAAAAAAGATTCTCGGTCTTGTCACAAGGTTTTGTCAAACTTGTTTAGTCGTCGAGAAAATGGAATTGACTAGAGAAAATTCAAGAGCGATGATTTATTATGACTTTCGAAGTGGTTTAACACAAAAACAGTGTGTTGACCGGATGATTTCTGCATTTGGTGATGAAGCCCCATCCAAAACCATAATCTATCGCTGGTTTGCTGAATTTCAACGTAGACGTTTCAAGCTCAGTGATGATCCCCGTCAAGGTCGTCCAAAAACTGCAATCACGCAAGAAAACGTTGATGCTGTGCATAAGCTGATTGAAGAAGATCGACATGTGACATGCCGCGAAATTCAGGCAACTTTAGACATTGGCATGAGTCAAATACAAATAATCTTGCATGAACAATTAGGTGTAAAAAAGTTGTTTTCTCGATGGATACCGCATTCGCTCTGTGAAGAGCAAAAAGCGGCTCGCGTTACTTGGTGCGTCAGAACTCTTGAAAGGTTCCACGCAGGATCCTCAAATGCTGTATACAATATCGTATCAAGTGACGAATCCTGGATATATGCGTACGAACCCGAAACAAAAAACCAGTCACGAGTTTGGGTGTTCGAAAATGAGTTAACAGTGGTAGAGCCACGCGGCAGCCTTTGCTGTCGCACGGATGGGCCGTCTCGAACCGGGGTGGTACCACGACCTCACAGAATACCAGCGTGAAGTAGAGGTTTACCTCTGCGTTTCGGTTGGTGAGTGCAGGTGGCCAGAGGCCCTTTTTACTGGAAATGAGGCATTCCATCTTAGTGCTCAGGGGTGACAACGCATCTGCATTTTGATTCGCAAACAAGGATAGATGTAGGTGTCTATGGGCCGCAGCAACCACTTACCATCAGGTGGACTGTGTGCTCGTTTGTCACCCTTATCCTATAAAAAAAAAACAGTTAAAGCCAACAAAAATTGTTCGTTCACGGAGTGTTGCAAAAAAAATGGTGGCCACGTTTGTCTCCAAAACCGGCCATGTTACGACTATTCCTCTTGAGGAACAAACAACGGTTAATGCAGAATGGTATGCTAGCATTTGTTTGCCACAGGTCATTTCTGAATTCCGTAAAGAGAACTGCAACCGCCGCATCATCCTCCATCACGACAATGTGAGTTCTCACACCGCACACCGAACAAAAGAGTTTTTAGAGCAAGAAGACATAGAATTATTAGACCATCCGCCGTACAGCCCCAACCTAAGCCCTAATGATTTCTATACTTTCCCTAAAATAAAGAATAAATTGCGTGGACAGAGATTTTCATCACCTGAAGAAGCTGTGGACGCCTACAAAACGGCCATTTTGGAGACCCCAACTTCTGAATGGAATACTACACTAATTAGAATAACTAAAGATTATTTCACTTGTATAGCTACTAATAATACTATAATTAACTAAGTGAAAGTATAATTTAAAACAAAAACAAAAAAAACCTTTCTAAAATCAATGAACTAAGTAATTATATAATATGTCTATGTCTGTTCACTGTACATTGCATAACTTTTGTTAAATACCTGTAGAATTGCTAAAGTTATACATCTTGCCTCGTGACAACAATAATCATTTATTGCATTTTAAATTAAGAAATTAATAAAGTTCCTATAAATAGTAGTCTAACCTTTCATACGCATAATAAGTTAGTGTGACGGTAAACGCAAAATAGTGGTACCTTATGTACCTATTTGCGAATTTGGAACATAATAGATTAAGTGAATCATAATATGCCGTATACTTTTATAATTGCAAATAATGGTGTCATTGGAAGAGACTAGTGTCTAAGATACAGGCTCGGCCTAGTTTAGACGCTAGTGCATAAAATTGTATAGATAAGTTATAACTCATATCTTATGTTCAAATGTCTTAAGGATAAATAATGTAAACCTTATTTTGTGCCAATAAATATTATTATTATTATTACCATACGGAACACAGCAGTATTAAGCGGCTATTTTACGCTGGTATTCTGTGAGAGCGTGGTCCTTCCCCGGTCGAGCCGACCCATTCGTGCTAGAACTATACTACTAATATAGCTGCAGCATGGCTCTACCACGTAAAAAATGTATCGATGTTTATAGGCCATAGCATCCACTTACCATCAGGTTGACTGTGTGCTCGTTTATCACCCTTACTCTATAATAAATATTTCAATAGTCATATTCGCGTAAGATTACGCTAGTGTGATAAGACTAACAGGGGAATGCGATACTGTACCAGGAAGTATAAGGGGTATATTATATGGTCGTAGTTATGCAAAAAGCATCTGATTCACACCGGGTAAATAAAATATACACCAAAATAATCCTGTGTGCATAATTTTATAGTTAAAACAAATCCAGAGAACCTTGAATTCGAATACTAAACCATACTTTAAACGTAAAACGTAAATATGACAACACTGTCAAAATACCATTTCGTAAAGACCATCATAGACATACATAATTTAAAATTAAACATTTTGTACAGCTGACTTCAATATAAGTTATTAATAATAACTCAAAAACTATTGGTCTGACCTTGATCAAATTCATATGGGACCACACGAGAAGTACCAGCTTTCAAATAAAAAAGAATCATCGAAATCTGTTCACCCAGTAAAAAGTTATATAAGGTAACACACATAAAAAAACACACAGGTAACACACATAAAAAAACATACAGTCGAATTGAATACCGTCTCCTTTTTTGAAGTCTGCAGAAAATGGGAAACCATGCGTGTTACACAAGTACGTCTATATCAATATTTCTCTTTACATTTCTTTCGTAGATTTAAATTGACGCTACAATGTGCGCCACTTTGTAATTACATTAAGTATCATCATTATACCTGGTAGAGCCATGCTGCAGCTATATTAAAGTTGTAGCACGAATGGGTCAGCTCCACTGTGGAAGTAATACGCTCTTAAAAGCTACCAGCGTAAAATAGCAGCTCAATACTCTTGTGTTTCGTATGGTGAGTGTAGAGCACCGGAGACCCTTTTTACAGATAACAAGGTATTCCACTTTAGTCCTCGGAGGTGATGTCTATCGAGGTAGATGTCTATGGACCACATTATCCACTTACCTTACATATGGAATGTGTGCTCGTTTGTCATATTGTTCTATAAAAAATATGACAAAAGAGGAAACAGTCCCTAATCATTTCAGCCCATCGCAAGTACAAGGCTGTGACTAACTAACTACTTATATTTTATATTATATGTATAGATTATCTTCTATATATATTTTTTTCTCATTATTACATTACTTTTGCTTCACTGCCTCCCATATGTTTATCTCTGTTTAGCCTAATGGTTGACTGGAAGAGAATGCCTTAAGCCTTAAGGCATTAAGTCCGCCATATGTACGATTTTTCTTTTGTGCATGAAACTTTAAATAAATAAATAGAGAACCTTTCTTCCCTATCGGTTGTCGGTTCTTCGAAGTAAAAGTAAAAAAGAAAAAGAAAAAAGAAATTAAAGAGGTATATGGCCGGCCCATTGCTACTTCATTATACTGATCCGTATGATATAATATTCATAATAATATGAACAATTAATTAAATAAATAATATTTACCGGTACCTACTCTAACAAATTGAATTCTCCCCTCAATTTCATATGATCTTAAGCCACGTCTATATTCCGAACCACTTGATCTTCGACATCTCAAACTTAAACGTTTGTTCGGCTGTTATAGTGCTTACTTTACTTTAATTTTGCAACTGAAGTTAAACTTTAATGCTTTGTAATAGAGTATTCTATTTAAAAATAAACAATTCAAGCTATAAAGCTTAAGCAAATATAAACTTAAAAGTGTTGTAATTTAGGTTATCTTTTAACTTCCAATAGTGTATCGGGACTCATAAGGACATATTGAGTTGGTCAGGCTCCCACGAAGATTTTTGATAATTTCAAGACTTTATACTAGTCGAAGTCTAGTAGATGTGGCTTTTAATAAACCTAGCAAGCTAACAGCATGGCAAAGTGGCGAAGCAATCAGCTTTGTAGCGGTTTCTAACGGTTGCCGTTGAGCAATCAGTTTCAAAATAGGAGGTTCAGATGCCTGGGTGATCAGTAATCGATTACTGAAAACAGAATTTGAAAATTCGAAACAGTTCTCGAGATAATCGTGGGACAGACGGACAGACGGACAGACATCGTGAAATCAATAAGTGTCTTCACAAGCTTCGCCACTTAATATGTAGTTATGTTCTGCTTTGACTAAAGACTAAACCATCTATTTGTGTCGGCATCAAAATATCAACATCAGTATTTTCAAGCGTCATCATTATCATCCCTCGAAAAATGCCTCAAAAGTTATGAAAATTTCCTTACGATCATCAGTTTATAATGTCAGATAAAATAAACTAAGTTAGGATTTCCATTCCTGTAATCTATAAAAGTCAATTTTTTACTTTGCTTTCAGCGACGTTATTTTTTTATAAAATAAGAGTGACAAGCGAGCACACAGTCCACCTAATGGTAAGTGGATGCTGTGGCCAATAGACATCTACATCTATCCTCGTTTGCGAATCAAAACGAAGATGCGTCGTCACCTCTTAGAACTAAGATGTAAAGCCTCGTAAAAAGTGGGTTCGGTTTTTACACTCACCATACGAAATACAGCAGCATTAAACTGCTATTTACGCTGGTATTCTGTGAGAGCGTAAACCTTTTGTAGACAAGCCGAACCATTCGTGCTGCAACCATACCATAGCTACCGGTATGGCCGGCTATCAGCGGCATGTGCGCCCATCAACTCATCATCAACTGATCAGTGAGATACGAATCATCATCAGAACCTATTTTAAATAAATATTTAAATATAGCTTAAACACTGTTCCTATTTATTATTTTATTTTATAGTAAACTGAATGTACATTCTGATTCTTTTAAAGCTCTTTATCTCATTTGGAAGTATTAATGTGTCTTAAGGACGCGCATGATGACCCCAAGTCACTTATGGGCATCGTTTTATCTTTATTAATTTTTAACGGTAATTGACATGCGTTATAGTAAACAGGAGCCATTTATTTTCAAATGCTTGTAGCGAACATTTTCAAAACATCAATGAAGATATCGCGGCACTATAAGTGCCTTGATTGCACGAAATGATGAATTTTAACAATTGAAATAATTTTTGAAATCTATAGTAAAAGGAGACAAAGAATAATCATAATAAACGTGACAAGCAGTGGTGATCAAATTTCAGTAATTATTCCCTAAAAATACTAACGATAAAAATATGAGGTGCAAGAAGTCTGGTTTGTAACGACCATATTATCTAGCAAAGCATAAAAATTAAGAAAGCATAAAAATAAATATTGAAACAAATGATCACATTTCAACAAGTGTTTTAAAATAGTTTAATATGAGGGTGCGTTGACAGAGTGGTTCTATTATTTATGGTTTTAACAATTTTTATATACTTAGGTACATAAAAATATTACATTATTCCTATTAACACAGTCACAATGAATGAAACTTAAAATACAACAAATAAAAATTAAGTGCGACATCAAATTAGAAGTGTCCACAAAAATTAGTGCAATAAGACATTACAAGAATAGGTTTTTAACAACAGGTTGAGCTGACTGTCGCGCTATGCTATAATATTATGGTTGTAGCACGAATGGGTCGGCTCGACCGGGGAAGGATCACACTTTCACAGAATACCAGCGTGAAGTAGCAACTTAATGCTGCTGTGTTTCATATGATGAGTGTAGATAACTGGAGACTATTTTTACTGGAAACGAGACATTCCATCGAATTCCTCTGGGAGGACAACGCATTTTGCATTTTGATTGTTAATATAGAATAAGTGTGATGTCTATGGGCCACAGCATCCACTCATAGCCACCATGTGGACTGTGTGGTCGTTTGTCATCCGATCTATATAAATAAAATGATAGTGGTTTGCAGTTGTGCGCGCATCACGGAAAAATTACTGGATAGATTTCAATTAGGTTTTCTTAGTTTATTTCTTAGACACTAGATCCTTATCTACGAAAAAATATTACGATATCTTCATTTAATATAAAGTTATTAATGTTTTAAGAAACAACGATTTTTATAAGCATTACGTGTTCAGTTCAGTTTTTTTGCCGCGGAGAAGTGGAGCAACCGGTGTATGCATGTGGTCATGCGCGCATGCGTAGGAGACGGAAAGTCTCTTCTACCTCTCCCTCAAGATAAAGTTAGGGCCAGCCGCACATTATTTGCGCGGGCGACCTGATGCAGTTGTACCTTGATCAATTGACCCCCGTAGTTTCCTATAGTTTTCTCAGAAAATTTTCAGCGTTACATAACTAATTTTCATATAATAATTATTATTATCTGGGTTATCTATAAAGTTTTCTCCTCTGGTTGGGCTGTTTAAATATATAATTGTAAACGAAAGATATAAATAAACATAAATATTAATAAAATAAAATAAATACATAAAAAATACATAAAGAAATAAAAACCCAACCAGATGGAAGCTCTCGGCAGGGGAGACCAAACGGCCGAGGGTTAGGGGGAAAGGGAAAGAAACCGGCGGACCATGGCCTGCGGTATCGAGGAGCACCGCCTTCTGCATTTGAGCCTGGAGCTGTCCGTCACGGAGTCCCAGTTGCCTCAGATGACCCGAGAGGCTGACTGGGATTAACCCGTTCGCAGAAACCACCACAGGAATAATTTCAGCCGGCAGACCACCCCACATGTCGGTAACCTCGTGAGCCAGGTCCAGATATTTTGTGAGCTTATCTGTTTCGGCTTTCACGAGGTTCTCGTCATAAGAAATAGTAATGTTGACCAAAAATATCCCTGACTGTGCCCGATCTATCAGCACAATATCAGGCTTATTCGCAAGAATAGTCCTGTTTGATGATGGCCCGGTCCCAGTAGAGTATTATTATTATTATTAAAGCGGACGAAGTCGCGGGTATTAGCTAGTTCTATAATATAAAGAAGAAAAGTAATGTTTGCTCTAGTGTCATTGCCCAGTTGAGCTAAATACCGCGACGCCCGGATAATTTCTAGCAATGAACCTTAAAAAGCTGTTGAACTAGAAGAAGAATAAACAAGGAAATGACAAAATAATCAAACCTTTCTAGCATTACTCTACCATGCAGTACTTTAAACGTAACTCACTAAAAGCAAACTATATGATTTAGTACGATTGGTATAAAATTACCTACCTATATTCTAATCGCAGGAACTATTTAAGTCTAGACCTGAGAGCGAGCACTTCAACGTAATATACGTACAATTCACCATTGCTTGCGTAAGCGATGCAAATAGATAAGTAGCTATAAAATCGAATCCCACTTCAGCGGCAATGAGCCGCCTTGAAAACACACGGCCGCAATCAAATCGAATCTAATACGATCGACTCGAATAACAAATCGATTTGTCCATCCGTAAGCTTTCATCTTCGTAAATATCGCTGTGTTGTTTCATTGCTTTTTAGTGGTTTTTGATGAGAATCAGTGGAGTACTTTCATTGAGGAAAGATAATGAGATTGCCAAAATAAACAAAACTGCTGTTGTGAATGAATTATTCGGACATTTTTTTTAAATAGTTCGATAAAAGTGATAAATCCTTTACTGAGAGGTAAACTATATATTATTTAATTGCTATTCATATTTGCTAATATAACTGTTCATATTTGCAAGTTTTTTTTAACTTATTATAAGCCAGTGCTTGACCATAATCGAATTTTAATTATCTTGTGTCTCCTATACTGTATTAAAGCTCCTACATCTCCGTACATACCCCATAATGGCCACATCAACCACAGGTAGAATAGGCGAAAAAAGAACGTATAAAAATACACCAATATTTTTTGCATAGAATAAAGTCGACAAAGGAGCACTTAGTCCACCTGATGGCAAGTGAATGCTATGGCCCATAGATACCTACATCTATTCTCGTACACATACGTTGCCATCCCTGAGGACTAATATAAAATAGAATGCCTCGTTTCCAGTAAAACGGGTCTCCGGTTCTCTGCAATCACCATACAAAACACAGCGGTATTGAGCTGCTACTTTACGCTGGTATTCTGTAAGAGCGTGGTCCTTCCCCGGTGGAGCCGACCCATTCGTGCTACAACCATAATTTAGCTGTAGTGTGTCTGATGCCATCACATTGCAACTATAAATTAGCCAGTTTGAAGAGTCGGTACAGGAATAGCAAGACCCTCATCCCTTTTATGTCAGCAGATAACAAGAAATGGATTTCTATCCCTTCAGTACGAATATTCTTGACGAAGCATTTTACTTACGACGTCAAACGATGACGACTCAAGGAGGAAGTTCTCAAATCGAGTGTGTTTTTTTTTGTTAGTACATATGTTATGCGATATCTTCGCAGATTGTGAACCAAGTTTGATGATTCTTTTTTTTTTAAATAAGTTATACCTCAAAGGTGGTTATAAATTTGAAGAAAAAATACCACCGCTAAGAGTATCAAATAAATAATTTATTTTTGAGCAATTTCAAGGACGGTTTCTACTTTTTGTTAAAAGTTATAATTATTGAGTGGCGAAGCTTGCGAAGACACTTTTGATTTCACCATGTCTGTCCGTCTGTACGTCTGTCCGTCTGTCCGTCTGTCCGTCTGTCCGTCTGTCCCACGATTATCCCGAGAACGGTTTCGAATTTTCAAATTCTGTTTTCAGCAATCGATTACTGATCACCCAGGCATCTGAACCTCCTGTTTTGAAACTGATTGCTCAACGGCAACCGTTAGAAACCGTTACAAAGGTGATTGCTTCGCCACTTTGCTATGCTGTTAGCTTGCTAGGTTTATTACATTTATAATTCGGGCAGCAAATCTTTTAATACAATGTAGGCATTATCAATTAAAGAATGAAGCTAAGATACTAAGATGAAGTGCGTATTAACGAAGAAGGCTGTCTAAACCCCAATTTTACGGCTTGGTAATGAGCAATAGTAATACGAGAGTTGGAGTATTGACAGTGGCTCCGCAGTCACCAACCCACCAGTTAATTTCGCGTGAACGTGATGAGTTTGGACAAACAAATCATACTGTGCCGCTTAACAGTGGTAGAGCCACGCGGCAGCTTTTGCTGTCGCACGGATTGGCCGGCTCGAACCGGGGTGGTACCACGACCTCACAGAATACCAGTGTGAAGTAAAGGTTTACCTCTGCGTTTCGCTTGGTGAGTGCAGGTGGCCGGAGGCCCTTTTTACTGGAAATGAGGCATTCCATCTTAGTCCTCACGGGTGACAACGCATCTGCATTTTGATTCGCAAACGAGGATAGATGTAGATGTCTATGGGCCGCAGCAACCACTTACCATCAGGTGGACTGTGTGCTCGTTTGTTACCCTTATCCTATAAAAAAAAATATAGATGTTTTTGCAACTATAAAAGTTTGCCCTAAGATTAGCCTGTAGAGGCTAATTAACGTATTGACAACTGACAAGACAACTGTTTTAGCCACAGAACACAATTAATCTCTACCGAGAGGTTTTAACACATAACTTTTTTTAATATTATAATATCATTTAAGTGACGTAAAAGACGACTGTATTTTTACTGTAGAAATCCTTGGTCTAGAAAGTATAAGAACAAATAAATAAAGAGTGTAAGAATTCATTTATGAAACGCAACCTGCTTCCATAACACTATATATTATATAAAGTAAGAAGGAAGACATACTGATAATTGCAGCTATAAGTTTATAAATTGAATAAAAGGAAACAATTAAATATTATTGATTCGTTACATTATCTACGACACTATGTTTTCTGCAAGTCGTCTGCAAATAGTTAAAGATAAAATATATTCTTACAGTGCCCAAAACTTGCTAAGGTTTTCTCAAGATTTAAGTCAAGTGAGCTATAATTTCATGGTTGGACCCTCCAGATGTAAACATCCAAATAACAAGCAGTGGCAGATAACAGGCAATGGGTTAGAGCCACTTAAGGGTTACGATGCCTAACGTAAAATAGTGATGTCCTTCTTAACTGGCTTCCCCAGTCGATAAAAGAGAATTTCAATAGTTTATGGAATATTTATTTTAAAAAACCTCTATTCCTTTTTGGGTTTAAATTAACAACTAAAAATGCTTATTAGCTTTATTCTTTCTTGATATTTCAGAAACAAGTTTACGCTGTTTGCTTTTTAAAATAAATTTTATTGATCGGACATGAAATGTTTGCACGTGACTCTAAATTAACATAATGATTTCTTATATTTACGCGAACACCACACATTGAATAAAACTACTTTTACGTATTTTATCGCGTTTAACTAACTAATTTTTCTTATTTTTATTGATTCTCGACGTTTCGGGTGCTTTCCAGCACCCATGGTCACGGGGGACTGAGGTATTAATTAAAAAAGCTGAAGGTACTCCGGGTTAACTCTGACATCGGGGCGTCAATCACCTCAGTTTCCCGTGATCATAGGTGCTGGAAAGCAGCCAAAACATCGGGAATTAATAAAAATAAGAAAAATTAGTTAATTACCTGCGATGAAATCCGTAAAAGTAGTTTTATTCAATCTAAATTAACACTTAAAATACAAATGGTTTAAGAGTTTCGAAAAACTTAACACACATTGATCATGAGTTGCGATAATCTTGATAATTATTTTATTTTATCTTGGTGATCCTGATCAAGATAGTAGGACAAAGTTATAAAATAATTGTATTGTCAGCGGTCCTTGATACGAGAAAATTTTGCTCGTATCAAGAACTGCTTGGAAATTTTCATGTCAATCGGCCGTCCACAAGTTGGTGGAAATTACATTAAAATATTCCGTTACATAGATAGATAGATAGTGTTAATAAAAAATAATTTATAATTAAAACCCACTGCTGGACATTGGTATCTCCTAAAGAAGAGAGTAGAGGAGAAAGTCGCCGGTCTGGGTATTTTACATATGGCATAAGCGAAACCTTAAACTTAGAGTGAGATGGCTATATTCCTACCACCATATATCGGAAGCCAGTATTCTCTTACGCAGAAATCAAACTTCACTAAATACTTCTATCAGCTTTCGCTAAATATTTACAGACGCAAATTAAGGGAAAACATTTAAAATAACTGTCAATAATCTCAATATATTTCATCGATTTATCGACATCTTAAGAATAACCTACGTCTCTAAACCAAAAAGAGGACATACTTCAGTCACAAGTTGCATGAGTAGCACTTCACCTGATATTTATGTTTGGTGTTATCTGCTAGTGACGTTATGCAGAAGGTACGGTGGCGAAATAAATGCTGCAGAACTTATCGACAACACTTGTCTTTTACCACTTAAAACACCACCAAACACAAATTCATAAATAATTGTAAAATTTCTATCAATCAAAAAATTTGAAGATTTTTTCTTTCTCAGTAACAGTCTCACTGTTGTGTTGTGTTCCAGTATGTAAAATAAATAATATTTAGGTTAGTACCTGACCTATTTCTATATATTCAACCAAGAACTCCGAAGACTTTTTCTTTCTCAGTAAGTCTCGTGTGTAGTAAGTGTTGTGTTCCAATTTGTGATACAAATAATATGTTAGTACTTGATTAAGATTCGACCTGGTTAAAAGCGGCGACGCAATCATAGAGATTTTTTTTTTTAGAATAAGAGTAACAAATGAGCACACAGTCCACCTGATGGTAAGTGGATACTTTGACCCATAGACATCTACATTTATTCTCGATTAAATGGAAATCAAAATGCAGATGCGTTGTCACCCCTGAGGGCTAAGATGGAATGCCTCGTTTCCAGTAAAATGGTCTCCGGTTCTCTACACTCACCATACGAAACACAGCAGTATTAAGCATTAAGCTATTTTACGCTGGTATTCTGTGAGAGGGTGGTCGTAACCCCGGTCGAACCGACCCATACGTGTTAAAACTATAATATAGCTGCAGCGTGGCTCGACGTAAGGTGTAAAAAGCACATACTAAATTAAGTCCAATTCACTCTTTTCTTAAAGTCAAATTTTGGCTAAAATTAAAAGAAAAAATGTGAAAATATGTTTCTTTAATGAATGAATACATTATATTACTAGATGGTAGGTCCCTTCCTTGCCTAGGAGTTAGTCTGGGTAGGTACCCTGCTTAGTTACTTCTGCCGCGAAATATCAGTGCTTGCACTGCTGTATTTTGGTGTGAAGAGTAAGAGATTCAGTATGATTACAGGCAGTAAGGCATTCCATCTTAGTCCTCAGAGAGGACTAGTAATATGCAGCCTTTCTTGTTTGTAGTTGGCTACAGTTGACCACTGACTGCAGTAGTTACTATTTTTTATAGAATAAGGGTGACAAACGAGCACGCAGTCCACCTGATGGTAAGTGGTTGCTGTGGCCAATAGACTTGTACATCTATATTCGTTTGCGAATTAAAATTTAGATGCGTTGTCAGCCGTTAGGACTAAGAATAAAAGTAGAATGCCTCTTTTCCGGTAAAAAGGGTCTCCGGTTCTTTACACTCACCATACGAAACACAGGAGCTTTAAGCGTCTATTTTACGCTGGTATTCTGTGAGAGCGTGGTCCGTCTCCGGTCGAGCCGACCCATCCGTGCTACAACGTGCTACGACTACCAACAATGGTATGGCCCACAGCTGCCCCTGCATAGGTCGCCTTGGCTAGGGCCCATGGCAGCCTCATTGACGGGCAGCCGAGGGTTCGGACCCAAATGGCCTCATGGAAAATGTCCTATCATACTACACAATAGGGAGAAGGCGAGGTAAATAAATAAGACGTACCTGGTTCTGAAGCGACGACTGTCCCAAGGCTCGGTCAGGCCGTAGGTGTGTAGGTGCATGTATAGTGGTGTTTAGTGGTGTGGATTATGGTTGACCTGGCTGGACCGTTGAAGTTGGCAGCAACCCTGACTCCGGCACAGCCCCAAGGTGTGGTATTCTCCAGCGGCGTCACTCACGGTCAACTTCTTTCTTCAAGTTACTATGTTAGTCTATCAACTCTATTGTACATTTAACTAACTTCAAAACGTATAACTTACCTCTAAGTGAACGGTTACGTGGATAGGATGTTAATTTTTTTTCTCATAGCTATTACAAAGAAAGTACCGATTTACCACGTATAACTTACCTCTAAGTGAACGGTTACGTGGATAGGATGTTAATTTTTTTTCTCATAGTTATTACAAAGAAAGTACCGATCTACAGTATTTACAGATTAATAATCTGAGAAGTAGGACCTATGAAATAGGTATAGAACAGCTAAAGCAATAATAAGATCATCATCGGTAATGTACGAATTTCGATCACGGCTGCAAGTCTCAACAGAGACTAGCCACCTGCGCACGACAGGATTGTATGCGCAAGCACAGGTGCACTCTCTATTCCCTCACTCTCATAGTGCGATGGAACGGCATTCCGACAATACCGGAGAGAGATTGCAGGATCAACGGCCTTACTTGCTTTTCGAGGCACAAGGGAGGAACACCGCCAACTTCATGACTCTTGGCTGCTACTATTGTAGTTTGATATTGCTTCCAAGAATTTTATAGTCAGTTATAAGAAAAACCCAATAACTGACTATGATGAATCCCGGATCGGACACCCGAGATTCGAACCCAAGAAGCTTAACAGTCGAGCTTACAACTGTTACACCAACGAGGCAGTCATCCTGACTAGCTGCCGTGACCGATATTAGGACTGAAGTACCTACATAGCTTAGGTTATTAACATGCATAGCTTAACCTGCTTGTCATCATAAAGTATTTAACTGTTTGTAATAAGAAAATAAATGTAACATTAACGGGCGAAACGTTTTCCTCCATGGTTAATAAACAGAAATAATTTATAAAACACAGTTGATCCACTGAGAGCTCCGTAGAACAGTGGCTTAGCGTTTGGTTTCGGCGCTACTTGATGTGGATTCGAATACTGCACCGAACAAGTGTTTCTTTTGCCTACAAATAATTGTTGTAGGTCTGGATATTTTATCCATATACAATTTTTATCCTGCCTCTTATCGCCTGGAGAGGCGATACAATAGGAAATCATGGTGTGGGGGTAAGAGCAGTGTCAGCAGCACAGTCCCACTGCTGGGCACAGGCCTCCCCTAATTTCTGAGGGGGTTTTAGGGCAAGGAAATGTCCGCCGCGCTGCCCCAATGCGTGTTGGCGAACTTCACATGTCTTCGAATATTTCTTTTATTTTTTAGACATGCAGGTTTTCTTTATGGTTTCCACCGGAAGGTACACCCCCACCAGCGGAAGTATATTGTCAATTTTCTACATACAAAGCTACAAGGCTACATATTATATCTGCGATTTGATACATAGTATGTTTGCTTTTCCATATATTTGTATGGTTTGTTATTAATTTATTACAATGTAGGTATATGGTTCGAAATTAATAAAATTATGGTTAATTTACAAAAATAACTTGTTTCAGTAGTCTCGCGCTTACAGCTTGACATAATCAAAGATTTTTTAAATAATTACAATATGAATTAAACATTAAAAACAAAAGAAAATTTAAATAGAACAAAACAATATGTTATCTTAATTCTAATTAAAGACATAATGGTAGAATAACTTTAAAACTTTAAGAAAATACAGACATGCAGGTTTCTTCACGATGTTTTCCTTCACGGCCAAGCACGTGGTAAATCAGCACTTAAAATTGCAATTAACAATTTCATTGGCGCTGGCGGGGATCGAACCCGGGTTGTTCTAACTATCTGAATTACCACGGCTCTGTGGGGGTAACGTTTTAAAGAAAATGCATTTTTTTTAAATATCTTTATTAAATTTACCAAAGTACCCTTAGGTAGGCCCTTTTTACTGGAAATGAGGCATTCCATCTTAGTCCTCACGGGTGACAACGCATCTACATTTTGATTTGTAATAGAGGATAGTTGTAGATGCCTATGGGCTGCAGTAACCACTTACCATCAGGTGGACTGTGTGCTCGTTTGTCACCCTTATCCTATAAAAAAAAGTAACTATCACTTGAATTAAAAATGCATGTAATACTCGTAATATAGGTACATCAGTTACGAGGGCGACACTGAAAGTTTTTAGAACTGGCCACTTGTAAACGATATAATAAAAAAATAAGTTGAAACTTTGAAAATGGAAGTCTTCGCTAATATGATTGTGTATGTATTTTATTATTTGTCATTTGTTTACGATTTGGCGGCAAATTGAAAATTGTCTCTGTCACGTCAGCATGAATTTAACGCGAGAAAATTTTCGTACAATGATTTTTTATGACTTTCGATGTAATTTAAATCAACAAGAAAGTTATGATAGACATCGATTGGCTTTTTACGATGAAGTCCCATCTCGTGCCACTGTTTACAACTGGTTTAATGAGTTTAAACGTGGTCGCACTAATCTCACCGATGATCAGCGTGAGGGACGGCCTTCTACGGCGACGACTGAAGATATCATCAGTGTTGTGCGGCGGATGATAGAGACTGACAAAAGAGATAATACTAAATATAATATATAATAATAATTATTCGTCAAACATAACGTCTTTTCACTTATTTCTTATAAAAAAAGTCTATATTTGCGAGCCTTAAAAATCACATGGCTGTATAGAACGTGCCTTTGCCTCGTTTCTTTTGTTCTCTCAGAAAAAATTTGTTATCACGAAATAATGTAAACAAAGATCAACTTTTAATTTTGGGTGAAGTGCTTTTTAAGTATGTGTGAATTACTAAAAGACCTTAGCTAAGCAGTTTGAAATAGTTTATTGCCGTAATAACACGGCTTGCCGTCCAACTTTCAAGCACAGTAAAGAATCTCATGAAACAGAGAAAATGGGCACCCATCTTTAACTCATTAGGAAGAACAAAATAAATAATAACGGTCAAGGCTGGACTAAAGTAAGTATAATAATGTTTTTAAAGAATAGTAGTAGTAGTAGTAGGTAATATGTTTTTTAAAATTGCGCGGAGAAAAAAACGTTCGTTAAATAAATTGTGGGTTCAGTATTGCAATTTACAGCAGTATACACCTGCTGAAAACCCACCCTTTTTGTCAACATTAGACAAGGGATTAATAGCAGTCATAGGAGTTCAAGTGCAGCTTTTGGAGATTCAACTTTCAATCGACCTTTCTCACCACTTAGTTGTTATAAATAACTATGTTATAATTCATTAATTTCTCAATATTTTTGTTTGACATATAATAAGAATAACTTTACTTTGGTGCGACTTTCCATTGACTCCCGTCGAGTTGGGGGTTGATACGTATTTTTACAGAAAAGTTACACTATTATAAGCACACACACAAAGTTACAAACATGCGGAAGCGCGTAATTTTTGAGAAAAAAGTTATTGAAAATCAATTATTCTTGCATTGTTTGTCTAATCCTACAATAAAACTGACGCCATTTTTTATTGTTATTGTCAGTAGGGATGTCAATTCTTTCCGAAAAAGATCGATTTTTTAAATAGATTCGAATTGTAAGCTGATGTATCGATTCCCAAAAAATCGATTTCTCAAATATCTATATTTTTTTTTCATGTTTGCATTTATAATGTGTAAATAAATCCATTTTATGATAACAAAATCCCCTTCATCATAAAATATAGGGGGACTGATTCAGAAGGATTTCTGTATCTATTTTGAGACTGCTACGTCTCCGGCGCTGCGGGAAGAGCAGCCTCTACGCCTTAGCGTAACAAATCGCAGGCATCCCTCCTCGCCTCCGCAGCTTCGGCTAGTTGGTCGCCTTCGGCGACTAGCCTCAGCCGCTCTGGCTCGTCCGATGGCGTCCGGAGGCTGCTCCCTCTACGCGCCTCCGGCTCTTTAAAACCACTCTAGGGGTAGGACAGACTCGTACCAGGTGGAGTCGGGGTCAATCATTTCGGTTCTTTGACATAAGTTGAACCTAACCTATTTTATTTGTTATCTGCCCTAAAAATTTGCCCTTGAAATTTTTTTTATTTTAACAGTACCAAACTGTTAAAATAAAAAAAAATCAATAAGAGATCATTTATTATGGTATCTTTCTTGTTTTTCATAAAATGGAATTATATTTACATTATAAATGCAAACATAAAAAAATATAGATATTTTAGAAATCGATTTTTTGTGAATCGCTATATCAGCTTACGATTAGAATCGATTTAAAAATTGACCTTTTTCGGAAAGAATCGACATCCCTACTGACGACAGTGACATTACAAAATGGCGTCAGTTTTATGGTAGGATCAGATATAAACAATGCAAGAATAATTGATTTTCAATAACTTTTTTCTCAAAAATTACGCGTTTCCGCATGTTGTAACTTTGGGTGTGTGCTTATAATAATGTAACTTTTCTGTAAAAATACGTATCAACCCCCAACTCAACGGGAGTCAATGGAAATCTAAGCCGAAATTCCTAAGGAACTTGCAATGTGTATGCCTTGCACACAAGTGGTACAAAAAGGTAACCTACCGTTTTTTAATAACAATAATTTACATAAGTTAATGTCATACATGTTATTTCTTAATGTGGAGTAATATGTTTCAATAAATCTTAAACATTCTTTTATATGGCTTGTGATGGTTTAAAACTTTCAAATCAAATATTCTATCTTAATTTTGTCATTAATTTATAATACATTACTTTACACTGATGGAATGCATTTAAATGTCTGAAGCCTCTGTTTTAAAATATTTGTTATTTTAATTTCAGAATCACAACTTAATTCCATATCACATTTCCCAAGCAACAACACTGTACCAACAAGAAATGATCAAGATATGGAACATTTGAAAACAAAGTAAGAAGCAAATGCAATGTACCAAATAGCCGGGACAATTGAGGGTTATCAGCAGTTATTAATATTGCCGTTCTAATTTTTCCAAACAATACAACAACATTACGCAATTAAAAAAAGCATTACTGTAATTTAAAATAAATAAAACTCATCAAATTTTATCAATGTTTCAATGTTATTTTAAATTAATTTGTTTTCTTTTAATTTCTGTTGTAAAATAAATTAATTTTTGGTTTAATTTAAATATAGTTTTCACTGTTATATAAAAATTTAATTTATTAATTTAAGAACAGATACATACCAGTACTAATATTTCTTTATTAAATAAATGGTTAAAATTTGTATCACAGTTTTATTAATAAATCCTTATTAAAATTACGTTACCTATATCAATTTATTTTTAATACTTATAGCATGATACATTTAATGTAACTTAATATTATATTCATATTTCCTACATGTGAAATCCGCCAATAAACCTCTCAGAAATGGGAATAGACCTCTGCCCAGCAGCGGGACATATAAAGGCTGTAAATTTTTTTTTTTAGGTTAACATGATTAACAGTACTTTTGTGAGAAGATTCTTCTCCTTGGAGGTTGCATAAAACTTGCTAGTTTGTTCAGTTTTTTATTTTCAGTGTCACCCTAGTACAGTTGCATTCTCCCAGATTTAGCGGCAATTCCTTCGCAAGGTTCGTGCCGTGAACACAATCAGGAACTGCGCACAAGTTGATTTATAGGTCTCTTTGCTAGAGTACAAAGATTGTCACTGTTTATTGTACACTCACATATTATTTGATTCTTGTAGTTTTCAAGTTTTCACCACTGTTGTTACGTTTACTGCTCAATCTTTTTTTCCCACTATCTTTATTTGGTAATGGACTCGTACTGTTGTACTTCTGCCAGTGTCAAGTTATAAGAAATTACCCTTTATAATAATTTGCTTTTAAAACATCTTTACAACATGTTGATGCGTCACATTGCGAAGTGTTTAGGCAATTTTGACAACAGCTCAAACCAGCAAACAGTCAATGATGATAGAATCTCAATGCGCTTAAGCAGACACGTTATATTGAGGTGCACATCAACACCGGAACACCTGTTTCATCGTTTCCACTAAGAGCTCACATGCACAGACATGTAATACAACCAATCGTACCACTTTTACGTATCAAATTTCACTTCAAACTATAACTTATATAATAAACAATATAGGTGCAAAAATTCGCCGACAGATAAGTTCCCGCCAAAACTCAAAACTATTTATTACACCACTCTCACACTTTATACGCTGGCCCTGTCATTAGTTTAAAAACTTTAGAACTAACAACTTTAGAGACTTTTTTTAGATTCGCTACCAGACCTATTTAAACCATAACTAATTTTTTTAAATTAAAAACTGAAATAAAGCTACGTAATATCCCATATCATCGTGTAATGGCGATGTAAAAATATCCACATATCATCCCGCGGGTGTCGTAAGAGGCGACAAAGGGAAAACTGAAACAACTCCTTCCGATAACAACTGAAAATAATAAAACTAAACAAAAGTTACCATTTCACCTGACAAGCAAGGCAACTATGGCAAAATCTCCCCTATGAGGCAATCTATGGGGGAGGCCTATGTTTAACCGGTGGAATTTTATAGGCTGTATGGATGGAAACATCTTTTAATAAAGCATTTATTTTATCATTTTAAAAATATATAATGACTTGCATTAAATAAAGCACATGTAGTGAAGAGCCTGAATCGAGATTTAAGTGTGTGGTTAAATAAAACACCGCGAGACTTGAGCCAAAAACCGCGATACATTTAATTAGTGGTGGGCACTTCACATTTTTATTGTCCGCAACAAGTGGGCCGATTCCACACGGGGCCATTTAATTTCGACCTCCGAGAATCAATGATTTACGATAACGACATTATAAGTGCTTCGGAAAAAGTCGTAAGTACAGTACAGAGCGTGCTATTGCCAAAAGAATCGGCAACGTATATTCGCACAGACAAGTGAATGAAAAATCAAATCATAATTTTATTTTGACACTGCAATCAATAAAAATGTCATAAATGAAGTTTGGCAACGTAATCCATCTCCCCGCTTCGTCCCAAGGATGTCTTAAAATGTCAGAGACCATAGCCTCCTCATAGACTAGATTTGTTTGGAATTTACCATAGTAAATATCAAAGAAATTTAGTCGAAGTAGTGACACGCCTGTAGTTGCCTTTTACGACACATATCAAACATAATGCTCCATTGGATTCTATTATGCCACTACTACACTGCATGTGTGTAGATTCATCATCATCATCATCATTACAGCCTTTCATAAGTCCACTGCTGAACATAGGCCTCTCTCAAGGAATGCCACAAAGTACGGTCCTGAGCCACCTGCATCCATCGACTTCCTGCATGTCTTACCAGGTCGTCACTCCATCTCGTTGTGGGTCGCCCTACACTTCGCCTACCAGTACGAGGCTGCTACTCAAGAACCTTTCTTCCCCATCGGTTGTCGGTTCTTCGAGCTATATGGCCGGCCCACTGCCACTTCATCTTACTAATCCGTTGGGCTGTGTTGGTTACTCTGGTTCTACTGCGGATATCCTCATTCCTAAGTGTATCACGCGAGAAACTTAGCGAGCATAGCCCTCCCCATAGCTCGCTGAGCGATCTTGAGCTTCCTCATACGGCCAGCAGTGAAGGACCACGTCTCAGATCGGTAAGTCATCACTGGCAACACGCACTGGTTGTACAATTTCGTTTTAAGGTTTTGAAGTATGTCTGACGAGAAGATGTGTCGTAGCTTCCCGAACGCTGCCCAACCGAGTTGTATCCACCGATTGACCTCTCGGTCGAAGTTGGACTTACCTAGTCGGACTATTTGTCCCAGCTAAACATACTCGTCAACAACTTCGAGCTTAGTTCTCCCAACAACTACCGGCATAGATGTGACATGGACATTAAACATAATCTTTGTTTTGTCTATGTTTATCTTAAGACCTACCCGTTGGGAGACACTATTGAAGTCATTGAGCATAGTGCTTAAGTCCTCCAGCGATTCTGCCATAAGGGCTATATCGTCAGCAAATCGAAGGTGAGTGATGTACTTGCCATTGATGTTAATACCGTATCCTTTCCAGTCCAGAAGCTTGAAAACGTTTTCCAATGCAGCGGTGAAGAGTTTCGGGGATATAACATCACCCTGTCTTACACCTCTCTGCAATTGGATAGGTTTCGTACTCTGGTTCTGTACTCGGATAGCCACATCGTAGATCTACTGTACAAGCACTTCAACACTTCGATATACCGACAGTCAACTTGGCACCGCTGAAGGGATTGCAGCACCGCCCAAATTTCGACGGAATCAAAGGCTTTCTCATAGTCCACATACGCCAGACATAGTGGCAAACTCGCTCCTTGGACTTCTGTACAACTTGCCGAAGGGTATGTATGTGTTCTATGGTGCTAAAGCCCTTTCGGAAACCGGCTTGTTCGGGAGGCTGGAAGTCGTCAAGTCTGCTTGCGAGACGATTCGTAATGACTCTCGAAAACAGCACGTAGACGCGGTTCAGAAGGGAAATCGGTCTGTAGTTCTTCAAGAGAGCATTGTCACCTTTCTTGAAGAACAAGACCACAGCACTTCTGCTCCACGCCTCCGGTGTAATGCCACCATGGAAGACGGAATTAAAGAGCTTCTGAAGGACTTCCAGTACCGATTTTCCACCCACTTTCAGAAGCTCCGCTGTAATTCCATCCTCGCCTGGGGCCTTGCCGTTTTTAAGATGCTGGAGAGCCATTCTAATCTCGCTCAGACTGACGTCCGGGATAACTTCGGAATAGTGTCGGATAAGACTCGCTCTTGGATCGTTACTCACACTTGCGTGTAGCTCCAACTATGACGTGTACAGCTGTCCATAGAACCTCTCAATCTCACTCAAAATCTCAAGTGCCCTGGAAACGATGCTGCCACAGTCGGTCTTCAGCTTTGACAGTTAGCTCTTACTGGCAGACAGATCTCTGGCAAAGACTTGGCGGGATTTACGCAACTTCAATACAAGCTGTATTGAAGTTGCGTAAATCCCGCCGCATGCATTTGGAGATCTGTCTGTTCAGTTGCCTGCATGCTGTCAAATCTGTTGAAGAATGTAGCTTCATCTCACGTCTAACCGCCATGAGATTAAGAGTGTGATCGGAGAGTTTTTGTGTTCTCCTGCGGCGGGTCTTGCAGAACTTAGCTCCGACCGCATGGACAGTTTCAACAAGCTTGTCATTCATATTGTCCACTTCATTGCAGTCTTCTAGGCACTGAAAACGGTTTTGTAACTCGAGCTGAAAGGTTTCACGACTTTGGAACAGAGCACGAGGGGGACGGAGCGTTGACTTCATTAGACGAGACCTCTCCAATTTAACGTTTAGGTTCAGTGTGCCTCTAACCATTCGGTGATCGCTACCAGTTTTCACCCTCGCGATCACGGAGACATCCCGGAACAGTTGTCGTCTGGTCGTCATAATGAAGTCAATCTCATTTTTTGTCGAACCGTCGGGGCTCAAACAGGTCCACTTCCTGTGGGGCCGCTTCTGGAAGAAAAAGTTCATCATATAGAGTCCCTCTTTCTCCATGAAGTCGGCCAGCTGCTGGCCCCTTGAGTTCCGTTACCCTATTCCAAATTTCCCTACTTTCAGCTCACCGTTCTCTCTTGTGCCTAGTTTTGCATTGAAGTCTCCCATTAACACCGTATATTGGGTTTTGGAGGAATGCATGGCTCTAGAGATATCCTCATACATTTCCTCCCTCTCCTCATCGGGGTGTGCCGAGATTGGTGCGTAAACCTGTATGACCTTCAGCGAATACCGTTTGGTGATTCTGAGTATAAGGTACGCAACCCTCGTCGACACACTTCCGATCTTTACAACGTTGTTAACGAGAGACTTGTGGACGATAAATCCGACAATCCGACGACATCCGACTCCTTGGGACAGATGGTCGCCCTCCCGGTGATAGAGCAATTTGCCGGATTCGAGGATTACCGTGTCCTCCCCCTCTCTTCGGACTTCGGATAGTCCTATAATATGCCTTGTCGCCTTTTACGACACCCACGGGAAGATATGGGGTAGTGAGTATACTTGACCGTCACTACACGGCACATTAGTAGGTGTAGATTAATATTCTATAATTCCTCCCGAATAGAAAATAGACTAACAAATATCTATAGAAAAATCGATATATATATAAGAAATCTATATCACAACATTCTATTTACAATGCAGTTATTAAACAAAACTCCGATAAAATATTTGCAAAACATAATATATATACTTGGTGATTGTTTATCAAAATTCGGCGGCAAATTGAACATGATGTATTATCGTGCAAACATTTCTTCCGATTATTTTGTTCCCTGTATAGTTCGCGAGGAGAATCGGGCTTACATTGGTTGCAATATCTTATTAGCGTTGTAAAATAAGCAGTAGTTAGTGTTGGGGAGCAACCATAATAAATGCAGCATGGCTCTACCACGTAAACCGTTATTAAATGATGTGTGATTTGAGACGAGGGACCTTAAGAACAGGTGTTGTAAACTAATAAATTGTCCTCCAAACCGAATTTTTGTTTGGAAACCTTATTATGCGTTTCGAACCCACGACCACATAATTCAATTTCTAATTCAAAGCAGTCGCGTTTAACATCAGTAGACCAACGAAGCAGTCCTTATAAACAGTAAATATAGGGAAACTAAAAGAAATCAGATGTAAAAAAAACACTGTCACAGAAACATTTAAGTAGACGACAGTAGCTGAAAGAAGTGCTGTTGAATTAGGCAAGCGAAACTCAAGTGTTGTATTAGGGCCACATTTAAACCACATTGAGCGTTTGGGGTTAATGGCAAAGTGCCTCTAGATAGGTGCTTCAACGTAAGATGTTCTAAATGTAAAGAATTAACGATTTTTAATTGAGGTACACTTTTATTCTTTTTCCATTTTAAGGTTGTGTTATGAAATGTTTACTTTATACCTTTTCGTTAATGTAACAATGCATTGATATGTCAATGTTTATGATTTCTTATATTTACGCGAACACTACACATTGAATTTTACGGATTTTTCTATTTTTACGGATTTTATCGCGTTTAATTTACTATTTTAATTTCCGATATTTCGAGTGCTTTACAGCAACCCATGATCATGGTCAGTCCCCCTCGTGAACATGGGTTGCTGTAAAGCACCCGAAACGTAAGGAATTAAAATAGTAAATTAAACGCGATAAAATAAAAATAAAATAGTTTTATTCAATATCAATGTTTACTTCAGTAATAAAACAATTTTGCATTATTTGGTAAAACGATAAATACGCTCCCATTTTTCCCGCATCTAGGTATGTCATTATGTCATTAGCAGGGCTTGATTGCTGTTTAGGTATGAGGTTACGCTACCGGTATAAAATATTGACATCGCTATTTTTTAAAGGTAGACCGAAAGCAGTTAAAATTTACCGATGCGCCACCGGTATAAAATAACGGTTACGCTATTTTTAGGGGTATCGTTATATCTTTATATAACCTTTACATAACCGAAATAACCGAAAAATCTATTTGCTGAACCACAAGTATATGTTGTTTTGACATTGATAATTAAGAAACTAATTGAAGACAGGTAATTTTGAACCACATGAAGAAGAAAACCTACAAGTAATTAATTAGCGTAGTAATTAGGTAGAGAAAAAGATAACGCTACCGTTATTTTAGTAACCGAAAATTTATTTATCGTTATTTTAAGATATTGCAATAAAAATTACCCATAACTTTTCGGTCATGCAAGCCCTGGTTATTAGTAATCGATGTGAGGCAAAGGGTGGATCAATTATGTTTAAATACAGTAAAAGATTTTTTTCTATGTTTATATTCTTACGTCTGTCTTCTAATTATAATATTATACAAATTAAATGAAAAATGTAATTTTGTATATAAAATGCCCGAGAATTAATACTTATTGAAATAGTATTTGCTCGGATAAAAATATGCGCATACATGAAATACTCCAGAGTATTGCAATGAAGACATAGTTACAATTTAGTTATAATAAAAAAATTAGGCTAACTACTAAAATAATTTAGTACATAGTTTTGTACAGGGGCCAGAGTAACCACTTGCTCAGTCTATTTTCCTTGAGAGAACCCAGATCCTGCCATCGAGTTAGAGCGAGTGGAGTTCGCCCGTAAGCACAACGCCGAACTTATGGTAGGATGTGATGCTAATGCTCACCACACAGCATGGGGAAGTACTAACATCAACGAAAGAGGTGAATTACTTTTTGACTTTCTCATATCCAATCGTCTGGTAAGCCTAAACTTAGGGTGTACACCAACCTTTGTAACGTGTGTTAGGCAGGAGGTTTTAGATATAACCTTTGTTATCAATAACATATCCAGCGGATTACTGACTGGCATCATCGACGTTTGATAGACACATTAAGTTTGTGATTAGAGCATCACCAACTTAAGAAGAACTATTTTAGGGACCCAAAAGCAACCTCCTGGGATGTCTACAGAGATAGCCTAAGGAGGAATTTGGAAACGATTCCTAAAAGCATAAAAACGATTGAAGGTCTGGAGTTAGCGCCTTAGGTATCCGTGAAGCCTTCGAGGACAGTTGTCCCGTCAAAACCCAGACCTCAACACGAGAAGTTCCTTGGTGGAACACTAAGCTAAAGAAGCTTAGGGAAAAGAACAAGATACTATTCAATAGAGGTAAAGAAAACCAAAGAATGGGATATTTATAGTTTATAGTGCAGCACTAGCCTTGGGAAAGCTAAGAGCATCGTGGTGGACGCGAGGAAGTTGAGTTTTTGTCTCGCAACGCAATACTAAACTAAATGCTAACGAAAGCTAAACCTAATCAGATCAGGCTTCTTAAAAAGCCTGATGGTAACTTCACTAATAGTGAAACGGAAACACTGGAGCTCCTAGCGTCAACCCATTTCCCAGGGTTACATAAGACTCTAAGAACTCTTTCAGAGCCCTACGAAGGTCTTGTTATGAGGACTGGTATAGGGCTGCAAAGATAATAAGGTCAAACCTGGTGCAGTGGGCTGTTGACTCCTTTAGACCTTATAAGACAAGTGGGAAGGATGGAATAATGCCCATCCATCTACAGAGGGGTTTCGATATCCTTCTTCCTTATCTGGTGAAAATCTTCAAAGAAAGCTTTACATGGGGATATATTCCAGAACAATGGACAATTGTCAAAGTTATATTTATACCTAAGGCTGGTAGAAAGGACTACGCTTTACCAAAGTCCTTTAGGCCTATAAGCCTTTCTTCCTTTCTTCTTAAGATATTGGAATAGGTTATAGATAGATATATTAGAGATGTAGCTCTAGCTACGAGACCTATACACTACAACCAGCATGCTTACCGCAGAGGCAAATCTACGGAAACAGCCCTGATCAGTGTTATTGACAGGGTCGAAAAAGCTCTGGAGGATAAAGAAATAGCTCTTTGTGCCTTTCTAGACGTTGAGAGCACCTTCAACAGTAGGCCTACATCACTGCTGGTTGGGGGCCTGACATCTAAAAAATTTGACCCCACAACCATCAGGTGGGTGAAGTCGAAGCTCTCAAACAGAAAGGCAAAAATAGAGCTGATTCGAACTTCGATTGAGGTTGCACCTACAAGAGGCGGTCCACAAGGAGGTGTTTTGTCACCCCTCCTTTGGGCACTTCCTGTTGACCAATTATTGTATAATATGGTAGACATTGACATACTGGGTTATACTGAGGACCTTGTGATCATTACAAGGGGCTTTTGCTAAAGTACTTTATCATTAATCATACAAAGAGCTCTATACACCATAAACAACTGGTGCAGGGATAACAGTTTATCAGTTAATGCTGAGAAAACTGTTATATGATAAAACGATTGGACAAATTAGTCAAATCAAAACTTAGTGGTAAAGAAGTACCATTGTTCACTGAAGTTAAGTACTTGGGCGTAACAATCAACCAAAAACTAACGTGGAACTCTCACCTTAGCAATGTATGTCATAAGGCAAAAATTGCCTTAGGTACGTGCAGTCGCATGGTTGGGAACAGCTGGGGCTTGCATCCCAGTATGATTCTATGGCTGTACAGCAGTATAGTGAGGTCGATTATTACCTACAGCTCCACGGTCTGGTGTTATAAGGCCAACCGAAAGACGACTGCGGACATACTAAACAGTCTACAAAGAGCTGCCTGCTTAATGGCAATTAGTACGATGTGATCATTGTCTGGAGCGGCTTTTAATGCACTTCTAGGCCTAACGACCCTTGATCTTTACTTACATTAGGGCTAGTTTATATAGTATTAACGCTCAGGGCAGTTTGAATTTGCTTTCCTATAGATTGAGATCCATGCTCGACTCAATTAAGGAAACACCGGTCTTATGCATGAACTCAGATATCATGCGTCCACTATATACTTTCAAAAAAGTATACAGTAGAACTACTCTCCAAAAAATACTAGCTGAATAGACTGGTCATCTGTAGGGTCGGTAGCCTTATATGGTACATCGATGGGTCAAAAATGGGCCTCAACGTGGGCTTTGAAATTTATGGGGACGACCCAAATTCAAAGTTAGTATGAATTTGGGTAGATTCCAGGCAGAAATTTTCGCCATACATCAGTGTGCGGAAATCAATCTGCAAAACCATTACGTTAACCATATATTAACTCTGATAGTCAAGCATCACTGCTAAAGCTGAGATCAAAATTGGTGAACTCAAAGCTAGTTGGAGACTGCATGAACCGTCTAAACACCCTGGACGGTAACAACAGGGTAGTTTTAAGATGGGTTCCGGCTTACTTGGGCAATGAAACTGCCGACAAGCTCACACGGAAGGGCTCAAAGAGTACACAATTTGGACCCGAGACATTTTGTGGAGTCTCAAAAAGCCTCGCCCGATTGACCCTGAAAACTCTTTATCACAATAAATCACTTAAGATCTGGTCTGATACAGCAGGCTTACAACATTCTAAAACCTTAATCCGGGTTTTCGATCGTAAATTTGCTTCGGAAGCCCTGAGATTAGGTAAAAATAAATTGCGCATTCTGGTAAGAGCCCTAACTGGATACTATTGTCTCAAAAAGCACATGACCATCCTAGGACTAAGTAACTCAAGTATGCGCCGGTTTTGCTCCCTAGAGAAGGAAACGGCTTTGCACATCCTGACGAATTGCGGACCCTTAATGCGTAAAAGTAGCACGCATCTGGGAAACTATGTACTTCGCTCAGAAGAAGTGAAATTACTCACAGCTAAGCAACTCCTTCTATTCATTGAGGACGTAGGGCTTAGCAGTGAACTGTAGACATAGCAGTGATCACAATCTATCTTTTAGATCGCAGTGATACCGGTCTGTCTAGACTTGCATAGTACTCGTACTTTGGGTATGTATGCAATAATTAAAGAAATAAAAAGAAAAGCAAGTTTTAAAAGGTAATATTTATGATTTTTCTCAATACAACTCTATACAAACCTTACAAAGCAAAGGCAATCAACATAAAAGCGACGACACTTTTTAAAAGAAGAGTTGCTCAATAAATTCACGATTACCCTCAGAACGTGACGGAGCGAAATCAATTTTGTCTCAAACGGGAAAGAAGGCTAATCAAAAGAACGGATTCAATAGGCGGAAACCGCCTCAAGGAATTACGTAGGAGTGAAAAGGGGCGAAGCGGGGGTGGGGAGAAAAGGGGTTGGGTCGCTAAGGGAAAAAAGTGGAAATAATTCGTTAATCCCGTAATTGGAACCCGCTACCGAACCGGAAAACAAATTTCCTATTATTGCGGGGTAGGGCTGTGCATCAATATTAAATTAAATAAATTATTGAATATTTACACAAAGACCGTGTCAGCTCAGGGGTTAAGCGCTCGCTGTAAATAGACAGTACGCGAACAACCCGGGTTCGAACCCCGCCGGCAGGCTTTTGCTCTGAAATTAAATTGTTAATTGCAAGTTTAAGCGCTTATTTACCAGGTGCTCGGCCGTGAAGGAAAAATCTTGAGAAAACCTGCATGTCTTAGAAATAAGAACAAAAAAATATTTCGAAGACATTCGGAGTTCGCGACCACGCATTGGGGCAGCGCAGCGGACCTGTCCTTAAAATTTCATTCATTCCCTAAAATCCTCTCAGAAATGAGAGGAGGCATGTGTCTAGCAGTGTGACGTATACGAGCTATAACTTTAACTTTTAATTTTACAAAAAGAATTAAAAAACGGTTACAAGCAAACTGAAAAATTTTAAAAGAGAATTTTATTAAAACAAGAAAAAATTATTAGTTAATTCATGAGGTAATTTAAAATGTAGTGTAGATCATTTGTCATATAATATACGTTTCTTAAAATAGAGCCATTTAGCAGTAGAATTGTGATGATGATGATGATGATGAATGTATAAGAGGTGATGCCGAAAAAATCAAGTAGGTAGATATAATAAATATAACAACATGCAAAAAATATTTTTTTATAAAAAATAAATTATGTTTATTTAAAAAAAATCCATATAAGACATATATAAAAAAAAAATTGTAGGCAAATTCTACCAGGCAGATGAAGTATTATGCCCAATAGTGAATTTTTATGACTTGATAAAAAGAAAAAGAATATATGTATTACTAAACGAGCAAGGAATATATACATATGTGTGGGAAAAACTAAAAGTTTCTGAGGATTTTTTCCAATTTTCGACAACAGAACAGAAACAGAAACAGAAACTTTTTTATTCAATATAGATTATAAATAATACTTATTGAAAGTCACTCTTTTGTATAATTACCACTGGTTCGAAAAAAACCTCTGTCCTGGGAAGAACCAGCAAGAAACCCAGCGGGACTTGTTTTTTTAAATAACAGCTTACAATCATGTATGTTACACAAATTAACAACACAACAAATTAGAAATAGCTTGGGAGCGATCACCTCACTTCCAGGGGTTATTATCATCTATAAATTCTTTAATATTATAATAACCCTTTTTATACAAACTTAGTTTAATAAAGTTTTTGAACTTTGAGCAGGTCAAATTTTGTATATTTTCTGGAATTTTGTTGTAAAAGCGTATACATCGCCCCAAGAATGAATTACTGACTCGATGGAGTCGGGTAACTGGTACTACTAGCTTGTATCTGTTCCTAGTATTTACAGAATGAATATCACTTATTTTTGTAAAACTTCTTTTATTTTTGTGTACGTACATTACATTTTCATAAATGTATTGAGAGGCCAAAGTTAATATATTAATTTCCTTAAATTTTTGTCGCAGCGACTCTTTAGGCTTTAAATCATAAATTGCTCTTATGGCCCTCTTCTGCAAAACAAATATAATTTCAGTGTCAGCTGCGTGTCCCCATAGCAAAATACCATACGACATTATGCTGTGGAAATAGCTAAAGTAAACTAGTCTAGCTGTTTCAACACTAGTTAGACTTCTAATCTTTTTTACAGCATATGCTGCAGAACTAAGTCTGCTTGCTAGCTTTGATATATGGGGGCTCCATTGAAGCTTACAACCCTAAGTAAAGAACAGTTGCAAAGTCGTAACAGAAAGTGTAGGTAGATAATTATTATTAGAGCAGGACTCATTAGGAGGCGATTGTCGTCCCCACCCCAGTCGGTTGTCACCCTATTCCTCCCCCTCGCTAGTCCAACGGTCACCGTCACACCTGAACGGACGATTTGTAAGCCATTGGCGAGGCACTTTTCGAATACAGGTTGATCGTTTTTACTTTTTTATTTAAAAAAAAATTACGCCATCAATCCGGGTTCGATCCCCGCCGGCATCAATGCAATTGTAAAGTAACGTCAGGCGGAAAATTATTTTTATTCTTTATTCTTTTTATTCCCACACTATTTTTTTATCATGTACGAGCAGCTATGCAAGTCTAGAGAGACCTGTATCACTGATACCTAAAATATCGGCTTCTAACTAAAAGCCCTACGTCCTCAATGAATAGAGGGAGTTGCTTAGCTATGAGTAATTTCACTTCTTCTGGGCGAAGTATATAGTTTCCCAGATGAGTGCTGCGTTTGCGCCTTATAGGTCTGCAATTTGTCAGGATGTGTAAAGGCGTTTCCTCCTCTAGGGAGCAAACCGGCACATACTTGCGTTGATTAATCCCAGGATGGACATGTGCTTTTTAAAACAACAGTTTCCAGTCATGGCTCTTACCAGAATGCGCAATTTATTTTTACCTAATCCCAGGGCTTACGAAACAAATTTACAATCGAAAGCCCGGATTAATGTTTTAGAATGTATTAAGCCTGGTGTATCAAACGAAATCTTAAGCGATTTATTGTGGTAAAGATTTTCCAAGGTCAATCGGGGGAGGCTTTTTGAGATTCCACAAAATGGCTCGGGTTCAAATTGTGTACTCTTTGAGCCGTCCCGTGCGAGCTTGTCGACAGTTTCATTGCCTACAATACCCGGGTGACCCGAAACCCATCTTAAAACGGCCTTGTTATTACCTCCCAGGGTGTTTAGACGGTTCGCGCAGTCTCCAACTAGCTTCGAGTTCACCAAATTTTATCTCAGCGCCAGTAGTGCTCCTTAACTATCAAAGTTAATTTAGATTAATAGATATATCTGCAAAATCACTATGTTAACCATATGATTAACGTAATAATAAATAAATGTTTTTGCAGATTGATTTTCGCACAATGGTATCGTATGGTACGTATGGCGAAGATTTCTGACTTGAAGATTACCCAAATTCATATTAAGTTTGAATTTCGGGCATTCCCCATAAATTCAAAAACTTACGTTGAGGCCCATTTTTCACCCATCGGTATACCATATTAGGCTACCGACCTCACAGATGACCTGTCCATTCAACCAGTCTTCTCTGGAGGGTAGTTATATATCCACTATATACTTTTTGTTAAAAGTTTATAGTGCACGCATGATATCTGAGATCATGCATAAGACCGGTGTTTCCTTGATTGAGTCGAACATGGATCTCAATCTATAAGAAAGCAAGCTTAAACCACCCTGAGCGTTAATCCTATACAAACTAGCTTTCGCCTCCTTGTCTAAGTAAAGATCAAGGGGCGTTAGGCCTAGAAGTGCATTAAGAGCCGCTCCAGGCGATGATTTGTAGACTATTTAGTCTATCCAGTCGTCTTTTGGTTTGGCTTATTACACAAGACAGTAGAGGCGTAGGTAAGAATCAGCTTCACTATACTGCTGTACAGCCATAGGATCATACTGAGACGCAAGCCCCAATTGTTTCCAACCATGCGACTGCACGTACCTAAAGCAATTTTAATCTTATGACATACGTTGCTAAAGTGATAGTGCCACGTTAGTTTTTGGTCGATTGTTACGCCCAAGTACTTAACTTCAGTGGAGAATGGTACTTCTTTATAACTGAGTTTTGGTGTGACTAATTTGTCCAACCGTCTCGTTTTAGTAAAGGGTATTATAACAGTTTTATCAGCATTAACTGATAAACTGTGATCCCTGCATCAGTTGTTAATGGTGTTTAGGACTCTTTGTGTGATTAATGATAAGGTACTTTGGCAGAAGCTCCTCAGAAGGTCATCAACATAACCCACTGTGTCAATGCGAAGGCCTGCCATCTTGTACAATAATTGTTCAACCACAAGAGTCCAAAGGAGGGGTGACAAAACACCACCTTGTGGACAGCCTCTTGTAGTTGCAATCAGCACACTAGTTATTTCTCCTATATCGTCAAGGCAGTTCACATGATATATATATATATATATATATATATATATATATATATATATATATATATATATTAGTGATGGGACAACTCGAGTTCTAACGAAATAAAATAACATATGGGAAACAGTAAAGATAAGAAAAACATGACTTTGGTATCTTACCATCAGTTTCATCACGTAGCATTGATATATAAATAATTATTAGATTGTATTTTTACGTGGTAGAGCCATGCTGCAGCTATATTAATAGTATAGTTGTAGCACGAATGGGTCGGCTCGATCGGGGTAGGACCACGCTCTCGCGGAATACCAGCGTAAAATACCAGCTTAGTGCTGCTGTGTTTCGTATGGTGAGTTTAGAGAACCGAAGATCCTTTTTACTGGAAAAGAGGCATTCTATCTTAGTCCTCACGGCTGACAACGCATCTGCATTTTGATTCTTAATTGATTATAAATGTCTATGGGCCACAGCATCCACTTACCATCAGGCGGATTGTGTGCACGTTCGTCGCCAATATTCTATAAAAAAAATTATACAATATAGTAAAAAAATAAGCAAAAAATTAAACTAAGAAAGCAAGAGACCAAGAATGAACATGCTATATTTACAATTGAGTGCTGAGACGCTATTGGACGCCACTGGCTCAGCTTTTTATTTGTCGGTGCTCCAGTGACGAGCACTCGACCGACGTGACCGCAAAACTAAATGGAAAGCCACACACAAGCTCAACCGACTATAAGTTTCAATTCGTAAGTTAATGTGCAGTATTCTTTCTCTTAATGAGTTTGAATGTAGTGAAAATGTAATTTTTTTAATTAATCTCTCTCACCTTCTTAATCTTGATCCGGAAGTGTCGTAAGAGAGAAGAAAATCTCTTGGCTTTCGCTAATAGTATAACCACATTGTAAATGACAGACAAATATAAAATTCCCGGCTATGGGAAGAAAAATACTAGACGTTTTGTTATCAAAAACTTACAGTTTATATACTCGTACGTCCCACTGCAGGGCACTGGCCTTCTCTCACTTCTGAGAGGGTTTTAGGGCAAGGAAGTGTTCACCGCGCTGCCCAAATGCGTGTCGCCGGACTTCTTTTTTTTTATAGGATAAGGGTGACAAACGAGCACACAGTCCACCTGATGGTAAGTGGTTGCTGCGGCCCATAGACATCTACATCTATCCTCGATTACAATTCAAAATGTAGATGCGTTGTCACCCGTGAGGACTAAGATGGAATGCCTCATTTCCAGTAGAAAGGGCCTCCGGCCACCTGCACTCACCAAGCGAAACGCAGAGGTGAACCTCTACTTCACGCTGGTATAAAAACTTCACATGTCTTTTGCAATATGTTTTTTTTTTATATCTCAGATATGCAGGTTTCCTCACCACTTAAAATTCCAATTAACAATTTATTGGTGCCGGCCGGGATTGAACCCGGCTTGCTCGCGTACTGTGAAATTTACAGCGAACACTAAGCCCCTGAGATACCACGGCTTTCTTAATTTTTACTATGGTTGCTACCAAACATGGTGATAAATACTTATTTCTAATAGAGACCCATGTCCAGTGGACTCAGAGTTTACGAGCTGACGTAAACGCAAAACGCCAAACAGACTTTTTAAATAGAAGTAACTAAAAATACTTTGTTGTAGTTGGATATTGATTCGAAATTTGATAACAATTCATCAATGGACCAAAATGATTATTTTTAAAAACACATAGTTTAGATTTCAGTCTGGACGTCAAGATAGTGATGTGGTTACGCTCGTGTTGGTCAAAATATTTGTTTATTTTCCGTGTGAAGGGATCATCCCGCATAAGCCATTTATACTTGTTTGTTTTAATGATAACGTGACTGATCGCTGGCTCGTTTCGTAATAGCTATTAAGGATTCGAATGTGAGAGGAAAATGGCGCATTTTCGAGATCATAATAAATTTGATCATAATAAATTTAATTTCTCGTCTAGTGGCGGGTAAGAATACCCACTACCCCATATCTTCCCGCGGGTGTCGTAAAAGACGACAGATGGGCAGCAGCATCTTTCTGATAACAGCAAAAACAATAAAAAACTGATGTTGCCAACCTGCTGGCCAAACGGGACAACTATGGCAAATATAATGAGCAATGACAATAATAAACGGCCCCCAGTCCCCAGCAGACCCGCAATTCCTGGCTACGGTGACGACCATGGTAACGGCGGAGCAGGGGGTGCTAAGAATCTCCGGTGGAGGTTCGGTTGCAACCTACGACGACTCGACCTGGCAACTTACAACGCACGCAACTTGAGGACTGACGAAAAGATCCTGGAGCTGGAAGAAGAGATAGACAAGTTGCGCTGGAATATTATAGGATTATCCGAAGTGCGAAGAGAGGGGAGGACACGGTAATCCTTGAATACGGCAACTTGTTCTATCTGCGAGAGGGCAACCATCTGTCCCAAGGAGGTGTCGGATTTATCGTCCACAAGTCTCTCGTTAACAACGTTGTGAAGATTGGGAGTGTGTCAACGAGGGTTGCGTACCTTATACTCAGAATCACCAAACAGTATTCGCTGTAGGTCATACAGGTTTACGCACCAACCTCAGCACATCCCGATGAGGAGGTGGAGGAAATGTATGAGGATATTTCTAGAGCCATGCATTCCTCCAAAACTCACTATACGGTGTTAATGGGAGATTTTAACGCAAAACTAGGCACAAGAGAGAACGGTCAGCTGAAAGTAGGGAAATTTGGATTAGGGCTATGGAACCCAAGGGGCCAGCAGCTGGCTGACTTCATGGAGAAAGAGGGACTCTTTATTATGAACCCTTTCTTCCAGAAGCGGCCTCACAGGAAGTGGACCTGGTTGAGCCCCGACGGTTCGACAAAAAATGAGATTTACTTCATTATGACGACCAGACGACAACTGTTCAGTGATATCTCAATGATCGCGAGGGTGAAAACTGGTAGCGATCACCGAATGGTTAGAGGCACACTAAACCTAAACAATAAGTTGGAGAGGTGTCGTCGAATGAAGTCAACGCTCCGTCCCCCTCGTCCTCTAATCCAGACTCCCGAAACTTTTCAGCTCGAGTTATAAAATCGTTTTCAGTGCCTAGAAGATTGCAATGCAGTGGACGAGATAAATGACAAGCTCATAGAAACTGTCCATGCGGTAGGAGCTAAGTTTTGCAAGACCCGCCGCAGAAGAACACAAAAACTCTCCGATCACACTCTTAATCTCATGGCTGTTAGACGAGAAATGAAGCTGCAGTCTTCAGTAGATTTGATGCTATGAAATCTACTAAGGCTGAAGATACAGACAGATCACCAAATGCATGCGGCGGAACTTACGCAACTTTAAAATTGCTCATCTTAAGAAGCGATCGATCGAAACCAGGACTCCAAAGTCTTTGCCAGAGATCTGTCTGCCAGAAAGTGCCAACTGTCGAAGCTGAAGACCGAATGCGACAGCATCGTTTCCGAGACACCTGAAATTTTGAGTGAGATTGAGAGGTTCTATGGGCAGCTGTACACGTCATCGTTGGAGCCACACGCAAGTGTGAGTAACGATCCAAGAGCAAGTCTTATCCCACACTATTCCAATGATTATTCCGGACGTGAGTCTAAGCGAGATTAAAATGGCTCTCCAACACCTTTAAAATGGCAAGTCACTGGGCGTGGTTGGAATTACAGCAGAGCTTCTGATAGCGGGTGGAAAACCGGTACTCAAAGTCCTTCAGAAGCTCTTTAATTCCGTCCTTAATGGAGGCACTACTCCGGAGGCGTGGAGCAGAAGTGCGGTGGTATTGTTCCTTAAGAAAGGCAACAACGCCCTCTTGAAGAACTACAGGCCGATTTCTCTTCTGAGCCGCGTCTACGTGCAGTTTTCGAGAGTCATTACGAATCGCCTCGCATGCAGACTCTACGACTTCCAGCCTCCCGAACAAGCTGGTTTCCAAAAAGGCTTTAGCACCATAGACCACATACATACCCTTTGGCAAATTGTACAGAATACCGAAGAGTACAAACTGCCACAGATAAGAAAGCCTTTGATTCCGTCGAAATTTGGGCGGTGCTGCAGTCCCTCCAGCGGTGCCAAGTGGTCTGTCGATATATCAAAGTGCTGAAGTGTTTGTACAGTAGGGCTACGATGGCTATCCGAGTACAGAATCAGAGCACGAAACCAATCCAACTACAGGGAGGTGTAAGACATGGTGACGTAATACCCCCGAAACTCTTCACCGCTGTATTGGAAGACGTTTTCAAGCTACTGGACTTGAAAGAGTACGGTATTAACGTCAATGGCGAGTACATCACTCACCTTCGATTTTCCGATGATATAGTCCTTATGGCTGAATCGCTGGAGGACCTAAGCACTATGCTCAATGACCTCAATGGTGTCTTCCAACGGCCTATCCCTTGGAAGACACCATTGAGGTCATTGAGCAGGATAGGTCTTAAGATGAACATTGACAAAACAAAAATTATGTTTTACGTCCATGTCACACCTATGCCGGTAGTTGTTGGGAGTACTAAGCTCGAAGTTGTTGACGAATATGTTAACCTGGGAGAAATAGTCCGACTAGGTTTGTCCAACTTCGGCCGCGATGTCAATCGACGGTTTCAACTCGGCTGGGCAGCATTCAGGAGATTACGACACATCTTTTCATAAGATATACCTCAAAACCTCAAAACTAGATTGTTCAACCAATGCGTGTGGAACTGAGACATGGTCCTTCACTGCTGACCGTAGGAGGAAGCTCAAAGTCGCTCAGCGAACTATAGAGAGGGCTATGCTCGGCGTTTCTCTACGTGATAGACTTAAAAACGAGGATATCCGCAGTAGAACCAAAGTAACCGACATAGCCCAAAGAATTAGTATGCTGAAGTGGCAATAGGCCGTCTATATAGCTCGAAGAACCAACAACCGATGGGGAAGAAAGGTTCTCGAGTGGCAGCCTCGTACTGGCAGGCGAAGTGTAGGGCATCCCCCCGCTAGATGAAGTGACGACCTGGTAAGACATGCTGGAAGTCGATGGATGCAGGCGGCTCGGGACCGTGCTTTGTGGCATTCCTTGGGGAGGCCTATGTTCAGCCGTGGACTTGTGAAGGGCTGTAATGATGAGGATGATGAATAAATTTGAGTAAAATTTCTTTTAACTTTAAGTTAGTCGAGTCAGAAAAATTAAAATTATGTAGAAAAAAATATTTTCAAAGTTGGTTAAAGTGTTATCAAAAGGGAAAGTAAATGAGACGGTAGACACTTATCTTTTCTATTTTATTTTTTTACTTATAGAAAAGCAAGAACCTGCGACCAAATATACTGGTAACGAGGCTAAATGTAGATGTCTATGGGTAGTAGCATCCACTTACCATCAAGTGAACTGGGTGCGTTTGTCAACTTTATTCTCTAAAAAAAATCAACGGCAGTATGAGTCTAGTATCTCATACACACTAAACTTAAAATTCCTTAATAAACCTCAAAGTTCAACGATCATTCCCGGTTCGTGCTTTTCTATTCTATATTGTCTGACTAAAACAATATCTAGCTGCGGTCGCTATTCAACGTCCAAAAGTTTATACGCGTTGTCCCGAGAATGATATTTAATTGTTGAAGCCAACCGTTAAGCTGCCCTTTTACTACGCGAATCTAACTGGTTTTAGCATTGTAACGTGTATAATGATATTAAACCTATGTATAAAAAAATGAGTAGGGCGGTGTAAGAATATCCAATACTCCATATCTTTCTGTGGGTGTGGGTAGAAGGAGATAGATCTTAGAAGGAGATAGAGATAGATCTCCGTCTTATCTGGAAAATAAAATTCTGCTGTAGCCAAACCGCCTGCAAGCGCGGCAACTATGGGAAATATCCCCCCTATGAGGCAATCTACAAGGAGGCCTTTGTTCAGCAGTAGACTATTCATAGGCTGTAATGATGATGATTAGAAAACTTTGTTAAAAATTATTCGATTTGTCACATTCTGTGGCTTTCAATAGATGGCGCTATATCCTCTTCGAATTTATACAGGATATAAAATCCTCAGTTCTGGAGGCAGCAGTGTTCTGTTGACAGACTAATGAAGAGTGAGAAGAGAATATTAAAAGTTATTGAAACTTTTAAAATGTGTAACTAAGTACTACTTGTATTATTTTTAACTATTCTCAGCCAGTGATTGACTACTATCTCACCTGATGGCTGATTTTTTTTATAGGATAAGGGTGACAAACGAGCACACAGTCCACCTGATGGTAAGTGGTTGCTGCGGCCCATAGACATCTACATCTATCCTCTATTACAAATCAAAATGTAGATGCGTTGTCACCCGTGAGGACTAAGATGGAATGCCTCATTTCCAGTAAAAAGAGCCTCCGGCCACCTGCACTCACCAAGCGAAACGCAGAGGTAAACCTCTACTTCACGCTGGTTTTCTGTGAGGTCGTGGTACCACCCCGGTTCGAGCCGGCCCATCCATGCGACAGCAAAAGCTGCCGTGTGGCTCTACCACTGTTAAAATTATGCTTACCGAAGAAAGTAAAGCGTACAAACTTAGCTGCACAAAAACCTATTTACTCACTATTGTACTAGTAAAAATTAAAAACCCATAATTTAATAAATAACTTTTAAATCTTGCACCCATTTTTGTCTGCTCAATATAAAGAAAAGTTATAGGAAATATTTTAGCATAAAGTTAACCTCCTTCTTATTCTATAGTAATATTTTAAGAAATATATATTTTTTAAATTAAAAAACAAAAATGTTTAAATACAAACAGATAAACGGCAAAAAATATAAGCAACTAATATTGATCAAGAACATATAAAATAAAAATCCAGCTTAACAGAAACGAGCTCGGCAGCGGGGCGGAAGGCGAACAGTAAATGAGAGGAAAGCAAAACAAATAACATCTCACCGTTTAAAAACTGTGGAACTGTAAACATGCAGTTATAAATGTGTCTGAGTGCGACTTCGCTCGCCGTTTCGAACGTTCTTTGTGTTACGTGTATACATACAATTATCTATTTCTGTCTGCTTTTATGACATAAATTTAATTTTTACTACTGTGTTACTGTTGGCGATATGAAAGAACTAACATTACAGTTAGTACTGAATTTCTCTACTGCACTCGTTTTTGATTCTCTCACATCCTCAAGAGTTACTGAAAATGCGTGTATGTCGAACGAAATTGACATGCGCTGATGTGAAAACTAATTCAC
Source organism: Parnassius glacialis (assembly GCA_033319125.1). Classification (NCBI taxonomy): domain Eukaryota; kingdom Metazoa; phylum Arthropoda; class Insecta; order Lepidoptera; family Papilionidae; genus Parnassius; species Parnassius glacialis. The sequence continues at coordinate 18,758,145 of JAVANC010000008.1, forward strand.
TTTGTTTTAAGGAGAAGTTACTAGAAATGTATAAATTTCAAGATGAAATTTATACATTTTTTATTTATACATTTTCCTCCTTCCACTTGACCGCATCCAGCGCAGAGCGGTTCGAATCGTCGACGACCGAGTTCTTTCTGATCGGCTCGATACACTGGCACTGCGTAGAGATGTTGCATCTCTTTGCGTATTTTATCGCATTTATCACGGGGAGTGCTCTGAGGAATTGTTCGGACTAATTCCAGCCGCTCAATTTCACCATCGCACATCGCGACAAAACTCGCGTTACCATCCATACCATCTGGATGATTGGCGGTCCACCACTGTGCGATTCAGAAGAAGTTTTCTCCCTCGCACGACTTCCTTGTGGAATCAATTACCACCAGCGAATTTTCCGGACCGATACGACTTAGGAACCTTCAAGAAAAGAGCTTACACCTTTCTAAAAGGTCGGCAACGCATCTGCAATTCCCCTGGTGTTGCGGTTGTTCATGGGCGGCGGTAGTCACTTACCATCAGGTGAGCCGCATGCTCGTTTGCCCCCTATTCTATAAAAATACACTATGCCGCCAACTAGTGAATATGGATAAGATGAAGAGAAACGGACATCCGATTTTCGTACGTTACCTCAACAAGACAAGCTGAATTCCAATGCTAAATTTCATCTTAACTCTTAAATATACAGTACAATACAATACTCTTAATTGTACACCAAGCAAAGATAAAAATAACAAAAAAAATAGACAAATATTAATGAAAAAACAAAAAGGCGGTCTTATTGCCACATATCAATCTCTTCCAGACAAACCAGAAGAAGAAATAAATAAAAAATAAGAGAAAGATTAACGGGTAGGGTGCACTAAATGAATTAAAGATACCAATTCACATCAACCACTATCACTACCACATCAACGGTATGTTGTTTTACGCGAGTTTTTATGGAATTTTTATGCTGCCAATCAATATTAAAGATGACCAATGATATGAATAAAATATCTCAAATAAACATTATACCGTAAATTGATAGAAGACTGTGAAATTGATTTTGTTAAAACTATATTAACTTTAATTATGAATGACTGTAAAGAGTAAAATTTAAATAATAATAATACATTTTGATTCCAATTTCGAGACAATTTACCTTTCTTATGGATATCGGAAGACACGCCCGATATAAAAAATAGTAGATGTTTCTAGACATATATATTCACGTTTTCCTGTAGCATGTCCTTTTTTTCTACGTGGTAGAGCCATGCTGCAGCTATATTAGTAGTATAGTAGTATCACGAATGGGTCGGCTCGACCGGGGAAGGACCACGCTCTCGCAGAATATCAGCGTAAAATAGCAGCTTAACGCTGTTGTGTTTCGTATGGTGAGTGTAGAGAACCGTAGACCCTTTTTACTGGAAATGAGGCATTCCATCTTAGTCCTCACGGGTGACAACGCATCTGCATTTTGATTTGTAATAGAGGATAGACGTAGATAGATGTTTATGGGCCGCAGGAATCACTCACCATCAGGTGGACTGTGTGCTCGTTTGTCACCCTCATACTATAAAAAAGCATATTATATCTATGCCAAATACCTAATTTACGTTTAATAGTCTTTTATAATTAAAAAAAATCTTTGAGAGACGTAAAGACACAAACACCGAGGTGACTCTTAAAGTGATCGAATTTTGCAAAATTTGACAAGGAACAGCATTTAATGATGTTTCTAAATTCAAGCTCACGCGAGCGAAGCCGCGGGTAAAAAGCTTGTCTATATATGAACTTGTAAGTTCCTTGCCGTTTCTTGCCACAAGGTCTGCACGCAATAGGGACGTGGTGAAGCAATGGCGTTAGATTTTCAAAAAGTGATTTGTAACCATTGATATACAAAATTTGTAACTCCCAATTTTGAATACAAATATTCGATGTGACAGATATATTTAAACTTTAAAAACAAAAAAATCTTAACATCTTTGTAAACTTTAGACGTTTGATTTTTATTTCTTTTATACAACTGACATCGGTCCGTTATTCGCAAAGAATCATGCCCACTTTCCATACATTGATTGACCTGTCACTTGATTCGTTTTATAGGCCGCGTCTTCCTACAACTAGTGTTGTATAATAACAATTATTATTTATAATAACATAATAGTTTATCATCTTTTTATTTAGAGGCCAGGGAAAAATGCTATTAAGTAAATAAGTTTTTGGGGTTATGACAGCTGTCAGACCTTGTCTGACATAAGCTCAAAAACTACACGATAATTATAATGAAATTGTTTCTTAATCGCCGACAGACTTACAACTACTCAGAAATAAATCTCTCTTCAATGAAATATCATCAAATCGTATAATTCATTAAATTATCGGTTAAAATCTCGTACTACACACCAGGAGTCGGCTTGACAGTTGACGCTTTTAACCATTGAGTTATAATTATGTACTACGTACGTAGTACATATAACTCAATGCTTTTAACCATCGAACTCTAGGTCTGATAAACAGACAAGAACGAGTAACTAATACCTAATACTAGCATAATACTGCCCCACTGCTATGCAAAGGCCTCTTGTCATATAGCAGAAGGCAGGAGCATTAATCACCATGCTTGGTCAAGATGGGTTGGCGATTTCAGACTTTTATTGATTATACCTACGCATTGAAAAACACACATTGGTAGTTGCCCGGACTTGAACTCACAGAGGTGTAACTTCTGGGCCATCACGACATAAATAGATGACGAAAGGAACTACCTACCTACATGTTTCTTGGGACAGGACAGGGAAATTAAATAAAAAACAGGATTTGACTTATTATTATTTATTCAATGTCTTCTCGTACAACCACTTCATCTAAAAATGCCGCTGGAGGCATAGTGTTGATTTCATGCCTGGCCCAACCTAAATACCACACTAACGTCATAAGAAGCGCACAACAACCTACAATGCGACGGCCTATAATGCAGTTGCAGCAATACTCTCTAATGTCTTCTCGTCCATTGAGTATGACCACGGCAAGATGAAAGCAGATGAATCACACTATTTTTTCCATAAATCTGAGCATTAATAGTCAGCGTGGATACATCAAAGCACGCTTTACAAATGTAATCTTCTTCCGTTACCTGAAAAACAAATCAATTATGAGATTTGAAACCATAAAATAGAAATAAATATATTTAATTTATATTTTTACATGTTTTTATTTAGACAGCTATCGAAAAGAACACTTTAGCTAAAAATGGGAAAAATCACTAACACATTCACCTATTTCTACCACCTGTCAGTTTATTCCACTCCTAGAGTCTGATGTCAAAGTACTGGCCAACATACTCTTGGAGTGTAATGTGCATCGACATACTATGATTTAATTTGAAAAAATGTAACACACTTCTGTGAATATTAATCCTTTTTATAAAATAATCATCTGTTCGTCTGTTGACTGGGTAGGTGGATAGATTTTTTTATAGTATAGTATAACAAATGAGCACACAGTCCACATGATGGTAAGTGGTTGAGGTGGCCCATAGACATTTATATCTATCTTCAATAAAGAATCAAAATGCAGATGCAATGTCAACCGTGAGGACTAAGATGGAATGCCTCTTTTCCAGTAAAAAGGATTTCCAGTTCTGTACACTCACCATAAGAAACAGAACCATGTTAAGTTGCTATTTTATGCTGGTATTCTGTGAGAGCGTGGTCCTTCCCCAGTCAAATCGAACAATTTGTGCTACTACTATATCTAGCTGCAGCATGGCTCCATCACGTAAATCCACGTATAAAAAGGTAGATTTTTACATATATGTCTGTTAACTGGATACTAAATCGTTAGGTACTTTATAATACTTACTATTACTGGAGATACCCAAGTGCTAATTAGCGAGATGACTCTGCTATCAAGCTGAAAGGCCCGATAACGCTGGAGCGTATTTAACATATATGTTGCAGTTTGTACACAGCAATCTCGTAGACGGCTCCATAACTCTTTACAACAAGAGCGATAACGTCTTTGATCCTAATCAAAAAGTACTAAACCGGTATCCGTATAACACATGCCAAAGTAATCGTAAGTAAAAGGTATCAAAGTCCGTAGAAAATGCAAAAGTTGTAAGGACGAACGACGAAAAAGAAGGTACGAACGACTGCAAAACGTCAAACAAGTGAATGCCTGTCATTCATTTTTCATTTTTTATTTTTATATTGTTGGAATGGCTTCCGGGCCTTTGCGCCATTGTTCCGTCTCCAAACGTATTAACTTTACTTTTTTTCCTAGCTTTATTTGAGAATTCAATTATGCGATACGAAATAAGCAAAAAAACTGCAATTTTATAAGATATTTTGCATCACTAGACGCGTCAGAAAATTTTCAGGTCAAAACTGGACATGCTTCTTTATAGAGTACTTTAAACTTTGAATAAAACTTCAAAGTTATATTCAAGTCTGTTTTAATAATATGATCAAAAATATTTGCATCGTATGTTCATACAAAGTAAAGTAATGTATATACACAGTCAGGTCATAGATATTGTCACACAGTAAAAACTTTTCTTTTAGAATACTGGCCACAAAAAAGTTTATTGAATTCGAATTTCGAATTGTTCATGAAAATAAAACTGTACACTTTTTAGAATTTTACTCATTTTTAAATATGGAGTGGACGCTTAAAGAAGACCATGTTGCAGTTATTGCGTTGCATCGTTGCGGTTACGCGCCAATTCAAATTTTGACATACTGAAAAATTTGAATATAACCAAAAGATTCGTTTTTCGTACCATCAAATGATACAATGAAGACTCTAGTGTAGATGACAGGTCAAGAAGTGGTCGCCCTCGGTCTGTTAGGTCTCCAGCAGTGATAAAAGCTATGAAGGCGCGAATTCAAAGAAATCTCAAACGTAAGCAGAAACTGTTGGCCCTTCAGATGGGGTTAAGCAGAACTACGGTGAAAAGGGTGTTAAATGAAGACTTGGGGCTTCGGGCATATCGAAGAAAAACAGGACATCGTTTGAATGCTCGTCTAATGGAACTGAGACTGACGAGATGCCGCGCTTTGTTGAAGCGGTACGCGGAAAAAAAAATCGGGAAATTCTTTTTTCGGATGAAAAAAAATTTACCGTAGAAGAGAGCTACAACAAACAAAATGATAAGGTTTACGCACACAGTAGTGAAGAAGTGATCAACCGTATTCCGCGTGTCCAACGAGGTCATTTTCCATCCTCGCTCATGGTATGGTTGGGAGTTTCTTATTGGGGCTTAACAGAGGTACATTTTTGTGAGAAAGGTGTAAAAACGAATGCAGTTGTGTATCAAAATACAGTCCTGACGAACCTTGTGGAACCTGTTTCTCATACCATGTTCAATAACAGGCACTGGGTATTCCAACAAGATTCGGCGCCAGCTCATAGAGCGAAGAGCACACAAGACTGGCTGGCGGCGCGTGAAATCGACTTCATCCGGCACGAAGACTGGCCCTCCTCCAGTCCAGATTTGAATCCGTTAGATTACAATATATGGCAACACTTGGAGGAAAAGGCGTGCTCAAAGCCTCATCCCAATTTGGAGTCACTCAAGACATCCTTGATTAAGGCAGCCGCCGATATAGACATGGACCTCGTTCGTGCTGCGATAGACGACTGGCCGCGCAGATTGAAGGCCTGTATTCAAAATCACGGAGGTCATTTTGAATAAACTTTAGTGTCATAAGAATCTATGTTTTGTTAAGTTCATTTTGGTATATTAATGGTTACATAATGAATAAACCTGTTTCAATTAATTTATATTAAACATGTGACAGAATTTATGACCTGACTAGGTATTGCCTTTTAAGTTAAAATTGGTTCAAAATTACACTTTTTATTTTTAATAATAGAATATGGATAACAAACGAGCACATAGTGCACCTGATGGTGAGTGCATGCTAGCCCATAGACATCTACATGTATCCTCCATTAAGAATCGAAATACACCTGTGTTGTCACTCCTGAGGATTAAGATGATATGCCTCGTTTCCAGTAAGAAGGGTCTCCGGTCCTCTACACTCACCATACGAAACACAGCAGCGTTAAGCTGCTATTTTATGCTGGTTTTCTATGAGAGCATGGTCCTTCCCCGGTCGAGCCGACTAATTCGTGCTACAGCTATACCAAATAAATAGCTGCAGCTTGGCTCTCCCACGTTTAAAAAACCGTTTTGATGCTGACTTAGAAAGATGCTGTTAATTCAGCCGTAGATGGAGTATCATCAGCTTCCACAATTGCCTTTAATTCGTCATTATCGACCAAAGTTTTCGGACGACCACGGGCTTAAATTTCCAGGTCGAAATTTCCAAAAACGGAATTCCACTCACGATACGAAACTAAAGCACATTTCACGCTGGCATTCTGTGAAAACGCAGTCCTTCCCCGTAATATAGCTGCAGCATGGCTCTACCATGTAACAAAAAAGAACTCAAAAACAAAAAAGTTTTATATCCGAACACAATCTGTGAATATTGCAATAAAAATATTCTTCTGTAACAACCTCAATAGTGACGTACTGAGATAATGTGTAGGTAGTCTTTACTTCGTTAAACTCTGTACATATAGCAGGCGTTACATTTTTTTAATTACCGGCAATTATGTGCGGCCGCAACGTTAGCGATCCGAAGTCTGTCCGTACGTTTATTGTTGTCGTAAAACAATGAAAACATCTTTAGTGACACGCACACATCGCTGAACAAACAAACACGGGCGCACGTGTGTTGTGTTGAAGTTTTTTATTTCGTGTAAATCGTATTTTAACGTAAATGCCGAATTATGTTGGCTGAGAAACTTACGTTCTAACTAGGATATGAAGTTAATTTTTAAGATTCAGAAACGAATATTAATTTTTATTTTGGAAATTTATCATCATCATCGTCATCATTACAGCCCTTCACTAGTCCACTGCTGAACATGTGCCTCCCCCAAGGAATGCCACAAAGCACGATCCCGAGCTATCTGCATCCATTGACTTCCCGCATGTCTTACCTGGTCGTCACTCCATCACTAATACGTCGTTGGAATTTTATGAAGGCACTTAATTTCACTATAAATGGAATTATACTCAGTAGGGTTTGTCTTGTTCTGTCTGTTCGTAACCTAGACGTAACGACTAGACTGTTACAACGTTTTGCCAATATTTTATCTCTTCGTGCCACCAAACAGCGGTGAATACAATTCTAAATTCCAGTTTGAAAATTAAAGTAGCCAGTTTTTTTTATCGTGGGGAATTAATTATGGACAATTTCCGGTGCGGGGGCAACGAAAATGTTACGCCGGACTCCCATCAGCTAAAACACCACCGTGGTTACCATCAGTGTGAGAGGTCCCGGGATCTCCGTTCGGAACGCAACAGGGGCCTCTCTCTCTCTTTTTTTACAACTATACAAATTTGCTTTATAAAGCACGTCCCAGGGGCAGTCCTTTCTGCCCCAAAGTAGCCAGTGTACCTACAGTTATAAGTACAGGCAGTGTGGCAACTGCTGCTGACAGAATAGAATGTTTCTCAATTCACAGACACACAGTCAGTGGGAAAACTAGGTACTTAACACAAAGTACTACTTACAAAAAGTTGCATATTATTAAGATCCAAAAGCACAATCTAATTTGATCACTAAACTAAGCGGTAAAAACGACTACACCTAAATTCCATCTTTGCGAATATCGCAGCAATCAAAAATGTGTAACAAAATGTTCCCGATAACATATTGAAAAATGCTTTTTAAAATTAACTTTTGACAACCCTATAAGGGAAAAACTAACGTCGAAAATAGCCATGATGAGAAAATCTAAACGCTAGTCATTTTTATAAAAACTTCGGAGTGATTTCGTAAGAGTAACGCCACTGCACGCGATTGCGTAACGCGAGCTAATTACAACGTAACGTGATTTTGTTTCTTTCCGGCCGAGCACATATGTTGAGAAAGGCTCAGCAGTTCAACTCCTTGTTTCCTCAAGAGATATAATCGCGGCGGAAGCCTATCTGTAGAATATAGAAATCTAATTTCCGTGCGTCTTTTTAACCTATGTCATGTATCTATAGTCTAAAGCAATTAAATCCTGCACAAAGGTTTGTCGTCTCATTTGGGGCCAACATTTCTACGGAATCAATATTGGTATTGGTACGGTTTATCTTTGTGCCTGGCACTGCATTTATCTCCGATGACATTGGATAGAGGCAGTTGGGAACAAGTTAGAGCCTATGTTTGCGCCTTTATACTTGTGACTTTTTTATGGTAAGTGATTACCGCCGCCCATGAACAACCGCAACACCAGGAGGATTGCAGATGCGTTGCCGGCTCTTTGTAAGCTCTTTTCTTGAAGGTCCCAAAGTCGTATCGGTCCGGAAAAATTTCCGGTGGTAAACAATTCCACAGAGAAGTTATAATTATATTTCATCATTACAGCCTTTCATAAGTCCACTGCTGAACATAGGCCTCCGCCAAGGAATGCCACAAAGAACGGTCCTGAGCCACCTGCATCCATCGACTTCCTGCGTGTCTTACCAGGTCGTCACTCTATGTCGTGAGGGGTCGCCTTACACTTCGCCTGCAGGTACGAGGCTGCCACTCAAGAACCTTTCTTCCCCATCGGTTGTCGGTTCTTCGAGCTATATGGCCGGCCCACTGCCACTTCAGCTTACTAATCCTTTGGGCTATGTCGGTTACTCTGGTTCTACTGCGGATATCCTTATTCCTAAGTTTATCACGCAGAGAAACTCCGAGGATAGCCCTCTCCATAGCTCGCTGAGCGACCTTAAGCTTCCTCACACGGCCAGCAGTGCCACGTCTCAGATCCGTAAGTAATCACTGGCAACACGCACTGGTTGTACAATTTCGTTTTAAGGTTTTGAGGTATGTCTGACGAGAAGATGTGTCGTAGCTTCCCGAACGCTGCCCAGCCGAGTTGAATCCGTCGATTGACCTCTCGGTCGAAGTTGGACTTACCTAGTCGAACTATTTGTCCCATATAAGCATACTCGTCAACAACTTCGAGCTTAATGCTCCCAACAACTACCGGCATAGGTGTGACATGGACATTAAACATAATCTATGTTTTGTCCATGTTCATCTTAAGACCTATCCGTTGGATAATTATATTTACTTATTGCTATAATTATCGCTACATTCCAAATCAGTCATAGAAAGATTGGTACAGCATGATACATACTTCGTAAGATTACCCATAGTTACAATATGCAAAAACTTGTGGAGACAATTGGGTTATAATTACTCTATTACTCAGAAGTACCACCAAATGCACAGATAAACTATTTCCCGGAATAACATACAGCATGTTTTAATGCGGAAAAATGAATATAGAGGCGTTTCTGTTTTCACAAAATGAAAATTCATAATCTCCGGTATTTTATTTTTATAAAACTGAAGTGACTAACGAATTTACAGCTCATCTGGTGGTATGTGGTTACTGCAGTTCTTGGGCCCCTGAGGACTACAGATGCGTTGTCACTTCTTAAGACTATATTTAATTCATCAGAGCCTATAATTACACTGCCTTGTAAATACACACTCCTGTATGTATGTAATTGTATTTTTTTTATAGGACAGAGTTAAAAATGAGCACACAGTCCACCTGATGGTAAATGGTTGCTCTGATCCATCTACATATATCCTCAATCAAGAGTCAAAATGCAGATGCGTTGTCAGACGTGAAAACTAAGATGGAATGCCTCTTTTACAGTAAAAAGGGTCTCCGGTTCTATACACTCACCATACGAAACACAGCAGTGTTAAGCTGCTATTTTACGCTGGTATTCTGTAAGAGCGTGGTCCTTCCCCGGTCGAGCCGACCCATTCGTGCTACAACTATACAATTAATATAACTATAGCATGGCTCTACCACGTGTAAATGTGTAAGTAAGATGTATATTACAATACAGGCGGAAAGACAGTAGTGCAGGTAACTGGAAGAAAGTTAGGGTGGAATTTTTTTTTTTAATTAAACTGTATGCCAATTAATTACTTCTTAAATGCTACCTTAGAATCCGTAATTCGTACACGTCTATTGCTATTAATTAAATTATAATATTTTTTTTTTTAAATTCAATTTATGAAAATCTAATTTTGCTATAAAACATAAAATATCTACTTTTTTAATTAAACTGTCTACCAATTAATTGCTCCTTAAATGTTGTCTTAGAATCCGTAATTGCTCCATAATTTTTTTTTAAATTCAATTTTTAAAAATTGAATATTTTTTTTGCTGAAACGGGAGTAATTCCTACCGTGGCATAAGGTTTTTAATTAAAGTAAAAATATAGTAATTTAAGTTAGACCTACTGCCAGATCAAGAATCAGGAACTTTACTTTTTTTATTTGCAAAGAAGTGTTGCAGTTGTTCCTGGACGGTGGTCACTTACCATCAGATGATCCGCATGCTCGTTTGCACTATGTTCTAATAAAAAAAAAATCAATAATTTTCTCAACTCTCTCTAGAATTAAACTCTACTAACTTCAGTAGATGTTACAACGTTAAATCGAAAACGAAAAACAAAGAATTCCCATAGACCCTCAACATATCAATCATAACGCATAGAGCAATCTCAATCGAATGCCCCAAAGTACAGTGACTTAATCAACAAAACGCATCGAATGGCAATTACACGGCGTCCATTTTATAAACCGTTTAGAAATCAATTAGCGGACCACAAAGCGTCGTTGCGGACCGAATTAACCTCAACTGAGGCTACGATCCACACGTGTGTTGTAGTAAAAATAAAACGGATAGCCAACTCGCCTAAACTAAAATATGGCGCGTTTAGTACGTGTTTAGTACACACGAATTTTATTGACAATATCCAATGGGTGAGTAACCTAAAGTGGCAATACGTTACCCATAATTATAGCTTGAATAACCCATAACAGCCTCGTGTCAGTAAGCAGAGAATATAGGGGGGACTTCATTCATGTCTTATATCTACTAGATGTAAGACATGAATGAAGTCGAAGGATGCAGATGGCTCGAAGTTTTGTGGCATTTCTTTGAGGCATTTTATGTTAACATGTGAACATGTGATGGATGGGCCGTAATGATAAATTATTATTAAAGTAAAACTATCCAAATAAAACTAGCTAAAAGTACAACTTTGTAATGGCTCGTGAATTCTTATAAATAACGTAACGTAATAGTTCTGCTTTTTGCATATATTATTGACCTTGGCCAGACCATAGATTTGACTAAGTTGGCCCAAAACTATGTCGGAACCTGAGAGGTTTTTTCATCAAGTAATGCTCCATTCATTTTTTATTTTTCTTACAGATGGCGTTAGTAATACAATAAAATCTAATTAATGAAAATTGTTATATCTACTATTTTTTAATGTCGATAAAATAATATTTTTATAATTGATAACACATCTAGACATGAATCGAAAATACTATGTCAAAGCGCAAACCTGAAAGTGACTGATTATGGTATAGTACAGGGATCGCTTCGCTCGCCCTGATTATTGAATCAGTACTTAGAAGAGTAACCATGCCAGGCCCGTAAAGACATCCTCGGGGCACATACCTCGCCATAACTTTTAGAACTACTTAACAAAAGCCACCTAGACCCACAAGAAAACTCAATAATGAAAACGATTTTATGCATTTTTAATTAAATTAATTGAATTCTGTTGTATTTTAAACAGATATTTAAAACATTAATATTAAATTTCTGTAACAGGTTTTCGTTGTCCATCGTTATAATTTATTTTGATAAAGTATTTAATTTGAGCAAAAGATTGTATTACTTGAACAAGAAACTTGTCAAGATTAAACGCACCATCAATACTTCCGAGTACAGTAAACAGGTAGGGGAAACATATGAAAAGTTTATGCTACTGAAATGTAAATGTGGCTCACCAATGAATGATTGGATCGGCTATTGACTTTGCGGATCAATTAAAAAAATGAGTGCGTGTAAGCTTGATTGATGAAAATTATCTAATATAAATATTAGTAATTAAAACTTAATTGATAAAAAAATATTTTTAATTTATTTCGTTTCTATTATTATTATTTTTTTTCTTTATTAACAATTTTTACTTACCATCGTTATCTAAAACACGCCGGGAAGTCCAAGTTTTAATAGTACTTGAGTATTACCTACTCGTAAGAAATAATACGTAATGTATAAGCATTAGGTACATCTATATTCACGAAATACTATAACCAGTTTCTGCCCTCATTATTGCAGAAACTGTATACGAATTATAAATTCAACTATAGACTATAGAAGAATCTGGACCCTTTAAGTAGCATACAAACATGTATATTTTGTTTTATAAATCCACAAAAATTTACTTTTATTTTATAAAAATTATAGTTCAGGGAGTTTATAGGTCGATGTCACAAGAACTCCAATGTTGCGAGCCTCAGATTCGATTCCCGCTCGGAACAATTGTTTGCCAATAGGTGCAATTATTATTCACAAACATTTGTTTATATATTATAAAAAAATGTTATGCGCGGGAATTGGACCTGTAAATGCAATAATTATCGGTAAGATTTCGTATATTTTTCTTATTAATTTTAATAAAATGGTTTACAGTACAAAATTCAAAATATACTTAATATATTTTGTTATATTACACATTAAATGACTACATATTTTATTACTCGTTTAATTTCATTGCATTCTAATAAGAAATCAAGTCCCTTAGTTACAATATTTATTATGTCCCTTTTTTACCTCCACTTATCTTTTTTAAATGTGAAGAAAGGCAAAAGTGACTTTCCCAGGTGTGTAAACGCGGCCTTAAATTCTAACAATAAAATGTCAAGAAGAATATGACCTCAATCGGTCAAGTCGTTTAGAAGTTACGATCAATAACAGCCGAAGATCATATTATATAATACAGATGAAGAACAACGTGATAAACTGGCTAGTAATCTATATGATGATAACTGTAAACTACAATTTAAATAAAACTAATTTTACGGATTTTATCGCGTATATTAACTTTTTTACATTCCCGACGTTTCAAGCACTTTACAGCACTCATGGTCACGGGGGTAAACTACAATCTATGAACTGCTGTAAAAAACTTCACATAAAATAGCCACATATGCGATGTCACCCTAAAGGGAGATCCATTCCACCATCGGACAAGCAGACGTTCGGTCAGTGTCCACCCTTTCGTTGTTGACTTACCACCCATTCGAACTAAACGATTTGCTTTATAGTTCGTCATGCGTACAGCAAAAGAGTGGAATAAGTTGCCAGCATCTGTGTTTCCATCCGATTGCAATGTGGGTGTCTTCAAAGTAAGAGTGAAAAGGAGTTTATTAAGTCAGTACACTTCACCATCTTCAGCTGCATCACCACTTACCATTTGTTTTTTAATCGTTTCAGAGTGACAAACGAGCACGAATTCCACCTGATGTTAAGTGTTTGCTGTGGCCCATAGATATCTATATCTATCCTCGGTTACGAATCAAAATTCAGATGCGTTGTCGCCCGTGAGGACTAAGTTTGTTTGTAAGTGAGACTCGTTTCCAGTAAAAAGGATCTCCGGTTCTCTACACTCACCATACGAAACACAGCAGCGTTAAGCTGCTATTTTACGTTGGTATTCTGTGAGGGCGTGATCCTCCCCCGTTCGAACCGACCCATTCGTGCTACAACTAGTAATATAGCTGCAGCATGGCTCTACCACGAAAAAATGTTGCGATAGTTGTTAAGTACTGGCTTAGAATAATTAAAAAAAGCCGTGTCTCATACCTAAAATCGAAACATTAGTAGGTTCTTAGTGGCAGAGGAGGCAGTAATGGCTATAAGAAGTTGGTTTCAACTCAGTTAATATTGTCCTTAAATTGAATAAAATAATTGGATTTAAATTTAAAAAAATACTATCTAAACATTATAATGTATGCAAAAATTTTACTACGTGATGGGAATCCTTTTTTGCCTAGGAGCCTGATTGAATACATTGAGTTATATGTACTACATACTAAAGAAGCCATTCCAAATAAAATTGTGTCCTACTCTATGTCGCGACTACTAATACCGCTACTAATATTAAATAAATATAAGAATTTAATATAAAATATCGTAATTTAATCTAAACAAACGTATTATATTTCTAAATAAAATGTAATAATAATTATTTTATGGAATTCACAAATCTTCAATTTACGCAATATTTCGTTTGTATGGACTGCACTACAGTTCGGTTGAACATAGTCAATGTTCGGAATGGCTTCTCTAGTACGTAGTACATATAACTCAATGATTGAATAGGTACCACCACCCTATCTTATTTAATTCTGCCCCCAAGCAGTAGCGCTTGCACTACTGTGTCCCGGTCTGAAGCGAATAGAACCAGTATAATAAAAGATCGTGAGGCATTTTATCCTAGTCCTCAGAGAAGACAACGCAAGTGTAGCATTCTTAGTATGAAATTGGTTGCAAGTGTCCATGGACTGCGGTAGGTACTTTACCATCAAGTGGACTGTAAATTAGTTTGTCACTTCAATTTTATAATAAAAAAAAAACAAAAATAATAACGAATAGTGTATTACACCCATTTTAAAAAAGTGTTTTAAATGAATCCTAGAGTGATAATGAACCACTATAATTTTTATTTATTTTTTTTAAAACCGAATAGTGACATAAAAATTACTTTTAATCTATCATTTTCAATTTTCGCGTGAAAACGCTAGCCGCCATACTGTTCAACTCGTGACGTCACTGTCGTAGAATTTTGACAATTTTGCAGAGGAATAATATACTTTTGAATGTTTAATAATGAGTTATCATTTATGTCATTGTTGTGTTATGCCTAATTGCAAAAATACGAGCACAAGAACGCCGGGGAAGTTATGGATTAAAGTGCCAACTGATTTAAATGTGAGAAATACTTGGTTAAAACTGGCATGAAGAGACCCGAATGCATTGTCTACAAAATCTAAAGTATACTTCTGTGAAGATCACTTTGATTTAATTATGACTTATATTTAACTATCAATTAAACAATACAAAACATCATGACATGATAGGTACCTATTGCAAGTCAAATTTTGTAATAGATTAGGTTTATCGCTCGTCTGTCCCGCCCTTTGTGGGCCATTTTGATGGCCCTTGCAAGTGCAGTGCAGTGTTTTGCTTAATTCCTGTTTTCTTCTATTATATGGGAATAAAGACATGGTTTGTACTTAGACCAAATAAAAAAGTGACTTTTTATTTCGTCTGAGAGTTTGTACAAAAAAAATTAACAAAATGTTTTTCTTACCTAAGCTTATATTATAATATCTATAACATTAGAGCTAAAAGCGAAGTAATAAACTCGCTTTTACGAATCCGTCTTCCATGATGCCTTTTGAAAAAAATTCAACAATCGTAATAATAACTTGAAAAAATTCGAAATTAGCTAGTTAGTACACAGCACATAACTTAGTTCTTTGACCTAGTGACGTCACGACGCTAACTAATATGGCGGACATTGTTTTGCAGATTTGAGGCACAGGTAAAAAAATTATTCTTTAAATTGAAATATAAAATTTATAATGCATTTTTATAAATAGAAATCAATATTTCTCGTTTACTTTTTACAAAATCTATCATAAATATTTATTCTTTGACTTTTTTTTACATGGTGTAAAATACCCTATTATTATGTATATAATTTTTTTCTTAACATTACAATTATTGTTTACCATCCATATGGAGTGTAGAGTAGAAGGAGAACCATCTTATAAGGTGCGAAAGTTGAAAAAGTGTCCTACTATTTACTGAAAATAGAGATTCCAAAACCTACCACAATAGCGCTGGCGTCGGAAAAACTACGATATGAAGATAGCTGTTGTGAACGGAGTGAAGTCAGTTGAATTCAGATATTTAAAAAATTTCATAATTAGAGTAGTTAGTAAAATGCCAGTATACAAAATCTCAACTATTTACGTTGTACAAAACCAAGCGGATTGGTCGGTCCTTGTTTATTTCTCCATCTTATTATAATTAATTTTGGCGCTTTTTTTTAAATTTATCCTATGCTACTGCAGCGCCATCCTTATTGGACACGTTTTTAGGGACACTTTTCATATATAGAGATGGTCCTCCTTCTACTCTACACTCCATAACCATCCAGTATTCTTTCAAATGTTTTTATTAAGACTTTTGGCTTGGATGCTTGTCTTTTAAGTCATGTCTTCATTTATCTCAGTATCAAGTGATAATAATCCTTTACAGTACACTGCTTCACAATGTGTTGATGCGTCACATTGCGTAGTTTTTGGGAGATTTTGACGACAACTTGAGCCATCAGACAGTTGGCGATAGTATCTCAAAGCGCCTAAGCAGACAGACACCTTATCTTGAGATCCACATCACCATCCGAGCACTTGTTTCACCGTTTAAACTAATAGTTCACATGCGCAGGCATTAAATACACAAAATCGCACCACCTTTTTATATCAAAATCCACTTCAAACCCTTATTTAAACAATAATACAGGAGCAGCAATCCGCCGCCGTTCAAGTTTCCGCCAAAACTCATTCAAATATTTATTCTTTCCAATGCCACAGAATAAAAAATAGTACTTACGCACCAATTCCTTAATTCAATATTTACTAAGTTACTGTTCGCGGACCCTTTGAATTCCGCGTACCGAATATCAGGGGTCCGCGAACAGAATAAAAATAAAAGTAAAAATTACGAAAGTATTATTAGAGGCCCACGCCTCTAATAATACTTTCGTAATTTTCGAGCTCTTGACTTAGGTTTTAGATGTTTGTGTAGTGATAATGTGTCTGGACACACATGGGACGTGCCTCACAGGACCCAGTGAATCTTAGTGCGGGGATATGAGTGTGTATGTGTGAATACTATATCTTGTATTGTTGTATTATAAGGAGTCCGTGGCGATCATAGTAGAATCGCATAGGGAACGTTGGACACGTTTAACGTTAAATATTTGAAAAAGGCTGCTTTAATTAAAAACTCATTTTGATGCTGTTATATTTTAGTATGAATATTTTTAAGAATCCTATCTACCCACCATGTAGCATATTGGTTTGCAATTTGCAAATGTTGAATCAAAATTAAACTAACATTTCTCCTTTCATGTCATGGTCTCTACGGTATCGCTTCACCTTGTAGATATTCCATTCATCAATATTCGATAATTCAATATATTACATAAATATCCTAAATCCAAACTCTCTGCATAACATTATATAATATTACTTTATAATGTGGTAGTGGCGTAGGAGAAGCCATCATTTCTTTTCTTCCTGTTAATTTCGTAAGAGATGATCTGGTCGTCGGCACTGGTGAAAACGGCTCGAACTTATCTCGTGTAGAGATTATCAATTAAAGATAAATTACAGATTGCTTTCTTGACACTATAACTTATTAAGAGTATAAATTTTTCGACACCTGAGAAGAAGTTATAGGTTCCTTCACACGTAATATACCAATGATTCACTAAAGAGTATAGTTATGAATGTTTTTGTCTCCGACTTTAGTTTTAATTCAAGAGTCTAAACTCACTAAATAGATTAGAGCCGTGTAGTGGCGGAGAATCCAGCACCTCATATCATCCCGGGTCTCATCGGAAGCGATAGAAGAAAACTGAAACAATAGATAAATCTAGCATCTTCTTAATAACAACTGAATAATAATTTTAAAAAAACCTGAGGTTACCAACCCGCCTGCCAAGTGTTTCAACTGCGGCAAATTTCCGCTTTATATGGAAGGCATACGATCAGCAGTGGATTTTTGATGGGCTACTCAACGTTGAGCCGTGGTAGCTCAGATGGTTAGCGCTCGCTGTAAGCTTCACAGTACGCGAGCAACCCGGGTTCGATCCCCGCCGGCACCAATGAAATTGTTAATTGAAATTTTAAGTGCTGATTTACCACGTGCTCGACGGTGAAGGAAAACATCGTGAGGAAACCTGCATGTCCGAGAAATAAGAAAAAAAATATTTCAAAGACATGTGAAATTCGCCAACATGGGGCAACGCGGCGGACATTTCCTTGCCCTAAAACCCTCTCAGAAATGAGAGGAGGCCTGTGTCCAGCAGTGGGACGTAAATAGGCTGAACTTTCACTTTACTTTACTTTTACACAACGTTAGTGTTGTCGCATTCAGAAATTTTAAGACGTTTAAACGGTTATGCAACCATTTCTTACACCTAAAAATACTTAACTTGTACTAATATTAAATATGACAATAAATAAATAGACAAAATGAACAAATTTTGTTCATTTTGTCATTATTCACTTTTCGTTGATTAGCCTAATAGGTAATTTTTACATGTATTTGTGTTTTTTTAGAGACGGGGCGAAAGAGCATGCGGCCCACCTGATGGTAAGTGACTACCGCCGCTCATGAACAACTTTTTAATACCAGGAAAATCGTAGGTACGTTGCCGGCCATGTTTTAATAAACAAATTTTTCTGTACTTTTCAACATCATGCGACAAGATAGATAAAAAAACTCACTGTATACTGTAAATAAAGTGTAAAAATCTGTATTAATGTCAACTTTATTTTTGACCACCTTTACTCAGAGTAACAAGAATCCAAGAATCCAGTAGCTACACCTACACCACGCCCATAGCATTCGAACATTATTTAAACATGCTTCAGCGTGTATTATTACTTTTTATTAGTTTACAACACATAATTAACAAGTTTCCTAGAACGAGCACACGTGACGTTCTCTATTAATTTTATTTTAAAACTTTTTGTCGCTCAGGCTAAGACAATGTTTACATTAGACCTCTGGCACGAAAAGAGTCGGGTTGGTTTTAATAGCCGTTGAAGTTTTTTCGAGGCTTGCGTGGTGCCTTTTTTAGTTTTTTAAAAGTCGTTAAATGCGTGTTGAGGAATATTTATTAATAAATTTGAAATTAAACACTAGGTTATCACAATAACATTCCTCGGTAAAGGTATGTCATTAACATATTGCGAAAATATTTTTAACGTTCGCTTTTCGCATGAGTTTTGTAAAGTGTAAACTAACCACTCAATTTATCTTGCGTTTTATTATATGTATATCAAAATTTAATAAATTCTTATAAGTAAGTCAGCCATTTCAACATAAAACATACATAAAATAAAATAAAATAATGCATTATAAAATAATTATAACAAATAATTAACATAATATAAAATTATTTGATTAAGGGACCTTTAATCAAACGGTAGATTTAGTTATCTTTGACCAGATCTGGAAGTACGCCAGAGCTTTGATTCTTGTGAATCCAGAGTAAAAGAATATAGAGACATCTTTGCATTTTTACTTTATCACTAACCGAAAAAAAACGTAGACAAAACAAGGAACGGGGAGGGAAAGAGACTGAAAATTATAAATATGGTTATATTTGGAGGGCATGTGAAGTTCGCCAGCGGTTATTGGGGCAGAACATGCCACACTTTCTCTTCCACAAAACTCCCCCAGAGATTAAATGTGGCCTATCGCCGACTTTATTAAACGCCACGCTGAAAATTTTGCAAAAAAGAAAAGAGTTTTTTTTTTTGTATAAATTAATGGCCAGTTATGGTTTATTTTAAAAATAAAAATATTTACTCAGAGAGATGAAGAAAGAAGTGGTTGGTTGCCGCTCTTTGACAACTGTGACGTAAGGAAACATGCTAGCAGCGAAAAGTTTTATTAAAGAGTATAAGTAAATAACGTATGAGAAGATTCTGCACAACATTTTGAAACAGGGAAACATTCACGAGTTATTGCATGAACACCTTTTCGTGAGGAGGATAGTTTCGCGTTGGGTGCCGAACAATCTAACTGCTAAAAACCAGGCCCGCGTGGAATCGTGTCATGACATAATTGCTAAATTTGGAGCAGGTCCATCTCGACGTGTTTACGACCTTATTATAGGTGATTAAACTTGGATTTATCAATACGATCCAGAAACGAAGCGCTAGTCGATTTCTTTATTTCAAAATGAGCTAACTCATACAAATCATATTAAAGAACAGCGATCTAGAAGCAGAGATTTTGATCTCTTGAGATTGGGTTTTCAATTTGACAGGGTGTTTGGTGTCGATTCCTCCACAATATCGAAATAGTATCAATACCGAATGGTATATTATCAAATTCTTGACAGATGTGTTCACTCATGGGACTTTGTCAGCTTTTGTATCACAGTGAAGTGCTTGAAATGAGGGACTTCCCGGACAGCACACCGGTTAAGATTTTGGAACTTTTTAATGTTGGAAAGCTTTCTCAGGGAGACCCACTTATACCCACGTATAAGCTGTTACATTAAATTTTAAAATTACTTTATAGTCTATTATATTCCACTTCATTTCTTCGGATTCATATCTGAAATCGATTGCAATGGCTTTAAATAAAAAAACAAATAGGGCCTTATTACAAAAATTATATTATATACATATATATGTTTGTGCACAATTGTTTATATATGTCTGTATATACATAGTCTCAGGCTTTACTAAAATCTGTTTCACTAAAAAAATCCGATGAATTATGCCAACTAAAATGTAATGTATGGAATATGTTAAATATCACACACACACAAGACTGGCGCTGCTTCTGAGGGACTTCTTAGCTTAGAAGGACTATTCTGAAACAATAGTTTAAACCTTAAATTATAAACAATCCAATTTTGGCAATAAGAGGCATAGAGTGTTTTTCACCAACATGCAACATACTAAACATTATAAATTGAATAAATCGACGCCTCTGTTTATATCTAGTCTATAAATTCAGAAGCGTAATGTAGTGTTCTTAGTAGTGAGTAGAACACGGCCGAAGTAAATGCATCAAACATAAACAATGGCGGTAGCATTTAAACGGACGGCGGAAACGTCCTAATCCTTTGTGATCGTCTCCGGCGCGTCTGTCTGCCCGTCTGTCACGCGTTACGGCGCAATGTTGCCACTACTGCTTGTAATTGCCAAACTTCCGCGTCTATTAGCGTTGATGTTAATGTTCCGCGCTCGCATAGTCCGATTAGAAAATTTTAGATAGGGTTTCGAAGACTGTATATTCATTGATCCGTCGTAGGTAACAATGCGATTCAAAATTCCTTTCGTTTGTGTGCCTGTTGAGCAGTGCAAGGCACTTGAGGTAGTTGGGCACCTATTGGTCAAGCTTTTTCTACCGACTTCAAACAGGAGGAGATACTCAATTCGACTGTATGTTTTTTTTAAGTTTGATACCTCATAACTTCTTTCTGGGTGAACCCATTTCGATGATTCTTATTTTATTTGAAAGCTGGTGCTTCACATGTGGTCCCATATAAATTTTATCAAGGTCTGATCAATAGTTTTTTGAGTTATGCTTAATAATTAATATTGAAGCCGGTTGTATAAAATTTTAAATTATTAGTTATTACCTTGCCAATTTGACGCAAATGTACCAATATTGTTTTTTTTTTATAGGATAAGGATGACAAACGAGCACACAGTCCACCTGATGGTAAGTCACAAAACAATGACGAAGGTGCGTGACGTCAATTTACCCAAGCGTCTAAACCCAAGAGTGGTAAGTCTTGTCTAATATATGAGAGGCCGCGAGAGGATACGTTCAATTGTATACGGTCTGATGACAATAGGAGATTTTTTTATAGAACAAGGATGTCAAACGAGCAACCAGTCCACCTGAAGGTAAGTGGATTCTGTGGCCCACGGATATCTACACACTACATCTTCGAGCTACTACTATACCAGTAATATAGCTGCAGTATGGCTCTCCCACGTTTAAAAACCCGTTTTGATGCTAACTTAGAAAGCTGCTGCTGATTCAGCCGTAGATTGAGAATCATCAGCTTCCACAATTGCCTTTAATTCGTCATTGTCGACCAAAGTTTTCAGACGACGACGCGCTTAATTTTTCGGATCGAAATTTAAGAAGCGGCCAAACCAATAACAGGTAATGCTTTCGTTTGTAGTATTCGCTTCTTAAACGTCGTTGATGTTGCGTGCCGCTTGTGGCCGCGTTGCTGCTACGACGGTACTCATAATTAATCGAATTCAGCGTATCTATGATGACGGAAAAGATTCAAATGCGTTGTAAACATAACGCTAATCAATAAACAAGTGACTAATTTTGAAAAAATAGTTCCATGATTTTAAAATACAATTTATTTGAAATTAGAATTCTTAGCTAAACAAAAATTATTTTGATTCGAAATGGCCAGTACTGCAGAACGCCAAATTCATAGATAAAGACCTATTATGTGCGTTTTTATATGAGCCATCTGTAAAGTTTGATTTTTGCCAGCCAATAATGGCTTACTGATTAATTGGATTTCGTTTAATCTGGTTCTGCTGCGTATATTCTTGTTTCCGATTTATCACCCAAAGAAACTTTGTATTTAGGGTATCTTTGGGCGGTAGTTACATTACAGTCATTCACAAGTACACTACTGAATATAAGCCTCCCCTAAAGAATGCCACAAAGCACGGCGCTGAGCCATCTGCATCCGTTGATTTCCAGCATCGCTTACCAGGTTGTCACTCCACCTAGGGGGGAGGCGCCTACACTTTGCTTAACGGTACGAGGCTGCAACTCGAGAACCTATTTTCCCAATCATTTATCTACGTAGGAGACATTTATACATATTATATCTTTCTATTCTTAGATACCCTTTTTGGTTTCATTAGAAAATCTGTCAAAACATTATATACACATCGAGTAGGTATAGGTAGGTATAAACATCATACACAGTGATTCGGCTATAACTTTTTCACAAGTCTTACAAATAGACCATATGTGCACGCTCGGCTGAATTTTGTTTATGTTTATTCAAATTCACATTCATACACAATTTTCGTATCATTCGCGCTTTGTAGTCGCCGTAATAGCTGTACTAGTGCCGTTTTGTTGCTTAGTGATTACAATGCGAGCGATAAACGGACCTGTTAATACTGATGAATTACCTTTTAGCTAATTTTCGTCCAGAGTATAACATACTTGATAAATTTTGAAGCGATCTTCACTATTATTTAAAGAATTTTGATGAATGTTCTTTTTTTATATGGGATACCGTGACAAACGAGCACACAGTCCACCAGACCCATAGACATCTACATCTATCCTCAATAAAGATCAAAATGCAGATGCGTTGTCACCCCTGAGGACTCTTTTCCAGTAAAAAGGGTCTCCGGTTCTCTACACTCACCATACGAAACACAGCAGTGTTAAGCTGCTATGTTACGCTGGTATTCTGTGAGAGCGTGGTCCTTCTCCGGTCGAGCCGACCCATTCGTGCTACAACTATACTACTAATTTAACTGCAGCATGACTATACCACGTATAAAAAAAAGTTCTTGTG
This sequence comes from Parnassius glacialis, assembly GCA_033319125.1. NCBI lineage: Eukaryota > Metazoa > Arthropoda > Insecta > Lepidoptera > Papilionidae > Parnassius > Parnassius glacialis. The sequence goes on from JAVANC010000008.1 coordinate 18,781,429, forward strand.
AATTATACAAGGTAAGGTTAAGAGAGTTCCGTGTAGTGACGGTGTAAGAACATCCACTACCCTATCATCCCGTGGGTGTCGTAAGAGGCGACAGAGGGAAACAAATCAGGAGATGGGCAGCAGCGTCTTACTAATAACGATTAAAATAAAAAACTGCGGTTGTCAATCCAATTGACAAGCGTGGCAGCTATGGCAAATATCGCCTCTGTGAGGCAATCTATGGGAGAGGCCTATGTTCACGAGTGGACATTTTGTGTTTTTTTTTTACGCCTACAATTATACTCGTATTTCACCACACGCGAGACTATGAGAGGCTATTGACTAGAAGTGAATGCCAAAAGGCATTAAGTCCGCCCTTCGTAACCTTTTGATCTAAGGTGATAACAATAAATCAATAAGTAAATAAATAAATATATATCTTTGTTAATATAAAACCGATTTAATTATGAAAACGGTAGCAGTGTCACGTCTCTAACCTATGAACCGGAGCGAGTTATTTCCACTAAATATCCATGTGATATGTGCTACTGTTTCCGTGTTAAAACAATAAATATAGCTCCATGTAGTTTTAGTACCAACTTGATGGCACGATATTGTTCAATTGATGTACTTCTACCTTGCGATTCAAAGGAAATTTTCGAACGCTATAAACTTATCTAAAGCTTATATATAAATGACTTGACTACATTACTTGCTCCTACAATTTATCTAATAATAAACCTAATTTAGAACTTACTTCGATCAGTTCATGGAATGAACGAACGTAATTTATTTATTTGTAAACAATATTATTTACTTAGGTATATTTTTAAGTTTATCTAAATATGAGAAATCAGAATTTACCGCCTCTTTAAATAAAGATTATATGTGTAGATAGACTGAGGCGTTAACTCTGGTTCTCTTTGTATAAGTTTTGTGTGTTTAGTAGTTCATATACCCTATGTATAATAAGTATATATACCTAGTCAGGTCATAAATTCTGTCACATGTTTAATATAAAATAATTGAAACAAGTTTATTCATTATGTAACCATTTATATACCAAAATGAACTTAACAAAACATGGATTCTTATGACACTAAACTTTATTCAAAATGACCTCCGTGATTTTGAATACAGGCCTTCAATCCGCGCGGCCAGTCGTCTATCGCAGCACGAACGAGGTCCATGTCAATATCGGCGGCTGCCTTAATCAAGGATGTCTTGAGTGACTCCAAATTGGGATGAGGCTTTGAGCACGCCTTTTCCTCCAAGTGTTGCCATATCTTGTAATCTAACGGATTCAAATCTGGACTGGATGAGAGCACTGGCCCTCTGCCGAAGATTGCTTCGTGCCGGATGAAGTCGATTTCACGTGCTGCCAGCCAGTCTTGTGTGCTCTTTGCTCTATGAGTTGGCGCCGAATCTTGTTGGAATACCCAGTGCCTGTTATTGAACATGGCATGAGAAACAAGTTCCACAAGGTTCGTCAGGACTGTATTTTGATACACAAATGCATTCGTTTTTACACCTTTCTCACAAAAATGTACCTCTGTTAAGCCCCAATAAGAAACTCCCAACCATACCATTAGCGAGGATGGAAAATGACCTCGTTGGACACGCGGAATACGGTTGCTCGCTTCTTCACTACTGTGTGCGTACACCTTATCATTTTGTTTGTTGTAGCTCTCTTCTACGGTAAAAATTTTTGCATCCGAAAAAAGAATTTCCCGATATTTTTTTCCTGCGTACCGCTTCAACAAAGCGCGGCATCTCTTCAGTCTCAGGTCCATTAGACGAGCATTCAAACGATGTCCTGTTTTTCTTCGATATTCCCGAAGCTCTAAGTCTTCATTTAACACCCTTTTCACCGTGGTTCTGCTTAACCCCATCTGAAGGGCCAACAGTTTCTGCTTACGTTTGGGATTTTTTTTGAATTCGCGCCTTCACAGCTTTTATCACTGCTGGAGTCCTAACAGACCGAGGGCGACCACTTCTTTACCTGTCATCTACACTAGAGTCTTCATTGTATCGTTTGATGGTACGATAAACGAATCTTTTGGTTATATTCAAATTTTTCAGTATGTCAAAAATTTGAATTGGCGCGTAACCGCAACGATGCAACGCAATAGTTGCAACACAGTCTTCTTTAAGCGTCCTATCCATATTTAAAAACATAGATAAATATATATGTAGCAAGCTACAGATACGACAGTGACTTTTAGTCAAGTTTCCCAACTATGCGTTTTGGCGCTGCAGTCGCCCATTTTGACATATGAGTAATAAAAAAAAATAAAAAAATATAGCTTAGAGATTGCAAGCACACATCCTTCAAATCATCGATATCGATGTTTAGTGGTGTTCTTATTTTATCGATATCGACAGAAGTGCATTATACAGGAATACTATTACTTAATGAAACATAATACATTAACATTTATTTTTTTATTCAAGCACACCAACATCATATACATACACACATAATCTTAGGATTAAATTATAGGTACAATTTGACAAAAACAGAGCAATATTTATTGTACAATATATAAAGCAAGTATCAAATTAAATAAATTAAGCCACAGGAATCATATTTAATCATAATGCTCAATATTTTACTTTACAAGTAACTTTTTATATTAATTTTAAAACAGCTATAATTCAAATAGTTATGAATAAGTGAGTACCTTCCCTGTATAAGATAATGAACTTTTCGCTAGGATATGCTAAATTATTATTTGGTCTATATAACATTTGTTTGTTAGACAAGACAAACATTTTTTCCTTAAGTTTGTAGTGTTTGGAGTTTTGTTTCTTTATAGAAATCCTATTCATTTTTCATCTAGGGTAAACCTGGTCATTTTGTTTTTTTAAATTGTTTTAATTATATTAATAATAAAGTTATTTATTTAACATTCAACTTCTCTATACTTCGACAGAGATTGGACATTAAGCAAGCCTTTAAGAGGCTTAGTCACCAAAATTTTTATATTTTTATTTTTTCATGAATGTCACCTTTCAATATTTTATTATTTGTTGCACCAATTGTGCCCGTGTAACCTAATAAAAACTTTTACAAAGCAAGCCAGGAAAACCTCAAAGTGCTTAATATTTTACTTTTCAAACTACATTTTACATTACTTCCAATACAGTTATAATTCAAATACTTATGAATAAAGTGAGTACCATCCCTGTACAAGATAAGTAATTTTTCATTAGTGCTAATGTTTTGTTTGATGCAATCCTTACAACGAATACCTTTCGATATTTTCTGACAAAATGTATTCAGTAGTGTAAGCTGAGCAGTGGTCTATAATTTTTTCCATGACTACATCACCCACCAGCAATTTTTCTTTTGCACTTGATGATGAAGGGGATAGGAAACTACACTAACATTTAATAATGTGTCTCCATAATCCTCTTCACAATTAGAGAATGTGAACTAACCATGTTAGATAATATCAAATATTTAAAGGCATATATATATGTTTGCATCTAGGTCAACATTTCTATATTTTATAGCTATTATACATCCAAAAATAAATTTCTAAAGGGTCTTGTTTAATATTTAATGGATAATAATATTCTACATTATACTGTTCAAATAATAATTTGTAGACCCTTATAAAACTTTCAAGTTATCCACCCTTGTCGGGATGGTACGCGCACAAGTCGAGGTTTTCCTTCTTGTATAGCATGTTTGCTATTATATAGAACGGAGTCTACTAAACCATTTTTATTTTATTTTATTAATGGCTTCAATCCAAAAAGTATGAAGTTGTGAAGTTTGTTTAATCACTCGTCTTAACTTTGCTCTTTGCACACCACCCGGTTATCCACTGACGCTGTCAGTGTGTCGAAAAATTCAACGACTTCTGCTGTTGAGGCCATTGTTGCGCCAGAGTTTTCATAGTGAAAATCATCTAAAAAAAAGTACTTTTTAATTGAATTACTTTTACAGTTATTGCACCTGCAAATCTTTCGCCAAAAGACACTTATTTGCTTACAACAACAGACTTTGTTAACCTTTATACAATTGTAGTGTGGCTCACGGTATTCACTAATGTAATACCAATTATAAATTTAATGTTACTAAACAGCACTTGGCAGATATAGGTTGTCTCATTTAATAACGTCATTACATGGCGACCTTGCCAGGCGAGCTAGCCACCGATAGTAATACACTCATAATAAATATAAGACTTAATAAATACACACATTACCAAAATGAGGAAAATATTGCATAGAGACATAAAAAGTTTTAAATAAATATTTAAAAAATAAAGCAAAACATGTAAAATTATAACGCAAAGAGACAGCTAAGAAGACTTGAGATGAGAAAAGAGGATTTTTTTAATAGGATAAGGGTGACAAATGAGCACACAGTCCACCTAATGGAAGGTGGTTGCTGTGGCCAATGGACATCTAATCTATCCTCAATTACGAATCAAAATGCAGATGCGTTCTCACCTGTGAGGACTAAAATGGAATGCCTCATTTCCAGTAAAAAGGGTCTCCGGTTCTCTACACTCACCATACGAAACCCAACAGCGTTAAGCTGCTATTTTACGCTGGTATTCTGTGAAAGCGTGGTCCTTCCCTGGTCATGCCGAACCATTCATGCTACAACTAAACCACTAATATAGCTGCAGCATAGCTCTACCGCTTAAAAAATGGATGACAGAGATTACTTTTTTTTCCTCAGGTTAAAAAGAATATTGGTTGAGAGAATATAAATTGAAAGTACACAGTGGTATTCACGAAGGGAATTTAATAACATTATCAAACCAACCGTGGAGCAAACCAAATAAGAACATAATTATCAATTATGTTCCTAAAAAAATATCGAAAAATTTATTCAAGTGATCAGTTTTAGGACTGAATTTTTTGTGTTTTATCTATAAGAAAACAGGAAAAATGTTAATTTCAAGGAAACCAAAAAACAATAGAAAACAATGTGAAATATATGTTTGATGTATCTACTAAATAATTACTGTATAAAACGCAAATTATATTTTGTATTATACATATTTTGAAATGTCAGATGAGTAATCTTAAATTCTCATTTAAAATTGCAATTTCATAAAATTAAAAATATAATAAATATAATAACTATAGTCTTCAATCTTTTACCATTACTCATTTTATAGATGGAAAACTATTAACACAAAGCAGGTGCTACTTGTATATTCATATCCTTATTATTTAAGCATGATTATTTTGATTTCAATGTGTAATGAAAAGTAAATTATGTGATTTATTACATATCATTTTTTTAAGGTCAAAGATTATTTTATAGTATATTTTAAGTGGCTTAGAATATTCCATAATGAAATACAATTTTGTTTCTAAAATTTGGAAACCATTTTACATTTTGAATAACTCCTGGATCTAAGTACAATTTAAATTAGAAAAGTTAAGTTACGTCTGTATAGGATTTCTCTGTACAAAATATTAATTTCATATAGTAATTAATTGTATTTCTATACCTGGTTTACCTGGTATTAGTAAAGATATTAGTAAAAAAAAAATGTAATTTATACCAATTTTTTTTTCAAAATTTCCGATAAGTGTTTATTTCTTGACAGCGATTGGGCTTTAACAAAGTCTTTGTGAAACTGAGTCATCTAAAGTGTTAGTTGCAATCTTTGTCAAAATATTAACCAAGTTTCTCTTCTTTGATACTATTTTCTTCACTAATGTAACCTGTAATGAAATAAATAAAATAATTAAGTATCATATTTTGTTACTGAATGATAAACATAGAAATATTAATTTATTATTTAGAACTTTTGATGTGTTTGATTTGTTTTGACCACCCTATAAAAGCCCTTGCATTTAAAATAAGACTCATTATAGTTCTCATCGTAGTAATGTAATCACGTAGTTAAGGAAGTCAGTACTGCACTGAATTAGTTTTAATACATTATTGTAATGTAATAGTTATTAAATGTCATCGAGACATATTTGTAGTTTTTAAAAAGCTTCAGCACCACTCCCGAAACTTATATGGCGCAGCCAGCACACAGCTTACAGCTGAGTTCAAGTACACTCAAATTGGTCTTGTCCACAGTTCCGGATATCCTCGAACCAAATAAGTTTATTAAATCAGGAGCTGAAGAAACCTTCCTATCTAGACAAGAGCAGCTCTACGGGTAGACATGGCAGTGAGCGGACTTTAAGTAAAGCTTTAACTATCCTGTCCCATTCTAGTTATTTCCTGCGGTTATTTCTTTATGGCTCTATGTTGTAACTTTTGAACTAAAATCGTTGAAAGTTATTTGACTTCTGCACAAAACTTGACAGTTATTAATTAAGTAAATGTTATTATAAATAAAATAAATTGGATTAAATAAAAACAAAATATATAATAGTAAGTAAATATAATCTTAAGAAGTGCTAAAATTATAGAAAAAGAATAATTAACAGAATATTTTTGTATATGTGGTATGTATAACGTGGTAGAGCCATGCTGCAGCTATATTAGTAGTATAGTTGTGCTCTCACAGAATACGAGCGTAAAATAGCAGCTTGACACTGCTGTGTTTCGTATGGTGAGTGTAGAGAACCGGAGACCCTTTTTACTGGAAAAGAGGCATTCCATATTAGTCCTCACGGGTGACAACGCATCTGCGTTTTGATTCGCAAATGGGGATAAATGTAGATGTCTATGGGCCACAGTAAGCACTTACTATCAGGTGAACTGTGCTCTTGTGTCCCCTTATCCTATAAAAAAATATACATGTATTGATTTTTTTTTTAATAAAAATGGAACAAGGAAGACTATGTCACTTTCTTCAAATTAGACCTAAGGATCTAACAAGCTTGATCATCATGTTTGATGGTGATCAATGTATTTCAAGTTTATTTATTAAGAAATGTGAATATATTATAAGATTTTTTATGACATAAACAAAATTACATATACAAACAATATACTATATATTTTATTGTGTAACAATTACATTATAGGAAAAAGATGCATCTCTTTTTAATATTCTGGTGATTCTAGATCAAACTGCAACTGAATTAGAAAATATTCTTAGTGGTTTCAATAGCTAATTAAAAAAATTTAAATAAATTATAGTTAACAAACTTCAGAATCCACGCATAATAATTCAGAAGGTTTTAGATATCCATTCATTTTGCAAATAATTTTAATTAGATTTAACCACAACATTAAATTGAGAATTACATGGAGCAGAAAATAATTCCTATGGCCTTATAATATTAACACTTTCACTGTCCGTTTTCCAGACACAATAGTAAGACAATAGCAGTGCCCTATATGTAGTGCACGGGACAGCGAAAGGGTTAATATTGGTATGATACTTAGAGATGGCCATGTTAGTGTAAGTGATGAAAAGTAGATTATAATTAAGGTTTCAGATTTAAATGTTACGCATGAGCAGTTAGAATTTAATATTAATAGATACATGAACTTAAATACTTAAATAAGCATGTTAGAATTATATTGACAAAAAAAACTCTACACATTCAATTAATATAATGTTTCAAACTGAATTTAAAATAAATTCCAGTATTGAACAATTTGAACAGTTATCACCTTCATTTAGAGTCAAACAAGGCATTCTAAACTCCCTAAGATATATTATTAAGATTATTACTGGTAACTTTGATTATAAAAATGCTATTAAGTATGAAAATATGATTGGTAATTTAAAAACTCGTCGATACACACTAGTGAACAAGATTACCTTAATGAAATAAATAGAATCTCTTGTTAAAATAAGTAACCATTTACAAGAAATAATTTTATCAAGATTGATTCAAATTCAAATTTATTTTTATTTGTGAATACAAGTAATATACTACAGGTAACATCTTTGAAAAAGATACATGTCATTGTAATGTGCCTATTGATGCATTGCTTAAATATTAATTAATTGAGTAATAACATTTCTTAGTTAGATATGTTTTAAATTATTTTTAAATTTATGAATATTCTCTGTTTGTGAAACATAGATGGAACTTTATTGTTGATTTTAAACAGCGTGCCAAAAACGCTTTATCTAAATAAAGCTGTCTGATGAAATTGTATAATTTTACTGTCAATTACTAAATAATCATTAAATATTTCCAACTTAGTTTTTATAAATGTTACATCTTGATAAATATGCAGTGTTGGAAATGACAGTAATTTAAATTTTTTAATTCTTGATATATTTGAGAGTTAATGATATGTAATTTTATTAATATTTACAATTTATTTTTACACAATTTCCAATCACTCTACACTAGATGGAATGAAATCGAAACTTCTGTAATCTTTAGCAAATTAGGAATTTTACTTATAGAATTGAAGAATTGTTAAAATTATTAAAATCAGCAGAGTTAACAAAAAATTGATATACCCCATAAGTTATAACAATAAAGTAAAAATAGAACAATATATAAAATTGAGGGAAGTCAAATAACATTTGTTTTAGATACCAATTATACAAAAAATTAATACCCGTCACGTTACCACTTCCTCTAAACTATAATTTTAATTGTTTAACACTCATACCTACTAGTAAAAGGTTCTGAAACAGTCTCGTTCGCTCAGTCTTGCAACTACCTATATTCCTCCACTATGACGACAAGTCACAACTTTAAGTTGAAGATGTTTGTATGAATGCTTTAATGAGATTCTCAGATAGTACGAGCTCCTGCCTTCCAGTACCAGCCGAAAAGCAGATCTATCATCTTGGACATTAGTGATTTAATAAATCTTGAACATTTAAATAACCTTTTAAAATAAGGAAAGTGAAATAAAATATAACTGTGAAAATTTATAAATGTAAAGTGTTGTGATTTAGAAGATGTCAATCACATCATTATTTGTTAAAACAGAACTAAAATTTAACCATATTCGAGCAGCATCTTTGAAAATTTGTAATAAATTGTTGCTGTTTTTGCAAGGTCTTGTGATATTTTTATAACGATTTAAGAGGATTGTGAAGCTGTAAATTTTCATACAAAAAGCGATAACGTTTTCCCCCCCGTAAATATAGTCCAATTTTAATAATTTTTGGAAATGTTGTAGATATGACAAAAAACTAGGCTCGTACGTTTTTATTTTAAAGAAATATTGTATACAATATAAGTTATTAGCATCTAAATATCTATATTTTTGACTTAAAAACTTCCTCGAGCGTTTTTATTTTTTTTTAATTAAACTAAACTGATTACTAAAAAAGTAAAACGTACAGGCCTAGATTAAAGTGTACTGAATCTAATAAGATCAAAATTGTCTTATTTTGTAAAGTTTTAGGGGGGTAAAAACGTTATCGCCGGAAACAATATTTCAAAAAGAAAATGTAGGCAATTGCCTTCAAGACTTGCAACTCTCTCTATCGCACGATACGGGTCGGGGGGCAGGGGCATATTGTAGTGATGTTAGGGGTGGTGGGGTGTGAATACCAGTATTTTACGATTATGTTGTAAAAATAAAAGTTATATTTGTAAAATGAGCCGTGGTAGCTCAGATGGTTAGCGTTCGCTATAAGTTTCACAGTAGGTACGCAAGAAAGTCGGGTTCGATCCCCGCCGGCACCAATGAAATTGTTAATAGCAATTTTAAGTGCTGATTTACCACGTGCTCGCCGGTGAAGGAAACCATCGATAGGAAAGCTGCATGTCTCACAAATAAGAAAAAAATATATATTTCGAAGACATGTGAAGTTCGCCAACACGCATTAGGGCAGCGCGACGGACCTTTCCTTGTCCTAACACCCTCTCAGAAATGAGAGGAGGCCTGTGCCCAGCAGTGGGACACGTATATAGGCTGTAACTTTTTGAGGTGTTATCGATATTATTATCGCCTAGGAAAGAGAAAATAATATCCATAACCTAGAAAGATAATACCTCTCATGAAAAAGTTAATGTCTGTGATTATTCAGTGTTTATCGATTATTTAGTTATTAATTTAGTCTTTATTGAATAAGGACATTAAATTAAAAATATTTCGTGTTTACAATAAAGTAGATAGGCAAATATATAAAAAAGTAACAACTTGAAGAAATTATTATTGTTTATTATTACATATTACTTAATTACACTCTTTCTCGAACTGCCATTTCTCTAGGAACTCGAGGGTCAATCATTTCTGGTAATAAACATTAAAAATGAAATGATTAAAGTCTTGGCTGCATTTTTGTTGCCCAAAAGTGATCATGGTTTATTAAATTAAGTACGAAAACATGAAAAAGTTGTGTCCATACTACGAAAAAACAAAATTGCCAACCAGTTATATGTAATTATCCCTGGACCTGATAATAGTAATCATGGTTTCTTTTTTCTTTTTGTCCTTCTCGTATCAAACAAAATTTGATCTGTTTTTAGTTATGGCCTCCAAATGTAGCATATTAGAATCAGAAATAAGACATTTTCACTTAGAGAATCATGTCCCATAAACCCATCGGGAGTTGTCCCTAAATAATAATTTTCGTAATCAATAAACAGTCCACACTCCCAAACTTTTAGATTATGTCTCCTAATCTTGATTCCTTGCAAAATGTTAAATTAATGAAATTGCAATGGAAATATTTTTTTATTTGCTAAATGATTTATTTCTACAATTCTTCGCCCATACAACTTAGCTGACTCAATCTTGACTAACTCTGGTTCAATAATTAGCCCGACAGTCGAAGACGTGTGATGTGGTATATATATATATTCATGACTTATTATTATTGTATTCTATTTGATTCTCTTTGTCAGATTCGATTCCTTCGCCAACTGAAGTACATCGTCCTTGCACATTACTGTCTGGTAATTATTTGTCTGTCTCGGAGTCACTGAAAAATAAATAGAAGCATAATAGTTTAAATTATATTTTATGGCTAACTAACGCGGGCGAAGTCGTGGGTGAAAAGCTAGTTTACCTATATAATTCGGTTCATCGTTTAAATTTCTGTGAGAGCGTAGTCGTTCCCCGGTCGAGCCGAACCACTCGTGCTACAACTATACTACTAGGTAATATAGCTGCAGCATGGCTATACCACGTATAGAAATTTTACTAATCAAATCTTTGTATCTCGAAAATTTTAGCATTTTCCTTGGAATCATTGGAATTCCACAGTAACAGTGATACAAACAACTCCTAACGGACTAATATTATTACTGGACAAGTGGTAAAATTAAAAATATTGTACAAACGATTTCAATAAAACTCAATTACAACATAATCTATGTAATGGTTGAAATGATTTCCATAAAATTTGTATGAGTCCAACTGTGAACAAGAAAAGAATAGGTAAGTATTCAAATTCGGTCGGTCTATCTCCTACCAGTCAACCAATGTACATCCAATAGTATGTAAGGTGGTAAGGTACGCGATCAAAGTAAGTACCTATAATTTATTATAAGTAGGTAAGTAAGTAAGTAAGTACGCCTACTTACCTGTTGCCCGTCCTTTCGATTTACGAAGCAAATTGCATATTTTTAGTTTTGTCTCTAATCTTTCTCTTCTATTCTAAAATGTGTAAAATTATTTTAGTTGATTGAATGTAATACACATCTCATAATCACTGACATGGTACCTATATAGGTAGATACTTACATAAAAAAATAACAGCCCACTTCTATAAGTTATATGTAGTAAGTCCCCACGTCTACAAAGACTATGCAATATAATAAAATTGCAAAGTAACACAAATTCATTATGTAACTTGTCGTAAATGTACGCAAATATAGGCTATCAATGAATGAACGCTCCTCCTGCGGGTATCGTAGTGTGCGTAACAAGTAGTGTAATATATTGTATTTGTGTTGTTCAATGCTCTGAGCCCGGCGGGAGGCAGAGCGTGCGTTATGAAACAGATAGCATTTTTGAAAATACCTACTCGCGTCGCGTATCGGCACTTCACAATCCTCTTAAGCAATCAGCTATACAATTTTTTGTCTTTCAATAGTTACAGAGACAATTTTTTTAAGTGACTGCCACTTTATACCATGTAGTGATAATTAAAAATGGCTGGTGAAGTAATCACAAAGTGATGCAATGTTTTTTAATAAAAATGTATGGTTCAATACTGCATTACTGGAGTCCACTTGATACCCACTTAGAAATCACAACTTTCAGCAGTCGAAATTGTACCATGATAAGTAATAAAATTACTCGCCTGTTGCTTTCAGAGGCACACCATGAGCTATTTAATCGTTAGTAAGCAAGCATGGATAAGAGTACCTATCGAAGTTTTCTGTCTTGTCAAGAAACTGTTCTTTGGAAAGTTCAATGATCTGGGGACTTATGGATACTATGAAATACATCCACAAGTTTCTTAAATTATCGTTTTTAGGGAATCTGCACCAAGACAGCACTTTTCGTATTCCATACAATATGCACTAGACCAGCACAAAAACAGAATATTGTTATTGTCACAAATAGCGGAGGAAACTTTGCGTCCAAGATCTCAACGCAACATAAATGCGAGGAAATACACTTCAATACATTTGCGCTCGTAAAAAACTCATAACTCGGACGACAATTAGATAAATATTAAATAATGGCGGCAATCAATATGATCAATATCGATAATTTTGACAATTTACTTTGACAATACAATATGGCGTTATTTTAAAATGGCGTCCGTAGACAGAGAATAAACTAGCGACGGTAGCGCCAAATGGCATAGAATGGAACTAAGCTGTCACGGGCCTGTTTAAAAATGAGTAAAAATGAGTAAAATGAGTAAAAAAAGCGTTATTTTCTTCCAATGTTCAAGTTTTTTTCAAAAAACTTGAACATTGGAAGAAAATAACGCTCCGTCCCCCTCGTGCTTTAATCCAAATCCCGAAACCTTTCAGCTTGAGTTACAAAACCGTTTTCAGTGCCTAGAAACTGCAATGAAGTGGACGATATGAACGATAAGCTCGTGATAACTGTCCATGCGGTCGGAGCTAAGTTCTGCAAGACCCGCCGCAGAAGAACACAAAAACTCTCCCATCAGACTCTTAATCTCATGGCTGTTAGACAGGAAATGAAGCTGTAGTCTTCAACAGATTTGACAGTATACAAACAACAGAACAGACAGATCTCCAAACGCACGCGGCAGGAGTTACGCAACTTCAATACACTAATATGACAATCTGCCACTTTTCTTTCTTTTTTTGGGTATATGGATTATGAGAAAGCCTTTGATTCCGTAGAAATTTGGATGGTGCTGCAGTCCCTTCAGCGGTGCAAGTTGACTGTCGGTATATCGAAATGCTGAAGTGTTTGTACAGTAGGGCTACGATGGCTAGCCGAGTACAGAACCAGAGTACGAAACCTTTCCAATTGCAGAGAGGTGTAAGACGGGGTAACGTCATATCCCCGAAACTCTCCACCGCTGCATTGGAAGACGTTTTCAAGTTTCTGGACTGGAAAGCATACGGTACCAACATCAATGGCGAGTACATCACTCACCTTCGATTTTCCGACGATATAGTTCTTATGGCAGGACTTAAGCACTATGCTTAATGACCTCAATAGTGTCTCCCAACGGATAGGTCTTAAGATGAACATGTACAAAACAAAGGTCATGTTTAATTTCCATGTCACACCACTGCCGGTAGTTGTTAGGAGCACTAAGCTCGAAGTTGTTGCCGAGTAGGTATCTTTACCTGGGACAAATAGTCCGACTTGGTAAGTCCAACTTCGACCGAGAGGTCTATCGACGGATTCAACTCGGCTGGGCAACGTTCAGGAAATTACGACACATCTTCGCGTCAGGTATATCTCAAAACTTGAAGACAAGACTGTACAACCTGTGCGTGTTGCCAGTGATGACTGCCAGCAAAACTGAGACGTGATCCTCCACTGCTGGCCGTATGTGGACGCTCAAGGTCGCTCAGCGATCTATTTTTTTTTATTTTTTATAGGATAAGGGTGAAAAACGAGCACACAGTCCACCTGATGGTAAGTGGCTGCTGCGGCCCATAGACATCTACATCTATCCTCTGTTACAGATCAAAATGCAGATGCGTTTTCACCCGTGAGGACTAGGATGGAATGCCTCATTTCCAGTAAAAAGGGCCTCCGGCCACCTGCACTCACCAAGCGAAACGCAGAGGTAAACTTCTACTTCACGCTGGTATTCTGTGAGGTCGTGGTACCACCCCGGTTCGAGCCGGCCCATCCATGCGACAGCAAAAGCTGCCGCCTGGCTCTACCACTGTTAAAAATCTATGGAGAGGGCTGTGCTCGGGGTTTCTCTGCGTAATAAACTTAGAAATGAGGATATCCGCAGTATAACCAGAGTGACCGAGATAGCCCAACGGATTAGTAAGCTGAAATGGCAATGGGCCGCCCATTTAGCTCGAAGAACCGACAACCGATGGGGAAAAAATTTCTCGAGTGGCAGCCTCGTACCGATGGGCGAAATGTAGGGTGACCCCCCACTAGAAAGAGTGACGACCTGGTAATACATGCAGGAAGTCGAGGCTCAGGACCGTGTTTTGTGGCATTCCTTGGGGGAGGCCTATGTTGAGCAGTGGACTTGTGCAGGCCTGTAATGATAATGATGATATATAATATTATAAATAAATAATATTGAAAAAACTTTTAGTCTTTGGTTTTATCGCGTTATATTTTTATTACCGATAGTTGAAGCATTTTGTAGCACTAATGGTCCAAAATTTTTTCTATTCAATGTAAAGTATTTGTGTAAATATAAGTAATCATAAGTTTTAATAATCCTTTTTTAGTAGGGTCACAGTACCCCGGATAAAGGCGTTGCCAACAGTTATCGTTACCGCCTATCGAAAGTCCACTGCTAAACATACGCCTCCTTAATATATTGTCCCATATATCGTCCCGTGGGAGTCGTAAGAATCAGTTCGAATTCGTACAATTCTGAGCTATGTGCAAAATTTCAAATCTCTAGTTCATCGGGAAGTGCTCGAAATTTGAGTTGCAAGATTCCAACCGGACCGACAGACAAACAAAGAAGTGACTTAATAGAAACGTGATAAAACGCGATGAAGTGAATCTATGTAAATAAGTACATTGTTTTCACTCTCGTTTGTACTATGTTTATATATTGAACTGTCTCGTTGGTCTAGTGGTTGTAGTAGTGCGATTGCTGATCATGAGGTCCCGGGTTCGAATCCCGTGTCGGGTCAAATAAAAGTTTTTCCATCAAGAAATTCTCAGTAGCTGCCCAGAGTCAGGAAGTTGGGGGTGTTTCACCCCCGTGCCTCGGAAAGCACGTAAAGCCGTTGGTCCTGCGCCTGATCTCTCTCCGGTCGTGTCGGTTTACCGTCCCATCGGGCTATGAGAGTGAGGGAATAGAGAGTGCACCTGTGATTGCGCATACACTTGGGCACTATAAGCCTGTCCTGCGCCGATGGCTGGTCTCCGTTGAGACTGGCCACCGTGGCCGAAATTCGGTCTGGAGGACATTATTATTATTTTGGGGTATCTATAAAGTTTTCTCATCTAGTTGGGCAATATAAATATATAATTGTAAATAAACATGGTAAACGTAAATAAATATCTATAAAATAAAATAAATACATAAAAAATACATTAATATATAAAAACCCAACCAGATGGAAGCCCTCGGCAGAGGAGATCAGACGGCCGAGGGTTAGGGGGAAAGGGAAAGAAACCGGCGGACGATGCGGGCGGTATCGAGGAGCACCGCCTTCTGCATTTGAGCTTGGAGCGGTCCGTCACGGAGTCCCAGTCGACTCAGATGACCGGAGAGGCTGACTGGAATTAACCCATTCGCAGAGACGACTACAGGTATAATTTCGGCCGGCAATCCACCCCACATGTCGGTCACCTCGTGAGCCAGGTCCAGATATTTAGTCAGCTTATCTGTTTCGGCTTTCACGAGGTTCTCGTCATAAGGAATGGTAATGTCGACCAAAAATATCCTTGGCTGTGCCCGGTCCATCGGCACAATATCAGGCTTATTCGCAAGAATAGTCCTGTTTGTGATGATGGCACGGTCCCAGTAGAGCCTGGCGCGGTCATTTTCGAGTACGGCTTCCGGCAAGTACTTATAATACGGCAGTTTCCGATCCACGAGACCGTATTTCAGAGCGAGCTCCTAGTGTAGAATCCTGGCTACTAAGTTATGCCTGTGCAAATACTCAGAGATAGAAAGCGCCGAACAACCGGAGATGACATGCCTAAGTGACTCACCGGGATGGCGACAAGCTTGACAAACGTCGACGGTGCCATCCTTTAGGATGTATCTCCGATAATTGTTGGTCTTAATAAAATGATCCTGTATCGCACAGACAAAACCCTCGGTTTCCCCAAAGAGGTCACCCAAACGTAGCCAGTGGAGGGAGGCGACTGTGTCTACGAAAGGCTCATGTAGAGCCTTGTAGAACCTCCCGTGGAGCTACTTCTCCTTCCATACGGTCTCCCGGTCGGAAATGCTCTGTACTGCCGGGTCTTGCCATTGCTCGTTGGCTAAGGATAGAGGGGTAAGTCTTTTATCACAAGAAATAACGTCCCTATAGTATGGATCATCCGCTCTCATCAGAAAATAATTACGGAGGCTGCACACTTCGCGATTATGCATGGTAAGCGCGCTTAAAAAGCCGCGCCCACCATGTTTCCGCGGCAAGTACAGCCTCATTACTGACGATCTCGGATGATGCATCCTGTGGGATGTCATTATAGTGCGAACTTTTCTGTCCAGAGCGTTCAGTTCGGTCTGAGCCCACCTGAGCATGCCAAAGGTATACATAAGAACAGGCATAATCCAACCGTTATATGCGTGCGTCTTATTCACACCGTTCAAAAGGCTGTTAAGCACTTTGGTCAAGCGTGCATAAAACACATCGCAAACTGACTGTTTCATACCCGCCTCATCTACACCGATGTTCTGTGACATACCCAGGTAATGTATGTTTCAGCCTCGGAAAGGGTCTTTATGTTGATGGGCATATATAAGTCTATGCCCTCAGAGTCAGCTTCCCCTTTCAACATGGAGGATCGCACACTTATCCGTCCCCAGCTCCATTCCAATAGAATTGCTAAAATCACACGTGATATTTAGCAATTCCATAAGATGGGAGCGACTGGAGGTGAATAACTTGAGATCATCCATGTAGAAAAGGTGGGTCACTTTTGTACCTCCTTTCCGAAGCAGAAAACCCCTCCCGGAGCCCTCCAGTAAGGTACTGAGAGGGTTCAGAGAGAGGCAGAACCAGATTGGACTCAAACAATCGGCCTGTAAGATACCCCTTCTTATCCTTATGTGGTTCTCCGCAGCCGTCATCCGCTGGCCTAGATAACAGAGGATCGTACTCCACTGCCCCATACACTGCCCGAGGAATTCTGGAACCGTACATTCAACCTTGTACAGCTCGAGGACCCTCTTAAGCCATGTATGAGGCACCGCGTCGAAAGCCTTTTTGTAGTCTAGTGTAGGCCAATGACCGCGTCAATGAGGAGTGGTTCTTTGGTTCCACGACCACCGCCCCGACATCCATTTTGAGCGCGCGATATCACCTGATTTGAGTTCAGGTGACGAGTGATTCTCGCGCTCAAAATGGATGTAAGTGTCTTGTATATGGTAGATAGACACGTTATGGGGCGGTATTTGCTCGAGTCTGTAGAATCCCGGTCTTTAGGAACCAAATGAGTGATCCCAGTAGTGAAGAGGCTCGGGAGCGACTTTTGGTCGAGAGCCTCTTGAAACTGTCGGGCGAGCACAGCGTGACACACCACGAACCCCTTCAGCCAGTAGTGATGCATTCCGTCGAGTCCCGGACTTTTCCAGTTCGGGGCCCTACGGACCGCCTCAGCTACGTCATCCGGCATTGATGACGCGGTCCATGGGCGTAATATTCGCACACTGACTCGCCACAACTTCCTATAAAAAATAATATGGCAAATTGCCAGTGCGGCGCCAAAAAGAATTGAGTTCGTGTCGCAAAGGTCCCGGCTGGCTTCCAAATAGGTCACCAGCATTGGGTTGAGAGCCCTCACGACAGCCCGATTCCGCTTGCTTAGGAGTATGCGCGGGAGTCGCGGTCGATTTTCGAGAGGCGTACTGCGCGTTTCCACAATCGCCTCCTTCAATTTACTCCTCATCTGCTCTAGTTCTTGGATGACCATTCCATCATCGCCTGAATCAACCAGAGTGGGGAGATCCATGGCGCCCTCTATATATGCCTGCTGGTCTGTGGCCTGAGGAGCCGCATCCCCAGCTACAGCCGGTTCATTCGATGAGGGAATAGCCTCACGCCGTAGTCGTTCGAGTTCGGCGCCATCAAATATTTTTGAGCGCATGATGTACCGAACTCGGTCTGCCAGGTTTTGCTCGGTAACGGTAATAAACGGCTCCAGCTCAGCAAACAGTCGATGCATCCTAGCCCGGTACGCAAAACCTTCATTTTCTTCCCCTTTAGCCCTAAAATACGCCCGGAATACGTTTGTATTCATTTCCTTCGTCCAACGCATGCGGCGTACTCCACCAGCGGCGGGTGCCGCTTGCCGAGTCCGAGAGAACCCTGCCGTCACCAAGCCATCTGGTGGGGATGATGGATGCGAGGGGCTACTAGGTGGTCGTGTAGCATCTACGCGCTCGGCTGGCGGCCCGCATGCTGTCGCGTCCAGCGCCAGCTCCAGACGCGCCCCGGCGACCCCCAGGCAGTGGCCCTATACGCGGTCTATTTGTTTCCATCATCCATAAATTGGGCGTCAGTTAACGGGAGACGCCCAGACCTGAATGATGAAGCCATATGCACAAACGGGCCTTTGCACTCTCAATTTTGCCGAGGCACGGCGCTGACACCGCTTGGCAAGGTGCTGACTGATTGCGCCGACGTAGCAGTTTTGTTACTTAACTGTTACGTCAGCGGGCGATGGGGTCGTCACTTCCCTACGCCATTTATTCGTAGTATATTATTATTATTATTATTATTATTACTTAACAGGCTAGCAGTTGCAACAACTGATATAAGCCCGTATCCTATTTTCAAATGTGTAATTATTCTATTTTAGTTGTTTATCTAATCTGTTCTTGAATTGGGCAATAGTTTGTACAGATATCACTTCTGATGGCAGCTTATTCCATGCTTCGACGACTCTTTGGCTAAAAAAGTGCTTATGTGGGTTATTATTCGACACGGCTTTGGTTAATTTGAAGTGATGTCCCCTTAGGTGTGTGTTTTTTGAGTATTGGAATAAATCCTTGTCAAAATTTTCTAGATCGTAGTGTCCATGTATAATTTTATAAGTTTCGATCAAGTCTCCTCGTTCTCTGCGATCTTTCAGAGTCGTTTGTTTAAGTTAAGCTAGCTTTTCCTCATATGGTACGTTTTTCAATGCTCTGGGAACCTTTGCAAATCTGCGTTGAACCTTCTCCAGTAACTCAATATCGTTTTTGAAATAGGGGCTCCAGATTTGGAATGCATATTCCAAAATAGATCGAAATTAGTTATTAGTATTATTAATTATTATTATTATTATATATTGAATAATGAACTCAAAATTGTGTAATAAGAAAGTGTGGTTTGCAAGATGATGTTGTGATCACGATTAAAAAAGAGATGCTTCGGTGGCTTAGTCATGTAGAAGAGGAAATCTATTTTGCAGAAGTGAACGACAAAGTCGGGAAGGGACGCCCAAGACGAAAGTTTATCGACCAAATTGGCGATATATTGAAGATGGGCCGGATTAAGAGTACCCTTAACCGACGAGCATGTATGTGTAAATATATGGATGAAAAGGTGGCGAGAGAGGTGTGTCAGGGTCGTGCCAAATGGAAGTCAGGTGTGTGTGTTTATTTTTTGTATGTATGAACCTGATATTATAATACATTTGAAAAGTTATCAATCCAAATGGCGTACATCTAATCGCAGACGTCGAGTTGTACTAAAATAAATTATTTTAAATAAATAAAGTCACTATTGGCACAACTATATGCTTTCATAATTAATGCGTTGCCCACGCATGACGTAAAACTTCTTTGTGAAACTGGATGTTTTTTTTTACTATAGATAATAGGCGGGAAACTTATTGACAGATGTTAAATAAAATTAAAAAGTTAAAGTAATTAGCATATACAAGTAGAGTGTCGTGCGGCATCCTGAATAAGCAACTCTTTTGCCATATTCACCACGCTCGGCTTTGGCTTTCCAACCCGCCAGCGTAATGAGATTCAGTCCGCTAGAGTATTCTTGGAAAGACATTAATTTGTCCATCCGTGGTCTTAAAAAGATCGGCGATGATGAAGGTTTGAAAATTGAATACTCACGCTGTTTCGGATTCTTTTTTTATAATTAAATACTAGCTGTCCCCCGCGACTTCGCCCGCGTGTAATTTGGTTTTAATTTTTTTTGCGCAGAACCCTAAATCTTTTCCTAAAATAAAAATAGCCCTAGTTACTCCTTATAATATGAGCTATCTGCCAGTGAAAATCCCGTCAAAATCAGTCCAGCCGTTTCGGAGATTAGCCGGAACAAACAGAGCGACATACAGACAGAAGGACAGACAGACAAAAATTTTAAAAATTGTGTTTTTGTTATAAGTACTGTATATATTTTCATATGCATTAAGTAAAAAGCTGTTATTTTGATATTACGAACAGACACTTAAATTTTATTTATTTGTATAGATTTAACCAAATAATTTTTAATTGCTCTTTATTTATCAGAAGTTGACAGGTAACACAAATATGTTGACGCTGTTATAAAAAATATATAAAACATTACACTTGTCCAAGTATTATATGTATACTCTTTTAATAGATACTAGCTTCACATGTGTGATTTCTGGATCTCGAGAACATCACGACCTATCGAGTCCAAATGTGAATTTAGACCGATTCAAATACACACAAAAATTCATCAAATCGGTAGCGGGCAGCAATTGATTAATTCTTATACCTACGAATATAGAGATTAGTGCGTTTGGAATAGATTAATATTTTCAAACTATCACTAACCTCATTTCTAAATCCTACACTGAATAAACTTTTACGACAAGTGAACATTTGTAATAAAATACTCACGCCAATGTCTATCTTTATTAGATATTCTGCGGATACAGCGAACTAATTTTCGGCACTAATTATCTACTGAATTTTTTATGTGCCATAATTTTCTGTATTCTGTGGTCATAAACAGGCATACGTCAACCACCGCAAACAAACTGAGATGAAAAAGCAAACAATTTTATACTGTCTTTATAAATAAAATATCAAACAATTTCACCTTATGATAAGTGGTTAATGCAGTTGACAACTGCCGTCAAGTTAAGCTAATCAAGTAATTTTATAAACGCACTACATCTTTATGAGTAGAGAGGCACTTGTCATCTCTAAACAGTATGTAATTGTATTTGCTTTTTCAAACCATCAAACTGAAACACAACTCTAGATGCACTGCTGCTTGAAGATAGAATAGGCATGAAGTTACCTAAAATATGTGTATTAACATATTTTAGGTAACTTCAGCGTCATTACAGCGTCAACATATTTGTGTTAACTGTCAACTTCTGATAAATAAAGAGCAATGAAAAATTATTTGGTTAAATAGTTTAATAAAGTGCGACACGTTCGTACTTAAAAAACATAGAGTAGTAACGTGTTAATAGAGTAGTGTAATGCCAGTGGAATATACGTAGGCGGTCCCATAATGAATTGGCCTAACTATGAACCAATGAAGGAAATGAAACGAAACCAATTTTATTTTTCAATATAATCACCATGAATACTAACACACTTCTGACATCTGTGAATCAACATCTCTAAACCTTTATAAAAATAATCACATTTTTTGTCCTCAAAATGACTGAAGACGGCCGCCTGCAACTCTTCATCGTTTGAAAATTCTTTTCCTCTTAAGTCCCGCTTTAAATTTGGAAATAAATAATAGTCTGACGGGGCCATGTCTGGACTCTAAGGTGGATGTTGAACTTCTGTGAACCCGCATTGACGAACTGCATCCTTCGAAACACCAGCGGTACGAACAGGGGCGTTGTCATGGAGCAACAGGACACCTTTAGACAGCTTGCCTCTTCGTTTTTCCTTTATCTTCTCTCGTAATTTATATATTAAAGAAGCATAATATTCGCCGTTCACGACTGTATTACGTTCTTTAAAATCCACCATCAAAATGCCTTGAAAATCCCAAAATATTGTGCACATCAGTTTTTTAGTCGATTGTTGCACCTTTGCCTTTCTAGGGGGCTTTTCACCCTTATAACGCCATTCCATTGACTCGCGCTTGCTTTGTGGATCATAATACAAGATCATAGTTTCATCACCAGTCACTAGCCGCTCGATCACAGTCTTTGGATTTTCGCCACAAAGATCCAAAAACTCCGAAGAGCAGCGCACTCTTTCCTGTCTCTGTACCGCTGAAAGAAGTTTCGGTACCCATCTTGCACTCACTTTTTTCATGTGAAGATGCTCATGGATCGCGCGATGAACGGTACTCTTAGAGAGCCCAAGCCTTGCTGCAATTTCTCTAATCTTCAAACGGCGGTCACTCAGAACCTCCTCTTCGATAAGAGCAATCGTTTCAGGAGTGAGCACTTCCACAGGTCGACCGTCGTGGCCAAAGTCTTCGACGGTTTCTCTCCCGAGGCGAAACTCTTTCACCCAATTTTTCACTGTGCTATAGGAGGGGGCAGACTCCTTATACACGCCATCCAATCGTTCTTTTATTTGGGCAGGGGATAAACCTTCTTTAAACAGAAACTTTATGACACTTCGATTCTCAGTTTTCGACATTTTGAAAAAATACGCGACTCTCGTTATTCAAATGCCTGTTAAACTAAGACTAAGCATTTCATGTCGATGCATGTTTCTTATATTAAGTGCACGATAAACGTACTATTTAATGCAACACAATATGTAGCGACATGTCGCGTTGAACTATATCAGGCCAGTTCATTATGGGACCGCCTGGTAACTAAATATTAATTCATATTTCATTACTGCCGTGTAGTGGCAGTTAAGAATATCCACTACCCCATATCTTCCCGTGGGTGTCGTAAAAGGCGACAAAGGGAAACAGGCAGGAGATGGGCAGCAGCATCTTCCTGATAATAGCCAAAATTACAATAAAAAAACTGCGGTTACCAACCCGCTCACCAAGCGTGGCAACTATGGCAAATACCCCCCAATGATTAGAGCAACAAACAGACGGCCCCCAGTCCCCGGCGGCCCCGTTATTCCTGGCTACGGTGGCAACCATGTTAACGGCGGGGCAGGGGGTGCTAAGAATCTCCGGTGGAGGTTCGGTTGTCACCTTAGACGACTCGACCTGGCAACGTACAACGCACGCACCCTGAGGACTGACGAGAAGATCGTGGAGCTGGAAGAAGAGATAGACAAGTTACGCTGGCATATTATAGGATTATCCGAAGTCCGAAGAGAGGGGGAGGACACGGTAATCCTCGAATCCGGCAACTTACTCTATCACCGGGAGGGCGACCATCTGTCCTAAGGAGGTGTTGGATTTATCGTCCACGAGTCTCTCGTTAACAACGTTGTAAAGATCGGGAGTGTGTCGAGGAGGGTTGCGTACCTTACACTCAGAATCACCAAACGGTATTCGTTGAAGGTCATACAGGTTTACGCACCAACCTCGGCACACCCCGATGAGGAGGTGGAGGAAATGTATGACGATATCTCTAGAGCCATGCATTCCTCCAAAACCCAATATACGGTGTTAATGGGAGACTTCAATGCAAAACTAGGCACAAGAGAGAACGGTGAGCTGAAAATAGGGAAATTTGGAAAAGGGCAACGGAACCCAAGGGGCCAGCAGCTGGCCGACTTCATGGAGAAAGAGGGACTCTTTATGATGAACTCCTTCTTCCAGAAGCGGCCCCACAGGAAGTGGACCTGGTCGAGCCCCGACGGTTCGACAAAAAATGAGATTGACTTCATTATGACGACCAGACGACAACTGTTCAGTGATGTCTCCGTGATCGCGAGGATGAAAACTGGTAGCGATCACCGAATGGTTAGAGGCACACTGAACCTAAACGTTAAGTTGGAGAGGTCTCGTCTAATGAAGTCAACGCTCCGTCCCCCTCGTGCTCTGTTCCAAAGTCCTGAAACCTTTCAGCTCGAGTTACAAAACCGTTTACAGTGCCAAGAAGACTGCAATGAAGTGGACGATATGAATGACAAACTCGTGGAAACTGTCCATGCGGTCGGAAAAGCTGAAGTGCTTATACAGTAGGGCTACGATGGCTATCCGAGTACAGAACCAGAGTCGAAACCTATCCAATTGCAGAGAGGTGTAAGACAGGGTGATGTTATATCCCCGAAACTCTTCACCACTGCATTGGAATACGTTTTCAAGCTTCTGGACTGGAAAGGATACGGTATTAATATCAATGGCGAGTATATCACTCACCTTTGATTTGCCGACGATATAGCTACCTTATGGCAGAATCGCTGGAGGACCTAAGCACCATGCTCAATGACCTCAATAGTGTCTCCCAACGGATAGGTCTTAAGATGAACATGGACAAAACAAAGGTCATGTTTAATGTCCATGTCACACCTATGCCAATAGTTGTTGGGAGCACTAAGCTCGAAGTTGTTGACGAGTATGTTTACCTGGGACAAATAGTCCGACTAGGTAAGTCCAACTTCGACCGAGAGGTCAATCGACGGATTCAACTCGGCTGGGCAGCGTTCGGGAAACTACGACACATCTTCTCGTCAGGCATACCTCAAAACCTCAAAAATAGATTGTACAACAAGTGCGTGATGCCAGTGATGACATATGGATCTGAGACGTGGTCCTTCACTGCTGGCCGTATGAGTAAGCTCAAAGTCGTTCTGTGAGCTATGGAGAGGAGACAGCCTTCGGGGTTTCTCTGCATGATAGACTTAAAAACGAGGATATCCGTAGAAGAACCAGAGTAGCCGACATAGCCCAACGGATTTGTAAGCTTAAGTGGCAGCCTCGTACCGGCAGACGAAGTATAGGGCATCCCCCCACTAGATGGAGTGAGGACCTGGCTAGACATGCAGGAAGTCAATGGATGCAGGTGACTCGGGACCGTGCTTGGGGGAGGCCTAGGGTCAGCAGTGGACTTGTGAAAGGGCTGTAATAAAAATGAAAAGTATAATTTTTATATAAAATATTATCAGGATAATTTACATATTGATAACAATATAATAATTATATTAATAACTCTATTAATAATAATTATATTAATAAATTTGACGGCTCCGTGGCGCAGTGGCTTAGCAATGAGTTGTTGCGCTGGGGGCCGCGGGTTCTAATCCCGCACGAAACAAGTATTTTTACGGCCTACAATAATCTCTGGGTCTAGATGTTTGTCCTCGTGCAATCTATGTTTGTAAACTGCCTCCACAATACAAGAGAAAATCCTAGTGTGAGTTAACTTTTTTTTTAAATAAGAAAAAATAATAATATATAGACCGTGAAGTAGCGGTGTAAGAGAGTTCACTACCCCATATCATACCACAAGTGTAGTGAAAGGCGACAGAGTAAAATGAAACAGGGTATGGACAGCTGCACTTTCTGATAGCAACTGAATATAAAACTGCGTTTGTCAATCCGTATGCCAAGGGTAACAGCTATCGCTAATATCCCCCCCATAAGGTAACATATGGGAGGGGCTTATCAGCATTGTGAATGAGTGACTGAACAATATATTATGTGTAAATGTTATCGAAGTCAACATTAGATCCCATTTTCCCATTTATAAACAAAAATGTAAAGACGTTCGCCCACTCTCGTCTATATACCGCTTCGATTTAAACATGAAAGTAACTTACAGCAGGTCCTCAGCTGCTATCAACACTCCTTTCTTATTAACGACTTAGCACTAAGCATAGAAAGAGTTCGCAGTAGACCACCCACGTGCAGGCTGACAGATACCAGAGCACGGTAGCCGACAAACTTCGCTGTACGCGTTTATGTTGGCATCTTGTTTTTATGCCTGATTAATCGTCAACGTCATATACACAAAGCTATCTGTATCTAAAATGTTGAAAATTAATAGATTTTATTTGGTTATATACTTAAATATAATTAAAAAGTTTAATTAAACGCGGTAAAATCCGTAAAAATTAGTTTCATTTATTTGAACCTTTTCATGTGCTGATATAATATAACCCGTTTTTGTTATAAGCGATAAATAAACATACAACCCCTGGAATTATTTATCTTTGATTTAATTAAAAAAATACAAGTCTTTTAAGAAAGAATTTATCATAATATTTATTATGCCAATAAAACAGGTTGGTTAAAATATATAAATAATCATATAAATATATAAATTTCAATAAATCAGGCGTCATCTTCCTATTCAGTGAAAAAATATCTAGCACTGCCATTACCAGCTCATCTGCCAATTGTGTTGATTAAGGCTCTACTTATGGATGAGAATTACGTCCATCTCAAAATGTATGGATAAACTCTGACGAGTAGGCCTCGGGCCTAAATTAAATTACCTTTTTTATAGTCATGACTCTACAGTCTCTATGATAGAGTCGTTTTACAAACCATTATTTATTACCCTAAAACTTTATTAAAATGATATCTCAAGTATTTTATGCTCTCGGAAATATATTATGTACAAATTATTAGAATGATTGACCCTTTATACGTGGTAGAGCCAAGCTGCAACTATATTATGGTTGTAGTACGAATGGGTCGGCTCGACCGGGGAAGGACCACGCTCTCACAGAACACCAGCATAAAATAACAGCTTAACACTGCTGTGTTGCGTACGGTGAGTGTAGAGAACTAGAGACCCTTTTTACTAGAAAAGAGGCATTCCATCTTAGTCCTCACGGGTGACAAAGCATCTGCATTTTGATTCGTATTCGAAGATAGATGTAGATGTCTATGGGCCACAGCAACCACTTACCATCAGGTGGACTGTGTGCTCGTTTGTTACCTATCCTTATATTATTATCCTATCAAATCCTATAAAAAAAACTCTTCTTACCGCAATGGTTGCATTGCAACACAAGCTGGAGCCATCAAATGTTGGCTCCAGCTTGTGTTCCAAGTTCACTCAACCTCTCCTATTGATTGACGTGCCTAGTTGACATATAATTGACATATACTTGACGGCTCCGTGGTGCAGTGGCTTAGCTATGAGTTGCTACGCTGGGGGCTGCGGGTTCGACTCAAGCACGGAACAAGTATTTGTATGGCCTACAAATAATTGTGTTCCGGGTCTGGATGTTTGTCCTTGTGCAATTTGTGTTTGTAAACTGCCACCACGATACAGGAGAAAATCCTAGTGTGGAGGTAACGTTTTATAAAAAAAAATTGTTCCAATGTCTCTTATACTACATCCTAAGCCTTCCCTATAGATTGCTTTAGGCGGGATCGTGCCATAATTGCCACGCTTTGCAAGCGGGTTGACAACCGCAGTTTTTTATTATTTTGAGATGTTATCAAGAAGATGCTGATGACCATCTTCTGATACGGTTTCCCTCTGTCCTCGCTTACGACACCCACGGGACAATGTGGTGTAGTGAATATTTTTACACTGCTACGTGGTTAGCGTAATTACTTATTCGATATTAACTTTATGCGAAACGATGAGTACAACGAAAATATTTCGGTATTATGTACTTTTTAATTGGAAATATACCCTTATTTTTCACTTCACGGCGTAGACATATTTATACCGCCATCTAGCGGAGGAAGCCATTACATTTTTCCAACCTTTTCTATTGTCGTGTCTTACGTTTATCGTTAACTATATATTGTTATATACCATATAAATGAAACTGAAGTGTCTGTATGTAATATCGAAAAACTGGGCCCTATTAAGCTCAGGAATGTATGCTATTAAGACACAAATAAGCATTTTTATAATTATTGCCTGTCTGTCTGTTCGGGCTAATCTTCGGAATGACTGAACCGTTTGTGATGAAATTTTGTGAACTAAGCTATATTTTATGCGAAAAACTTGAAGATTTTTTTTAAAATAAATGGTCTTTGATTATTTTAAACTTTAATACCGCCGCATCAATAAATTCTGTCCAGACAAAGCCAGGGGGGTCGCTAGTTTCAAATAAGGTTGTTGCATGAAACAACTAAAATGGTTATTTCGTAGACGGGGTATGTTGCTATGAATAAACACCTCTGTTTTTGCGCTTGCGTTTGACTTTATAACATGTTCTTCGGAGTTGATAGCTACAAAAGTATTCGTCAATAAGAATGCATATTACAGGTTTTCTTAAAATATTTTCCTTCACCGTCAAGCACGTGGTAAATCAGCATTTAATACTGTAACTAACAATTTCATTGGTGCTGAACCTGCTTGCTCGCATAGTGTGAAATTTACAGCCAGCGCTTAGCGGATCTTTCCGGAATCGACTGGCAGTGTACCGCGGCCAGATGAGGTTAGCATTTGGAAAAAGAAAAAATTGACATGTTTCCCGTTCTATAGAATTACCCATAGCCATTCAGTTTCGTGTAATGAATGACTAGATGTGAAATTCGAAGCACTAGCGATATTCTAGTCCTACGAAATAACAAATGCACATTTTTTTTATAGAATAAGCGTGACAAACGAGCACACTGTCCACCTGATTGTAAGTGGATGCTATGGCCCATAGACATTTATATTTATCCTCAATCAAAATACAAATGCGTTGTCACCCCTGAGGACTGAGATGGAATGCCTCATTTCCAGTAAAAAGGGTCTCCGGTTCTCTACACTCACCATACGAAACACAGCAGCGTTAAGCTGCTATTTTACGCTGGTATTCTGTGAGAGCGTGGTCCTTCCCCGGTCGAGCCGACCCATTCCTTCGTGCTGCAACCACAATATAGCTGCAGCATGGCTCTACCACGTGAAGATTGCATGCTCTCGATTTTAAAGTAAATAATAATGACATATAGCTAAGACTCGAGTCTAGCGTGGCAGAGAATCAGATCGACTAAAATTCTAAATAAATTTTATTTTTTGTCGACTCAGATTAAAATGATAAATTTTATTTCAACTTTTTATAATTTAAAGATCAAAATATTTCTGGAGTACACATATTTTTTTACTCGTACCGGTAGACACAGTATGGGGCGCCTCCCCCACTAGATGGAGTGATGACCTGGTAAGACATGCAGGAAGTCGATGGATGCAGGTAGCTCGGGACCTTGTTTTGTGGCATTCCTTACTATGAAGCCTATGTTAAGAAGATAACTTATGAACGGCTGTAATGATAATGAATGATGACATATTTTCTTAAAATCAATTTTATTTTATTCATTGATTGAAGGTGAATCAAAAATTTAGATATAGGGTTAAATAACCGCCGTGAGGTTGTGGCGTAAAAGAAATCATCACTCAGTCTCATCCAGTGCGCATAAACTTAGAAAAAGATCTTCTGGTCTCCCATATATAGTAATATAATCATCTCATATTCATACCACAAACCGGTATCACAAAGCAACGACGGAGACGCATGACGTCAATTTGCCCAAGCGTTAAACCCAAGAGTGGCAAGTCTTGTCTACTATAGGAGTGGCCGCGAGGGGATACATTCAATTGTATACGGGCCGATGACAATAGGAGATTTTTTATAGAAAAAGGGTGACAAACGAGCACACAGTCCAGCTGATGGTAAGTGGATTCTGTGACCCATGGACATCTACATATACCCTCGATTGAGAATCAAAATTCAGATGCATTGTCACAGGGGTGAGGGGACGACTAAGATGGAATGCCTTGTTTCACTACACTCACCTTACGAAACACAGGTATTCTGTGAGAGCGTGGTCCTTTTCCCGTTCGAACTACAACATATTAGCTCTACCACGTAAAAAAGTATTAAAGAGTCATATTTCATATTTAAGGGTGGAGTAGTACAAAATGACACTATTTTGGGCCGTTGAACGAACCTAAAGAGTGGAACTTATTAGCGGAGACCTGCTGAACTGCACCTGTTGAATACATTTTCAAGCATGCGGCGTTGGAGGTAGCGGTTGCTGTTGCATGCCAGTCAGTGTTTCAGCTTCTCGCCGCACTCTACCAGCTATACATTGCTTCACATAAAACGTAGTATTTATTTCCTAGGTGAATGTTCGTATCAAACATCTATTGACTATTCTATGACTAACTTAATGTTGACTGATTGTAATACATTTTTGCATTATTTTTCTTAATTTAATCTCAATTTCATATCGAAAAGGGAACGAACTATCATGTGGCTTACCTGATGTTACGTTAGTACCGCCGCCTATGAACAACTGAAACACCAAAGTAATTGCACGTGGGCTACCGGTCTTTTAAGGCGTAAATTATTTTCTTGAAGATGCACATCCCTTAAGTAAATAAAGAACTGGAAAAATTGCTGGTGGTAGCCGATTCCACAAAGAAGTCGTGCGAGGAAGAATACTTTTGGTAAATCAAAGACATAATAACTTATGCATCCGTATAGTATGTGTATAGTATGTGTATAGTCACATGAGTAGAGTATGGTACCGCGAATTATTGTCGCAATGTGCCATGTGGTTTGGTGACCGGAATTAATCCGAACAATTCCTCTGAGCACTCCCTATGGTAATTGCGATAGAAAATGCAAACGGATGGAGCATCTCTTCGTGAATCGAGCCAATCAGAAAGAACTCGGTCGTCGACGCCGGACTGCTTTTCTCTCGATGCGGTCAAGTAGAAGGTGCTGGCACTGAAGTGCCCCGGGCGAGAGATTAGAATAGTATTTCATGTGAGGCCGAACTTACGCCTTGTAAAGTTGCAACCGATGTGTCTCGTTTTGCTGAGCACGCCAAGCATTTTTAAAATCAATTTAGTATTCCACTCCACGTTACTGAGGAACTGAACGTCCCTCAACAAGGGAGGTTACTCGTAACTTGACTTGAAATTGAGGAGATACGAAAAAGAGTTTTTTTTAACCTTAATGTATTTCCAAGTTGCCTAAGTATAATCTAAAGTCATAATACCTATAACATAAATAACACGCAGTTAGGGAATTTAGATAAAATTCAGATTAAGTAAACTCTCCAGAAATTAGTTCACTAACGTCTTATAAAACAATCGCTATGCCTTATTTATAAACTCGCGCAAACTGATGAATTTATCTGTGTTTAGGGATGCCAGTTAATCAATTAAACAGTTTAAATCGAAATCACGATAAAACACAGACGGAGCTGTTCGAAGTCAAATAAAACGCAATCGAATCGTAACTATGAGCGACTTATTTATTTAAGTGCTACAAACAACACGCCACCCGCAACCAACTATTTCCAGAGACCACACATAAAATTTGACCTCCAGTGTTACCGCCTTCTCGACACTTATAATTGGAT
Source organism: Parnassius glacialis (assembly GCA_033319125.1). Lineage (NCBI taxonomy): Eukaryota > Metazoa > Arthropoda > Insecta > Lepidoptera > Papilionidae > Parnassius > Parnassius glacialis. The sequence goes on from JAVANC010000008.1 coordinate 18,812,656, forward strand.
TTTATAGGATTTCAATTGTTTTAAGGTAAAGCAACGGCAAGAGAGTTTTGTATGTAACGTTTTATGAGGTATTTTAGTTTAACGTATAGTATGTGCCATATCGATTGAGAAAAACGGACAATGACCTCAGATATGAGCCGAGTGTCAAAAGGCGTAACTTACAAAATCTCAATTTAGATGTGATAACAATATTTAAATATTGATATTATTCCCACTTCTAGGTCAGTGTGCCAAGTGGGAGATTTTGTTTATTTACGCGTTCGATATCGAGAACGTTAAAGCTGGCTTTTCACTATGGGATTTAATATATATTATATCCCGAAATATAAATTATATCCCGTGATTGGCTTTCACACTGTGAGATATATCTTTTAACCAGTGTGCATTCGTCATTGGTCATTGGATTACCCCCCTTTACCCCGTACACCGTCTGCGGGGGCACGGAACGGTGTGCGGGGTACAGGGGGAGAAATATAAAATGAAAATATCGCTCGGTCGATCGAAAAAATATTTATAGCTTGAGATGTAATATATATTATACTAGCTGTGCCCCGCGGTTTCACCCGCGTCATCACGTGTTGGTGGTGCGCGACATGCCCTAAAGCATTTTATAATTGAAATTAAATATTTTATTTGATAGCAATGGATGGAAAAATTGGCATAATTAATGGAGTACTTTTATCTGTCGGCATATTATGTATGATGTAGAGCGAAGTTAAGTTTTATCCACTTTCCCTCCCCCTCCCGGTTGAGCGTCCCCCCCCCCCCCCCACGACACAAAAAGTGTCACGAAGCGCGGTTTTTTCCAGTTTTAAAGAAATCCGTACACGATTACATGAGAAGTGTGTAGGCATGAAATGGTTCTTGAGCTATAAAACTCTTATACTTATTAATCAATTAAATTTTCAAAAAACGATAGCAACGTGAAATGAAAGAGTTCAGAAATAAAGATGTAACTAATCATTGTCATAAAAGTACTCAATTAATTTTCAATTTATTTTAGCTATAATGATTGAACTAACCACGCTCTTAGAAGCTTTCTATACTGGCTTCTCGCAGTTCTCACCGGGCGGCTAGGGTTTATGCGTAGTTCGCGCGCCCAGACAAGTATTGAATTATTTTAATTTTACATTATCTCTTAAACTATACGTCCAAACAACATGGTATAAAGAACAAAGTTTATCTACATAAAATTGTCTTGATTATGAAGTAACTTTCGTTCGTAAGGATAAATAGGCCATGCCTAATAAAAACGCTCATAAATCACTTAAATTTTCAATATATTTTGTCACAAAATACCTAATTATGGCTTATGTATAAGAAATAGACATATGGTATCGCGGACTTTTTTTTAGACGGAGTAAAGATTTATATTTTTCTAGAACATTGTATTTACATATACCTAACGATAACACCAGCGTACGCGGATAAATCATTTCGGGAGTGGTTTTTCTTCTGACTTGCTTAACAAATATCCATATTTAAGGCTAGCTGAGTGATATAGCTTAATGCTAGATAGCCTATACTATTCCACATGAATCTGGCTATAATATACATAAAGAATTTTTGAAATCGGACTGGTAGTTCCAGAGATTAGCGCGTTTAAACAAACAAAAAAAACAAAAAAAAACTGTTCCGCTTTATTATATTAGTATAGATTATATCCCGTAGTGAAATGCGGGCTTAACTACGATTTGTATAGAATAAAATCAGCGCCAGCTAGTGGCAATAATCGGAATCACAATTCATTATTAGCTATTTGGTTATGTTTCGTAATTTGATCAAGGTTTCGTCAGTTTGTGTTATTATTATGAGATTGAGAATTAGCCACTTTATTTTAATGTTAATTATTGAAAGTATTAAATTGAAAGCAAAAAACATGAAGGTGTTTTCATTCTAATATGATTTTATGTTGACATTTATGGAGCAGTAAATGTAATTTAGTTACTTAGTGTTAAGTGAACTTATGATACTTACTACTGACTTAATTAGTAAATATTGATGTTAGGAACTTGGATTTATCAAACGCTATTTACACAAAAACTTGAATACTTTCTTGGAAAAGGCGATATCTATCCTTAAATTACCTACCTGTCATTGGGGTGTAACAACGGACTAAAATATGCACAAGCTCTTGCTTCAGCACTGGCTTTATAATAGTAGTCATCTATTACTATTAGTTATTCATTAATAACGAATAATAATAGATGAGAAAGACATTTCTTTGTGGCTGCAAACATCCTCCTAACGAAAAAAAACGGCCTGCCTAAATTATATATCGTTCTCACAAAATGAAATAAAATTAACTCTTCAACAATTATTCTCACTCTTCTATCTCACTGTAAAAATTTAGGTGAAAACTTTTTCGATATCGACCGCGTAAAATTTTACGTCTCGATTGCCGCTCCAACCAATCACGTGCATTAACGTTCTCACTGACGAATGAGAGTCAATGCTCGATGGTGATTCCGATTATTGCCACTAGTTGGCGCTGATTTTATTCCATACAAATTGTAGTTAACTTTCTCGATATCGAGCGCGTAAAACAACATCTCGCACTTGGCACCCTGCACATATGTTTTGTTTTTTTGTTTCTTAAATAATATTGTCTGTGGTTCCTATAAACATAGTAAAATCTTACGGTACATCGCGAAAAATGTGTTATATTTTATATTTCAATTTATGGTAAGTAACGCAGCAATTCATTTAATAACAGTTTCATATTAAAAAAATATTTGAAGCAATATAATCACCATATTGAGCTTTTGCAAATTCATCCCTTTAAAATAAACAAAACGCGCGTTACGTCAGTTCGTTCTAAAAGAAACGTGACAATGGCAGCCAGAGATGCGTCACCTTTTTTGGGCCGGTCCGCCATTTTGTTTTCATTCGTGTTCGGATAGCGCTTGCGTGTGTACGTCTCGGGTAATTCATAGCATTCATTGCATTGTTTTAGTTGAGTTTTTACTGTTAAATTTGTTATATCGTTAAGTTTTTGTTTTTTGAATCTGTTATATTAGTTTTACTGTGACGGTCGTTACTAAATCGACATGAGTTCAGGAGAATTTGGTGAAGGACCCGGTCCTTCAACATCAAGTGGAAAGAGACGTCGCCGACCCATAATAAACGTAGCAGGTACGTACAAATAGGTACAAATGCGACGACGTAGCCTTTCTATTTCTTAAAGCGCTCTTTTTATGTGACCATGTGGTATTTATTTTCTAAAACAATATGTATTTATGTGATGTAGTACTATGGTAGTATTTTTTTGTCATTTATTTACAGGCCCATCTTCTGGAGCACCTTTAACGTCACCAGTAAAAAAGAGAAAACCTACCACTTTGTCGGTCGGGGAACAAGAGATTATCATTAATGTATACAAATATGTCAAAAACACCTGGCCCGAAGACGTGTATCCTTCAAACGTTAATATGGTAGAAAAGGTTTCGGAGATCTCAGGAGTCAGCAAGAGCACTATATATCGCGTATTAAGCGTGTATAGAGATTCCCATAAAATACCAGAAAAGGGAATAATTAATAAAAGAAAAAAGTCTGTAATTGACAAGTTGGACGATTTTGATAAATCGGCTATAAGAGCGAAAGTGCATCAGTTCTTTCTTGCAGGAGAATTACCGACTTTAGACAAAATTTTGCTCAGTATAAATCAAGATGACCAGTTGCCAAACTTGAGCAAAACTTCCCTGCGACGTGTGTTGCGCCATTTAAAATTCAAATATATAAAGAGAAACAGAAAAAGTGGTCTAATAGATCGCCCAGAGATAGTTCTGTGGCGTACCAGATATTTGAGAGAAATACAAATATTAAGAAACGAGGGACGTAACATTTTTTACCTTGACGAAACATGGATTAACGCAGGTCATACTATGGGAAAGGTATGGGAAGACACCACAATTGAATCTTCTCGTCAATCACGGTTAGAAGGCTACTCTACTGGCGCGAAAGCCCCTTCGGGTAAAGGAAAGCGATTAATAGTTGTACACGTTGGCAATGAAAATGGCTTTTTGGAGGGATGTGATTGGGTATTTGAATCATCATCTACTGGTGACTACCATGAGAGTATGGACGCTCTCCATTTCGAGGACTGGTTTAGAAAAGTAATAGAAAAACTGCAAAGCGGCGATGTCATAGTTATGGATAACGCTAGTTACCACTCCAGACGTTTAGAAAAAACCCCAACAATGTCTTGGCGGAAACAAAATATGCAGGAATGGCTAGAATCTAAACAGATCGCATACGTGCCCTCGGACACAAAGACCCACTTAATGGAAAAAATAAAGGCAGTTAAAGATAACTATCGAAGTTACGTCACCGACGAGATGGCAAAAGAAAAAAGCATCACAGTGGTAAGGTTACCTCCTTATCACTGTGAGCTTAACCCCATTGAACTTGTGTGGGCAGATGTGAAAGGGTACGTTGCACGAAAAAATACAACTTTCAAGTTAAAAGATGTTAAAAATTTACTTAAAGATGGTTTAACTCAAATCACGCCAGATAAATGGAAAAACTGTGTTCAGCATGTCCTTAAGGTTGAACAAAAAATGCGTGGCATGGATGATAGAATTGACCAAACTGCAGATCGCTTTATAATTAATGTTACAGATAGTTCATCAAGTGAAGATACGAGTGATGATTGCACCGAATAAAAATAAAGTTCTTATATAATATTAAAAATAAAGTTTTATCTTTTGCATAAGTACGTACTTATTCGGTGTCGTTATCACTCGAATCTTTATATGTGTTATAAATTAATATTTTTTGTTGTTAAATGAATAAAGTACTTTATAACAATAGATGATTTTTCTTCTACAGCGATCTTTCACATAACTTTTTAATAATAGTTAATAAATATATATTATATCAATCATTATAAAAAAATCATTATAAATAAAGAAAGTACTACATATAAAATGTGCCTATATATTGAAGGTTTGTAACCCCTGGTTAAACGACCGAAAGGTCATTGTCCGTTTTTCTCAATCGATTTGGCACATACTATAGTAAGCATTCTTCTACATTAATACCTACCTACCTAAACCTAGAAGTGATATAAACAAGTAACGTTTCCGGTTATTTAAAATACAGCATTTGATAGAAATACGAAAATAAATACTTTAAAACTATAAAATGAAACTATTTTTTACAGATTTAATCGCGTTTAATTTAACTTTTTAATAGCGTTTAATTTGACGTTTCAGGTGCTTTACTGCACCCGTGGTCACAGGGTGGGGGGGGGGACCATAGAGATATATACCTATACTTCTAAGTCAGTGGGGGGGACTGAGGTGTTGACGTCCATAATGTCCTAGTTAGCCCGGCTACCTTCAGTTTTTGAATATTAATTTTTGGTCCGATCTACGCAGAAAGAGCTTACAGTATCTTGAAGTCTTGCAAAGATATGCTTGGGTTTGGATTTAATTTTATTAATTATAGGATAACAAGCAGATGGCAGAACCCATCCATCTTCTCTATTGAAAATAGGATGTTTTTTTTAATTTCAATAGCCTCGCGAATCATCCTTGGTAAGAATCGGTGTTCTTTTGCGAGGATTTGTGGTTTATCAAATCTAATGTAATGGCAGGGATGATCTAGAACATGTTCACCACTGCAGACTTGCCAGAAGTGCAGTGTGTGAACATGTTCTAGATTGTTGATTGCAGCTAAAGTGCCGATTTACCAAGTGTTAGACGATTAAAGCTGCCTGTCTAAGAATTTATACATTTTTCGAGGGCATTTCAATGTTGGTTCATACCAGCCGAACAAAGTCGCGGGCGGAAGCTATAAAAAAATTGCTAAGTAGGTTACATTTAATAATATAAGTAGACAATAAAACGAAATAGACAGTTTTATTTTACTAATTTATTTTACAATCTTTTTTAGTTTAAACTACCCTCAAATCTAGACTTGATGCGGTGTTGTTTTCGGTTGATATGAATGTCAAATATCGGAGTGGAGCTTTTTTTTTCTTTTTAATTTTTATTTTGCTTTCGGCTATTGCAGAAGTATTGTATGAAATAAAATTGCGGTAAACACTTCCGTAATGTCGCTTTCTAGCATTGAATATTTATTTATAATTTCCTTAGATAATTGGTGCACAGCCCAATCGGGGTCAATTAAGGTAGAACAAGGTGGTAAGTATTAATAAATTGGTGTAAAAAAATGAGTCTATTATATCAGAATATTTACTTTAGAATTGATTACATTTTTGTAATAAAGTTCCTTCATCTACAGTGACTAAAAATGATGCTGTTAGAAAATTTAATATTTAATCATTTCACAGACTGCACTCGTACTGCAACGCGTATTTAATTGAACTATTCATAGATTGAGGTATTGGATATTCTTACACCGCCACTTTCTTTACTCATGTGCTGCCACTACACGGTTACACGCCATATCGTCCCGAGGGTGTCGTAAGAGGCGCAGAGCAGCGCGAAGTGTCTTTTTGTAATGTCGAAATAACAGCTTTTAACGAAATGCAAATGGAAATATATACGATATATACGATACAAGTCGATGGATACAGTTTCCTCAGGACCGTGCTTTGTGGTATTCCTTGGGGAAGGCCTATGTTCAGTAGTGCACTTGTGAAGGACTGTGATATGTATGTATGTAATAAGTGAACAAGTAATGAAGGTACTCCTGCCAGTTTGTAAAAGTGAATATAAAGTATAATATCATGTAAAAGTGTGGTTTGTCTGTGTCGTTACGTCGTTAAACGAGGCATTCCATCTTAGTCCTCACGGGTGACAACGCATCTGCATTTTGATACGTAATCGAGGATCTGTCCCAATTCAACCATGATCACTATGACATCCTCTACATGATAGGCTATTCAAACTGACTATACTAAAATTATTTTTCCGTGCAGTTTGGGTCATAAATCATAATAAGTTTGGGTCATAAATAGGGCGAGCATAGTGATGCGCATTATGGTTGTCGATAAGCATTATCTATAGTGTATTTAGTTTTTTCATTATGTGGGTTAGTATAAAAATATAAAAAAAATAGATAAAACAACGTATTTATTAAAATAAGAATAATAATGGTTTAAAATAAATTATTAATTAGGTCGTAATTAGGTAGGTAGGGAAAATGAGCCAAATCAAGAGTACCTTTAACCGACGAGTGTGTATGTTTAGGTATATGGATGTGGAGGAAGCGAGAGAGGTGTGTCAGGATCGTGCCAAATGGAAGTCCATAGTCTCTGCCTACCCCTCTGGGTGACAGGCGTGAGTGCTTATGTTATATATGTTATGTTCTTAATTAGGTGTCTACGTATTAAAAAAACTATAAGTACGTTTGGAAGTATGTTTGGAAAGTAACAAGTTATATTAAAAATAAATATAAATAGGTATAAAGATAATAACTTATATCTAAAATTAAATCTAAAACTATTTACAATATCTTCTGTCAGATAAGATTTCTTCAAGTCAAAGGAGTACAAAACAAAAGAGTAGCCATTGTGTCACTAAAGAAATTCAGAGAGCGAATGTGCGAAAACAAATTTCTCTTCGATATATGTACTAAATTATCATTGCACTAATTTGCAGGTATTAGGCGGGGGTAATCATGGAAAACAAATGACTCATAACATAGCCATGTCACACCTCATTCCGATGATTCATTAGTTGTTATCGATAATGGCGCTGCGCCCGCGCAACTTGCTCACCGCCATAGCCGGGCTGAGGCCGAGCTATGATTTATGACCCCTACTGCACGGACAAAATAATTTTACTATAGGCCTAAAGTTCGAGTCCCCTCCCCCCCAACTAATTTCTAAAGTCTTTGCTACCAATTACTTCAAAAAATTATTGTGACAAGCTTTTTTTATCTATACTATAATTGATTTAAGCTTATTATTGCACCAATTTGATTTTATATTTTAGAGAAGAGTATTTTTTTTTAATATATTTTACATTTTTCCTTAAGGAATTACTGTGATAAGAGTTAAATAAAAAAAATTAAATAAAGTAGGTACATAATCAAGGATTTTTGACAATCCTGACACACGTTTTCAAGTTTGTATGAAAAATTGAATAATGGAAGGGCAACTTCGCCATAAACTTTGCTATTTGCATTTTGCAACACAATTAAAGGAGCAAATCATAACTCTGAGTGCTGTGTATTATATTATGAAGTGAACTTACCTTCAATCTTGAAATCTAATCCTGTTATTTTTCATTATAAAACCTGATGGCAAAGTTGCCACAAAGTGAGCTTAACGTTGCCATTTTTTTATTTTTGAGTATTTTGTCTATTTAATGTTAGTATTTGTTTAAATCACTCACAAATACCAAATCTATAAAGAATATAGTGTCACTTTTAACATTAACGCCTAGTATGAGATTACCTTATATGTTGAAAAATTAGTCCTAAACTTTTAAGTCCTTCCAAAAATAGCAAAGTTGTCAGGTTTCATGGACCTTGTTTGATTATTGATTAAAGGTTCATTTTTTTTATAGGAGAGGAGGCAAATGAGCATGCGGCTCACCTGATGGTAAGTGACTACCGCCGCCCATGAACAACTGTAACACTAGGGGAATTTCAGATGCCTTGCCGGCCTTTTAAAAAGGAGTAGGACTCTTGCTCAGAGCTCACTCGAAATAAAAAACGTAGGTAATCATATACGTTGTATAAAACGCATTGTCAAATACTACTAACTTGGCCACCGCCGATGGACTGCTGCTCTTGAAATATAGTTCATATAATAATTTAATGATGATTTTGATACGTTACATTGCGAAGTGTTCGTGTAATATTATGCATTAGCATAATATAGTGTTTTATGAAAAAATACGTTAGTTTAGGCTGTACGGTCTAAGATCATTGCTTATCTTAATTGGCAAATAACAAAACAGCAACTGTTTTGCTCTGCAGTAAAAAAAATAAAAAAAATAAAAATGACGTTTGCTGACAGTTGCGCATTGTTATCGTGTAGATTAATTTCGACTTTTATTAGGAAAACAAAATTCTTGTTTAATACTGCGGGTAAATTTCATATGGATATAAGAGATGCATCAAAGTCCACAATGGAAATCGTTAATGTTCCACCAATTGTGTCTACTTACCGACAAGCATTGCACACCTTCGATGACAAGTTCAGAAACGATCTAAACAAAAACTTAGATAAGTTGAAAACAATGATGGATAATTTAAGAGCGGAAGACTTGGGATATGATAAGAATCTTAGTGATCCGGCTACTTGGAGAAGACCAAACAAGGCGCCATGCACATATGTGGAAGTGTTTCAAAATAGTCGTGTAAACATGAGCATATTTGTATTGAAACCGGGTTTTAAAATGCCCCTTCATGACCACCCGCATATGCACGGCCTGCTAAAAGTGATTTCCGGAGCAGTTCGAATACGAAGCTTTACCGAATATCCGTTAAAAGAAGCAATAAATAACTTAGACTTTGCCGTTCGTGCAAAACATGAAGCTGCGCGTCTCGCCCAGGGCTTTCACAAACGTAGAAGATTATTTGCAAAAGTGACTCAAAACTCAATATGCAGAGAAAATTCCCAGACTTGTATTTTAACACCCACAATTTCAAATTATCATGAAATAGAGGCATTGGACATGCCCGCTGCATTTTTTGATATTCTTTCTCCACCGTATGATACTTTAATAGAAGATATTGGACCTAGACGTTGTCGATATTATTATGTAGCTAATGAGATAAGCACTAATGTGGTGGAATTGCAAGAAACAAAAGTGCCAGACTGTTTTTATTGTGATCAAGTACCATATTTAGGACCATTTCTTGGGTAAATAAGAACAAAAAAACTAGTGTTTGAGAACTCAAAAACTATGATTGGATAATGATTACATTGGAATATAATTCCTGAGTTACCATTAGAAGTTGATTGAAACATAATACTGAATTAATATAGTGCAAATTTTTTGTGCCTTCATTGTTATACAACCTAATGAAAATAACAAGGTCTTGCTTTGTCAAGATGGTAGTTGGTAAGGAAAATTTATAATCACAAGAAAGTTACCATAAATGTGGGGAATATTATATGCATATTCACTTACATTCTTTGCCAATTGAAACTTAAAAATATTACATGTTTTAGCAAAATTTATCAGCCTGTTTAGTTATTGGCTAAAATATCAAATTTAATACAGTAAATTACATTTCCGCTTTTTTATTGGCGATTCAATATGCTTAATTAACTCATGTTTAAATTAATATTAAAAGAGTTCAAGCCATGTACAAAAGACGGTAAAAATAAGTAAAATCAGTCAAATTATTTAATAAAAGTAAAGTAAAGTTGCAGCATATTTACGTCCCACTGCTGGGCACAGGCCTCCTCTCATTTCTGAGAGGGTTTTTAGGGCTAGGAAGTGTCCACTGCGTTGCCCCAATGTGTGTTGGCGAACTTCACATGTCTTTGAAATATATATTTTTCTTATTTCTCAGACATGCAGGTTTCCTCACAATGTTTTCCTTCACCGCCGAGCATGTGGTAAATCAGCACTTAAAATTGCAATTAACAATTTCATTGGTGCCGGCGGGGATCGAACCCGGGTTGCTCAAGTACTGTGAAGCTTACAGCAGGCGCTAACCATATGAGCTACTACAGCTCTAAAAATTATTTAATATTTCCATGAAATAGGAACATGTGTAGTTTCCAGTTTTGGTGTGTTTTGTGAAGATTATTTAAGATATTGACAGATAAAATCATGACATTTTACTTTACTTTTCCTGTTAAGAATGAAAGTTGTACATATAAACATTTTTATGCTTTCAAAATTGCAATACAATATATTTTCTTTATTATAATGTAAGCTTATCTAAGAAGAATTGCACAAAGCTGACAACGATTTTGTGGGGGGTTTTGACAAAAAATAAAACATTTTTCGACTTATTACATACTGATAAGCATTTTCCAGAATCCTGCTGTGTGTAAGTGCAAGGAAAAGCAAGGGTAAAGCATAGAGGGCAACCTCCAGAGATAGGAATGATGCCCATTTTTCTCCAGCTCTAGCTACATATTCCTTTCCTTAATATGCTACCTAATATTATACCTTTCCCTAATATGCTTTCTTATTTTTTGCAAATTCAATGGAAGTCAGTCAAATGATTATTTAAATTATTATTTAAAGAAAAGCAAGACAAAGCAGGACACACTTATCTATGAATAAATCTAAAACTAATAGTAATTTAGAAATAATTAGTTATTAGTGAAAATAAAGTACCGCAGTTACAAGAAACATTTATAGATTGCTTGTAAATCTTAAAAGTTTAAATCTAAAAATTGTTTATTTCACATAAGTAACAAAATAACTTCAAAAATTAATATCTTTAAAACTAAGCGTTTTTGCAATATAATATTTTAGGACTAGACTAGACTAATAAAAATAACATCTATCCTTCATCAAATTTGAACCTTCAAATTCATGGTAGGTTTTGTTTAATGTCTTACAAAATGTAATGCAACCTGTTTTTTAAGCAGTGGAAAAATTTCTGATACATGAACTCTTTTAAACAATGCTACTAGTTTGTTTCCTTTATTTACTAAATAGTGTGTTCTGATAATGATGTTCCACTGGCCAATTTTGATTGTCACATTAACTTCTGAATACTGTAGGAAGTGATAACAAAATAAGGCATATTACATAAAGATAAACTTGACATTCTGAATCTACTTATGCCTGATGTAATACTTACATCGGAATATAACACTTATACAATTAGATCTTGACTTTTTTGAATCGGAATGTTGTGCTTGATGCAAAGTTATCACTTACATTCTGAAGTACCTCTACCGACATTTAGCCGTCAATTCTTCGTTCTCTTGTGGAAGTTGTCTGCTCCGATTCCTAAGGATTCAATTGTGATATGAATCTCTTCCTTTTGACATCCAATAGCTCCTGGGTGACCTGTGTGGTTGCTATTTTTTTTGGTTCTTGGTGAACTACATTTTAAGCTTGACATTGGGTTGGCCACTTCTTCTGTTTTTGCCATTAACCCTTAATTACTCGCGTCCATATAGTTACACTTACGCTCGCGTGGGGAATATATAACCCCAATTGTAAAGGTACAATAAAACATATTTTTAATGACATACTTTTTTTTTATTATAAAAATTTGAAAGAGGCAACATTGTTCTAAATTGTAATAGTACCCTTAAAAACTTTTAAAGATATGAAACTTTAAATTTAGGAACTTTTTAATCAATACATTTATCACATATCATAGTGGAATGGTCGTGACAAACTTGCTGGTGGCATTTGGCACACATAAATCTTATTTTTTTATCCTTCGACCTTGGACAGATATGGCACCTTTTATAAGTTGTCGATGGACCACCTCTGGAAGTGGGGCTAGGATCCTGAACTTGAGCATTTCTTTTTAGCCGTTTTTGTACGGCCCTAGGCAGTTGTGGTATAGTTGCTCGAGTTTGTTGGCGAGCCTTTACCAAATCAACTGCAAGATGCTTCAAAAACTCCCTTCTTGATATTCCGTGGTCAATTTTATTTTTATAAATGACATATGCATTGATACCAGCTACGTTGAGAAGGTGATAAAATATAACCATAGGCCATCTCTTTGTACGTCTGCCGACGTTATAGTTAGCACACATTTGGTCGTTGGTATCTACGCCACCTTTCGTGCGATTGTAGTACAAAATAATTTCCGGTTTCTTCTTTTCACTTTCAACTATTTTATTGTCATGATGCATTGACGAAATCAGCAGTACAGCTTTAGATTTTTTTGGAACGTAAGAGCAAAGTGTTACGTCTTCTTGGAAACCAAACAGACTGGAATGCTCAGCTCGTGTTCGTTTGGGCTGGAAGCAAGTTGGAATTTCCGGCTTATTCTTGCGAATAGTTCCAACCATAGTAAGCTGGTGATCTTTTAGAAGCGTATTTGTAAGAGGGACGCTAGTGAACCAGTTGTCCATCGTAACGTTTCGACCAGTACCCCAGATGGGTTCTGTCATGCGCTTTACCAAACTTACTGTATCATTAGGCATTCGATATGGACCCTCAGGTTGTACTCCAGCATAAATTTCAAATTTCAGTAAATAAAATGTTGCCGAGTCTACGAGTGCATAATGCTTTATGCCGTACTTCGTGGGTTTGTTGGGCATATAAACAACACCAGAAAATCTTCCTCGAAAGGCAGGTAATTGTTCATCTAGGGTGACATTTTCAGATGCAGAGTAATTATTGATGAAATTATTATTCATCAAATCAGTGAACTCTCTGACTGCTGCTAGTTTGTCTGTCTTTTGCCTTTCAGATCTAGTATTTTTGTCATCAAAACGAACACATCTTGATATAAAAAGAAATCTGTTGAATGACATTGTGTTTTGAAAAAACTCGATGCCTGTTCCATCGGTAGCCCACAGATCTTTGAAGTTCAAGTGAGATGAACGCAGCACACCAGACATGTAAAGCAAACCTAGGTAAGCCAAAAGTTCTTCGTATTCTAGGAATTTGCAATCACGTTCGCGTTGAAATTTTCCTTGTATCGATTTTATGTAATCGTTGGTCTGTTGCAGTACTAAATTGACAGTATCCATTGAAAACATACAAAAGAATGCTTCTGACATTGTATGTATCTCCTTGGCTGCTCCCTTAGGTCCTGGTGTTTCCCTCATAATATTGTGTCTACGAACTCGAACGCTAGTACGCGGCGGCTCTTTTGCCCACTTTGTGCATTTCTTTTTTGATAAATAAAAGCTATCAGAATCTTTACTTGCGTGTCTACTCAGCGGTTCATTATCGTCATCACTCCATTCTAACTCGGTTTCATTGGCACTTTCTTCAGATTCTGAGTTGTGGTCACTCTGGATCACTTCATCGTCTCCCTCATCTTCATCGGGACTATCTATGATGCTTTCTTCGTCGTCTTCTAATATACACTCAAGAATCTGGTAGTTAGAAAGACGCTTACTTGCCATTTTAGGTGTTATAACCTAAAAAAGAACAGAAAACAAAGATAAGTAAAAAAACCTAACCATTTAGTATCTGTACTGCACATTAAAAAATAAAAATAAAAATACTCACTTGTCCAAAAAAAGTTGCACGAATACTCGCGTGGGGCAATATATACCCCAGACACGATCTCCTGACACAACCACACGACACGGAGCGGCGCTCGTGACTGATTCGCGGCGGGGGGAGGTATTTAGGCAGCTACTAAGAACGGCATGGAGGTAACTTTAAAAATGGCGGAGATACGACGCTTCAAATACGCCGTGGGGTTAAATATACCCCACGCGAGTAATTAAGGGTTAAGATATCTAGAATCTGGTTTATGCCATCGCCATACAGAATTTATTATATTAGCTTGTTCCTTGACATAGACTTAAGACTTTTATCACCTTCTCCTATAGCTCATTGATAGTTGAGTCCATTCGGCTTAGATTTGGTGTAACAACATCTTGGTTTAAGTTCACTCACTGAAAGAGGTTGGTCTTTTCTAAAATCAAATCAGTCTACATATAGGTGTCCTTTGCGGTGTAGGCGATCTCGCTTTGTTTTAGGCCATTGTTGGTGTGACCTCTGGTGTTTTAGAACCACATTTTCCTATTTTTCTTGGCTACTGAATGTTTTTAACCTTTGGATGGATCTCTACGAGGGTTCTTCCTGATAACACTTCTAAGAGTACTTCACCCACTTCTAGGCAATGATGATGAGAAACTATGTGGGTTGACACAATTAAATAAAAAATAAAGTTACAATTTTATTTGTATCTACATGAAAAGTAATCTTATCTTAAATTAACCGATAAATATAATAAATATTTATCATCGTTATGATCTTAATGTTTTAGTAAATTTTTAGAGTCCCATGCCAAATTCAACAAAATCTAATGCTTATGGATTCACCTTGTTGTCCGTCTACCTCTAGGGTTTGCCTCAAAATGTGTTTTACGTAACTGAATAAAATTTGGCATAATTATAAAATGCAATTACTGAAACACAGACTTGCTTTCAAATTCAAATTTTCTTAAGTGTTATGAGATAAAAGGAGGAATTGAAAAATTCTGTGGGCTAGCTCGACCGTTTTTTGTCAACTCCCGACAAAAAACAGAGGGGTATTATGTTTACAATGATTTCTTATATTTACGCGAACACTACACTTTAAATAAAACTATTTTTAAACATCGGGAATTAAAAAGTTAAATTAAGCGCGATAAAACCCGTTAAATTTATTTCATTTAATAACTTTTTTTGTATGAAAGGTGCCTTAACCCATAGTGTTGTTAGCTATGTTTCAAGAAAATCTGTACAGCCGTTTGAAGTTCAACAGCCCTTTTTGTTTTGGGGGTTTGGACATTTTTTAATTTTAGGTATTTAAAAACCCAGTCAGTAGTCAATTGTGGTCTATTCCCAACTCTGTAAGCAATGCCACAGACTTTTAAGGAATAATATAATTTATACAAAAAACTTTTTTTGCACTTGTGTAAAAACATCACAATGTTATAAAAACCTATTGTATATAAGAAATTGTTAATTTCTTATATTTACTCGAAGACTACACATTAAATGAAACTAATTTTTAAGAATTTTGTCGCGTTTGATTTAACAAACAAACCCAAGCATAAATATATTAAGCGTAGATTTGACTAAAATTTTATATTCAAAAACTGAAGGTAGCCGGGCTAACTACGACATCGGGAAGTCAAACACCTCAGTCCTCTTCAGTGACCATGGGTGATGTAAAGCAACCGAAACGTCGGGAATTAAAAAGTTAAATTAAACGCGATAAAATCCGTAAAAATTAGTTTCATTTAACCTATTTAATGTTTAATTGTCAGAAAACTATATTATTGTTACATAGAAAGTATTATTCACAGCATTTAAGCCACAGTATTACATAATAAAAACAAAATGTTGTTACTTGTGGATGGTAAAAACTATACCTATCACATTTTTTTTAAATACATTTCCTAAAATTGCCAGCTTATGTAACAAAGCTATGAAATATCACAATTAGTCTAATTTACCTAGTTTTGCTGGCAGCTAAAATTACAATACTCTCAATTTTTGTTATAGTCTATAATTTGATTACTCTTTCTTTTTTGCCTTAAATTTCATCCAAATAAAAAAAATTAGAATAAATAGTATTTAATCTCTCTTTTTACTACTTAGCATCTCTTAGCATCAATCATAATATACATTCCTATCATTAATAGAAACGATTTTTGTAACTAATGAACATTTAAAAAATAACATAATTGCAAAAAATCATCACCAAATATATTCACAATTATTAATTTATTCTTTTTTTGTAATTTACAAGTTATACTTAAAAATAAATTAATGTTAAATTACCTGATCTCTAAAATGGTTCAAAATGTACTGTGTAATTCATTCTTTAGGGATTTTGATATTAATATTAAACAATTATTAAGATTAATATTTTTATATAAGTTATAATTAGACTAAGTTTCGTTTTCTGTACACGGTATTCACGTTTCGTTAAATAAAAATCTTAAATTTGTTACTGACATAGGTCGTTTATTTCTTAAGTTAGTTGTAGGGAAGGTTCGCTCTAAGTAAAAATATTCGCTCTAATATTCGTGGTAGAGCCATGATGCAGCTATATTAGTAGTATAGTTGTAGCACGAATGGGTCGACTCGACAGGGGAAGGACCACGCCCTCACAGAATACCAGCGTAAAATAGCAGCTTAATGCTGCTATGTTTCGTATGGTGAGTGTAGAGAACTGGAGACCCTTTTTACTGGAAAAGAGGCATTCCATCTTAGTCCTCACGGGTGACAACGCATCTGCATTTTGATTCACAAACGAGGATAAATGTAGATGTCTATGGGTCACAGCAACCAATTACCATCAGGTGGACTGCGTGCTCGTTTTGTCACTTTTTGTTTTGTGTGTGGTGAGTAGAACACTGGAGATCCTTTTTCCTGGAGGTATTCAATCACTATTCTCGGGGGTGACAACCACGGAGCAAATATAAAGAGGTGTTGTAATTAGATTTCAGTTTCACTATGTAATTGTAACAACGCGTGACAATTTGCGGGGTGAGATGTTAAGCCCCGTCCACTTAACTATTTTCCATCTACCGATAAATAGTAAAACTACTCCCATCGTACCATATCGATGTTGCAATGTAGTTTAGCTACCTTGACGACAGATGACAGTGTGTTCACAAAATTATTATAAAAAATATTTTGGCAATTAAAATTTCTTTAGGACTGCAAAACAAATTTCAGCGCCTTCGTATGATTATTTTACCAATACTGAGCTCTATGTACTTTCATATTTTTAGTTACCATAACACAAAGTGCCGCCATCTAGTGTCGAATATATTTAATTATATGTCTCAACATTTTTACCAAACACCCCAAAAGAAGTATAACTACTAAAAGATTACCTACACAAATCATTTTCCATGTCAATGATGAATTTAATCTAACATGGTGTGGCAAATACTTGAGTGTTATCATCTATAAAGATAAAAAATAAAACAAAAATATGATCAGAAATATTTTATTACGTGATATAACAGTACAGTACAGCATAAACTAAATAATACGCAGTTATTCATCAATAGCACGCAAATAAAAATAAGAATAAATGCTCTGTGTAGAATAAAGTAAATAATCAAATCCGCAACAATATGTATGAAATATATAAGGAATACGAATTCCAACATCAGCACCTTAATTATTTTGATTTTATTAAGATTTTTTGACTAAAAACAATTTGGTCTGAATCATGTCTAGAAACAAAGTTACTAATTGATAAAATTTGGACAAACATCAGCTTATTGCCTATTTTACCATTTATTCTTTCTTTTAGTAAGTCCACTTAGTAAAATATTCTCGGTTGACTAATTTGACGGACTTATTTCGTTTTTTTTTTTTTAATTAAATAACGATGGATTACATCATATATTCATTGTCTTAGT
The DNA here is from genome assembly GCA_033319125.1 of Parnassius glacialis. Classification (NCBI taxonomy): domain Eukaryota; kingdom Metazoa; phylum Arthropoda; class Insecta; order Lepidoptera; family Papilionidae; genus Parnassius; species Parnassius glacialis. The sequence continues at coordinate 18,830,575 of JAVANC010000008.1, forward strand.
CATTTAGTAAAGTTAGGCAGTCATTATATTGTGTTATCAAATATATTTAACGTCATTATTTGATTACCAGTATTTCTATAAATAAAACCGAGTTTTCTCAGTGGAGATCTTAAGTAGTGACTTAAGATGTTTTTGTTATTTCTGTTGTTTGTGTTTAACTCGCTTCTTTCTAGCTTTATTTTAATATTTTTCAATGCAATCGTAAAATTCTTTCTTAAATTTTTGTCAATTACGGTCTGCGTCGATACTTACGAATATCTATATCAGACAGTATAAGCCAAATTTTATCAAGGAATTAGATAAAATGAATAATTCGATGTATCTTGAGCATATTTTGCATTATGGATAAAATCACACATAATATGTTTTCAAAAAGACATCCAATTATAATTAAACTCGAATGTTTATTATAAATGCAAAGCAATTTCAGTTTAATACAAAATGGAATAACAATAGTCTTATCAAATTAAAAATCACTTCACTTTCGCATACAACCTAAAATTATTAAAATATATAGTTTACAACATCGTCTCATTCAATTCAGTAAAGAAATAGCCGATTACATGAAAACATACTTTTTCACTTTAATGATGTTTAAATGTTTTAAATAATTTTTCATTACCCGCAAAATTTTACCTACTAAAAATTTTAAAACCATCATCAAGACTTTTTGGCCTATTATATATGATAAAAAAGTGAATGTAATACGATGTATTTTCGCGTTTATGAGTTACAACATTAAGTGTTTAGGTGTTTGCTGTAGGATTTGTGGCATTTGGCATAATCTGACAGTATTTTCTTTGCAGGATTTTGAAATGGTAACGGTTCTTCAAAAACAAGCAATACTTTGTAACCTTTTTATATACCCACAAACAACAAGTTAAATGATTTTTTTATGACAAATAACAAAACGGTAAAAATATAATAAAAAAATACTTGTTTCAATAGTAAAAAATCCTCATTAAAAAAATTATTTGATGTCCGTCTTTTGTACGGGGTTTGCAATATTTGATATGGTAAGCCCAAATATGTATTAATATACACATATTTACATATTATGTAATATGTAGTATATTTATATTTTTAAGTCTCTCATTAACTCAATGTGAGACATGACATGAAAATTTTAGGTCGATTGCGATTTTATGTTTTTTTTTTCTTTACTAAAGTGTTTATCATAATCGTAACAGATTTTTTTTAGTTAAAGATGAACTTAATAATAAACTTACTCAAAGTATTAATAAAATAAAACGGTAGAAATTAAATACAAAAATTGATTATATCCTCTTAAACAACTTTTAACCCTCTCTAGGAGACCAGCCCAACAACGGGACCTATGTAGGCAGTTACTTTACTTTTACTATAATTGTTTAATAGTAATTACATCCGATTATTTCGAAATAGCATTTTGCCTGGACAAACAGCACGCGCCACTCCTCAGTCTTAAAAATCTTTCTTTGATAACCTAGGCACTTGATGGTTTATCCTTACTACTTTCTTCCATATGTATCTACACAAAATATTGTTAAGACATTTAATGGGTACATTAATGAAGTGAGTGAGTAGTTATATGAGTTTAGTACGGTAGTATATATTTTTGACGGCAAAGGAAATGAACCTACATCTTTTGTTTTATCTTTGCACATCTTTATGACAATAGTTAACAAATAATAAAGTTTTCACGCGAAAAAGTCTCACGAGCTCTCTACTTTGACTTGAAAGAAATTCGATTTGATTCACCATTCTTCTGGCCTATTCGCTGATCCCATAAAATACACTTTGCATGCACTTATTTTTATTCCTTGCACAACAAACCTAAGGATATGAGCGAGTTGCATTGTTAAAAGGTTTAGTTTGAAATTAATAAAAAATATATGAAAGTGATTAAAGAGCTTGCACAGCATTTAATATTTAATTTATTTAACTAATCACATTTATTATACACTGAAATATACAATTTGTATTGTTCCATTAAAATTTCACATTTAATATTAATTATTGGTATCTTAATAATTCAGAAACAAAACATATTTTAAGTATAACAACAACTTGAGCTTGTTATTCTTATCCAGTTAATAAAGAAACTTCGTATATAAGGTATATACTATGTTTTTATTCTGATTTTATTAACTAAGAATTTATATTAACGCTAGATTATATTGTACTCGAGTTAATAATCTCAAAAGACTAGTATTTGAAAGTCGAATTGGTATTGTTACAAAATATGTATTTACACTATTAATATAACCTCATTAATATGTCATAACGGCAGTTTTAGTTTCAGATTCACGTTCTAACATTAAAAATATAAATCGAAATTAGAAAAAACATTAAAGTTACTAACGAAAATAACTTTTAAAATAACAAAAAAATTACAGGCAATAATTTTTCCCGCTTTCTAAAATATCCTGTGTTGCTATTTAGAAAATTTAAATACGCAACAATATTATTATTACAATAAAATATTTAGTCGTTAGTATTACTGTGAACCGGTGACAAATATTTTCAGATTTAATTTTTATCATTCTGAAAATACTTGACTGGAGATTCTTCTATGTGCTATTCAATGAACTTTGATTTCTTTTAGTACATGTAATAAGAAATAATGTTATTTATATTTATAAGGTAAGATATTGTTGTTTCTAAGACAAAGCTCTAACTTGGACGGGGTTATATTACATAATATTATCAAAACACCCATAATCCTACGTACATGAGTTATTTTTTAATATTACTTTTTTTTGTATTAACTGAAAATTATTATCATTTAAAATAAGATGATAATAATTATATTATCATAATGGTGTGTAAATTTTTGAAATTTTTGTTTTCTTTGTTTTTTTTTTATTTTAATTTTCAGTTTTTAAAATATTTGCAATATTATACAATAGATACACCATCGCTTTGTTATGTTTGTTCATTTACCTAAGCAGGTAACTTTGGTCTTTCACCCACACCTCCGGCTAAGTCGAACACTGCTTGAGCGACTTCTGCAGCCAATTTGTCTGCTGACTGAAATAAATACAAATTTATAGAATGTTATTCAACTTATTAATTAACAATCAGCATATAATTACCCATATATAATATTCGGGAAGAAAGGATTTAAAGTGGCAACTTCGTTCCAGTTCTTGTACTTTTATTTTATTCTGTGGTTCCAATAAACAGAGTTTACGGCAGCCCCCACTAGATGGAGTTACAATCAGGTATGACATGCAGAATGTCGATAATTGCAAGTGCAAGTTGTTTAGGAGCGTATTTTGTGGTTGAGGCCTATATTCAGCATTGGACTTTTGAAGTGTTGTAATGATGATTATGAATATACGATGGCGATTTCCGACCAGTTACAATTTCCAAATACTGTTAGAAACTAACAACTGCAGCAAGATATATCATAGTGCCACAAGTGTGCGCACTAATACAGCGGCACTCACTCATCCTAATCATATGAAGATAAACAAATCGTAAATAACTCGAATTCAAAATTTAAAAAATCCAGAAACAAAACGAGTTGATTATCTTCAAATGACTGAAAAGATTTTCTTGAATTATAGCTAAGAACACTCTCGATCAAGTCACAAAATGTTCAAACAAAAAAAAAAAACTAAATCTAAATCGGTTGATCCGTTTGGGAGCTACGGTGCCTCGGATACACATGTTAACCATATAACACCCCTCTTTTCCATCGGGGGTTAAAAAGAGTAAGAAAGGTAATCAAATCATTCATTCGTTATTCATTAATTACAGCCCATAGACCACTGCCTCAAATGGCTTATATTTGCCATAACTGTCTTACTTGTACCACAGCTCGAGCTTTATGATTGTTATGCTTCCTCTACACTACTCGCGAAGTAACTTCGACGAAGTGCTCGTTGAAGTCGATCGCAGTCCGAACAACGTGACCACATACTCGTGCTACTTCGCGAAGAGCTCGTCGTCTTGAGTCTCCCGCACCCTTAACATGAATGACGTTCAAGATGCAGCTGGTATAGGTACCTAATTGTGGGAACAGTACGACGTCAATGCGTTAACTAAATAAATAATTATGTAGCAAGTTGCATATTTAATATTTATATATAAAAAAATATATTCATAACTGGCGTACGCCGAGTAGTGTAGTGAGACGCTTCGTGTAACTTCGGGGTATTTCGCAAAGTCCTTTGACTCTGGCGCAAAAAACCGACAGCGATCGGAAGCCGCCCGAGGCGAAGCGAGGTTAGACGAAGTGAATCGAAGTACCTCTCTACACTATTCGCCTCGTCCAACTTCGATCTACTTCGCGAGTAGTGTAGAGGAAGCATAAAGTTTCTTTAAGGTGAAAGTATATAATCCCTTTGAATGAGTTTTTCTGGAAATAGCCATACAATGGGATTATAGGAACCTAGAGGTTTGTATTGATGATTATAATGATTATACTTCTGTAAATACATACTCGTTACGGTCGCGAATCATATTTTGTTAAACATACAACCTGACACTGACCTACAAATTGCAAAAACCGTAAGAAAATAGGGTACCGCTTACAACTTAAGTATAGATACAAATGTTTAAAAGTGTTTGATGTATTTATTGCCCTGTCTTATTATAAAATTTTAGACCAGCAAAAATTCTGAATAGTACAAATTGAAAGATGACCGAAATGCACATGCGTACACATGGTGTAATAAATTAATCTTTTTCAGTAGCGATTATAATGTATTTTTGTTACCAACTCACAAAAATGTGTATTACAGATCCTAGATATGAGGGAACTTTAAGGTCTGCATGAAAAATATCTCTTGTTTAAGTAAGAGTAGTATAAAAAAGTAAAGAAAGTATAAAAAAAATACCGTAGAACCCGCGGTATATTTTACGAGTACAAGAATCAATATTAATTCATGTTTTAAAAATTTTGAAACATTTACGAGATAAAGAAAATTCGATTCGTGATTATTAAATTATTTTGTGAATATTATGTACATCCGCTACTCCATATCGTCGCGTAAGAGGCGACAGGGAGAAACAAACCAGGAGATGGGCAGTAGCACTAATAATAGCCAAAAATAAAAATGCGCCATTATGGCAAATATCCCCCCTATCTATGGGGAAGGCCTATGTTCAGCAGTGGACTTTGAAAGGTTTTTATGAATGAATGAAGTTCTTCTAATAAAACGAGCAAAATAAAAGGTATGATAAAATAATTTAGCACATACTTCCTGCGTGTCAGCCTCCGCGTACACCCTAACAACGTCCTCGGTGCCGGACGGACGGACAAACGAACGCCCGCTCTTGTACCGCGAAACTAGTTCATTGATCCTCGTTTGTAGACCTTCCGGAGAGGTGCAAACCCGCTCTGCGTCTGCTGTTGATATGGCGTTACGATCCTAAACAATTGGAATTTAGTATGTATATTAGAATATCTAAAGTTCGACAGAGTCAGTAATTCATTCATGGGAACTCATTCATTCTAACAAGGTCCTGTACTAAGTTTAAATATTAAATTAAACAATATTGTCAATTTATATAGATACTTGGTTTAAATGAGGTGATTGATTCCAGGCTGTTTCTCAAATGAGTTTTGTAATTATTTGTACAAGCTTTAGTATACTGTAAGTATAAAGTTACTTTTGGGTTTTGTTGGTTTTTCCCAGGACAGAGGTTTTTCTCCAGACCAGTGGTAAAATTAAGAAATGAACTTTAAAAGAAGTTATTTATAATTTACATTGAATAAAAAATAAAATTATTCCAATTTTAAAGTTTATTCACGGTGACACTGTAATAAAAAAATAAGGAACCGCACGTTATTTTTGCTGCAGATAGCGCACATAGAGCTGGATCACTTTACAACCAAAACCACCGACATGCATAGGAGGCAGCACGACCTACTCTTTCCAGCCTCAAAAACCCACTATATCAAAATCATATATACTAAACAATTTGAATAAATTAAATAAGATAATTACGTTTTTAACATCCATAATATGTTCAAATACTCGAACGCTGCCCAATTTTAAGAAGTCTCGTGCCGTCACTATTACCTTAAGTTAAAGTGATCGAGACAGCACTAGACTTAACGGCATCTTAAAATTTAGCAGCGTTTGAGTATTTGTGCAATAGAAAATTATCTATGGATTTTACAATAACGTACCTGGACTGTAACTTTAAGTTGTCGACAGGGTAAATCAGTGTATGCTTTCATCCACTGCCTTACATCGTGTCCTCTCGCACATAGAACAGTTTCTACAAGAAACAGATCTGAGATGGCGTCCCCGACCGTTTCGTTTGTCATGTCTATGAAGTTAAGGAGAAGGCTGGCCGCTTTTCGTTGCTCAGCATCACTGCAACGATAGAAAAAAAATGTAATGTAATATTTTTTTTTATAGAATAAGGGTGACAAACGAGCACACAGTCCACCTGATGGTAAGTGGTTGTTGTGGCTCATAGACACCCACATCTATCTTCAATTAAGAATCATAATGCACATGCGTTACCTTTGAGAACTAAGATGAAATGCCTAATTTCCAGTAATAGGGATCCCCGGTTCTTTAAATACTGTTGTGAGTGTGCAGTCCTTACCCGGTCGAACCGACACATTCGTACTATTAATCATAATATAGCGTCACTGAGACTGTAGAGCGGTGGTATGAGTCCCCTTACAGATTACAGACTCCGGCTTTGAGTTGTATGTAAAATTGTTGTTTATAAAATATCTAGTATAAGTTAAAAAAAAATCATTAAAAATAAAACTTCAATAATAATAAAAGTTACCCTTCTTCTGCGATCTTCCTGATAGTTTTCTTCGCCAGCTCACTATAAACAACAGTTCCGTGGCCATTCGCCTCGAAATAAACGCCCACGTCGTAAGACAGAGCTGCGTGGTGTAGATGCTTCACGCCCGTTTTCACGCATGTCACTGGCACTTTCTATTAAAAAAAATGTATAATTGTAAATTTGCTTAAAAGTAGCTATAGTAGTTTTTCAGTAGTAATCGTTTTTGTTAACACTGTCTCGCGCGGTCGTAAAAAATAGTGACATTTAATTCGCGGACAGGTCAGGCGAGAATCAGTCGCGCAGGGCGGACGGTTGCGTGGTTAATACCCTTAATAATATGGTATTCATCAATGTAATGTTAGTCCGTCACGGTCATCTGAAGAGCTCATGTTTCTATAAATGTTCCTTTTTAGAGCTTTGTATATGACTTTGGATACTTGGGATAGACATGAAGGTTTAGTGTGGAATAATACTTGCAAGTATAAATAATTACACTGACCAGATCCTCTGTAATGTATTTTGTGGAGGCTCCATTTGCGTATGCAGTCTGCACTAGCCCCAAACGTAGTTCTTCGACGTTGCAAGCCTTCAACAACTCGGTTATGTAGCTAGCAAGGAGCGTGGCGATTCGGTCTCCGTCCAGAAGGTGCATTGTTTCTCTAAAAATTGTTTTAAACGAATGAAAAACGTAAAGTCACAGGTTAGCCTTGTTCTACTAATGGGTAAGACTCCATTATTATTTCCGAAAAAGGTTTTAGAGCAAAAATAATCCACAGAGCTATGTCATCACTTCGTGTTACATGTTGGCGGACATCACCGTCTATAATTACAAGTTTCCACATGTTGACAAAATGTTTTTAGTGCAGATTTGCCACGTGCTCGGCGATGAAAGAATATTTCGTGAGAAAACTTGTCTGAAGAATAAAAAATATTGAGCAGCGTGGCGGGACTTATTACTCTATAACGCTCTCAGAAATAAGAGGAGACCTGTGCCGCGCGTGGGAATAGTATATAGGCTGTATCTTTTAAATTGTAAAATTATATTTTTTTAATGACTCTTTGACGAACCCCGGGGCCATGTCGGTGACAAATCCAACCCTATTCATATGTGCATAAATTTATCTCAGAATGGAATTCTACCTTTTGGCACTCTGAACACTATGGTACTGCCTTGTATAGTTATAGGAAACTTATTAACCCGTAAGTATGCTCTATATATTGGGCATTTCTCATTATGAGAAGGATTAACTATCTCACAAAAGCTAGTCATTCGGCATATAAAAGACGTTAAAGCGCCATCTATCGGCCGGTAGCCCAGAGGTTTCCAATTCTTTCCCATAGTTGTCCCTTTAGACTTAAAGAGGGTATCGGCGTTAAAAGAAATTTTAAGAATAGGCTTTTAACGATTTATTGTTGTTGGGCTGCGCCCAAACGTCCAAGTTAGACAACCGAGAGACAATTGCAGGTACCGAATGTAAAATTTACATCATCATCCCGTATTCCCCTGTTTCCTACTGTAAAACTGGACCGATTACCACTTTTTTTCTCAAGAACAATATAAGGTAGATTGTGGCTATGTCTGTATGTTTTGATTTTATTTTTCATGATGGCTAAATTAGTTTACTGGATATTTAATAACGGCAGTTATAACTGGACTGTTTTAAGTGGTTCCTATCCTAGTTTTAATTATACTTTACGAAAAAACATAGGAACACAGCAGTAATAGATTGTCTCGTAAACAATATTTTCTCTAGTGTTACTGTCCAAGAAGAAAACGGAGGACTACGTTTGTACTAACTACGTCTGAACTAAACGCAGCCCGGATATCCTCCTAGCAACATCCACTAGACGATTCTCTAACGCTGTCATAATGAATAAAGCAATTTTGTATTCTAAGCGGATTTTTATAAAGTTGATTATGTATTGGCTTTTTTCTTTTTGCAGCTATTAACTGGGTAGGAGGATTGGTATTATCTTACAATTCTGGACGTGGCTGGGAGTCGTACAAAGTACTCTAACCACTCAGCCATGTGGTTGTTCGTTAAGTTACTTACTTGTCATCGAGATAGTAGTAGACAATTCTGTCGCCGTCACCATCCAGCGAGGCGACACGCTGGAAGGGCGCGTGTTCGACTCCCACCGGCGGCTTCTGTGACACTTTCACGAAGTCCGCACCACACTGAAAAGTTGCCAAAAATGTCAACCCAATTGGAAGTCTTTCGAAGTATAAAATTTTCATAATTATCGTTACATATTTTCGGCGTTATATATTTTATTACTCGCACTATTCCGGTATTGTGGGATAGCATTGCATTGGCATAGGCATCCTGGGAGGGAGAGACAGAGGCCTTGTTACTTAGTCCCTGATTCCCACTTAGCCAATGTGTGCCAGCTGTGTAATAGACTCCCTTTTCAAGTCATGATTAAATTAGTAGTCTTTCCATATCCGTCAGGGAGGAGCTTACATTATCTTGAGTCTTGCAGAGGTATGCTCCAGTTTGAATTTTATTTTATTAATTACTAACGATGTGCCCCTGCTTCGCACAGGCGATGTCTATATCTCGACAACAGCGCTACGTACCGGGTCCAACTGTGAATCTAAACCATTGAGGAATCCGCTCAAACAAATACAATTTTTTTATCAAAATCGATCCAGCCTTTTAGGAGTTCAGTGACAAGCACACGTACAGAAGAATTATATATATATATATATAAAGATGTCAGATGCCAGCCGTCTTCTCTATTGAAATTTGGGTTTTCTTATTTTAATAGCGTCGCAAATAATTTTTGGTAGGAATCGAACTGCTTGAAAATCTCGTTCTGCGTAATTTGGACAAAAAATTAATATTTAAGTGTTAACTTATTAAAAGTTAACTATGTCATCGGGACGTCATTCGCTTCAGTCCTCCCCGTGACCGTGGGTACTGTAAAGCACCCGAAACGTTGGAAATAAAATAAGTTAACTTAAGCGCGATAAAATCCGTAAACTTAAATTTATACAACGGATATATATGAATGTTGTTTAGTAGTTTTAATTAAAACTTCTTGGTTCGAAGTGTACTTTAAAGTTATTAAACAGCAACTTTAATAATAAAACTTTTCTTAATTTATTAAAGATGCATATTATTTTTTTTTTAAATTAAGTAAAGTATGTATATCATTTTAATTTGGTTTTATTTACATTTCGTATCGCTTCTTGTTGGCCGCACTGTATATAATATCACAAAAACATATTATATGTAATTCGTATGATGTATTAATTATATTATTTTAATAATTATATTAGTCGGATAACTGAATTCAGATTCTATGGTTTTAATTGGCTCAGGACCATGCTTTGTAGCGTTCCTTGGGGGAGACCTATGTTCAGCAGTAGACTTGTGAAGGCCTGTAATGATGATGATGATGATGATGATATCACTTTATATATAAATGATCAAACTTACGTTTAAATTCAATTTCCCGCCATTTCCACCCAAATTATACAAGACTAAATCGAGCTCCCCATCCAGAGTTTTCTTTATGATATTCAATTTCTTTCCGCCAACGCCATTAGCGCCATCTACATACAGCGTTGTGTTGTACTCTCCAGTCACTGGTAACTTTTGACGTATATTTTTAAAAGCTCCCACTATTTTCTCGTAATAACCTGAAATATTATACCGCAAAATACAAATAAATGAATTACTAGCGTCTATTAAAATGAAGCGTCATTTAAAATAAAATAATAATTATTTCATGGCAAGATAAAAAAAGTGCAAGGGAGATGGATATTATTACAATACGTCAGAAGGGGTCGTGACAGAAAAATCTTACACTTGTTCTAGCCTAGACCCCATCCGCCAAATTCGTACCGTCCGAAAAGGAACGTCGTTCCAAAAATATATAACATAAAAACATGTTGATAAGAGTGCTGTATTATGGTAGTGTCAATCAACTTTGGTGTAGTGCTGTCGCGGTTGTTGGTGACAAATGTTTTTGAAAAATGTTATGTACGAGGGCGGCACTGAAAATTTCGGGAATCAAGGAAGTGACACAACATTACTATTTAAAAATGTATTTATTGCTTTTCGAAGTATTCTCCGCGAAACGATGGAACCAATCATTGAAGCAACCATTCCATTCGGAAGTTGGGGTCTCCAACATGGCCGTTTTGTAGGCGTCCACAGCTTCTTCAGGTGATGAAAATCTCTGTCCACACAATTTATTCTTTATTTTAGGGAAAGTATAGAAATCATAAGGGCTTAGGTCGGGGCTGTACGGCGGATGCTCTAATAATTCTATGTTTTCTTGTTCTAAAAACTCTTTTGTTCTGTGTGCGGTGTGAGAACTCGCATTGTCGTGATGGAGGATGATGCGGCGGTTGCAGTTCTCTTTACGGAGTTCAGAAACGACCTGTAGCAAACAAATGCTAGCATACCATTCTGCATTAACCGTTCTTTGTCCCTCAAGAGGAATAGTTGTAACATGGCCGGTTTTGGAGACAAACGTGGCCACCATTTTTTGCAATACTCCGTGAACGAACAATTTTTGTAGGCTTTAACTCATTTTCGAACACCCAAACTCGTGACTGGTTTTTTTTGTTTCGGGTTCGTACGCGTATATCCATGATTCGTCACCTGATACGATGTTGTATACAGCATTTGAGGATCCTGCGTGGAATCTTTCGAGAGTTCTGACGCACCAAGTAACGCGAGCCGCTTTTTGCTCTTCACAGAGCGAATGCGGCATCCTTCGGGAAAACAACTTTTTTACACCTAATTGTTCATGCAAGATTATTGGTATTTGACTCATGCCAATGTCTAAAGTTGCCTGAATTTCACGGTATGTCACATGTCGATCTTCCTCAATCAGCTTACGCACAGCATCAACGTTTTCTTGGGTGACTGCAGTTTTTGGACGACCTTGACGGGGATCATCACTGAGCTTGACACGTCCACGTTGAAATTCAGCAAACCAGCGATAAATTGTGGTTTTGGATGGGGCTTCATCACCAAATGCAGAAATCATCCGGTCAACACACTGTTTTTGTGTTAAACCACTTCGAAAGTCATAATAAATCATCGCTCTTGAATTTTCTCGAGTCAATTCCATTTTCTCAACGACTAAACAAGTTTGACAAAACCTTGTGACAAGACCGAGAATCTTTTTTTAAATAAATAAATGGTATTCGATTTTAAAACCAAGGACTTTTCAATTAAAAAGATTTTAATATGACAGGAATAGTGGAAATATTCCATTCCCGATACTTTTAGTGCAGCCCTCGTACAAATTGTAATTAGTTTGAGGGTAAAATAAGAAGAAATCCAGCCATTATTTATCAACTTGTTATTCCAAAGCGCTTCTTAAAATAAATTTCAAATGTTTAAAAAAATACCTTCTTCAGTGGGGGTTCCGTACGTGTTGTCATTCCGGCACTTAACGCAGAAATGCAGCATGGGAGTGGTGACAATACCAAACTCCTTTGGCGTTCCCTTTAGCGCTATCACTCCGTGAACAGCGGCGGCTGCCAGCCGAGGGCTCGTGTATCTAGAAAAAAAATATTTTTATAATTTAAAAGATAAGATATTTAATAGTTAAATTACCCATAATTTTGTTCCGTGGGGTTGTCATAAGACACGTATATTATTTGTGGTGGTAACATTAAAGAATCACACGATTTATCGTGTCTAAGAGGAGACTGAGAAATGATAGAACAATCTAGTCCGGTAACGAGGAGTAACAGTAGGCAGACAAAGACCTCACCAATAATCAGTGACGGTCGGCAGACTTATTTCCAATCGGGGTGACAGATTTCTCGCACCATTTTGCTGGAGCATGTCGTCTACCACATGGCTCTATTGACTGTTATTCGTTCTCGTGTCAAAAATGGTAAGTATTTGCGATGAGATCACAAAGAAGGGCAAGTTCTATGTATGAAGTTGACGGCAGGCATCCATGGGGTATTTACAATCAGGTAGGTTTGTTTGTCTCTTCAGTTCTATAAAAAAAACCCTATGGCGGTACGCCTCTTCGTTAGTCTGGGTATTTTTTATCATATACATATGTATATATGAGATGTTATACCTTTATCTATCGGAGGCCAAGAGATATTTTGTCGGATTAGTCATAGTTACCTCTTACGATTGGGATCGCCCATTACCAATCCTACTGCAAGAAATTAGAGTATGGAATTAGCAGTCAGTACATTTCAACAAAAACAAATGAAACAAAATTAAAAAAAAATGTAGTTAGTAATCCAATAGGAAAAATTAATGTGTGTTTGTTCGTATTTTATACGCTGCTATACCGTTTGTCCGATTGCTGTAAAACTTTGTCAGCTTATTGCTTGCACTTGCGCTGTTACAGGCATAGTACAATTAACTAATAATAGGTGGCGCGCGTATCTTACTGATGAATTTATTTGAAAGATATATCATTCTACTTCAATTAATGTGTTACCATTCCAAATCAAACACTATAACTCTTCCAAATTTAAAATGATATTTCCACAATTATTCTCTCTGTGGCAACAACGCGCCGGCTACGAGCCGGTTAGTAAATTATACATATAATAAATAATTAAATAAAATAAAATAAATAATTAAGCTTCAGATGCAAAGGAATGGAGGAAACTCTTTAAAATAGTTTTATAGTTCTGTACTTCTCTACAAAACAGTTTTCTAATAGAATTAAAATCAAAACATAGTGGAAATCTACCTGACCCATAGATGGGCGGAGGCAGTGGAGTCCAAGGGGGAGGCGTTGGCCGTTAGTTTGGACATAGCGAAGGCTTTCGATTGGGTTTGGCATAAAGCGCTTCTTTCGAAGCTGCCTTCCTATGGGCTTCCCGAGAAATTGTGCAATTGGATCACCAGCTTTCTTGCAGATCGGAGGATCAAGGTCGTAGTAGACGGTGCATGCTCCGATTACAAGCCCATTAACGCTGGTGTTCCACAAGGCTGCGTGCTATCACCAACGCTGTTTCTTCTGTATATCAATGATATGTTGCAAACCAGTAACATTCATTGCTATGCAGACGACAGCACTGGTGATGCTTTATACACCGGCCGTGCCAATATTTCTCGGGAAAACGTCGCCGAGTACCGCAACAAACTTGTGTCTGAAGTCGAGACTTTGTTGAACAAAGTCTCAGACTGGGGGCGACTAAATCTAGTCCAGTTCAATCCCCAGAAGACACAAGTTTGCGCGTTTACCGCTAAAAAGATTCCCTTTGTCGTATCTCCTCAGTTTCAAGGCACTCCCCTTGTTGCCTCAGCCAGTATCAGAATCCTCGGTGTCGACATATCGAGTGACGTGCAGTTTCGTGGTCACTTGGAAGAGAAGGCCAAATTGGCCTCTAAAAAGCTTGGCGTGCTCAGCAGAGCGGGACAGTATTTCATGCGGGCACACCGCTTGCATCTTTACAAGGCGCAGGTTCGGCCTCACATGGAATACTGTTCCCATCTCTGGGCAGGGGCCCCCCAGTACCAGCTCCTTCCACTTGACCGCATCCAGCGCAGAGCGGTTCGAATCGTCGACGACCGAGTTCTTTCCGATCGACTTGACTCACTGTCACTGCGTAGAGAGGTTGCATCTCTTTGCGTATTTTATCGCATCTACCACGGGGAGTGCTCTGAGGAATTGTTCGGACTAATTCCAGCTGCTCAATTTCACCATCGCACATCGCGACAGAACTTGGGATACCATCCATATCATCTAGATGATTGGCGGTCCACCACTGTGCGATTCAGAAGAAGTTTTCTCCCTCGCACAACTTCCTTGTGGAATCGATTACCACCAGCGATTTTTCCGGACCGATACGACTTAGGGACCTTCAAGAAAAGAGCCTACTCCTTTTTGAAAGGCCGGCAACGCATCTGCGATTCCCCTGGTGTTGCAGTTGTTTATGGGCGGCGGTAGTCACTTACCATCAGGTGAGCCGCATGCTCGTTTGCCCCCTCTCCTATAAAAAAAAATGTTTTTTTTTTTTTAAATTGAATATATGTAGGTGACACACCAACACGCATTTTACCGTATGGTAAGTGGACGCTGTGGCTATAAACATCTACATCTATCCAAGGTTAACATAATCCCCGAGGACTAAAATGGAATACCTCGTTTCCTACTGCCATTTTACGCTGGTATTCTGTGATAACGTGGTCCTACTCCGGTCCAACCGACCCATTCGTGACACAACCATAATATAGCTGCAGAGTAGCCCTATAGGCCAAATATACAAAAGCTAATCAATTTTATGTTGTCGTTATGTCTCGTGTTGTCACAGTCGGTTTGACTTAAAGCGATAGAGACAGCAGCAGATTAAGTAGTTTAAAATTGAGTAGTGTTGGAGTATTTGGACATAATACGTATAAAACAGTACTGTATACTGTAAAATAGTTTTCACTAGCATAAAAACATAACAGGTAAGTATTTTTTTTCTTCAACTTAACCCAAGACGAGTTAGATATATTTATGACTGATATATGTTTAAAAAGGTAATTAACAGATCGATTGAGGTCAATATATCAGATAGCATAAATGGGATTACATCTTACCTTGTGTCCATTCCAATGAAGACGGACGCTTTGAGAGACATGTCCGCGTTGACTTCCTTTATAACTTGTTCCGTTGTTGATTCTAAGTCATTGTCACTGAAAATAACAAGATATTTCCGTTTGTGATAAGAAAGTTTTTATCTGATTTTGTTTATTAAAACCCTTTGAATTTATCAGTAACCAGCGAACCACCCCGGTTAACGCCTGGGAGATCTATAAATGTGACGTCATTTAGATTTTTTCAAATAATCATCAATGACCATGAATTGAATAATTATGAATTTTTCCATTTCTCAAAACAAATTTTCAAATGTTTCGCATATAATATAGCTTAGATCACTGCTTGTATTGCTTTTTTTTACTTATTATAAGCCAGTGCTTGACCACAATCTCACCAGGTGGTAAGTGGTGATGCAGCTCTAGATGCTAAATCGCACTGTCTTAGCGTAACAAAAGCCTGTTCACTCTTGTCTTGAAGACGCCCAGATTGTATTCGGGCGGAAAGATAGACGCCGGTAAATTATTCCACTCCTTTGCTGTACGCATTACAAAAGACGAAGCAAACCGTTTGATTCTAATGCGTGGAATATCGACAACAAAGGGATGAAAAACCGCCGACCGCCTGGTTGTCCGATGGTGGAGAGGAGAGGGAGGAATTAAAGCGTGTAATTCCTGCGCACACTCACCGAAATGCATCCTATAGAATACTGAGAGAATTCTGCTTTTAGAATACCTATAGCATGCTGTTCGTGAAGTTTCATCACAATCATTTCAGGCATTTTTTAGCCCGGATAGACCGATAGACAATTTTTTTACAATGACTTAATGACTAGCAAATAACCAATACACTACCACAACGACAACAATACCAGATAGAACAATACCAAATAGATAGATAGAACAGATTTGACGGCTCCGTGGCTTAGCAATGAGTTGCAACGCTTAGGGTCGCCCGCACGAAACAAGTATTTGTATGGCCTACAAATAATTGTTCCGGGTCTGGATGTTTGTCCTTGTGCAATATATGTTTGTAAACTGCCTTCACGACACAGGAGAAAATCCTAGTGTGGGGGTAACGTTTTTTATAAAAGATAATAATAATAAATAATAATAATAGATACCGCCATCATCAGTCTAGTAGTTTATAGCCTTTTTTAATTGATTATTTCGACATTTTATGTCTGAGAAAAGACGCCACATTCATTTAACTGATTTTCGATTTTTATTACGTTCATTTTAACTTATATTTATATTTTTAATGTTTCGAATAATTTGCAGCACCCATGGTAAAACGACGACCCACAAGCTAAAACGTTAAGGAATCGTGGGTTTTCTTTGTATTCATTTTCATATTATTTTAGTTTTAAACTAAGCCATTCTTGTGTCCTTGACACTTTACCTTATACTGCCTTCGATTATCACGAAGTATCTGTATTTTCTATTTTTTCTTTGATTATAGAAATTTCTTCTGTCGGGAAGACTTTTATATACCTACAAAAATTTTGTATCGAACCCGTAGCTCGAAGTACCGCAGTCAAACACGGATTGGCAATTGGATTACCAGACGTATCAATTGACGGTGCACCTTGTCCGGTCCGGTCTGGATATTTTACGTCAACCGTAATAAAGGCGTAGGTCATACCGCCATATATCGGAAATTCGAAACCGCGAGATCTTTCTAAGGTTTCTCATAATTACATAACGTGTAAAAAACACAAGACAAAAGGGCGTGCTAATCCCATCCATCAGTGGATTCTCTTATGGGTGTTTTTGAAGCAACTTTGAAAAACCCCGGAAGAATGCGGGTAGATTAACACAAACGAACCTGTGTTAGGCTAAAACAATTCAAATCAAAAGAAAATACTTCGAAAAAATAACTTCGACTGTATTTTTTTTATGTGTGTTACCTCAGAACTTTTTTCCAGGTGAACCGATTTTGATGATTTATTTTTATTTGAAAGCTGGTGTTTCTCATGTGGTCGTGTGTCAGGTCCATTTGATCAAGATCTGAGCAGTCGCTTTTAAGGCCTGAATTCCTCCTACGCTGACGTCGGTCGCGTACGTATGTACATTGTGTTCTATTTCTACATAGCCTCACACTACGACGCTGACGATAGCGGCGCGTAGTTTGCTACGTACCGTAACCGACGTCAGCGTAGGAGGAATTCAGGCCTAATTTTTCCTTAATAATGCGTATTTAATTGACTTCAGACTACATTGATGATGTTCTCATTTTACACTGAAGTCCGTTGTACAAAATGTTTAATTTTACCTGTTGCTTTTTAGTATGGTCGTTGGTTAAAATCGTTACGTCGAACATTATCGCCATCACTGACCTGACATTAGCGAGTCTCGTCGCAATCTCCTCCCAACTTTGCTCGAGCATCTCGCCGTCTGGATCAATTAGTTTCACTCCGTTATCTGGCTCCAGGTTATGCGACGCTGTTATCATTATTCCGATTGTTCGCCCTGAAAAGATAAAAAATAGTTCAAGTGCAGTTTATGCACAATTAGTTACCATTATCGATACAGCCTTTTAAAGTCCACTGCTGAACATAGGCCTCCCCCATAGATTGCCTCATAGGGGATATTTGCCATAATTGCCACGCTTGGCAAGCGGCAACCGCAATTTTTGTTAGTCGTTATTAGGAAGACGCTGCTGCCTATCTCCTGATTTTTTGTTTCCCTCTGTCGCCTCTTACGACACCCACGGGATGATATGGGGTAGTGGACTATTCTTACACCGTCACTACGCGGTAAATTAATTACACGTATAAGGGATCAAATTAGCTTTAATCAATATGTTCTATCACAAAGATTGTAGTTATATTCACGTGGAAGAGCCACACTGTATTATGACAGCGGCACGAATGGGTCGGTTCGAAAGGGAACGAACTACGTTGTCACAAATTACCAGCCAGTAAAATAGCTGCCATGGTGCAGTTTCGTATAGTAACAAGAACCGGAGATCCATTTTATTGCTAACGAGGCTTTCAATCTCAGTTCTCACGGATAACCACACATCTTCATTTTGATTAGATCTATAACGGCCCCAGCATTCATTACTTTGTTATCCTTACTTCTTAGTCCGACATTTCTGATGATAACGATTTGACAAGAAAAAGTTCAATAAGCCATTATATTAGGCAACCATTATGCACTGTTATGATATCAAAAATTAAAAATTCATTCCAGCTAAAAACGATCGTACCTTGACATCATTTTTAAGCCATACAAAATATTATCAGAAATTTTACTTTGGTTTTAAAATTTATGTCAAGTGTGTGGACAAAAAGCGAAGAGCTATCACGATACTCTGGAAAATTATAATTGAATGGGGTTTGTAAATATGTTTTAAGCACTAAGATATTTATAGAGTACTTTAATCGCAACCTCTGAGTGAGATTACGGAAAATCTCTACTCATGGTCGTGGTCAAGCAACGAAGTACAATTATTATTGATAATAATACTATACACATAAATAAAATTTTAATGTTTGTCTGTGTAATATTGAAATAACCCCCTGAGCTATCTATAAAAGATATCTATAAAAATAAAGATTTTGTCAGTCTGTCTGTCTGCTCGGACTACTCATCGGAATGGCTTAACCGGCTTAAGTTACGAACAGATAGAGAGCATTGCCGTGAGTGCCACATAAATAGTTCATCCAAACGAAAACGGAGAGGGTCGCTAGTAGTTAGAATAAAAAGTAAAAGAAAAAAACTATAAATTCGCACAAGCTTATATGTATAAGATACTAGCAATCCGCCCCGGCTTCGCACGGTTGATTTCTGGATGTCGACAACAACGCCACCTACCGAATCCAATTGTATATCTAAACCATTCTCTAATCAACTTAATCACACACACAAAATCTCATCAAGATCAGTCTAGGCCTTTAGGAGTTCAGTCACATACACACGGACAGAAGAACGATATAATAAATGTACCTAGTCAGGTCATAAATTCTGTCACATGTTTAATATAAAATAATTGAAACAAGTTTATTCATTATGTAACCATTTATATACCAAAATGAATTTAACTAAACATAGATTCTTATGACACTAAAGTTTATTCAAAATGACCTCCGTGATTTTGAATACAGGCCTTCAATCTGCGCGGCCAGTCGTCTATCGCAGCACGAACGAGGTCCATGTCAATATCGGCGGTTACCTTAATCAAGGATGTCTTAAGTGACTCCAAATTGGGATGAGGCTTTGAGCACGCCTTTTCCTCCAAGTGTTGCCATATCTTGTAATCTAACGGATTCAAATCTGGACTGGAGGAGGGCCAGTCTTCGTACCGGATGAAGTCGATTTCACGCGCCGCCAGCCAGTCTTGTGTGCTCTTCGCTCTATGAGCTGGCGCCGAATCTTGTTGGAATACCCAGTGCCTGTTATTGAACATGGTATGAGAAACAGGTTCCACAAGGTTCGTCAGGACTGTATTTTGATACACAACTGCATTAGTTTTTACACCTTTCTCACCAAAATGTACCTCTATTAAGCCCCAATAAGAAACTCCCAACCATACCATGAGCGAGGATGGTAAATGACCTCGTTGGATACGTGAAATACGGTTGCTCGCTTCTTCACTACTGTGTGCGTACACCTTATGATTTTGTTTGTTGTAGCCCTCTTCTACGGTAAAAATTTTTTCATCCGAAAAAAGAATTTCCCGATATTTTTTTCCTGCGTACCGCTTCAACAAAGCGCGGCATCTCTTCAGTCTCAGGTCCATTAGACGAGCATTCAAACGATGTCCTGCTTCTCTTCGATATGCCCGAAGCCCTAAGTCTTCATTTAACACCCTTTTCACCGTGGTTCTGCTTAACCCCATCTGAAGGGCCCACAGTTTCTGCTTACGTTTGGGATTTCTTTGAATTCGCTTTTATACATACAGCTTTTATCACTGCTGGAGTCCTAACAGACCGAGGGCGACCACTTCTTGACCTGTCATCTACACTAGAGTCTTCATTGTATCGTTTGATGGTAGGATAAACGAATCTTTTGATTATATTCAAAATTTTCAGTATGTCAAAAATTTGAATTGGCGCGTAACCGCAACGATGCAACGCAATAACTGCAACACGGTCTTTTTTAAGCGTCCACTCCATATTTAAAAATGAGTAAAATTCTAAAAAGTATACAGTTTTATTTTCATGAACAATTCGAAATTCGGATTCAATAAACTTTTTTGTGGTCAGCGTTCTAAAAAAGTTTTTACTGTGTGACAATACTTATGACCTGACTGTGTATAATATGCAAGTATATATAAACCTTCCTCTTAAATAATTCTGTCTAGTGATGAAAACCACATCAAAATCCGTTGTGTAGTTTAAAAGATCTAAGCGTACAGACGGCGGGAAGCGATTTTGTTTTATACTATGTAAAAATTAGAACTATTTTCTGCCGACTCCCAAAAAGGAGACGGTACTCAATTCGACTGTATGTTTTTTTTTTATGTGTTACCTTATAACTTTTTACTGGGTGAACCGATTTCGATGATTCTTTTTTTATTTGAAAGCTGGTACTTCTCGTGTGGTCCCATATGAATTTGATCAAGGTCAGACCAATAGTTTTTGAGTTATTATAATAACTTATACTAAATTCGGCTGTACAAAATTTTTAATTTTTAATTATAGATTCAACACTTACAAATATATTACGTAGTTCCATACCAAATATGTCTTAAATGCAAATAAGTTCACATAAGAAACATATAAACCTTACCAAGTAGGTCTGTGGCGACCGTTCTTTCCGGAAGTATGAATAAGCAGTCCGTATATAATTCATGAATGCGAGACGCGAGTCAGGAGTGCCTTGGATCTTAAAAATTCATGGAATTTCAACATGTCTGTTTGCAATGTATAGAGAGAGGTGTCGATTATTTTTAGTTTGACGCCGTAGTAGCTCGCGGAATAAACGCACGTCTTTAAATTAATAGTACGCGAACAAACGGAGTTAGATATATGTTATAACATGAAACATAACTTAGTAAAGTTACAGTAGTTATATGTCCCAATGTTGGGCAAAGGTCTCCTGCCATTTCTGAGAAGGAAGGAAGTGCCAGCTCAGCAACAATGCATATTGACGGACTTCACGTCTGTTTGACGGAATTAAATGGTTAACTTTAAATCTAAATTCGAATTGAATTTCAACAGTGGTAGAGCCACGCGGCAGCTTTTGCTGTCGCACGGATGGGCCGGCACGAACCGGGGTGGTACCACGACCTCACAGAAAACCAGCGTGAAGTAGAGGTTTACCTCTGCGTTTCGCTTGGTGAGTGCAGGTGGCCGGAGGCCCTTTTTACTGGAATTGAGGCATTCCATCTTAGTCCTCACGGGTGACAACGCATCTACATTTTGATTTGTAATATAGGATAGATGTAGATGTCTATGGGCCGCAGCAACCACTTACCATCAGGTGGACTGTGTGCTCGTTTGTCAACCTTATCCTATAAAAAAAAAATTGAAGGAATCATCTTAATACCACCCACATTTCTAACAAATAAAAAAATGAGATAATATGAAGTCCGCTTTCTCTGTAGAGGCAGTGAAAGGATATCCACTACCCAATATCGATATCGTCTTACGGGTGCCGTAAGGAACGACAAAGGGAAACAAACTAGATGTTGTGTGGCAACTATGGGCAAATATCCTACACGTGAGGTAGTATTATATACTACCTCACGTGTAGGAGAGGGGGACTGGCGGGGGGGGGGGGGGGGAATATATGTTCAGCAGTGGAAGTCCGCTAACATATTAGGGCAACGTAGCGGACACTTACCTACAACCATATTATTTTACTGTGCTACAACCAGTAAGAATATAGTAGAATGTACCTAAGTAAGATCGTATCTTAGACCAAAAAGCGTAATCTCGGTTTCGAGTCTCGTGTTGTGATTCTCCCCTTGTTCTAAAATCAATAGCGTAATGATTTACATCCTGATTCTTCAACTAAATCGGCCATGTGATTTTGACATTAAGCACGGACATATCAAAGGAGAAACAGACTAAACTTCAATAAATTTGTTTCTGCAACGGGTTTCTAATTCGTCGAGTAATAATCTTAAACTTCTTTTAAATGTTATTGGATTTATTGTTTTTGGTTCTTTACGATTTTATAATAATATAAAGGGATAAAAAAGTTTTTATCTTCACGTTCACTACTCAGCAGCAGTCTACACCTGGACTTCCTCTCTCAAGACGCGTTATTAAGCGCGATCGGTTGCTTTACGCATCCAGTTATTGCCGCCGCCTTGCGCTTGCGTCGATCAATCTTCTTTTTTTAGAAGTGGGAGTAAACGAGCATGCGGCTCCCCTGATGGAACGCAATTAAACGTTACTGCAGGGATTTCCATAGATCAGAAAATAAGGTTTCAAGCGAAGCGTGTATTTCGGAGAGACAAATACCTAACTAGGGACAGCTAATTAAAATTTAAACACCAGGGCAATTGCAGGTGCGTTGCCGCCTTTTAGAAAGGGTTAAACTCTTTTCTTGGAGGTCCCCAAGTCGTATTGGTTCGGAAAGATCACCGATAGTAAACGATTCCACACAGTCTGGTCTCACATTATGATTGCCTATGTGCGGTCTCTCTGTGATACGCGAACTTGACCAGCCTATTGCCTAATTTTTTTTTAATACGATAAGGGTGACAAACGAACACACAGTCCACCTGATGGTAAGTGGTTGCTGCGGCCCATAGACATCTACATCTATCCTCTATTACATATCAAAATGTAGATATGTTGTCACCCGTGAGGACTAAGATGGAATGCCTCATTTCCAGTAAAAAGGGCCTCCAGCCACCTGCACTCACCAAGCGAAACGCAGAGGTAAACCTCTACTTCACGATGGTTTTCTGTGAGGTCGTGGTACCACCCCGGTTCGAGCCGGCCCATCCGTGCGACAGCAAAAGCAGCCGCGTGGCTCTATCACTGTTAAATAATTTTTATAGGATTTGTTATTATTTCTTTTATTTGCTTTGGATTTTCGGATGAGGCCTATGTTCAGCAATGGACTTTTGATAAGATATAATGGATGAATACCCTTGGTAGGATAGATGTTCAATTGTGAAGATTTGTGGCCTATTAGCTTTGGCTACCCCCCAATTACAATTTGTAAAGAAAGAAATGAAAAAGATTTAAAATTTTCATATTTTAGAAATATAACTTAAATATTCTTCTAATATATATAAAAAAATATGTTTGTTTGTTCTTATTTTATGCGCTGCCATACCGTTCATCAGAGTGCGCTAAAACTTTGTCAACTTATTGCTTACACTTGTGCGAAGGTTATAGGCATAGTACAATTAAATTAAGTTAGGTGGCACACGCATCGCACCGACTTATTTAAAAGTCGTTTATCATTCAATTTCAATGAATGTATTATCATTCCTAATTAAACAATATAACTCGTAATATAAACGTAAGTAACTGAGTGATAGTTTTAGTCGTTGTTAGAAAAAAAATTTAAATTTTTCTCAGTGATAAAACCTATCCAGATAAACATAGAAAATAAAACTTTGTGTAAACACAAAACTTCAACGAAATCTTAGAGCCGTTTTCTAGAAACCAATTACATAAATATAATACAGGTAAACGGAAATATGTGCATTAAAAATAGGATGAAATTAGTCAATGCGTATTATCCGTCGTTCTGCCCTCTCCGACGACCATTTGTCCTTTAAAAAAATCCTTAAATTCGTAATAAAAAATATTGAAGGTCACTTATCAGGATAAAAACTAGCCTCTCAAGTTAGACCAGACTGCACACATTGTGCATAATTTCATTGAATTCAATTCAGTAGTTGAGCGTGTTCATCGCGGACATACAATGTGACAGATAGTTTTTATATATAAAGATATGAAATAGTAACGAAACCGAAAGATGGTTTTATTTCTACTGAACGTCTAAACAAACAAGACATATTCATAACGTAAAATGCTAAAAGCTTTCTTAACTGTTTATAAATTTTGCGCAGTATTTCACCTGGCGGCGTTGAATCCCGCTAAATAAACGGGACTATGCGACGGAAAGATAGCGGTTGGTTCCAAATTTAGCCCGGCCTGAATTGCGACGCACCGGGGACGGGTGATCGGTCACAGGTGAGATTTGCATGGCCCCATGAACAACAAGTACATCTATACACCTCTTGTAATAAGGGGTCTCTTATAAATCGGGTTTTATTTGCACACTACTCGTAAACCATATACCAGATAAGAGTCAGTACTGGGTACTGGCACCATACTTTTAAGCATAATAGCTATTAAAAAAAAGTTTTTAAGGTAATCAAAAAAGTGATTTTAAAATTCAACCTTTCAACCTCATATTTTACTAATAGTTGGATGGAAGCACTAGGATCGAAGTTCGTGACGAGTATGTTTATCTAGGAAAAAATTGTCCGACTAGGTAAGTCCAACTTCGACCAAGAGGTCAATCGGCGGATCCAACTCGGCTGAGGCTGAGGTTCGGGAAATTATACAATAATGTAGCGACATTTGAATCTGAGACGGTCCCTCACTGATGGTCGTATAAGGAGGCTCAAGGTCGCCTAGAGAGCTATGAAGAGGGCTATGTTTCTCTCCGTGGTAGACTTCTCAATAAGAATATTTGCAGTAGAACCTGACATAGCCCTACGGATCAATGGAAGCGGCGATAGACGGCCCATATAGCTCGGAAACCGACAAGAGAAAAAATATGTGCTGTAATTTTGTTCAAATTTCCAGTGGTTTCACATAGCACACTGACCAGAGACGTACGTCGTGTATCCTAGGTTCAGATCCAATACTTCCTCCGAAGTTAACACAATATCGTTAAATCGGGTACATGTAGATTTAGTGCGAGTGAATTGTTTATGGTATCCTTGTTACAACTATACTAGAATTATTTTGTGCGTGCAGTTTGGGTCATAATTCATCGAAGTATTTCGCTCTCTCTCCCACTCACGGGCCTTAGGGGCGAGCATAGTGATGCACATTATTGTTGTCGATAAGCGTTGTCGATAGTGTATTTAGTTTTGTCATTATGTGGGTTAGTGATAAGAATGAAAAAAATTAGATAAAACGACGTGTTTATTAAAATAAGAATAATAATGATTTAAAATAAATTATTAATTAGGTATGTATGTATTAAAAAACTATAAGTACAAATGTTTGGAATGTAACAAGTTATATTAAAAATAAATATAAATATAATAAATTACATCTAAAATTAAATTTATTGTTATCGATAATGGCGTTGCGCCCGCGCAACATGCTCACGGCCCTTGCCGGGCTGAGGCCGAGCTATGATTTATGACCCCAACTGCACGAAGAAAATATTTTTTTCTGTTCTTATAAAACTGAACTAACAAACGAATTTACAGTCCACCTGATGGTAATTGTCTACAGCAGCTTGTAGACACCTGCAGTCAACTTCAAATGAACAAGTAGAACAGTTTTTGTGTCCAGTTGTTTCCACTTGGCACCTACCGATCGCCAATCAAAGTGTTCGGTGTAGGTAACTGGAGAAACTAAAAGTCGCCAGTCGAAGGCACAAGCAACATTAACAAATTTCCTTACAATTGTACGGCGCTAACATTGACATGCTTGATTGGCCTGTAAAGATTGACGGCCACGACGTCTACGTCGACGTATAATCAACACAACACGCAAAAGTAAAGTTTCTTCATCGACATTCATCGTGAAACTGACAGAAAACAAACTACGAATTGTTACCAGTGACCAGATGTAGCAAACGGTGACTGTGTCCGATTGCCGCTACCGGACACAGCAACTACTATTTCCTGTGATTGTGTGCTGTTTCGGTAACAAAAAGTGTCCATGTTTACGCAGCGCCTCAAGTGGACTGCAAGCTCGTTTGTCACCGTAACGCATAAAACAATTTCAGCAAATAACTGAGTTCACCTCTCACTAAAAGCATTGAAGCCGTCATATCTCACGATATCAAAACGTTATATGTGAAAAAGTAACTACGACAAAAATAGCAACAAATATTGATTTTACATAAGCGCACCTTCTGTGTATTGCTTGCCCGGCAACATTTTTCGCATGCATGGTGCATCCTCATGGCCGATGTGTTTTTACCCGACTGCATCAGAAAGAGGGTTATGCTTTTAGAGTGTATGTATGTCTATTTCTTTGACACGCTCTAGTCTGTAGCCTAAACAGCTTGATGGATTTTGACAAGCGTCGTTACGTGGTAGTCTTAATTGTATTGTAATTTTTTCTCTTTTCAGTAAGCTTTTTGACGCAGTCGAGTCTTTTAATTTACTGTCTTAACCATCGAGCTTGTTACACTTATTCCTTTCAACCATTGGTTGTCATTTTTAGAGCGATATGGTCGGGCTATTGCCACTGCAGCTTATAGTTGTTGGGTTATGTTGTGTTCTGGTTCTGCTGCTGATATCTACTTTGTGAATTCTACCATACAGAGTATAATCATAAAAAAAAACTAGAATATTAAAATAAAAAACTAGAAGATTTAACGCGGGTTAGTTGGTGTGTAAATTTTACTTTTTAATTTTCTCAATACGGTATATGGTATGTAACTTTAATAACCTATGAGCATTCAACCGCAAAAAAGAAGAACTTCTCAATTCGTTTGTACTTTTTCTCAATTTGTCTGTACTTTGTTTAAGACATAGTGTTTGACCTAGTTTCTAAGATTATAGTGTATAGAAGAATTTAAGCGACGACTTTAGAATGAGAATTTTTATTTTAGTTCTTAGAAGTCAGCTGTTAGTTTTTAAAAGCTAATTTAACGAAAATCTTAATTTACGGTTAGGGTTGGAAGTTTTTCTTTAACTTAAAACAGACTACCTTTGATGTATTAGCCTATTTAATAAAAAAAGAATAATCAAATACGGTTCTTAATAGACGAAAATATCGCTTAACATACAACAAAAAACATTCAGTCGAATCTTAAACCTCCTCATTGTTTTGAAGTCGACCATTTTTTATTTATTTAAATAACGTTAAATAACGGTTTTCTTCTGAGTCGTCGTTTAGGATACATATATAGCACTGGACAAATATATGATACATTTATTGAACAATACATTTATAAACAACTGGAGTAATTATTATTTGTTGTTCCGTGTGGTTAGTCGCGGGCAGTAGCGCCGCGCTGCAATCAAAGCCCACGTTTTATTAAGTAGAGCCCATGGACGTATAAATAAGGCGGACTGAATCTCGCTATACAACTCAGCGAGGCACCCATAATAAGTCAGCTCGCGTGTACGTACAAGGGGTCACGCATACATTCACACTAATAATAAGTCTAGCGTCCGCCATTACGCAACAAACGTCGTCCGAGAGAAGTAGTTGGCGTAAGTAAAAACAAAAATCAATATGCCGTCTTGCGTCGTTAAATTTTGTAAAAATCATAGTGGTTTTATCAAAAAAACATCAAGGAATCTCTTTTCATAGATGAGTCACTAATTATAATCACTTATTTGAGAATTTTATGTCTTAAATTAAAATACTATTTTTGGAATAGAAAACACGAGTCACGTGGTCAGTGTTGTTAATTATATTTATAGGGAAAATTACCCGAAATTTGGGAAATTGCTGTTTTTACCAACGTTGACACAGATACGGTATATATATTTGCCCAATAACTTCTTAAGGTTGTTGTTTTGTTGTTGTTTGTTACAATTTTCCTGAAAAATTACCCGACCGATTATAATGCAGTTTTATGCATTTTTTATTAAGTTAATAATAGGATATCTGGCGGGTAGCATTGCTCATTACGCAACAAAAGAAAAATTAAATCCCAAAAATGCACCGCGCGTTTGTATACTGGAGAAAGGCATTTCTTTCATAAATTAATAAATTTGAAAACTTTAGGAGGTTTACGTTTTCCATCTAACGATTTATTCCACCACACTAGAAAAGACACATCACTTCGAAGCGGTCAGCCACCGCAGAGTCTACATCACCAGTAGATGCCTCGTGTAGAGGCGAAACACGTGTCGTATTGTCGTCAGTGGTGTGTCTTTCCTAATTTAGTGGTATTGGGAGTAGTGGTGTTGGGATTAGTGGTGACGGGGATAGTGCACGCAAATGAGGGAGAGCGGGAGGTGCTCTTCAAACTAGGTAAGACACATCATTTTATTTTATCTAGCGAATGTACGCGAGGTAATTTTTTACTAAATTTAATATGATGGATTTCCGCAAAGTAACGCCTGATTCTATTAATTATCATAAATAATAACTATAATTTACACTTGCAGAAAATTTTAATAAATAAATATATTAACTTTGACCTCTCAGTATATTTGCAGAAATTTAATGTATGTAATTGTATTTAGTGATGTATATTCTGTAAATATTAGGAACAAGCACAAATTAGTTATACCAGTTAATCGACTCAAAAGAATCAGTAATTCCTTCATGTATACACAACAAAGTCCCAGAAAATATACTGGCCTTATCTATCAAAGTTCAAAATTTTTAGCAAGCAAAAATTGTTTAGTAAGGATTATTAGGGTATACTACTAAAGAGTACATGATTGATAATAACCCCTAAGAATGAGGTGATCGCTACCATGCTGTTTCTAAATGTTTTCATACTAATTCTAAAATAATATATTTTAAATTAATTTTATATTAAATTTTTTGGTTATCTATAATATGTTTAACAAAATAATATAACACAATTTTTGTATAATATAATATTTAAAATTAATTTAAATGGAAATTGATTGACATAGAATAATTCGATTTCAATCAAAATCTAAATCTTAAATTCTTAATTTTTTTTTAATAATCAAATGTGTTATTTTTATTAGTTACCTAATAATAAATTAGTATTTCATCAAAGTTGTGTTATATTTTGACAGATTGTTTTATAAAAAAATGGGGAAATTTTGTTTCACATGACAACCCGAACACGCAAACATACTTGCACCGCCGCCATTACAGTGCATCAGTTCTTTCTTAACAAAATTCTGTCCGCCATATTTATACGTCCGTGGTAGAGCCTAACCTAAACGACCACTTACTAAAAATATCAAATTACACTTTTGTAATATTGTGAAAGCGTAAAATATTTAACGTGCAATAATAAAACCGCCAGGTGCGTTGGAACACGCATATAGTAGGGTTCCGTTTTGAAATGTCTATGTTACCGTGGTAGAGTCATGCTGCAGCTATATTAGTAGTATAGTTGTAGCACGAATGGGTCGGTTCGCCCGGGAATAAACCACACTCTCACAAAATACTAGCTAACGCTGCTGTGTTTCGTATGGTGAGTGTAGAGAACCGGAGACCCTTTTTACTGGAAAAAAGGCATTCCATCTTAGTCCTCACGGGTGACAATTTGCATTATTATTCTAACAGTGGTAGAGCCACGCGGCAGCTTTTGCTGTCGCACGGATGGGCCGGCTCGAACCGGGGTGGTACCACGACCTCACAGAAAACCAGCGTGAAGTAGAGGTTTACCTCTGCGTTTCGCTTGGTGAGTGCAGGTGGCCGGAGGCCCTTTTTACTGGAAACGAGGCATTCCATCTTAGTCCTCACGGGTGACAACGCATCTGCATTTTGATTTGTAATAGAGGATAGATGTAGATGTCTATGGGCCGCAGTAACCACTTACCATCAGGTGGACTGTGTGCTCGATTGTCACCCTTATCCTATAAAAAAAAAAAAAAAAGTAATCGAGGGTAGATGTAGATGTGTAAGGGCCACAGCAACCACTTACCATCAGATAGACTGCGTGCTCGTTTGTCACCCTTATCGTATAAAGAAAAAACCAACTGAAGAAATGTTCAGACCACTGCACTGAACGCATTTTTTTAACCTAATATTTTTAACATTTTAATACTAGTGTGTACTCGTATGTGTGTTGTAATTTTCATCCAGGGATTCCAACCCGCGACCCTCGGCGCTGCAACACAATGCTAAAGCTACTGTGGAGCGGAGCTTGTTTACCCAATTCATTTTTCTTTTCGAAATTTTCTTAATCTAAGTTTAGGTAAAATTTATAATTTATGAAACTCCAGCAAAGTATTTTAAAACGCCTAAAGATATCCAAAGCAATATAAAAAAATGCGTGAGTATCGTGGAACACTCGGTTGGAACGAAGTTCCTTGCGTAGGTAGCATATTATTATTGATAAACGTAGGTATTATATTCATAGACATAAATTATATTATTGATTAACAAATACAAATAAATGAATTACTAGCGTATATTAGAATGACGCGTCATTTGAAATAAAATAATATTTCTTTCATGGCAAAATAAGTGCGAGGGAGAGGGATATTATTCCATCTCACTTCCTTATTTCGCCGCCAAGGCCGTCTACACTATGACACAAGGGGTAGTGACGAAAAAATCTTACACTTTTTCTCGCCTAGCTCCCATCCGCCAAAACCGTACCGTCCGATAAAGAATTTCGTTCCAAAAATCAAATAATATTTTCATCACTGTTTACATTTAGGGGTAGTATGTAGCACTTATATAAACTTAAAATTGAGACCTATACCTATATCGTCCAGTTAGATGAAAAACTGTAAAGGTTCCTGGGTGGTATGACAACTCAACTCTAAAAACAATAAAATGTAACTGACCCACTAACATTACAACAAACTTCAGACACAAACTGCATCTATTTCAGTTTCACGATAACGACGGGCTTCATAATAGGTGCGTTTCATTACATGTAGGTCAGTGGTTAACGTAATTGCCCGGGTCGGAAGTTCGAAATTCAAAACTGTACCGTCGCATTGTGCATGTACCAGATGGATTTCTGGGTAGACAAGGATTCCTACCGCTTAGTGCTGCTTCCAGTTAATAAATCTAGGTTAAGATATTATGGTAATGTGTAGGAAACCGTGAAATCTGTATCCCTGCTTAAATAATATCCCATGGTAGACATTTCCATCTATCCATCCAGCTATTTCAACCCATAAAAGTCCATTACTGAACCTAGGCCTCTAATATAGGTGGTAATGAGACATCATTAGGACGATTTTATCGTAGTTGCTACGATTGGCAGGCGGGTTAGCAACCACAGTTTTTATTATTATGTTTGGGATATTTTTATAGTTTTCTCATCTGGTTGGGTTGTATAAATATATAAATGAAAAATACATAAATAAATAAAAATCCAACCAGATGGAAGCCCTCGTCAGGGGAGACCAAACAGCCGAGGGTTAGAAAAAAGGAAGAGAGACAATTCGGGCGATATCGAGGAGCACCGCCTTCTGCATTCGAGCCCGGAGCAGTCCGTCACGAAGTCCCAGTCGCCTCAGGTGACCCGAGAGGCTGACCGGGATTAGCCCGTTCTCACAAACGACTACAGGTATAAATTCGGTCAGCAGACCACCCCCACATATTGGTCACTTCGTGAGCCAGGTCCAGATCTGTTGTCGCTTATCTGTTTCGGCATTTATTATTGAGTAGTTGTAAAATGATGCTGCCTATCTTCTATTTTAGATTCTCTCTGGTGCGTCTTACGACGCCCAAGAGACGATATGGGGTAGTGGATATTCTTACAACCGCCACTACACCGGTTTATGCCACTTACTACAGACAAATGATCTACTATCAGATAAATGATCGGATACATTCAAACCCGATCTATCAACGGACGGACGGAGTCGGATTCTACTCACTAAGCCAGTTAGTTCATGTAAAACTTCAATGGACCACCGATTCGTCTCAAAATGCCGAATGGCCGAAAATACATTCGACCCGATTATCCAGAACATAGAAGCGTATTGACAACTGCCCCATAAAAGCTGGATGCAAGACAAATCGAGTACGCGACCGTAATACAGGATGAAAGAAACTACTGAAATAGGACACCGGATGTTTGATAAAAGACATCATGAGGGGTTTTACTTTAAACTAGAAATATGCCCCGGCTGCGCCTGGTGGGGCCCCGGATCTAGCAATGTGATTTTTTAAAAAAGGAACATTATTATTGTAATTTTTTTAATTTCAAAAAACAAATGCTCCAAGTTTTTAAAATATAAAATAGCATAGCCATTTCTGCTCTCTCTCTCTCTCTCTCTGTTCGTAAGGTTACATCACAATCGGTCCAGCCGTCCCGAAGATTTGTCCGGGCAGACAGACAGAGAGACAAAATTTTACAATCGGTTTTCATGTGTTAATGGCATGCAAAAGAATAGAATAGAATAGAATAGAATAATTTTTTATTCAATATCGATTATTACATAATTCTTATTGAAAGTCATTTTTTATTTACCACTGGTTCGGAAAATACCTTTGTCCTGGGAAGAACCAGCAAGAAACCCAGCGGGACTCTTTTTTTTTCAAACATATTTCACTTAACAATAATTTCATTTATACAATTTTTAAATGATTTTTAATAGAACCAGCATGGTGGCGATCACATTATTCCCAGGGGTTATTTTCATTCATGTATTCCTTGATATTATAATAACCCTTTTTGTACAGTTTTTCTTTAATAAAACTTTTAAACTTGTTTATTGATAAACTTTGAATATGTTCTGGGATTTTGTTGTAAAAGCGTATACATTGCCCCATAAATGAATTACTGATTCTGTGGAGTCTAGTAACTGGTATTACAAGCTCATGTTTGTTCCTAGTGTTTAAAGTATGCACATCCTTATTCTTATTAAAGCTATTTATGTTTTTATGTACATACATTATATTTTCATAAATATATTGCGATGACAAAGTTAATATGTTTATTTCTTTAAATTTTTGTCTGAGAGACTCTTTACAATTTAGGTTATAAATCGCCCGAACGGCTCTCTTTTGCAAAACAAATATAGCTTCAATATCAGTCGCATTACCCCATAGCAAAATTCCATAAGACATTACGCTATGAAAGTAACTAAAATACACTAATCTAGCTGTCTCAACATCTGTGAGACTTCTAATCTTTCTTACAGCATATGCTGCAGAACTAAGTCTGCTTGCTAATTTAGATATATGGGGGCCCCATTGAAGTTTCGCGTCAATAGTAATACCGAGAAAAACAGTGGTATCCACAAGACTCAACTCCTCCCCATTTAATAGCACATTGGTACTCGAATGTTTTACATTAGGTATTGTAAATTTAATACACTTAGTCTTATTGCCGTTTAAGAGCATATTGTTGGCGTTAAACCAATGTACTAATTTCGATAGAGCATTATTTACATCGTCATAATTAATTAACTGCCGTTTGAGTTTGAAAATTAAAGAGGTATCGTCAGCAAATAATACTATATCGTGATTGTCCCCTACAAGATAAGGTAAGTCATTAATATAGATTAAAAACAGGAATGGGCCAAGAATCGAGTCCTGAGGAGCGCCCATTGATACTACCGATCCGGAGGAACCTTTACCATTTATCACGACTTTTTGAGTTCTGTTACTTAAATATGAAGGAAGAAGTCTAAGCGCCAAATTTTTTACACCGTAATGTTGTAGTTTCCTGATTAATGTTTCATGATGAACACAATCGAAAGCCTTGGAAAGATCACAGAAAACACCTAAGGCATCCTGTGAATTCTCCCAGGCATTAAAAATATATTTCATAAGCTCAACACCGGCGTCAGACGTCGAGCGACCCCTTGTAAATCCAAATTGGTTTTTACGAAGTAATTTATTTGTATTAAAAAAAATTAACAATTGATCCAAAATTATTTTTTCAAAATTTTTACTAAGAGTTGGTAGTACAGAAATAGGTCTAAAATTAGCGGGGTCCAATGTACTACCAGATTTAAATAAAGGTATTACTTTACTATACTTCATTAAATCAGGAAACACACCAGAATCGATACAAGTATTAAAAATAATAGCAAGATGAGGTGCAATTAAATCTATTATGGACGCAATAACTGTCACGGAAATCCCCCACAAATCTGCGGTTTTCTTTACATCAATGGTTTTGAAGTATTTTACAATATCTTGCGGTAATACCTTTTCGAATCTAAATTCTTTTAAACAGATATTAACATTCTGTTTGAGTAATGACTCGGCGACAGTTGGAGAAGTATTCAAAGACTCTGTAAAATAATCCCAGACCTCGATAAAACACAATTATTTGGATATTACAGACATACACTTCAATTTTATTTACATATAGAACGATAAGGTAGCGTAGTGTAGTGGCTAAGCTTTCGCCTGCGGCTCTACGGGCCCGCGGGTTCGAATCCCTCACGGAACAAGTTATTATTGGCTACAAATAATTGTTCCGCAAGGATGTTAGTCCATGCACAATCTACGTGTGTAATACGTCTCCACGATACAGTAGAAAATCCTAGTGTGGGTTACGTTTAAATAAAATCGTTATAAGCCATCGTTTTTCTACAAACTTGGTTGATAATAGTAGGTAATTTGACAGTGTAAACACAGCAAAAAGTTCTAATTCCAAATCAATACGGGATGTATCGCATGAATATTTCTATGATGTATCGCCTTTCCATCCATGGCCTGTTAAAACTCATATTAGATACTTATCTCTATACATATGAATAAAATTGAAGTGGCTGTCTGTAATATCGAAAAAACTGTCTTTAAGTGAGCTGAGGGGATTATTCGAATGCCAAAATTTTTGTCTGTGCCTATCTGTCTGGCCGGACTAATCTTCGGAACGCCTGAACCGATAATAATAAAACTTCTTATTTCATCCGAGGAAAGTTGATGATTAAAAAAACGATAAGTTGATAAATTTATTATCTGAACTCTAAATAACCCTACATTAACATATCCTACCTAGGCGCAATCAGGGCCGGTCGCTGGTTAGTTAAAGTTTACAAGTGACGTGAAAGTAAGACAAAATATTTATATCGCAAAATTTTTAAAATCTCTAACTAACTCGCCTGCTTTGTATTGGAATGCATGATGTGAAAATAATGCAAGCTGGACTCGCTATTTTAATACGTGTCGATACTCATATCCTCCGAGATGAGAATAGTTAAATAAATGGGTACTCATTCCGATCCTATACCAAACAAAAATATGCAATAAACTAATTCAATGGATTTCTAATACTTTTTTTTTAAATAATAGTTTTGCTGTTAAACATTACTAATATTCCCTTTAACCACTTCTGGTAAGCTTAAAATGCTTGTGTTAGAAGTGGTTCACGATCACGACAGTAGTCGAATGGCGGATTCGAACCCACAAACTTTCGAGTTCACGGTCCGCACCCCGCCATTAGGCTACTGACGCTGACGCTTTACAGCATCGATGTCGATTCAATCCCATCTCTCCTCTTTGAGGATAAGCTATGAAATTCTAGTACCTACATAATAAACAAGGCATTTTCTAGTTATTGTTAATAACAATATAGGGTAAGTCCGGGGGAGTTGGCCATAGTTTTTAAAGAAGTCACTAAAATAAAAACTACAAGGATTAATTAACAAAAATCAACTTTTTATTAAACTTTCGACATTAAACTCTAAGAAAATCACAACATTTTTTTGTCATTTTAACATAATCAGTCTCATAATTTACTTTTTTTTCAAATCATGATTGGCCATCTCTGCCATAGTGCCCGGTAGAGATGGCCATAGAAGCAAGGGAGAGATGGCCAGTTTGTTAATCTACATTTTAATCACTTTTTCCCTTTAAGTTTTTGAGCCAGGGGTGGACACCTGTAGCTTTAAAACCCGAAATTGCATTATCTGCAGAAGCTGCCTTTCCCCACGTCTTATTAAGCAATCTTCCAAATGATAATCGTCTTATACGACGACCAGGATTTTGTTTTGGCCAAAGTCAACACTGCTCATAAAAATGAGTCTTCAGTGATTTAAACACCGTACGATCTAGTGGTTGGAGGTAGTGAGACGTGTGGCTTGGCATTGAAAGTAAGGTGATGTCATTGTCCTTTGCATATTCCAGCATTTCCACAGAATTAAAGTGAGTTGAATGACCATCTAGTAAAAGAAGTACTCTTCCAGCTGGTTTCCTCGGATCAAAATGTGTTTTCAACCATTCAATAAATAAGTCTGAGGTAATGTACGCTGATTTTGGGGACATGCAAAGTTTCGATCCCGGTGGCATCCCATCCTCAAACTCAGGTTTTTTGTTTTTGCCTTTCATGATACAGGCAGGTGGTAAAAATGTACCTTCAGCATTGCAGCAGGCTATAACTGTAATCGTTTCTCCCTTTTCAGTCGAAGTAACTGTAGATAGAGCCTTAGAACCCTTTTCAGCTAGAACATGCCCTGGTCGATTGTTAAGCTGAAGACCAGTCTCGTCTATGTTGAAGATACAACTTGGTTTCAACACACCATCGTCTACTGTCAATATACTTTCAAGAAGCTCAAAGTAAGCGTCAACCTCCAGTTTATTCATAGCAGTTGATCTAGCTAAAGATACTCCTTCTGACTTTCTTAATGTAATATCGTGGTTTCTTCGTAAAAAACCTTGCAACCAGTCATATCCTGCTTTCTCAGTTTCTCTATTAAATCTGTGATTCAAATTCAATTGCTCGCGAACTGGTACACAATCTCTCTGACGTCATCAATAGTCAATGGGAAACCATTTTTTTTGCATAGTTTTAATATGGTTAGCGAGTTTCTTCTCATTTTTTTCCTCGAATATAGAGGATGGTCCCATTGGTCCTTTTTTGTCATTATTTTTCTTGTATCGCCTTTCGAGGGTCTTCCTTGGTACTTGATAGGTTATTGAAGGTGCGTAGATAGTCATTTCACCTTTTTTAACAGCGTCCATGGCCGCCTTAAGTGACTCTTCATTTCAGTTCCCTCGTGAGCTGCATCTAAAAATAAAATATTGTGATATGAAATACTAAAACCAAATAAGTATAATAGCACCATAAATAAAGAAAATTATATCAAGTTATAATAATATAACTTTCACCATTACGCATTACATATATGGTAGGTGTGAGATGGCCTTATGGTCATCTCATACCGATTATGTATGGCCATCTCTCCTAATCAGCCGGGATTGATGGCCACACATTATTTGTAGAAAAATATAAACAACCCACGCGCCATTTTGAGGTTATGTTAAAGTGTGGATCATTAACTGAGCACTTAACTTAAAAAAAACCACTTACTTTTTATGATGTCTTTTCACCACACTGTATAACGTAAACCCTTTGAAAACTTTAGGCTATATACAAATAAATGTAGGTACATTTTACTTACTTTCTCGATTTTTTTCACCGGAGATGGAGCGAAATGTCGTTTCCACGCACAGCACAAATTGAACTAACGAGAAAGTAGTGCCATCTAGTAAGTGTAACTATGATTTTTTTTCAGTGGCTATCTCTTCCTTACGGCCAACTCCCCCGGACTTACCCTAATATGTACCTATATATTATTTTCATGCAAGTTAATAGTAAATAGTTAAAGGATTAGGAGTGGAATAGATTCTTGAAGCTTAAACAGATTCACCATTGACGTAAAGCCTATATAATAAAAAAGAATCATTCACAATTAACAAAAATATCGCTTAACATACAGTCGAACTGTGAACCTCCTTTTGTTAAGTCGGGTAAAAAAATAAAACAATTATAGTATCAAACTTGCCCAGCACTTACAAACCTAACCCCATTAGAGTGCAACAAACTGTCCTATCAGACAATTGACCACATCCTTTAAAGATATGCCTGATGCTTATCGAAGCTACGTGATTCACAAATAATAACATTTGAATAGATACGTACTTAAGAGTACATACATGTCGTACGGCGGGTGTATGATCTTTATTGTTTCCATTTTTAGTATAAAAAAATGTGTGAGTGTCGTGGAACACTCGGTTGGAATGAAGTTCTTTGCGTAGTATATTATTATTGATAAGCGTAGGTATTATATTATTGATTAACAAATACAAATAAATAAGTTACTGGCGTATATTAAAATGAAGCGTCATTTGAAATAAAATAATTTTTTCATGGCAGGATAAGAAAAAGTGCGAGGGAGATGGATATTATTCCATCTCATTGCCTTATTTCGGCGCCAAGGCCGTCTACACTATGACACAAGGGATTGTGACGAAAAAATCTTACACTTTTTTTCTGTCACCTAGCTCCCATCCGCCAAAGACCGTCCGATAAAGTTCCAATAGAAAAACAAACTGAATGACAGAGTGAGAAATTGTGTGATAAGAGAAAAGTGTTGTTTGCAAGATGATGTTGTTAAGAGTGTTAAGAAAGGAATGCTTCAGTGCTATGGTCATGTAGAAAAAATGAACGAGGATAGATTGACAAAACAAATCTATGTTGCACAAGTGAACGGCAGAGTCGGGAAGGGATGCCCTAGACCAGGGGTCGGCAATCTGCGGCTCGCGAGCCACATGCGGCTCTTTGGATGTGAAGCTGCGGCTCTTTAGTTTCATATGAAAATATTATTTATCTTATATTATTAAAAAAACATTTAAAAATCGATCCACATGCAATTGATCGATTTAAGAAGTAAAACTTTGTGGAGTTGAAAATTTATAGGGTTGAAAAGCAAGTTGAAAGAGTTGGAGGTCCAGAAATGTATGTACGTAACACAACAAAAATAAACAGCTTTAAAAGAAATGCCGCGAGTTGAGGCACTTATATTCGACGCATGGAATAGTCTTCCAGATTGCTACAGTGAGGTGAAGAAGTTGGAATTTGGAGTGCTGACTGATCTTCGGATCGACATATTCGTGCGAGCAAGCGTTCTCTTGCATGAATATAATTAAAAGTAAAGTAAGAAGCCAACTAACAAATGAAAATTCAGAGTCGTGTTTGAAACTTAAAACAACAAGCTATGAGCCAAATTTATCAAAATTTTCTAAAACCATTGATTTTTTTTTTGCTTAAATGTATGTTATTGTTTTTTTATTTTTAAGTAAAAGTTACACTGTTTAGTAAAGTTTAAGTTTTCTACTTGAATAACCATACAAAGCCAAAGCTCCCATTGAATTTGTTTGCTCAATTGTTTGTTATTGAAGTACAAGTTAGTGTTGTAAGACTTACAATGTAAATAAATGTTTAATTGTTTTAATTTTTAATTAAATAATAAGTGATTAGCTAATAATACTATATATATTATCTAATAATTAGATAATAATGGAAATTTGATTCCAAATTATTGTGAAAAACATTATTTATATATAAAAAATATATATTTTTCTTATGAATAGATTATTTTTTTTTATCAAAAAACTTTATTTATGCAAGTACTATTTATGGTTGGCAAGAAAAAAATATGTGGCTCTTGAAAAACTTTGAAATTTTGTAAACTGTAATTTTTGACTCTTCCGACTCAAAAGGTTGCCGATCCCTGCCCTAGACGAAGGTTTATCGACCACATTTGCGATATATTGAAGATGGACCAAATTAAGAGTACCCTTAACCGAGAAGCGTGTATGCGTGCGCGAATTAGGCTTAAAGTATCGCAGGCTAATGCTAAGCCTTAAATTTTGGGGGTCTATATTTTTAAGATGTTTAATTGCAAACAGTATGTTCCCATCTGCACTAGCACAGGTAATCCTCCTGACAAAGGGAGAGGTCCAGTCCAGCAGTAGACTTATACGTGATGATGTGGGAACGAAGAATTATCAATAGTTCCGGAATTTCGGTAGAGATCTTTAAGACAATTAGACAGAATCAAAAACATCTAAAGTTACTAAGCAAGCGTGTGTTAGAAAATGTGTAAAGATGTTTGGCTATTTATAACTCGATCATGAATACAACAAGGATTTAGATTAAACTTAGCACTCAGATAGACTTTATTGGATTAACACATTGAACTTTTTACCACGGCGGAAAAAGTTTAGGCATGAAGTTATGTCTTCTTCCGCGGGCGGATAAGTTGACGAAATCAGTTTTCAAAAGTACTACATTTTTGTTCCTAAATTTGCTTCAAAACAAGTTTTCTCGTGAGTCAAAATTCCTGTTTGAAAATCTGGTTGATGTCCTTGGTGTGATACAATTCCTTTTTTTTACAAAACTGAAGTGCCAAACGAACTTACATTCCACCTGTCTCACCTATTCTTTATTAATGTATAGCTACTTATTACACAGGGGCTATAAGAGAACATAGGAGGAAACATAGGAACATAGCTTTTATAATCTCATCGCAAATACTTACCATTTTTGACACGAGACCGTATAACAGCCAACAGACCCATGCGGTAGACGACATGCTCCAGCAAAATGGCTCTGAAACAACGATACAAATATATCTTATAAAATTTATATTTTTTTTTTTGAATAGGGTGACAAACGAGCACACAGTCCACCTGATGGTAAGTGGCTGCTGCGGCCCATAGACATCTACATCTATCCTCTATTACAAATAAAAACGCAGATGCGTTGTCACCCGTGAGGACTAAGATGGAATGCCTCGTTTCCAGTAAAAAGGGCCTCCGGTCACCTGCACTCACCAAGCGAAACGCAGATGTAAACCTCTACTTCACACTGGTATTCCTTGAGGTCGTGGTACCACCCCGGTTCGAGCCGGCCCATCCGTGCAACAGCAAAAGCTGCCGCGTGGCTCTACTACTGTATAAAATATTAAACTTATATGTACATCCCATCTGCTAAAACCCCAATACTGCTGTGTTACAAATAGGTTGGCCCGACCGGAGAAAAATCAAAGCCCCAGAGAATATAATAACTTTAAAAAAAAAACAGAATAATAGCCTTATTCTGTTTTTCTTTTAAGTTATGATTTATATTGTGTGTGGCAGTAGCATTTTCCTGATAAGAGCTTAAAATAATAACAACTGTGATTCCCAATCCGCCCGCTATGAAGCAATATATGAAGGTGGCCTACGTTCAGCAGTGGTCTTTTGATAAGCTGATGATAGTGAACGATGATGAATGATTTGTATGATGAGTGTTTAGAGGCGGAGACACTTATTTCTGTTTACGAGGCATTTCATCTTAGCCCTCAGGGGCGAGGTAAAGAGACAGCTTATAGACGCATATCGGTTGTACAGTATAGATATAGATAGAAAGATCTCTCAAACCTGGAAGGTTTTTAGAGCAATTAAGAGTCCGCCGCGCTATACCAATGCATGTTCACATGTTCTCGAAATACTTATTACCAAAAACAAGTTTTTTTTTTTTATATAATAAGGATGACAAACGAGCACATAGTACACCTGATTGTAACTGGATGTTGTGGCCCATAAACATACACATCTATCATCAATTAAGAATCAAAATGCAGATGCCTTTTCACCCCTGAGGACTAAGATGGAATGCCTCGGTTCCAGTAAAAAGGGTCCCCGGTCCTTTAATCTCACCATACGAAACACAGCAGCATTGAACTGCTATTTAACGGCGATGTTTTCAGTTTCTTTCACCGCTGAGCGCGTGGTACTTAAATATGCACTTTACAATTCCAGTAGTGTCGAGGGGGACAAGCTCAGTTTGTCTAATATAATAATCATCACAGATTTTAGCAGTAAGTACTGCTAGAATACTTCAAAGTATACGTCTCGATAAAACATAAGCATAAACTTTTTTTATAGCATAGGGTGACAAACGAGCACACAGTCCACCTGATGGTAAGTGGTTGCTGTGACCCATAGATATCTACATTTATCCTCAATAAACAATCAAAATGCAGATGTGTCGGCACCCGTGAGGACTAGGATCAGTACCGTCTTTACCATAAGGGCACACGGGGCCCGTGCCCAGGGCCCTTATCGTCATGGGGGCCCCGAAAGGCTGATATATTCGCTTACACTATACATTCTTTTTTTATTTTAGGAAAATATAACCCGATAAAAATTTATAGAGTAAATGAGAGCGTTTTTGGTCACTTTCTGGCTCTTGATAAAGAGTAATTGTGTTCTGTGCTTTCTGGTAACCATGAGCAGTGACAAGTCACAAATTGCCGAGTATGACAGAAAACATGGCATTGACAGATTTCCAAAGTAGAAAATATGTATTTCCATGTTTCGCCACCATCTAAACGTTTTTGTCGAGCTGTACAATCGCCTTACCTTAGCCAGGATTTTTTTTCATTTTCGGCAATCTATGTATTTATATACATAGGCTGCACTAAAAGTGTCGGGAATGGAATATTTCCACTGTTCCTGTCATATTA
Source organism: Parnassius glacialis (assembly GCA_033319125.1). Classification (NCBI taxonomy): domain Eukaryota; kingdom Metazoa; phylum Arthropoda; class Insecta; order Lepidoptera; family Papilionidae; genus Parnassius; species Parnassius glacialis. Next base: position 18,872,869 of record JAVANC010000008.1, read on the forward strand.
AAATCTTTTTAATTGAAAACTCATTGGTTTTAAAAATCGAATACCATTTATTTATTTAAAAAAAGATTCTCGGTCTTGTCACAAGGTTTTGTCAAACTTGTTTAGTCGTTGAGAAAATGGAATTGACTCGAGAAAATTCAAGAGCGATGATTTATTATGACTCTCGAAGTGGTTTAACACAAAAACAGTGTGTTGACCGGATGATTTCTGCATTTGGTGATGAAGCCCCATCCAAAACCACAAATTATCGCTGGTTTACTGAATTTCAACGTGGACGTGTCAAGCTCAGTGATGATCCCCGTCAAGGTCGTCCAAAAACTGCAGTCACCCAAGAAAACGTTGATGCTGTGCGTAAGCTGATTGAGGAAGAGCGACATGTGACATACCGCTAAATTCAGGCAACTTTAGACATTGGCATGAGTCAAATACAAATCATCTTGCATGAACAATTAGGTGTAAAAAAGTTGTTTTCCCGATAGATACCGCATGCGCTCTGTGAAGAGCAAAAAGCGGCTCGCGTTACTTGGTGCGTCAGAACTCTCGAAAGATTCCACACAGGATCCTAAAATGCTGTATACAACAACGTATCAGGTGGCGCATCCTGGATATACGCGTACAAAAACGAAACAAAAAAACCAGTCACGAGTTTGGGTGTTCGAAAATGAGTTAAAGCCAACAAAAATTGTTCGTTCACGGAGTGTTGCAAAAAAATGGTGGCCACGTTTGTCTCCAAAACCGACCATGTTACGACTATTCCTATTGAGGGACAAAGAACGGTTAATGCAGAATGGTATGCTAGCATTTGCTTGCCACAGGTCGTTTCTGAACTCCGTAAAGAGAACTGCAATCGCCGCATCATCCTCCATCACGACAATGCGAGTTCTCACACCGCACACAGAACAAAAGAGTTTTTAGAGCAAGAAAACATAGAATTATTAGACCATCCGCCGTACAGCCTCGACCTAAGCCCTAATGATTTCTATACTTTCCCTAAAATAAAGAATAAATTGCGTGGACAGAGATTTTCATCACCTGAAGAAGCTGTGGACGCCTACAAAACGGCCATTTTGGAGAGCCCAACTTCCGAATGGAATGGTTGCTTCAATGATTGGTTTCATCGTATGGAAAAATGTGTCAAATTTCGCGGAGAATACTTCGAAAAGCAATAAACCTAGCAAGCTAACAGCATAGCAAAGTGGCGAAGCAATCAGCTTTGTAGCGATTTCTAACGGCTGCCGTTGAGCAATCAGTTTCAAAATAGGAGGTTCAGATGCCTGGGTGATCAGTAATCGATTGCTGAAAACAGAATTTGAAAATTCGAAACCGTTCTCGAGATAATCGTGGGACAGACGGACAGACATCGTGAAATCAATAAGTGTCTTCGCAAGCTTCGCCACTTAATAAATACATTTTAAATAGTAAAGTTGTGTCACTTCCTTGAGTCCCGAAATTTTCTCGTAATTACAGTTAAAAATGTGGAATTTTAATCGGACACCTGTTCTGGTGTCCGATTATTTAATCTTTTTCTGAATAGTGAACATTTTAATAATTATTTTGATAGAAGAACAAGAATGTTCCTTTGCTTAATGGTTACCAATTGTAATGGAGAGCGATCATTTTCACACGTAAAGAGAATAAATCATTTTAAATGAAAATTTTTTTACAACCGACTTCAGTATAAATTATTAAGAATAACTCAAAAACGATTTGTCAGACTTTGATCAATTTTTATGGGATGAGAAGCGTCAACTTCCAAATAAAAAAAATAATCATTGAAATCGGTTCACCCAGAAAAAAGTTATGAGATAACACACAAAAAAACATACAGTCGAATTGAGTACCTCCTACATTTGAAGTTGGTAGAAAATAGAAGATTTTGCACTACAGAAATCCCTAAAGAAACCACTGTCATAATGGTAACCAATTCAAACCACCAACATACTTATCTAATTAATGACATATTATTTGATTTTTAACAATTAACTATAATAAATGTAAGATCAGCTGAAAAATGTTTTTGTCATTCACTTTTTTTTACTTTCCAACAGAGCCCCAAATACTTGTGTGCCCAAGGGCCCCGGTATGGCTTAAGACGGCGTTGAATAGGATGGAATGCCTCTTTTCCAGTAAGTAAAAAGTCTCCGGTTCTCTACACTCACCATACGAAACACAGCAGTGTTAAGCTGCTATTTGACGCTGGTATTTTGTGAGAGCATGGTCCTTCCCCGGTCGAGCCGACCCATTCGTGCTACAACTATACTACCTACTAATATAGCTGCAGCATGGCTCTACCACGTATAAAAAGATTTCCACATAGACGAGATTTTGCCATAGTTGCCACTGCGGATAGCAACGGCAGTTTCTATTATTTTGAGTTGTTATCAGAAAGATGCTGCTGCTCATCACCTGTTTCATCCCCCTCTGCCGCCTCTTACGACACCCACGAGACAAAATGGGGCAATGGATATTCGTACACCGCCACTACACTTTACAGTAAACATAAGTCTAATAGTGATTTTAAAAGCTAACTTTTGTCTGTCATTTTTATCCGATTACAATGTAAGATGTCTGCAAGGCCAGAGTTAATAGGCTTTTGTTAAGCTAAGTGGCTTTAATTTACCATCTTCGGCTTCTTCATCACTTACCCTCGAGTGCTCAAGCATTGGCTTTTAATAGGTAAAAAATTGGAAGTTTATGGTTTCGGAATATACATAATATAGTCGTCATTTTCGTTTGCTAAGTCATAATTAAGCTGACGCATCTACCTCAGTGACGCACCTAATACATATAAGTTTTATAATACATACAAGTCTCATAATCTGACTGTTGACCTCATCAATACGACTCCTTTGCCTAATTAAGCCATAAGGCCATATGAGTAAAGAAACCTTACTTTGTGATAAGGCCACGGATTGTTTATAAAACAGTATAAAAACAATCGGTGTACGTATATAATAGAGTTCGCTGTTTATAATATTGAATATAATAAAATATTAACAAATCAATAGTATAATATTAATCACACATCCGCGGCCCCACCAGCGCTGGCCGACCCGTGGCAGCCCCTCCTCGGGGAGCACTTCTCCTCTCTATTCTCCTTCTCAGGCAAGGCGCATCAGGAACACAAGACACGCCTTCCTCCACGGCCTCCAACTCCACCTGCGTAACCGCCCCCCCCCCCCCCCCCCCCGAGTCCGATACGCGGAGGCCATGGGGTCAGGAAAATCGAGCACTTGGTAGCACCCGCTTGCCCGATCCCAGCGGCGGTTCTGGTCTTTGGCTCCGCCGCCAACCACCTTTCGGCCGCGGAGGGTAGGGGTGAAGGGCGCCTCGCAATACCGACACTCCTCTCCCCCCGCGGCCCCACCACCACCGCATCAAAAGGTGCGGCGCCATCAGAGTCGCGGAGGATAGGAGTGGCACACCGCCGTACCAACTCTTCCGCCATGACTCCACCTCGGCTACAGCGGTAGGGGGAGAGGGTACCCCTCTCGCCATAGCCCACCAACACACATCCGAAGTGGGCTCGCTAACCCCATTCGGAGTGGCCACCAAGAGCCCATAAAGGCTCTTGCGATTCATAATAATGCTGATTTAAAACAAGTAGACTGCAAAAAAAAATCTTTTTTTTGGAAGAGAAGGCATACGAGGGGGAGGCTCACCTGATGTTAAGTAATCACCGTCGCCCATGAACATTTACATTAGGAATCGCAGTTGTGTTGCCATCCTTTTAGAAAGAAAAAGGTCCTTAGTGGAACCGGTCCGAAAAAACCGCTGGCGACAGTAAATTTCAGTGTGGTCGCATGTGGCAAAAATATATTAAATTTTCTTCTTAACCTTAGTCTACTGTTGGACAGACGCTTCGCCTGTTAAGGAAGATTTGCCTTAATCGCCAAGCTTGGTAGATTGGCAATTGCAGTACCCACCAGACATCTTGCAACTTTGACGCTGATCCCCGTCGCCGGTGTGGGTATCTTAGGTCTGATGTTAACGACGTGGTTATGCCGCCACCTACCGATAGCCGGCATTTGTGGTATTTTCCATAGACACCTCTTACGGCACCTACGGGACGAAACGGCGTGGTGGATAATTCTTACATCGCCGCCACATAGAATGTATATTGAATAAATAATTTATTAGAAATGCCGCAAATACTCACTATTACAATTTCCTTATTATGCATTACTCGATTTTTTTTATTCGTCAAATACCGAATAATAGCCTATTATTCGACATTCGGCGAATAGTTGTCTAAAATAAACTTTTAATGAACAAAAACTATAGACTTAAAAATAATTAAACTTTATTTAAATACGTACAAGTAAAGGGTTGCTAGCGTTTAAAAATGTAAAATCAGTATAATATGAGACTGATTTCTTTAACTTCATTTTTTCTTTCGTTTACAGTACCAAATAAGTTAAGTCGAATAATACCTAATGGCGAGTTATTCGACTATTCGCCATTGGGAATGGCGATTAATCGGTATTCGACTATTCGCTATAACAACTATTCGCGGCATCTCTATAATTTATACAATTTTATAAGATGGTAGGGCTGCTTTCACGACGTGGAGTCCGTCTGGGTTGGTGCCATACTGTTACTTATTTCTGCTGCAAAAACGCAGCACGCGGTGACTGTGAGGTATCCCATCTTAGTGTTTAGGGGTCACAACGCTTACATATGGATGGAAGTCACTTACTCCTACTTGTAAGAGGACTGTGTCGTTCGTTACCCTAATTTTCTTAAAAATAATAGTCGGGCTGCGATCCAATACAGAATCAAATAGATAACGCCATTGTTGACAATTGACAATTCTATGATCTAAATGTGTGTTACGAGGGCGGCACTGAAAATTTCGGGAATCAATGAAGTGATACAACATTACTATTTAAAAATGTATTTATTGCTTTTCGAAGTATTCTCCGCGAAATTTGACACATTTTTCCATACGATGGAACCAACCATTGAAGCAACCATTCCATTCGGAAGTTGGGGTCTCCAAAATAGCCGTTTTGTAGGCGTCCACAGCTTCTTCAGGTGATGAAAATCTCTGTCCACGCAATTTATTCTTTATTTTAGGGAAAGTATAGAAATCATTAGGGCTTAGGTCAGGGCTGTACGGTGGATGGTCTAATAATTTTATGTTTTCTTGCTCTAAAAACTCTTTTGTTCTGTGTGCGGTGTGAGAACTCGCATTCTCGTGATGGAGGATGATGCGGCGGTTGCAGTTCTCTTTACGGAGTTCAGAAACGACCTGTGGCAAACAAATGCTAGCATACCATTCTGCATTAACCGTTCTTTGTCCCTCAAGAGGAATAGTTGTAACATGGCCGGTTTTGGAGACAAACGTGGCCACCATTTTTTTTGCAATACTCCGTGAACGAACAATTTTTGTTGACTTTAACTCAATTTCGAACACCCAAACTCGTGACTGGTTTTTTGTTTCGGGTTCGTACGCATATATCCAGGATTCGTCACCTGATACGATGTTGTATACAGCATTTGAGGATCCTTTTTTTTTTTTTTTTTTGCGGATGGAAAATCATCAAATGACGCCTTTCGCTCTGGGTGGAGCGGAAGGGAGTGTCAGACTTTTACTGACTAAAAACCATCCGTGTTCCTTCAGTGCCCTTACGTTCCGGAGCCGTGGTATCTCTTTCAAACAGCCCGCAGCCCCGGCAGGCGTCGGCCCTTGCGGGCCCCTTCACGATGCTGACAGCTCTTTGAGGCGCGCGTGGAACAAAACGCGCCGTCGACACGGCCTGTCGTCGTTAGTCGGACGGACGGCGAGCTACCCATTGCTCGCCATCCACAGGCCCGCGCCTACGGTGGCCGGGGGCCACGACGTAGCCCCCGACGCCCGGGGCGTCTCCCGCGGCGGCCGGGAAGGAAAGCTGCTGCTCTCTCCTTCTCCCGCTCCGCCACCTCCTTCGCTAGCATCACTGCTTCGCAGAAGGTGGTGACGGCATCCCATTCCGTCTCGCTCCGGACCATGGCTTCGACCAGGGCCGGACGCGAGAGGTCGCCGCCGCCTATCGCCGCTACGAGGACACGGCGGTGCTCCGCCCAAGCAGGGCACACCTCCACGGTGTGCTCCACCGTGTCCTCCGGTCGATCCTCGCAGTGGGAGCACCCGGGCGTTTCCTCCCGCCCGATTCGGTGCAGGAACCTCCCGAACACACCGTGTCCGGTGAGGACCTGCGTCAGGCGGAAGGTGAGGACGCCGTGGCGTCTCTCAAGCCACTCCTCAAAGAGGGGTCTTATCGCCGCTATAGTGGCGTGCCCAGCACGGGGTTGCGACAGTCGCTCTCTCCATGTCGCCATGAGATCATGCCGGAAGTCTGTCCGCTGCGCGACAACTTGCCGCGGCAGCGGGGTTTCCCCCCGGCATAGTGCCTCCGCACGCCATTCGTGCAGGCGCGCGAGATGGTGCGGTAGCCGCGAACCATCTTTACGGCAACCACCCTTTGGGGCGCGTTTAGGTGGTGGACGGCAAGCCGCGCCAAACCACGCGCCCACACCGGGGCCCCGTAAAGGGCCATGGACCTCACGATCCCCGCGTAGAGCCTCCGGCAGGAGGCGTTTGGGCCCCCCAGGTTCGGCAGGAGCCGCCTGAAGGCAGCCCCGGTCCGTTCCAGTTTGGGAGCCAAACGTCGGAAGTGCTCAACGAAGTTCCATCGGCCGTCGAGGACGAGTCCTAGGTGCTTCAACGTCGACTTGACGCCGATGGATACCCCTCCTACCATCACTGAGGATCCCGGTGGTGGCCTGTTCCGAGGACCATGGAAGTGCATGGCCTCGGACTTGTGCAGAGCCACCTCGAGACCCAGTTGCCGGATCCTCTCAACGACTATCGCAACCCCGCGTGTCATAGTTTCCGCCGCCGCCTCGTACGACCCCCCTTGTGCCAGTACCAGCGTGTCGTCAGCGTAGCAAACTACGCTGACGCCGGTAGGGAGGTCGGAGCATTTGAGGATCCTGCGTGGAATCTTGCGAGAGTTCTGACGCACCAAGTAACGCGAGTCGCTTTTTGCTCTTCACAGAGCGAATGCGGTAGCCTTCGGGAAAACAACTTTTTTACACCTAATTGTTCATGCAAGATTATTGGTATTTGACTCATGCCAATGTCTAAAGTTGCCTGAATTTCGCGGTATGTCACATGTCGATCTTCCTCAATCAGCTTACGCACAGCATCAACGTTTTCTTGGGTGACTGCAGTTTTTGGACGACCTTGACCGGGATCATCACTGAGCTTGACACGTCCAGGTTGAAATTCAGCAAACCAGCGATAAATTGTGGTTTTGGATGGGGCTTCATCACCAAATGCAGAAATCATCCGGTCAACACACTGTTTTTGTGTTAAACCACTTCGAAAGTCATAATAAATCATCGCTCTTGAAGTTTCTCGAGTCAGTTCCATTTTCTCAACGACTAAACAAGTTTGTCAAAACCTTGTGACAAGACCGAGAATCTTTTTTTAAATAAATAAATGGTATTCGATTTTTAAAACCAAGGAGTTTTCAATAAAAAAGATTTTAATATGACAGGAACAGTGGAAATATTCCATTCCCGATACTTTAAGTGCAGCCCTCGTAGCTTTATGTCGTGTCAACACTAGGTCGCCGATTGTAAACTTTCTTATACATAAAGTAGATGTTCCCCGCGATTTTATCTGCGTGAAATTTATTACGATAGGTTTTTATGCGTTTTAATTTTTTGCGTGGAACTCTAATAATTCTTTTTCTAAAATAAAAGTAGCCTAAGTTACTCCTTATAACATCAGCTATCTGCCAGTGAAAATCCCGCCAAAATCGGTCCAGCCATTTCAAAGATTAGCCGTAACAAACAGACAGACAAAAATTTTGATCATTGTTTTTTTGTTATATAAGTACCTTATATAAGTAACGTCTATTTTACTTTCATATGCATTTAGTAAAAATGTTGTTAGTGTGACATTACAAACAGACACTACAATTTTATTTATTAGTATAGATATAGATGTAGTAATCTAATTCACTTGAAGGGAATTAAATTTTTATTTAGGTTTGATAATATATTTTTATTGCGGTTCTGTAGTAAAATAATAAAATCTTTTTACTTTAATCTATCATTCCCATGGTTTAGTGATTTGTCATCATATCAGATTCATATGTCAGATTCGAACTCAAGACTTTAAGTTTGGAGAATATACCCTTAACAGTAATAATACTGTATCTCATTTGCAATACATCAAATAATCCTGCAGCCATCAAATAGCTTCTTCAAAGCACTACTGAATGTAGTCACTCAAGGGAAGTGCCGCATATTGAATACATGGCCTGAAACCATACTCACCAGCAACAGCTGTTTAACAGGCAGGTTGGTGAACACAGGACTAGTACCCTAACACACATGCAGCTTAGGACTGTGGTTTTTGGCAATGTTTAGAAGAGCCTTAGTTTCAGAGGAGGCCTTGTGATGGACAGAAAAAATTATGATGACATTAATAAAATCTCATGCGTCTATCTATCAGTCCAATCACCATATCAAATATTCTGGAATTCACACAGTTTTAAATATAGTTACGATTTACAAAGCACTGATCAAGCTTAACTAACACAAATTTGTAGACTATTTTTATTAATTTATATTAAAACTAAATGTTATAAGAATAAAAAGTTAGTAATAAATAGTAGATTGTATAAAAAATTTGACTATTAATAAAAGGTAAAAATGACAATTTTTAAACAACTAAAACAATGAAATAATTTCTACATAATAGCTTCAGAAGTCGGGTTAAGACAGTATATTGAGATATAGAAGCCCCAACTTTAGAAGCCATTATGTGAAAACTATTACATTCTTTTAAGCTCTTTGAAGTTAGCTTACTTTTTAAAAGTCAAATTTTTTAAATTCATTTGAGTGGAATAAGATATTATATCACAAACTCAAATGTCATCTAAAATGTTACATTAAAACTTGATCCCCTATTTTCTAACCTTGGGGGTGGTATTTTTTTAAATTTATATGGGACCACCCCTAACCTATTTAACTAAAAAAAAATAATCATTAAAATTACTATCACATTACATACATACAAAAAATAACAAACAGTAGAAGTAAGAACCTCCTTATTTTAAAATCTTTATTTGTTTTCTCTTTACTTATAAGGGACTTTTTTCTCAAACAGATAGGAAAGTTAACTCTAAGTAAAATCTCAAATAACTTTATATGTATAATAATTAATGATATTGTTGCATGTGTGGAATTAAATAAATTCTTTCCATACCATCTACAATAACTCTCTTTATAACACAGGTTATCATTAGTGTTTAGATAAGCCTCCATGTGAGCAATACATTTCATCTAAGTGCATGGGCATAGTGCCAAATATATTTCAGTACCACTTCCATGATAATGCATGGTATATTTTTATATGGAGTCAATATCCTAATGTTACACAGTAGCACAAAAACACTACAAAGTAATAGTTCTTTTAAAAATGCATATTTTATGAAAATAAGAAATTATACATAAAGGAGTTGTGATTTCTGTATGACATTTCTTAGCATAAATAAACAAAAAAAAAATTTTGTTATCTAGCTTGTACAATTATTCCCAAATTTTGTAATTTATTTTTTAAACTATATTCATGTAAGTGAATACATATTCTTATGAGAATAAAGATATGAAAATCAGTGACTCATTTGTAATATGAAATATTATTAATTGGACTTTTCTTTTACAATAATAAATATTCCAAAACTTAAGCATCTGTACTATTCTTTAATACTTTCTCTTAACATTAATATTCTTTTCTTCACATATTAGTGTGGCATAAAAATAATAAACCAGTGTGACCTTGACAAGTCCACAGTAAAGCTCAACCTCTCCGCTTTGCATTCAAGGTGTGCATTAATAAAATGAAATAATTAATTAATTTAATACTGGTAATTAGTCACATCTGATGTAAATTTTTTCCCTCTAAACTGATAATAATTGAGAATTATAGAATTATTCCAATATTTAAATAATAGTAATAATAGTGAGCAACTCATTTCATTTATTGTGTAATAATACAGCTTTGTTACATAACGGCAAGCAGAAGAGAAGACATATAATGTAAATAATAAAATTAATATTCATCCACAACTTTCTATAGTCAACAAAATATAAGTAAGTAAATAAAACTAAGTTTTCCTTCTAACTGCATAAACTTAGTACTGCAATGCAGGCCTGCATGCAAGGTTGTTAGTAACCAAGTTACACAAAAGGCAATTGCGACATATACATTTTGATTAATTTCAATGCCGCACTCATTTTTTTTTTGTAACATTATCAGGTCAACAAGGTCTTTTCAGTTAAAATATTGTTGTTGCAAATTATATTGTACATGCAATTGTATAACAAACCCAATTGTTTTGGTTTATACATTACGTGAAGTCATTGACCATTATACGGACGTCGTGATGGGCAACTTCCCGTACAAACAATCTTATAGGTGACTCATTAATAATACTATATGCAATCGCAAATAGTAATATTATAATATGTATGGCATTCTGTCGACGTGACAGTTTTGCATATTTGAATTAAGCGTACCTCGGATTCCTTATTTTTTACTTTATTACAATATATTGTGCAGTGCTTAGGCAAAGGAAATAAAATTAAATAATTCAGATTATTTTACTCACTTGGTGCGGAATCCAGCGGTTCCGTATTGAATAAAAACATCACTTGTTTTCGGATGCATTTCTCTGGCGAACGCGTACACGACTCGAAGGCTACTTGGCGGCATCGTGTTGGGTGAAATTAATTTATAAGGCCGGGGCCGCGTATCACTCAGGTACAATCACTTGGAATCAACAAACGCAAACGAGAATTTCACATTCCCGCTTTGACACTGACAGCGGTAAACTTCGATTCGACTGACTGACTGAGCAAAGCATAGAGATATGGAGCAAAGACAGCAAGAGTGAAATGACAAAACTGACAAATGTCAATTTGATTTTTCAAAACGGCCCTCCTCCGGCCTTCGGCAATCTAAAATTGTCTATTGTTTATACTTATTTTTAAAGAAAACCGAAGATAAAACAAATAATCTAAACAGATTAACAGATGCTACTGTACTACAAGATTTTGTACTTTTTTAGCTTTAACTTTATAACTCTCTAGCACATGAGTTACTCTTTACTCTGTCTCTACTATAGTATTAATAATATATGATCTATATTTTAGCCTAGCCTTATCCTTATTATTATTATCATAACTAGAAATTAAAGACACCCGTGTTCGTAATGATATAAAGTATAAACACTAGATGTCGCTATACTAAATTAATTTTGAATTTGCTATTCGTTAATAGATGGCACATTTAACACAATGCTATGTAAAATATAAATAAAATTAAAGACGTAGGTACATACGTAGTTTACATGGTTTAGTATTGTTATTTGTTATGTTTTTGATCCCATTGCGCTTGTGGCATAACGTTCCGAGATCCAGAAACGTTGCCATAAAGAAAACTATTTTTTTTTTTGGTTTAATATAAAGATGTTTTATATATATTTTTTTCAGAATCATAAATGATGAATCAAATACACTTATTAAAGGAACTTGTATTATACACGGTAGATTTCACTTTTATTGATTACGTAACTTTCTCACGAAATAACTTTTATCTTCTCTTCTTCTGAGTTAGACGCTGCTTTCCATCAACGACGTAAATTAACATATTTGAGATTTTTCTTTCGCAATCTCTCATTGCGTCATGATTTTTCAAAATTTCCTCCTCCCTAAGAGGAAAGATGAAAACAACATTATAAAACTGGGTTAATAATCTTCCGATCATTAGATATCACTAGTTGGTATTGACTGAGGTGAACTTATTTGTCAGACGTAATAGTCACCAACTTTTTTATTTTGTAGAAATAGGGTGACAAACGATCACACAGTCCACCTGATGGTAAGTGGCTGCTGTGGCCCATAGACATCCACATCTATCTTCGTTTGCGAATTAAAATGCAGATGTGTTGTCAGCCGTGAGGACTAAGATAGAATGCCTCTTTTCCAATATAATGGGTCTCCGGTTCTCTACACTCACCATACGAAACACAGCAGCATTAAGCTGCTATTTTACGCTGGTATTCTGTGAGAGCGTGGTCCTTCCCAGTTCCCAGGTCGAGCCGACACATTCGTGCTACAACTATAGGTACTATTCATATAGCTGCAGCGTGGCTCTACCACGGATTAAAAACTTGCGTTTTAAATAAATGTTTTCCGGTTTCTAATGTATGTTTAAACAAAAATGCCTTAGTGGTGTGCTCTTGAATTTTCTTCAACTTTAAGAACTATCCGTATTTTTGTTTATCCATTTGCGCGGTGTAGTGAACAAGTAAAGATAACACTATTTAAAGCGTACTGTCAAGTTTTCTACACGTGCAGCCTGTGGTCGAATTATTCACAGCGGACTGTCGACACCTTACGTGTCCAGTATAATAATGGCTTCAGGATCTTGTTGGGGTTACCCCGATTTTGCAGTGCAACAGGCATGTTTGCAAAGGCGCGTACAGATGACTATTACGCCCTTATAAGAAAGAAAACAGCCTCGTTGCTTGGCAGGGTGCGGGCTAGCTCCAACTCCATCATGAAAATAATTGCTGAAAGATACGACTCATTCCTCCTTAAGCAATATTACCGCCTATGTTTAGTTAATAAGGCGCTTGTTTTTAAGAATTAGATTTAGGTACTAACATAGGTTATAAGTTCCATATCTACTAACAAACTTATGGATCACTTGTTATCTGAAATAAAATTATTATTATATTATTATTATTATTATTATTTCTAATTGAAAAAAATACAAAATGTAACTGATAAAACAGAAATAGACATTAAACTTTACTTACACTTTTAAACAATTTAACTTCTTCGCCATGAAATTCTGTCAAAATATTTCACCTAAATTAAAAGTGGCACCGCCCTTCTGGCAAAAAAATTGTGGAATAAGGGCATACCACGACTTTTTCTGCTACCAGGGCGGCGCCACTGGAAAGTGAGGTATAATATTTGCCAGATTTCATAGCAGGGAAGTTAATTTGTTCGGAAAATATAAAAGTTATTGTTTCTTTCTGTACTGTTAGCTATATTTTATATTAATAAGATAAAAATAAATAAACCAAGCCACAGATATCCATAAAAGTAGAAAAATTAAAGAAATCGTGAAAAATGTACAAAAAATTGAAGAGCAAACCACTGACCCATTGTTTTGTGTATTAATTTAATACTCTAGAAACTGATAAACTTTTATTGAAAAAACAACTTCTCAATTAAATTACATTGTGTAACAAAAACTTTACCTCAATGTAAACTAGCGACATCTGGTGAGCAGAAAATTATTAGCCCTCATTGACTAAATATCTTATGTCATCCAATAGATGGCGGCATGGGTCTGTACAAAACAATTTTGATAAACAGTGGTAGAGCCACGCGGCAGTTTTTGCTGTCGCACGGATGGGCCGGCGCGAACCGGGGTGGTACCACGACCTCACAGAAAACCAGCGTGAAGTAGAGGTTTACCATTGCGTTTCGTTTGGTGAGTGCAGGTGGCCGGAGGCCCTTTTTACTGGAAATGAGGCATTCAATCTTAGTCCTCACGGGTGACAACGCATCTACCTTTTGATTTGTAATAGAGGATAGATGTAGATGTCTATGGGCCGCAGCAACCACTTACCATCAGGTGGACTGTGTGCTCGTTTGTCATCCTTATCCTATAAAAAAAATAAAAATAAATACGTAGTTGAGAGTAGAGAGAGGCATGCTGCACCTGTATTGTGTAAAAGTTGCTCTCATTTCTAAGAGGCGAGGCAAGGAAACAACCGCCGCACTGCCCCATTGTGTGTTGGAGAACTTCGCATGTCTTCGAAATACTTTTTTTTCTTATTTATCAGACATGCAGGTCACGATGTTTTCCTTCACCGCCAAGCACGTAGTTAACCAGCACTTAAAATTGTAATTAACAACTTCATTGGCGACGGCGGGGATCGAACCCGGATTGCTACTGTGAACGTACGTACGTTTTTTCGTAGGATAGGGGGTGACAAACGAGCACACGTTCCACCTGATGGTAAGTGGTTGCTGTGGCCCATAGACATCTACATTTTTCCTCGTTTGCGAATCAAAATGCAGATGCGTTGTCACCCGTGAGGGCTAAGATGGAATGCCTCTTTTCCAGCAAAATGGGTCTCCGGTTCTACACTCACCATACGAAACACAGCAGCATTAAGCTGCTATATTACGCTGGTATTCTGTGAGAGCGTGGTCCTTCCTCGGTCGAGCCGACACATTCGTGCTAAAACTATAGATACTATTAATATAGCTGCAGCATGGCTCTGCCACGTAAGAAAATACAAAAAATAGAAAATAAATATGTACGTAGGTATTACGTATTAACGATTACGTTGCTGCTGGTGAGGATCGAACTCGGGTTCCTTGTGAACTGTGCTTACGGAGAACGCTTAAACCATGACCTACTACGGATCTATACAATGCACCGACATTTTTTGGTTTACAATAATTCGTTAATAATTTGTAGAGGTGACCGTTTCACGCTTCAGCGTATGACTGTAGTAGGAGTTACCCGACTGATGTTTTATTGGTAAAGAAGCATTCCATGTGAATTTTCAGCGATTACAACGCAACTGCAGTTTAATTCTTAAACGAGTATAGATTTAGTTATCTATGGGTTACAGCAACAGCATCCAGTTAACAACTTAACATCAGATGAAATGTTGTGTGAATCGTTTGTCACTCTTATATTATAGTACCTATATCCTTTACTCTTTACTCGACCTTTCGAGCTTACGACACTTACGGAACGACGCGAGCACATGGTGGGGATTTTCTTACTCCGCCAGCTCACAGTGGCTATGATTGAATTACCTTTATTACTGTTTTTATTTTAATTTTCTTTAAAAAAAACCGGTACCCCACACTAGAATTTTCGCCTGTATCGTGTAGGCAGTTTGCAAACATAAATTGCACAAGGACAAACATCCACACCCGGAACACATATTCGTAGGCCGTACAAATACATTTTCCGCGCGGAATTAGAACCCGCGGCCCTCAGCGCTGCAACTCGTTGCTAAGCCACTGCGCCACGGAGCCGTCAAACTTATGAACTTTGTCGATGGGATCACTCAATACATCGTACATAAACTAAATATTTTTTTTACAATATGCACAATATCTCTCTGCTACCACCAAGCTATAACGTTTTCAACGACGTGTCATTAAAAAAAAGTTACGAATCAAGCATCAGAGGGACCTCATTACTTCAGAAACGCGCGATTAACAGCCGATTCGGTTACGACGTTCTTTTAAACGCTCGTAATCGTTTGGACGTTAATGCGGCGTGACGCTGGGGAAAGAAACCGACGTCTAATAATATCTCGTTTGTTGTTATAATTTAGATAAATAAGGACACATGTCTTCGTGTCGTAGCTAATTGATTTAAGACCGGCTTGTATACTTACGTGGAATGTTTGAGCTAGGAACGTCATGCACGACTGTCTCAGAATGTAATTATTTTAAATGTTCGCCACCCATTAACCATATTATATAAATAATATTGTAATACTTACTGTTTTAAAATCAATGAGTCGGTGCTTTTTATCTGACTCTTAAAATAGTGATTAGTAGAAACATATTCTTATACTTCTTCGTCATCGGCCCGTAAAATCTCTTGCTGAATACAGGTCTCTCTTGTTATAGCAGTTATAACACAGAATAAATAATAGTTAAAAGAAGTTATACGAGGATCTCCAACGTTAAAAGCATTTAACGCTCGTTTGTCCGCTACATGCATAATATATTTTGTAAAGCACGAAATATGCGTGCGACATTCGGTGGACAAAAAGTTACGTTATTTTAAACGTTTTTAGTTATTTTCAAGAAATAAATGATCTAAATAAAAATATAGCTGATGAATAAGCTAATTCAACAATATACCTTTCATACCGAAAAATATTATAAGGTTATCGCTTAAATAAAACAAGAACTTGAACGTCAATGTATTTTCCCAGCGATTAAATTTCTTTGTAACTTGATTAATATTACGTATTTTAAAATCAAACAAATTAAGAATTTAATTGAGTGTTTTATGTACTTAGGCATTTTGTTTTGCCGAAAATATTATACTAAGTATTTTAAGAAACATAACTATCGCACCTCAAAATCATGTCTAAAATACGATATTTTGTCCAACTGGCCTTAATTCCTACACTTGGCTAGTGAAATGGTGATCGAAGTACCTACCAAGTGTCCCGCCTGACTTTTTGCCCAGTGCCTGCAGTCTCGACATAGATAACAACGCCATAGCTAACTGCCGATTGCTAAATAATAACGTAAAAAAATGTTTGCCGTAACGATGCTTACGATAAATGCAAGTCTCTACAGCCGAGATACCGATCAAAATCCTGACATATCTTCACTATATGATGTTGTTACGCTAAGAAAAAACGTATTCATAGTGCGGAGTTTTCTTAAAAAAATATTGGCTGTTAAAAAATCTCTTTGAATCACAGGGAAAATTGGTAGACATAATTTTATAAGAATAATTGCTTTTCTTTGAAAATTGTACAGAAACAGTAGAAACATTATTTTATAAAAATAATTTTCATAGCAACTTACAAGCAGCTTTTACCGTTTCTAAGAATTTAACTAACTTGTTAAATATCAAAGGATATAAAAGTTTGATTCCTTGCAACACTGTATTAATGTCAAAATCAGTACAAAACAAAAGTTGACAATGCGATGTCTCATTAACTTCTTGTTGATTGCAAAAATAATTAATTCTTAGTACCTACGTATCATGTTCTTTTTTGTATCATGTTCGTGATATTTTCAATGGTGGAGAACAGTTATGCAGGCGCAGACCCGGTTTCGAGCTGCACGTAAGTACAACCTACTACACCTAATTTCGAATCTATCGTTGTACCTATATTGAATGCTTTGTTAAAAGACTATGTAATGTTTACATTTTGAATATGCTTCTATGTATTTTTCAGACGTAAACGGACACCACGCATAACAAGGTGGCAGATTGAGCCACTTCTGTCGAAGTCAGCAGCTCGTCCATTTTTGTTTATAAGAAACATTACCGGCCTGCAGGGCAAGAATTTTAAAATGGGCTGGAAGAAAGTAGCCGACGACTTCAACCAGCTCCCCCTTTCAAGACGCTAGAGCAGTGGATAACAGTTAAGTTTCTATTAAAGGATTTTCTAGATTTTCTTCTAATAGCTTATACATAAATCAGCCAGCACATTGTGCAGCATTAGTGTAAGTAATATTTACTTGAATACATAATGATTTATTTTGTAGGTACGTAGAGACTAAAAGCCGGGGCTCACTAAAGTAACAAAGTTAAGGAAAGAAAGGATAAAGACTAGCACCTGAGGCATTACCACTGAACAACAGGTGCATGAAATAATAATGCAGTCACCAGCACCACAAATAAGTAAGTATGAGCTTTGTTATTCATTTAATGCCTACTTACATTATATATTTCTGTGCTCTGCTGTTTTATCTACTATATAAGAGATGGGAAGTATCCTGTGTTAATCCAGGATATGCTCTATATATTATGTGCCAAAGGACAATGACAAAAATGGACCTTTATATTTTAAAATTAATGAAGCAATGTATCTATGCAAGTTTATATTAATTATAATTATAAGTTCATGTAAAAAATATTGGGGCTCTAGAATACGGAAGTCATAAGAAATAAATTATTTAATTTATTAAAAAATAGGTTATCTTGCATTAGCAGAACATTATTTGCCAATTAATGTAGTGATTATATTATATACTTTGTTCACCAGACATTTTTTGACATGACAGCCCTTATAATTTTTTAATTGTTATTGCTTTCATCATTGTAACTAGTTTGTATTCAAAGTAAAAGTAGGTACCTTTTCTTCAATAATCGAAATTGTCCCACAGCTGGTCAACCTTTCACATCTCTCTTCGAGCAAGCAATAATTAAGTAAAGACAACATAATTATGTGTAAGAGTTTGATTACTAACAAAATACCATTGACTATGGAATAAACTTTAGTACTTCCATGTCACCTATACTTTACTACACCTATACTTTTTTACATATACATATAAAAGTACTTATTATAGGTACTTATATGTACTTTTTAATACAAATAATATTCAGATACAATTGAGCAATAACATATACTCATAATGGGTGTTTTTTGAATAATACATACAAACAGTCAGGCCTGTCACCCAGAGGGGTAGGCAGAGACTACGGACTTCCATTTGGCACGATCCTGATCCTTTTTTGAATAATAATTTTAGGTTAGTTTCTAGTTTTAGGTTTTTTGCTATTTTTAAGTATATCTTTTTTCTCCCACTTTTTTAGACTTACATCCCATTTGCTTTTTTGTTAGTTTTGTAACGATCTACAACTATTAATAAGTTTCCATGATGAACATTACTCCTATCAGTGGATCCCAAAATACATGCATTCTTGCCATCCTCCTTTCATATGAATCTCTTCTTCCGTTATAGCATGATTAAGTAAGAACATAAATCTGCAAACCAGCATGCTAAAAAATTTGCAAGCATTTAATCTATCTATATTTTTCGTTACAGATGCTGGCTGCCTAAATGCAGGCGGAGGCAGCCAAAGTACAAGCTGAGGCGTCTGTCTCTTTTATTTGGGCAGTAAAATAAGAGATGCATTAATTTTATTGTGAAATAAAAATAATAAATAAATTGAGATGTTTAATGTTTTGTTTCAATTCACACATTATTACTATAGATAATGAAGTAAAAACAGTATTTATGAGTCATCTTTGTATGCACTCTGCAACAGCTTGCCCAGTACCAGTCATTTGTCCTGTGATAAAAACATAAAATTTTAAGTTTATTCTAATATAATAAAGACAAAATAGTATAATCTAATATGTCTCAAACAACATGATCACCTATATCTTCTAGGCCATCATCATTGAAGCTATGAACAATTATTTCTGTGGATGTGGTAAAATATGGTTCCATCAATCTGAATTTAATATGCATGATGTGTAGCACTGCACATGCATTGACTATTAGGATAGCAGTGTATGGCTCATACATTGACTTGTGTTGATGAAATAGACACCTATTAACAAACTAATTTACCAAAGAATATTTTTGTTTCTGGCTCCCAAGGCATTGATTTTTCATTGAGGTCATCAACCATGGCTCCAGAGGATATCCATCATCACTTAAAGATTAAACATAGAAATTTCATTTGGGAGCCTTATAGACATATTCTTCCAAATAAACTTTAACTCACCAAGTAAATGTACAGTGATCCCCATTGTCAAAATATCACCTCATGGTTGAGCATATAAGTGAATTTGCCCAGAGCGTTGTGTCTAGCTCTTGGCCATTTAGTGTTGATGTTTTAAATTAATAAGTCGTGTCACACACTAAAATATACTTAATTAGATGTACCTATTTGTGCTAAATAAGTAAATAAATTTATTAATGATGTTCCAGAGTGGAACTAGGTACTTGCATTAAAATTATAATGTAAGCTCTTAAGACTAATAAGTATTATTTAAATTTGACCTAAACTGCTGAGTGAAATGTTTTTTCAATAACACTTTTCTTACTGTTAATAATATGGGGAATATACTTTGTTCATATGTTCAAGCAAATAAATAGGTAAAAAATAACTACTGAAGATAAACTTACAGCTTGTATATTTAATGAATGGCCCTCATGTTGAACACTTACATTTGTTAGTACATTACTTACTTACATTAGCTATTTAGCTCCAAAACTGCATAAAGAGGTTATGCAGTTTTGGAGCTATGCAGTCTATGGCTCCAATTGCATTTGGGAATTACTGTTGGGCATATTAAATTTTTTCTTTAGCTGCTCGCCGCTCTTCATGGGTCATAGGGAATTTCATATGTTTTCTCAATAATTTTTGATTAACAGCATGTATTACTCGACTAACCGATTTTTTGCTCATGCTGCCTAATAGTACCCACTACCATAAAATGGAAGTGCCGTCAGTAGGTACCTATTTAGAAGGAAATGAAAGTAAAAGTTAATACAATCGACAAATAGTGTTAGTTTTTTAAAGGTATAGATAATTACATGATGACACTCACTTGAGAATCCACAGAATGTCCGCACGGCTGTTGTTCTTGAAGAGATGGTCCAAATTCACCTACAAGCTAGGTAAACATATCTTTTGTAATTCTGTAAAGGTATAGACATTGACTATCCTCTAAATCCAAGGGATTTTCACTTTCGCGCCGGTTGCGTACTATTTGCAGACGTATAACCATAACACGCCAATGTTCGAGCACTAACAAATTCTATGCTAAATATATATTTGAATAAATGTTAAAACATCAATTCAACAGTTTGCGATCGTAAGGAACACTTATCGGGCTGTCAAAAATGGTTGATAAAATATTTCCTAACTTAACAATAAATCGTAAAGTTTTCAATAATGTGGTTACGGTAACGTTATTAAATTGATAACTTTGACAGTAGAGACTACCAAATATTGTTATATTAGGATTGTTATCACTTAACAACTGATATTGGTTGTTAGGCGATCGATATCTATGTCGAGACTGCAGGCCTGGTGTCACGACTCCTTGTCGCCGGTGAGTTTTTACATATGGCGTAAAGAGAAGGTTCAATGGTTAGCCATATAATTACTGATATATACGACACCTACGAAGAAATGAAGCATTGGATTCTGTAACGCTATTACCACACACCATAAAATAAACTTATTACAGTACAAACAAGTAGTAAAATATAAACTTTGTACAACGGACTTCAATATAAATAAACATCATGAATGTAGTCGAAGCATTGGGTTATATGTACTACGTAATAGAGAAGCCATTTCAAACAAAAACTGTGTCCTACTCTGTTTTCGCACATGCGCGGGAGTAGTAGTCGCGCATGCGCGAAGACTTTAATTTTATTTAAAATAAGATATTAATATAAAATAAATATAAGAATTTAATATAAAATATCTTAATTTCATCTAAACAAACATGTTATATTTCTAAATAAATGTAATAATAATTATTTTATGGAATTCACAAATCTTCAATTTACGAAATATTTAGTTTGTACGGATTGCACTACAGTTCAGTTGAACATAGTCAATGTTCGGAATGGCTTCTCTAGTACGTAGTACATATAACTCAATGAGTCGAAGTCAATTAAATACGCATTATTAAGAATAACTCGAAAACTACTCGTCAGATCTTGATGAAATTTATATGGGACCACACGAGAAGCGCCAGCTTTTAAATAAAATTTAAATTATTATTTATATAATTTAAATAAACATACAGTCAATTTGAGTATCTTCTGCATTTTTGAAGTCGATTAAAATTGCGAGTAAGGCGTTTGTACCGATTCGACGAAAAATTATGAGAGATGTAGGCGGTTTAGGACCATGATTTTTAGCAATCTGTGGGGAAGATCTGTGTTCAGAAGTAGACTTGTAATATGGTGTAATTCTGATAATGATGAAATGTTTTAGATACTGTCAACTAAAAGCTATCAAAAATACATATCGCTGCCTGCATATATCAGTCTTTCGTGTCTTTCATGTGACTGCCAATCGCAAACCTTCCCCATAATAATAATTGTATAATTCATGTATCCGTTGAAATTATATCAGTAACTCATCTAGTTCTAGTTTTAGTTACGGATTATAATAAATTCAATGTGTTGTCGTTGAAAAAAACATCCAAATATAAATTTAGACAATAGGAACTATCTAAAAGACTGAGGATGTTCAATAAATTAAAAGTCGGACTCACGCATGCAGGGTTCCCTGGTAAAACACGTTTCTAGTAGGGTAGTCCCCTTTAATTTCTAATTAATTTTTATTATTTTTTGTAATAGTGGCAACAGAAATACAGATTCTGTGAAAATTTCAACTGTCTACCTATAACGGATCATGAGATACTGTCCACTGACAGACAGACGGACGGACGGACGGACAGCGGAGGCTTGGTAATAGAGTCCCGTTGGTAATCCTTTGGGTACGGAACCCTAAAAAGAAGTAAGTATTTCGGGGCCATGTTGTGAAAGCCCGTGAGTGTGCAAGGCAGCCCGGTGTTTGAATTAACTTTTCCTACTCCTAAATCCTTTTAAAAATCATAGAGGCTACTTAATTTTACTTTACTAAAATAAAATTAATTATAAATATTTCTTCGATGTAAGATAAGGAAATAAAACTGTGTCTGTCAAATCAAATGTCATTTTTTTTTTAAATGTACTTCCGTTTTGAAATGAGGTTCTTGTGACCGATTAGTATATCGTATTCTTTGTATTTTTTTTTTCAAAAGGTAATGTCATTGGTTGCGTAGTTTCTTGTTATTTTTAAATTCATTCAATTAATCAATTGAATTTGAATTTGAAAAAAGTTGGAATATTAATTTCTTCAGTCAGTTCCCTTTACGAATTACGAGATCGAAAATAATAAAGAACTTTAAGCGACTATACATATTTTAATATTTATGCGAGAACGTATAAGAAGATAGTATTTCGTCCAGAAATAACAAACTAATGGCACACAGAGAAATGTAGCTACAGCTTTTATCGTCGTATACAAAATGAATATAAATAAGATTTATCTTTATGAGTTGAATCTTAATAACTTAGTTATCATTTCATTTACTGTGTGTTAAAAGCAAAACTTAAATAACACCACACATTCTTAATAATGATAAGCACGGACTGACTCTCTTAACCGGTACGCTAATAGAACAAAAACAGTAGGCGTGGAGTGTGTGCAATGTACCCTTACGTTTTACCTTTTATTTATTTTAAGACTAATAAAAATGTTTAAATAAGTAGGTAAGTGGTAGGTAACTGTTGTATAAATTTTGCACCATATTATTGTTCAAAGCGTCACGGCTCGCGGCTTTATTAATTATCATGAAGGCTTGTAGTTGTAAAAAGCTTTGGGCATATCTGATAATTTGTGGAAATAATTATTTTTTATATTTACGCGACCACTACACATTAAATGAATTCTATCACGTTTATTTTAACTTTTTCATTCCCGACGTTTCGGGTGCTTTACAGCACCCATGGTCACGGGGCGGACAGGTGTCTGACGTCCCGTTAAATCCATCGGATTGATCTGTCGGTCGAAGTTGGACCTAGTCGAACATTCGAACAGTCGAACGTTTTCAACAGTGGTAGAGCCACGCGGCAGCTTTTGCTGTCGCACGGATGGGCCGGCTCGAACCGGGGTGGTACCACGACCTCACAGAATACCAGCGTGAAGTAGAGGTTTACCTCTGCGTTTCGCTTGGTGAGTGCAGGTGGCCGGAGGCCTTTTTTACTGGAAATGAGCCATTCCATCTTAGTCCTCACGGGTGGCAACGCATCTGCATTTTGATTCGCAAACGAGGATAGATGTAGATGTCTATGGGCCGCAGCAACCACTTACCATCGGGTGGACTGTGTGCTCGTTTGTCACCCTTATCCTATAAAAAAAAAACTATTTGTCCCAGGTTACCATACTCGTAAGCAACTTCGAGCTTAGTGCTCCCAACAACTACCGGCATAGGTGTGACATGGACATTAAACATAATCTTTGTTTTGTCCATGTTCATCTTAAGACCTATCCGTTGGGAGACACTATTGAGGTCGTTGAGCATAGTACTTAGGTTCTCCAGTGATTCTGCCATAAGGACTATATCGTCGGCAAATCGAAGGTGAGTGATGTACTCGCCATTGATGTTGATACCGCATCTTTTCCAGTCCAGAAGTTTGAAAACGTCTTCCAATGCAGCGGTGAAGAGTTTCGGGGATATAACGTCACCCTGTCTTACATCTCTCTGCAATTGGATAGGTTTCGTACTCTGGTTCTGTACTCGGATAGCCATCGTAGCTCTTCTGTACAAGCACTTCAGCACTTCGATATACGGACAGACAACTTGGCACCGCTGAAGGGACTGCAGCACCGCCCAAATTTCGACGGAATCAAAGGCTTTCTCATAGTCCACATACGCCAGGCATAGTGGCAACTTGTACTCCTCGGACTTCTGTACAACTTGCCGAAGGGTATGTATATGGTCTATGGTGCTAAAGCCCTTTCGAAAAACCGAATTTTTCGGGAGGCTGGAAGTCGTCAAGTCTGCATGCGAGACGATTCGTAATGACTCTCGAAAACAGCACGTAGACGCGGCTCAGAAGGGAAATCGGTCTGTAGTTCTTCAAGAGAGCGTTGTCACCTTTCTTGAAGAACAAGACCACCGCACTTTTGCTCCACGCCTCCGGTGTAATGCCACCATGGAGGACGGAATTAAAGAGCCTCTGAAGGACTTTCAGTACCGATTTCCCACCCGCTTTCAGAAGCTCCGCTGTAATTCCATCCTCGCCTGGGGCCTTGCCGTTTTTAAGGTGCTGGAGAGTCATTCTAATCTTGCTCAGAATGACGTCCAGAATATCATGGGAATAGTGTCGGATAAGACTTGCTCTTGGATCGTTACTCACACTTCCATGTGGCTCCAACGATGATGTGTGTAGCTTCCCGTAGGACCTCTCAATCTCACTCAAAATCTGAGGTGTCCCAGAAATCCGCTGTTACACTCGGTTTTCAGCTTCGACAGTTGGCTCTTTCTGGCAGACAGATCTCTAGCAGACTTTGGAGCCATGGTTTCGCTCGATCGCTTCTTCAATACGAGCAATATTAAAATGCGTAAGTCCCGGCGCATGCATTTGGAGATATGTCTGATTAGTTGCCTGTACGCTGTCAAATCTGCTGAAGACTGCAGCTTCATTTCCCGTCTAACAGCCATGAAATAAAGAGGTGGTAGGAGAGTTTTTGTGTTCTTCTGCGGCGAGTCTTGAAGGACTTAGCTCCGACCGCATGGACAGTTTCCACGAACTTGTCGTTCATATCGTCCACTTCACCGCAATTTTCTAAGTCACTGAAAACGGTTTTGTAAATCGAGCTGAAAGGTTTTAATATTTAAAATTGTTTGAATTAGAGCACGAGGGGGACAGACGTTGACTTCATTAGACGACACCTCTCCAACTTAACATTTAGGTTCAGTGGGCCTCTAACCATTCAGTGATAGCTACCAGTTTACCCCCTCGCGACCACGGAGATATTAATCACTGAAGAGTTGTCGTCTGGTCGTCATAATGAAGACAATCTCATTTTTTGTCGAACCGTCGGGGCTCGATTAGGTCCACCTCCTGTGTGCCGCTTCTGGAAGAAATAGTTCATTATAAAGAGTTCCTCTTTCTTCGCGAAGTCAGCCGGCTGTTGGTCTCTTGGGTTCTGTTACTTTATTCCAAATATCCCCACCTTGAGCTGATTGTTCTCTTTTGTGCCTAGTTCTGCGTTGAAGTCTCCCATTAACACCGTAAAGTGGGTTTTTTGTGGCTCTAGATATATCCTCATACATTTCCTCCACCTCCTCATCGGGATATGCCGAGGTTGGTGCGTAAACCTGTATGACCTTCAGCGAATACCGTTTGGTGATTCTGAGTATGAAGTAAGCAACCTTCGTCGACACACTCTCAGTCTTTACAACGTTGTTAACGAGAGACTTGTGGACGATAAATCCATCACCTCCTTGGGACAGATGGTCACCCTCCCGGTGATAGAACAAGTTGCCGGGTTCGAGAATTACCATGTCTCCTTCTATGCGGACCTCCGACAATCCTATAATATTCCGGTGCAACTTGTCTATCTCTTCTTCCAGCTCTAGGATCTTCTCGTCAGTTCTCAGGGTGTTATATGTTGCCACGTCGAGTCTTCTTAGGTGGCAACCGAACCTCTACCGGAGATTATTAGCACTCCCTGCTCTGCTGTTACCATGGTCGCCACCGTAGCCAGCAATAGCGGGGCCGCTGGGGACCGAGGACCGTCTCATCGTAACTTTATTCATGGTGGGTAGATTTCCATAGTTGCCACGCTTGGCATGCGGGTTGGCAACCGTAGTTTATTAATTGTTTTTTTTTTTGCTGTTATTAGAAAGATGTTGCTGCCAATCTTTCGCCTCAGTTGCCCTTTGTCGCCGCTTACAACACCCACGGGAAGATATGGGATAGTGGGTATTCTTATCCGCCATTACACATGTTTATTTTATTTACTCATACTTTATTACTCATACATGTTTTCAGGATACAGTGGTAACTAATTCCTCAGTTTTGTCATAGTCAAGTGTAAGTAAATATCTTTTTACTTCTCTTGTACATTTATATTTATGAAGGTTTATCAATGTTTACAATAATGAATCGTGGCATCTTTAAACAACATATATGTATGCTGATTATGTCACATAATATATTAATAGCCCTTTTGATAACAACGCCCTCTGCCGGTAGAAATGTGCATTCATTATAGACTAACAAAATACACTGCTGAACATAGGCCTCCCCATAGATTACGCCATGATGGGGATATTCGTCATCGCTGCCATGGTTGGCAGCCAGATTGGCACTCGCAGTTTTATATTTTCTGGTTGTTGTTAAAAAAAATCTGCTGCCCATCTAATTAGCTTCCGCCTGTCGTCTCTTACGAAATCCACGATATGGGGTAGTGGATATTCGTACAACACCACTATACGATCTATAGGCAAGTTATTTCCACAATTATATGAAAATAATTTTACACATTCTATCGCTTCTAATTTAACTTTTTAATTCCCGACGTTTATGGACTGAGGTGTTTCATTATATATTAACTGCTTATATATTTAAATCACAAAATAAAATAATATTGCTATACTTACGTAATATATATGTCCAACTTTCCCGTCACGGTCCTCTTGATGCGGCGTACCTCACTAATTGGTCAGGTCCGAAATAAATAGCTCTCGAATTTGAAGCGCTCGACGAACGTACATTCGCGTCGCTCGAGATCTCGTAGTGCCAAATTAATTAGCAGTATTAATTAGCATTTGCAGCTCGTGCGCTATAATTGTTGTTCTATTGCCAGATTAATAGCGCAATTAAGATGCAACGTTGAACAATTATTTTGCTGCTTGTAGTTTTTTTTTTATTTGGTTTTCTTTTGGTTACGTAAGTAGGTACTAACGTTTAACTACAGCTGGTGCAAAAGATAATATGTATTCCTCTTTAACGATTGAAAAGCGGTACGACCATTAGTTGTAATGTGGTTAAAGTTGATGATTGTTAAGCTTTGAATGAAAGCTTTAATTTATGGTAAGTGTAAAGAACCGGAGCGCCTTTTTACTTGTAACGGGGCATTGTAACTTTCCTCAGGGATGACATCGCATCTGAATTTTTATTCTTAAACTTACCTTAGACTTACCTAGGTATCTATCGACTATAGCATCAAGCACTTATCACCAATGAACTCTGTGCTCATTTGCCTCCCTTATTTTATAAAATAAGAGGTATTTACAAATACCTAGGGTTGACTGGTAGAGAATGCCAATACGTGTTTAGAACGCCCTTTTTAATCTTTTACCGATAAGGTTTGCTGTAAAGGATAAATAAATAAAAAATAATTTAAGTATACTCGAATATTCACCCTCATAATCATAACAGTCCTTTACAAGTCCACTGCTGAACATAGGCTTCACTAAGGAAGGCCACAGCACGGTAGCAAAATAACTTAGTCTTCAACAGATGTCAGTATAACCAGCATAAAAGTGCACGACGTCTTTTATTAATTTTTTTTTATAGGATAAGGATGACAAACGAGCACACAGTCCACCTGATCGTAACTGATTGCTGCAGCCCATAGACATCTACATCTATCCTCGATTACGTATCAAAATGCAGATGCGTTGTCACTCGTGAGGACTAAGACGTAATGCCTCGTTTCCAGTAAAAAGGGTCTCCGGTTCTCTACATCCACCATACGAAACACAGCAGCGTTAAGCTGCTATTTTACACTGGTATTCTGTGAGAGCGTGGTCCTTCCCCGGTCGAGCCGACCCATTCGTGCTACAACTATACCTACTACTAATATAGCTGCAGCATGGCTATGATGTATTTTAAGGCTAATCCATCCTATTCTATTTGTGGGCTGATACACAAGAAGAGCACACCCTAAAAAAAGTGTAAAATTGAATTAATGTAACACGATAAAGGTATAGTTTTTACATATTATCTAATATTATGTATGTTTACTGCCTCGTGGTATAGTGATCGTATGTGCCAATGCTGATCATGAGGTTCCGGGTTCGAATCTCGGGTCGGGCCAAAATCAGCTACTGGATGTTTTCGTCTAGAAATTTTCAGAAGCGACCCGAAGTCAGAAATTTAGCGGTGTTTCACCCGTGCCTCGGAAAGCACGTGACGCAGTTTCACCCCCGTGCTTTGGAAATCATATAAAGCCGTCGGCCCTATGCCTCATCTGTCTTCAGATTGCCGTCCCATCGGTCTATGTTCTGTCCTACGCAAATGACTCCGTTGGGACTGGCCGCTGTGACCGAAAATCGGTCTGCAGAACATTATATTACTATAATATATGCGTTAATTGTCCAAAACCTACTAAAAAATAAAAAACCGCTAAAAAGTGGTCAGCCATCGCAGAGTCTACTTCACCTGACCGAAACATGTGTCGTATTATCGACGATGGTGTGTCTTTCCTAGTGTAGTGGTGTTGGGAGTAGTGATGTCAGGATTAGTGGTGACGGGATTGTGCTCGTAATAAGGGCTAATAATCTTGCACTCACCAGATGTCGCTAGTTGTGACTGAGGTAAAGTTTTTTGTTACACATAGTCATTTAATTGAGAAATTAGTTTTAAATAATAATTTACCAGTTTTTAGAGTGTTATATTAAGGGGCTACTCCATGCGAACGACCTTGAGCGTTTGTGTGCCGGCCGCGCCAACTCCCTACAATATAGGATCGCGTAAGAAATAATATGTAAGACGCCACCTACCATAGTTTTGTATAACTCAATGCCACCTACTGTACGGACGTTGTATTTTTTCAACATCAATAAACTATTTTATGGAAATACACACAGCGTACAACGATAAATGTATTTAAATTTTTTTATTCGGTATATTAGTTGCATTATATTAGAATTATGTATTCTCATATATTATCTAATTATGAAATTTTATAATTAATTAGGTATATATCAAAAATGAAGCATTGAAAATTGTGAGTTTAAAAGATACCTACTCACTATAGGTAAATAGATAGATAGGTCGCCTTTTGTACAAATATTTGGTGCAATAAAGAATAAACAAATAAATAGGATGTTTCGCAGAGTGAGAGTAATATAGAATGAGAGTCGTGGAGGCAGTTTACAAACATAAATTGCACAAGGACAAACATCCAGACCCGGAACGATTATTTGCAGGCCTTACAAATATTTGTTCCGTGCGGGATTCGAACCCGCGGCCCCCAGCGCAACAACTGATTGCTAAGCTACTGCGCCACGGAGCCGTCGCCGGGTTAAAGGTAAAGTGACCATACGTCCCGTTTTGAACGGGACTGTCCCTTTTCTCGGTCACCTGTCCCATTGTCCCCAAGTAAAGCTCCGGGACACAAAATTGTCCCGTAACTCGTTGGATGGAAGTATTCAAAGCCAACAATCTTCAACATAATTTTTTTAATCGAATATATTTTATGTCTACCTGGTACAAATGCTCCGATAGAAAGAGTATTTTTTTATTTTGAATAAATTGTGGACGTCTGAAAGAAACACTTACGGTTCCACTTCTAAAGGCGATGTTGAAAGATAACAATAAAAAAAAATTGAGCAGAATTTTATTCTTATTTAAAATCATCACCAACTTTATTAAAGCAAATTTAATCCACTGACAAATGTAATTCATAATTAAAAAAAAATTTGCATTTAATAATTAGCTATTTTTAAATGCAACATTATTTTTTAATTTATTGTATAAAGTTATAGTTTTTAGAGTATAAATAAACCCATGTCCTGTTTTGAGTTAAAAAATAAATGGTCAGCTTAGTCTTTTTAGTTAAATTTAGTTTTAAAAATTTTTAGTTTATAGTAAAAAGTAGGTATATTAGTACCTACTTAGATACTTTTTACCGAATTATAAGTATAGAACACCTTATGTACTAGATTATTTTTTGAAAAAGAAGAAAAAACAAGCAATAAATAATATACTATATTTTAGCAAAAAACTATAACTTAGTAATACTAATTATCACTTAGATCATAAATGAAAAACTCATAACTGACTTTTTGGCCCGACCCAGGCTTCGAACCCGGGACCTCATGATCAGCAGTCGCACTACTACAACCACTAGACCAACGAGGCTGTACTGTACCTGATAAGATAATGTAGTTGGTTATTACGATTATTTTTAACTGTATACTATACTGATAATATCGAGTTAGCCTTTTATAGTGTAAATTATAATATTTATCGAAATGTTAATTATAGATTCGAACCTTACATGCTAATGGTGCTTCATTTTTTTATTTGCATTTACTTCAAAGAAAATACACGCAAAAAGCTTCATCGCGCAGTAAAAACAAAACAAATATATGTATAACTAATACGAAAAATTATACCCAAAACAAACAAATAATACTACCTATAAAATAACCTAATAAGTAATAATATTATCGACTTAAAGACGTGAGCGTGTGCGCAGGCCGATGCTCTGACGAACGACACGGGATCCACGTTCGAGAGCTCAACGCTCAATGATCCAGCAAGCCCGTGGGCAGTGAATACGCCCAGATTTTAAAATAATTTCTTAATAAAATCAAATTTTGGTCTTTTGAAAAAAGTTTTACAATAGAAATGTTCATTAATAAATTGCCTATCCATTGGTGTAAATCGCAAAATAAAATAATACTTACTTTACGAGGAGATGCATGTTATCAATAATAATTTCACATTTATGTGGTTTCGTTGTAAGGAGATTATATTAATATTTATTTCTTTAAAAAAAATTGGATACAGCTCTTATGAAATCAAGATTATGTAGAAATATAATGTGTTTTTTATTTGTTGATATGTCTTTTAAATAAAAAGTAGATAGCTCCTAAAAAACGCACAAATAACGACTAGCGCGACATTTTGCTCAACCCGCGCCTCACAATACAATGCCACAGTGATTTCATCCTTAATTTTTTGTACTTTATACCTCTTATTCATTTTTTTTTAACTTTTAGTTATGTTTATAGTTTGGTGTTTTTATTTAATTAATACAAAACGAAACGTTATGTAACCTTTACATTTTCTAAAAAAATATCTTCCCCGCTATGAAATCTATCAAAGGATTTGTCATTGTTAAGTGGCGCCGCCCTGGTGGCAGAAAAAGTCGTCGATGCCATTGAGGTATGGCGGGAGGTGCTCTTCAAATTAGCTTAGAAACATCATTTTATTTCATTAAGCGGATATAAGAAAGTAATTTGTACTTACCAACTTTAATATAATGGATTTCCACAAAGTAACGCCTGATTCTATTAATTAACCTAATAAAAAATTGTTATGATTTTTAATACGTAATTAAGGTCAAACGTTGGCAATAAATAATAGTTATATATTTTGCGATACATAATCTTTAATTCTTTGGCGACGTATCGCCATTAAAATTAATTAATTGAATTTCCAAATGCTTTATACATTGTGCAGAGCACAGTTGGCGTGGACATATGACTCGGCATTTCTCATCGTTATCTTCATCAATCCTGTGTAGTGCTTATTCTGAAAGCTGTAATTACGTAAATAGAAATTAGTTTAACTCCGGAATGAACCCCACATACCCACGTGCATTTTTTCTTTCTCTTAGAGCATTATTTGTAATAAAATATCTTCGTAATTTTTAAATAGCTTTGTGATGTCCAGTAAATCCGTCGTTATTTTCTAGAATTTATCATTACAGGAGTTAGTAAAAATTATGTAATAACGAACTTAAGTACAGTCCGCCTAATGGTAGGTGGCTATTGCTGTCCGTAAAACAGAAACAGAAACTATTTTATTCAATATAGATTATAAATAATACTTACTGAATGTCACTCTTTTGTTTAATTACCACTGGTTCGAAAAAAACCTCTGTCCTGGGAAGAACCAGCAAGAAACCAGCGGAACTTTTTTAAATAACAGCTTACAATCACATATGTCACACAATTAACAACACTAAACAAATTAGAAATAGCTTGATAGCGATCATCTCATTCCCAGGGGTTATTATCATCCATAAATTCCTTAGTATAATAATAACCCTTTTTATAAAAACTTTGTTTAATAAAATTTCTGATCTTTCAGCAAGTCAATTTTTGTGTATTTTCTGGAATGTTATTATAAAAGCGTTAACATCGCGCCAAGAATGAATTACTGATTCAGTGGAGTCGATTAACTGGTACTACTAGCTTGTGTCTGTTCCTAGTATTTACAGAATGAATATCACTTATTTTTGTAAAACTACTTTTATTTTTGTGTGTGTATGTTACATTTTTATAAATGTATATGTAATTTAGAGGCCAAAGTTAATATATTAATTTCCTTAAATATTTGTCGCAGCGACTCATAGATTGCTCTTATGGCTCTCTTCTGTAAAACAAATATAATTTCAGTGTCAGCCGCGTGTCCCCATAGCAAAATACCATACATTATGCTATGGAAATAGCTTAAGTAAATAGTCTAGCTATTTCAACACTGGTAAGTTTTTTAATCTTTTACTAACAAAATAAGTCTACTTGCTAGTTTTGATATATGTAGTTAGTTAGTTAACGACGGGCTGTTTCCGCGTATTTTGCGTGTAGGCAAGAATAATGTATTAATTCGAGCCATGAGATCTCCCCGAAAAGGTTCAACAGTTCTCTGATATTGCAAGCAACTTCGGGGAGTGATCTTGGCATGCCGAGATGTTTAGCTCTGTATGCAGCGACTTCCGCACCTGTCAGCAACATGTAGGCCGCCGTTTCTTCCTCCCCCTACCTGTCTTGCACAGGAGATTATCTGTAACACCTATGGTAAATAAATGTTTGTTAAAGCTTCCGTGTCCTGTGATAGCACTTGTTACTATCCTGATTTGCGGCTTCTTTAGTCTCATTAGAACCTTGGTTAAACGACTGTTTATTTTAGGCAGGGCCTCCCTAGCATGTCTATAGTCTACTAGATTTTCCCAACGCTGAGCGTGTTGATCAGTGAAGTGTCTACATACCAGTGAATGAACGTTACCAAAGGGCGTTTTTAACAGTGGTAGAGCCACGCGGCAGCTTTTGCTGTCGCACGGGTGGGCCGGCTCGAACCGGGGTGGTACCACGACCTCACAGAATACCAGCGTGAAGTAGAGGTTTACCTCTGCATTTCGCTTGGTGAGTGCAGGTAGCCGGAGGTCCTTTTTACTGGAAATGAGGCATTCCATCTTAGTCCTCACGGGTGACAACGCATCCGCATTTTGATACGCAAACGAGGATAGTTGTAGATATCTATGGGCCGCAGCAACCACTTACCATCAGGTGGACTGTGTGCACGTTTGTCACCCTTATCCTATAAAAAAGATCATTGGTGTGATTGGTTCCGGCCCTATAGTAGTCAGAGCCGATCCTCTTCTATCCAGTTCAACTGCTGCATCGTTGCCTTTGGATCCACTGTGTCCCTTTATCCATTGCAGAGGCACATTGGTGTGTTTACATACCTCATTTAAACGTTGATGGTATTCATATATTATTCCCGAGTTCGCCACATTGTACTCGTAACTCAGGGCTTGTAGTACAGCCCTACTGTCGGTCAGTATTCTGATGGAGAAGTCATTAGCCTTCCTTGCATCTATTACTATGGGCACTTGAATGATACCCATACATTCCGCCTGAAAGACTGTTGCAGGTACCCAGCAGTGTGCATATGTGGATATTGAGGTCTTCAGAGAAAGTTCCAGATCCTACCTGCACCTTCATCTGATTTAGAACATTTGGTGAAGACTCTAAGCTCTTCTGGGCTTAATCCCTCCGGCTGGCGGGTTTCATTTAATTGTATATTATACTTATTTTCGAATACAAATTATTTAGGGATCTTATCGTACTTGGCTTGTATGATAAGAATTTTTGTGTGAATTCTGTCAATTATGCATGTATGAGGGACTCTATTCTTATTCCAAAATTTAGAGTCTTGAGTCTAATGGCAGCTAAAGTCGCTTCTTGTTGTATGTCAATATCATGGTAACTATGTAAGGTAAGTCATTAACGTATACAAGAAACAGAAAGGGGCCGAGAATTGAGCCTTGAGCCATGCCCATTTGTACCGTTGACATGGAAAAGCTCATACTGTTAATGACAATTTTTTGCGTTCTGTTACTTAAATATTAAATAATTAATTTAAGAGCATCACTTCTTACACCGTAGTGTCGAAGTTTCCTGATTAATGTTTCATGGTTAACACAATCTAAGGCCTTGGATAGGTCGCAGAATATACCCAAAGCATCCAGTGAATTCTTCCATGCATTAAAGATATATTTAATTAGTTCAACACCGGCATTAATTGTCGAGCGACCCCTTATGAAACCAAATTGATTTATATAAAACAAAATAAATTATTTATATTAAAAAGAAATAGATTTGGTCAAGAATTTTTTTTTTCAAAAATCTTAGTAAGTGTTGGTAGTACAGAAATAGGTCTAAAATTGGTGAGGTCTAATGTACTACCAGATTTAAATAAAGGTATTACTTTACTATGCTTCATTAAATCAGGAAACACACCAGATTCGATACTAGGTATCATGCCCAAATTTTTTTCTATGTCATCACAATACATAATAACTTAATTTTTTAATATTTAAATTACTTTTTAAGTTAATATTCTTTGTCATGGCACTGTCATAGAGTGTAGGTGAAAATAATGAGTTCTTACTGTTTACATTATTATTTACACATATTGTCTCCATGAACCTGGTATGGAGCGTTGATACTCACTCTGATGTTTTATTAAGGAGTCAAAGCGCTCCTTATTATATTTGATGGACATGGACATGGTTACCTGCAGTCAACCTTAAGCAATTAAAGCCAGTTTATTTGCTTGAAGTTGACTGCTTAAAGCTACAGTTGCGTTGCCATCTCTGAACACCAAGATGAAATGCCTCACAGGTTTCATTTTCTTTTATTTTATTATTACTAGTCTTAAATACTTTTCTTAAAGTTTAATTAGTTGTATAAGTTATCCTCCTACCTGAATCTGAGCGCACGTTAACGCAAGAATTTCGTGCACTAGTAGAGTAGTGGTTTATAACGAACTAGTAAAGAAACAAGATTTATTAAGAACGAAACTTTAAACTTAAATTTTTATTTTACACACTATTTCACATTCTATATTAAAACTAGCTGTGCCCTGCGGTTTCACCCGCGTATATCACGCTTCTGAGCTGCGCGAGATGATATGACACCTCACTCATAGAAGCGTTTACTGCTGGTACGAGTATTTCTCGGTTTTCATCGGGCTGCTAGGGTTTATGCATCGTTCGCGCGCCGAGCCGAGTGTTGAATTATTTCAGTTTTTCATTATCTCTTAAACTATGCGTCCAAATAACATGCTATAAAGAGCAAGTTTATTTTCATAAAATTGTCTTTATGATTAAGTAACTTTCATTTGGGATCAATTTTGCCATCCCTAATAATAATGCCCATAAATCACTTATTAATTTTCCATATCTTTTTATCACAAAATGCCTTATATAGGCATATGGTATCGCGGGCTTTTTTCACATGGAGCAAAGATCTATATTTTTGTAAAACATTGTATTTACGTAGGTATCACTAACCATTACGCCAGCGCACGTGGATAAATAATTTCGGGAGTGCTTTTTCTTCTGACTTGCGAAACAAAACAAAATATTTAAGGCTACTTGAGAAGTGTAGCCTAATGCTAAATAGCCTATACTGTGCCCTATCAATTTTTCAAATCGGACAAGTAGTTCCAGAGATTAACGGGTTTAAACAAACAAAAAAACAAAAGAAAACTCTTCCGCTTTATTATATAGTATAGTATAGATATAGTATATAGTATAGTAAATAGTAATAGTGTAGATTAGTATAGATTTAAGTATCAAAAATAGTTAACTAGATATCTATCTTTCCATTACAGCCTATAAAAGTCCGCTGCTGAATATTGGCTTCGAAAGAAAGTTAATCTTTTTATATTATTCTAATACTACGTAGATAAGGCAAAGCTTTTTTGCTGAATTTTGGCGTCCCCAAATTTAGTAACGAAATGGTCATCGTGTGGGTTATTATTACTAATGAATTTTCTTATATCGATGGTCTAGATTCTAGACCTATAAAATTATTCATTTAGCACGTTTGCCTTCTAGACTCTAGAATACATACGTGCTAAATGCAAAATTTTGTGTTTTACGCTTTTAATGCCAAACATTCTAAATATATAGACCGCATCTTCTGTACTTATCGGAAAGCCATAATTCCATCTCTTTTGGTCCAAATCGAACCTGTATACTATTAAGTAATCTGTGCCTGTAATAAGAAACGTGAGGCACGAGACAAAAGAATTAAAGGCGCTTATCTACGTAGCTTTAAACCACTTCATCTATAATGATAGGCAATTGACACTTAAAACCTAAAATTGGTACTTAATTTACATGGCAATTTAGGTGGAATGTTATAAAAATAAATTTATTAATTTAATACATTTTATTTTAATTTCTAATAATTATATAATAATTGAAAATCATATGCTATACACAAATACACTAAGTGAACAACTCAATAACAAAATATAATGATCAGAAGTATTAAGTGAATGTAATTTTTAGGGTTCCGTACCTCAAAAGGAAAAAACGGAACCCTTATAGGATCACTTTGTTATCCGTCTGTCTATCTGTCTGTCAAGACCCTTTTTCTCAGGAAAGCGTGGAGATATCAAGCTGAAATTCATATCAAATAGTCAAGTCCCTTGGAGCTGTGAAAAAATCAAACTTCTAAGCCAACGCAATCAAAAGATACAGCCGTTTATGCCGCAAATTTTCGACATTCGCAAAGGAATCAAAACCTACAGGGTACTTCCCGTGAACTCAGAATCTTGAAATTTGGTACGAAACAGCGTTTCATAGCACAGATAAAGGAAAAATTACGAAAACCATAAATTTTTAGTTACATCATATAATAAAAATATTTTTAATAATTTTAAACTTATATACCTACCTACGGATTTGTTCGGAACCCTCGGTGCGCGAGTCCGACTAGCACTTGGCCGGTTTTTTCATATTACTGATTATTTCCCAGTACTTTTTATATTTGAGAACAATTCTTTAAAATTAATTGTATAACAGATAATTACCCTAATTAATAGCAGAAGTATAAGATACGTTACACTGGTCCGCTTTACATACTAACAGGTCAAACTTTAAAATGTATTTAAACTGCTCTCCTGAAAAATTATAGTCTGTAATTAATACATTTGTCTTCTAGACTATCGATATGTCCATTATATAATACCAACATACTGCAGTATATTACTTAATATATGACTCAAAATTGTGTGTAATGATATAGCTGTACATTCATTTAATTGGAATTATAGGTTGAATTTACCAATATTATGTGAACCGTATTGTTCTTGTACTTAGAAATTACAATTGTGTGTACAAAATGTATCGACTTTATTTCATAAGATTTAAGTTTCAAACTTCAGTGCTATATTAATCAACAATTTTGTTAAGTGCGGTAAATGGAAGTTACAATATAAAATGGGAGTTCGATTATAATTGGACATTGGTCACAGAGCATTAAGTTATTTAGTTCCATGTCGGTAGCCTGCTAATTATGTCGTTTTGTAATATCATATCTTTAATAATAGAACGCCGGTAAAAGCGATTAGAAATTGCCATTGATTTAGGAAGATTTTATTAGACAGCTGTATTTTTCCCATCGATCCGTATTTGATGACTACATTTGAAAGTGAGAGAGATAGAAAGACATTTTCTTTCTCTCCTTAATTATTGGCGATAAGCTGGTTTTTTATCTATACATTTAATTAAATCTGTAGAAAATTTGTGTGTTCACGATTCACACAACGACTGCCGGGCCAATTAGGTGGTTGTAAATTTTGTATAAATCTTCGAGCACATAGAAAACATCGTATACAGCAAGCAAGCAAAACAATTTATTCTATGTCTTTATCTTTCCTCATCCAATTAAATACCACATAATGTAATAATATCGGAGAACTTCCACGTAGTATTCTCTAAAAAGCTTGGATTCTATTTCAATATTTTATATCAAAAGATATGTTCAGAAATATCTAATATGTGTTCATCAGATTGCGCTAAAATTTTGTCAACTTTTTGCCTGCACTTGCGCGCAACTTATAGGCATAGTACAATTGAATTACAGTAGGTGTTGCGCGTGTCGTACCAAAATATTTAGGAATTTCAAAGTCATAATAATATGTCAATCAATTTCCATGATTTTTTTTTGGAGTTTATGGCCTGGTATCTAATACCTTTAGGCCAAGTCTTGAGTATTTTTATTCGGTTTATTATAATTTCTTCATAGTTCACTGCTTCACAATATGTTGATGCGTCACATTGTGCAGCCCTTGGGGGATTTTGACGGCAAATTGAGCCAGCAGGCAGCTGACAGTTGGCGATGGTATCTAAAGGCGCCTATGCAAACAAACAGCTTATCTTGAGAATCCATCACCATCAGAGCATTTGTTTCACAGTTTCCACTAATAGTTCACATGCGCAGACACTTAATACACAAAATCGCACCACTTTTATATTATATCAAAGTCCACTTCAAACCATTATTTAAACAATAATACAGGAGCAACAAACCGCCGCAGATCAAGTTCCCGCCAAAACTCCATTTCCATGATTTGATTGCCTTCATGTTTGCCTATCTATAAACACTCACGCCTGTTACCCAGAGGGGTAGGCAGAGACTATGGACTTTCATTTGGCACGATCCTGACAGACCTCTCTCGCTTCCTCCACATCCATATACCTAGAAGAAGCACGAGAGTAGAATAAATGCTGTAGAAATGCGATCATTACGGAGTATGTTAGGGATGAATCTGAATGCCAGAGTGAGAAATTGTTTAATAAGAGAAGAGTGTGGTTTGCAAGATGATGTTGTGACCAGGATTAAGAAAGGAATGCTTCGGTGGTTTGGTCATGTGGAAAGAATGAATGAGGAAAGAGTGACAAAGCAAATTTATTTTGCAGAGGTGAACGGCAGAGTCGGGAAGGGTCGCCATAGGCGAAAGTTTATCGACCAAATTGGCGATATGTTGATTGCCTAATTAAACAATATAACCCTTCCAAATTTAAAACGATAATTCCACAAATATTTTTCCTGCAGCAGCAACGCGCCGGGTACCAGCTAGTTCAATTTATAATATTCATTGTATTAAGGTATACCTATTTAAATATTCACGTGTGGCATCCTCGTACCGGTAAGTGAAGTATAGAAGTTCCCCTAGATGGGGTGACGACTTGGTAACAGATACAGTTAGTCGACGAGCGTAGGTGGCTCAGGACTGTGATTTGTGGCACTCTTTGAGTTAGGCCTAGGTTCTCCTAGGCCTAACCTACAACTTAGCTATATACTTACAAAAGCAGAGGACATGGTTGTACTGGTAATGATGATGTCATACCTATTAAACTAATATGGAACGAGAATAAGATCGTTTTGGTTATTAAATATGTACTTGTCAAAATATATGGCGAAAGTTCAGAATGCGTTCGTAATGCGTGTGGTCTTTTCATAAAATTATTAATGCGAGGGTATTTTATAGCGCCGGCATAATATAGAGCTCTACAAAACCACGCCGATGAAAGTTTTGAAAGGTGTGACTGGTTATTTATTATATAATAAAGAAACCATTTAAAAATACCTGGGTATAAGAATATATATTGATTTATTATATTATTTCAGTTTTTAGAAGAATATTTTTAAATATCTTTTGTACGTGGTAGAGCCATACTGCAGCTATATTAGTAATATATATCTCTCACAGAATACCAGCGTAAAATGGCAGCTTGACACTGCTGTGTTTCGTATGGTGAGTGTTGAGAACCGGAGACCCATTTTACTGGAAAAGAGGCATTCCATTTTAGTCCTCACGGGTAACGACGCATCTGCATTTTGATTCTTTATTGAGGATAAATCTAGATGTTTATGGGTCACAGCAACCACTTACCATCAGGTGGACTGTGTGCTCGTTTGTTACCCTTATTCTATAAAAAAATATCTTATTGTTCAATCTTATAATCTTATTACTTATGAAATTTGATATCGTTTTTTATTTTTTGTAAAAATTTTATTAGCGAATGTTATAAAATAAGCATATTATATATGTAATATTTGTGATAGTGTACATCAAAGAAAGTAAAAATTGATTATTAAAAGTAAAGTTAGGATTATAATTTACTACTCTATATAATATAATACTAAATTTAATCCTGAAAAAAGCTTAGTGACCGTGTAGGAATATTTACTACCTCATATCGTTTCCCAGATATCGTAAGAGGTGACAGAGCGAACCAAACCAGGCAGCGTCTTCCTAATAACAATAAAAAAATTAAAAACTGCGGTTACCAACCCGCCTGCCAAGTGTACCAGCTATGGCAAATGTACCCCCAATGAGGAAATTTATGGGGGAGGCCTATGTTTAGCAATGAACTTATGATAGGATGTAACGATAATGGTAATTTTAATTGCATTTGGCGATCGCGGTACCAGACGTTTCGAACGCTGCGCTGTTTCTCGTCGCTACAGTGTAGATATTTTACTTCTGGCGTAGGTAAACGAGATAGCTATACTGCCATTTATCGAAAGCCATGAAATCATACTGTGGTTTCACGTAATTACCTCTTACGACAGGCACCCACGGGATGATACCATACCATCACACGGCTAACATCCAAAACACAAAAATGACGAAACCAAATCCCACAGACCGATAATGGGGAGCAGCTTTCTTCTGTATCAGCTGTGGGCTTATCAGTTAGTCTGCATAGCAGCTTTGGCAGTATGGGCAATATCTTCAAGAAATGCATGCCAATATGCATTCTTGAGAAGACCTGAGTCCAGCTGTAAACTTTAAAAAGGTTGAAGATGTAATTAGTAGAATAGTATAAACTTTATTTTAATCTCTAAGTTTGTAAAAAAATTATTAAAAATAATAATAGGCAAATTTTAAGATCCTAAAGTTATCATTGCAAAAAATAATTTTGGAGAGAACGGAGCGGTACGGTAAAATCATTAACATAATCAAGGCAGACCCGTGTTCGCTTAGTTGGCAACACCGTACGTATTCGAGTTAATGTTTCTATGATATCACGATTTCAAAAGCCGCACGCTTCGTGGTGGTCCTAATTTAATGTCGATTCGTGTGAAATAACACGGTGTAGATATAGATTTATAATTACAAATTAAAAGAAACGTTATTTGAAACCCCAGAATGAACCCCATATTAAGAAACGTATTTTGTAATTACAAAGCAAAAGGAATGTTGAAAAGCATATAAAGAGATATTATCCGAATATATAGTTTGTACCAAAGATGTTTTATAGGTCCAGATACCGTGTACGCGCGCCTAAAACGCTTCCATTTCAAAGGTGCCAATATTGGCGTATTCGTTCGATCGTTCCGCCATTACGCCAGCGACGTTCATTGTGAACATACGTCACGCACCAGGGTTTTTAATTTCGCAAAATGACTGTTTGTGCTGCGAAATCATTTAAAAATTACTCTTGGAAAAATGATAAGGATAAGAACATCACTTTTCATAAGTAACTATACAATTTTATGGTGTATTTCTTTGTAAAAGAATACGAAAGCTAAATGTCAATACAACTAATAATACTGCACAATAATATTCGAGTGTTGCCTAGTCTATGAAATGTTTTTACCATTTTTTAATGTCATAATCAACCGCAAAGGTTATCCGTATAGGGGTTTTAAACAGTCTAATTTTACAGATTTTACCCAACCTACAGAGTTAAACTGTTTTAAGGGTTAGGGTTGAACTACATCCGGCAGCATGAAATTGCACTTTCCTGTGCTTCTATCTTTTTTGGTCACTCAGAACCGTTATTTACTAGAGCGAGAAAGAAAGCGCGAGTGTATAGTTCCACTCTCAAAAAGCCGATTGTAAACCGGTTCTAAAAGTTTATTTATCATTCTTGACAATCCATACTAATATAATATTATAAATGTCAAAGTGTGATTTTTTGTTTATTTGTTTTTGTCCTTCCTTCACGCAGCAACGGAACGGAGCAATTAAAAAAAATTAAACATTTTGCTATCTCTTGGCCGAAGTTTACGCTTAACCAAACTTACTTTTTTTCGTCATTTTACTTAGGATTGAAAAATAATTAATGTCTTCGTAAAAAGCGGCAATATTTTGTGTTATACAGTACAAAAGTGTAGTACTCTGTATATATTTAGTAATAATAGATTACAAATATATGTTACATACATAAATATCTACTGTGCTTTTTTATTTATTTTAACTGTTACATTAATTATAGGTTTTATTACATATCTTCAATATTTTAGTGCGATGTTCGTACCTACATAAAACACACATAAGCAACCATATCCCCATACACACACGCACACAAATGCACACGCCACGCACACACATTTTATACTCTTAGAATCAATAGGTACGTCAATATGAATGAAATATAAAATCTCCCACATTTTTTGGGTAATCGATTCGCACTGTTATTACCGAAGTCACGCACATTAATGCAGCCATGGTGCGTAAGATATGCGCGTCACGTGGTAATCACGCACACATGAATCAAAGACTGTCTTCACTAAGAACGTTGCGGTGTGTTAGCAACACGGTATCTGGACCTATAAAACATCTTTGAGTTTGTACATTGCATGTTATGTTGACATATTTTGTATAGAATAAGATCCCAGGGCTACCAGAAGTCACTTGTTTTCTGACGAGCGAAATGTGTATGATTGAGTAGTGGTAGTATGTACCTACTACGATCGCATACCTACCTACTAGCTTGGCCAGAGGGCCATTTTCCAAGTATCACGTAATCAAAGTACGTAAAAACATTAATCACCCCACGTTCAATCTCCCAGCTGATTTTACGTAAATGTTAGATAATATCTTTAAAAATCTGTCACCAATACTCCCAGACACTTTCCGTCAGCAGTATCGCTTTGCAGACGCTTTAAAGCCCTCATATTACTCAATTTCACTTATATTCAGAAACTCCATTTTTATATATTTCAGTCATACAACTACTTTAAAACGTTTTACAATAAGACAGACCGATGCTAGGGGTCAATCATCCCCTAGATCTGATCCTAACACTACTCTTTCTTACATATTTCGTTCATCAAAAACTAAGTGACGTCTGGTGGCCCTGGGATCTGGGCAGTGGCGGATTTACACATTTGCCGCCAGTAGGCTATTCTAATTTTGCCGCCCCTACCGATCTTCAACAATTCGATGGCCTAGTTCACAATCATATACATTTAAATTTTTTGTCAATGAAATTGTAACTTCATGATTTGTGCATTATCGTTCTAAATACGCCACCCTTTTCTCGTAATTAATACAATTATTGTAGCTGTGTCCCGCCAGCAATGCGGTCAGGAATTTGCATTTAGAAAAACCCAAAATTAGGGGCTTTAGGTGCTAATTGTGCAAATTTCAACAGTTCGTTGCGGTGAAAATTTTAGAGCCACTAATTTTTAAATTTTGTACCTAATTACCAGCGAAAAAGTCCCTAATTTGGGCTTTTTCTAAAAATAATTTGATTCTATTCTCATTTTCAGAAAACATGAATTTTGCATCTGCTTTGTTCTGAATAACGACTTTATTTTTATTAGGGGCGCCTTGACATTGCCTATACTTGCAGCACCTAATTAGCACTTAATTCCTTGCTATTAATATCTATCGTATATGTAAAAATTTAATTGCGTTGCTAGCGATACATTTTGCTAGCAACGCAAATTTCAACAGTTCGTTGTGGTGAAAATTTTAAAGCACCTAATTTTTAAACTTGGCGCCTAATTAGCACCTAACACCTTTTAACAGTGGAAGAGCCAAGCGGTAGCTTTTGCTGTCGCACGGATGGGCCAGCTCGAACCGGGGTGGTACCACGACCTCACAGAATACCAGCGTGAAGTAGAGGTTTACCTCTGCGTTGCGCTTGGTGAGTGCAGGTGGCCGGAGGCCCAATTCCCCCCCCCCCCCCATCAACATGGTAGTGGAACTAAATAAAAGACTACCCCAGGAGGGTACCAGCACCCCTGGAGAATCCCTCGCTGAGCATCCACGACCAAACTACTCCACTCCTGGGCGTCGGTGCTCAGGCTGCCCCGCGTATTCTGGGGGGGGGGGGGGCGAAATTCCGCTCAAAACGAAACCTGCTCGGGGCAAGCGGAGCAAGAAGACAAAGGCAACCCCTGCCACGCTTACCGTGGATTTCT
Source organism: Parnassius glacialis (assembly GCA_033319125.1). Lineage (NCBI taxonomy): Eukaryota > Metazoa > Arthropoda > Insecta > Lepidoptera > Papilionidae > Parnassius > Parnassius glacialis. Next base: position 18,917,274 of record JAVANC010000008.1, read on the forward strand.
GCAATATCAGGGGACTTCATTCAAACCTTAACGCCGTCCACTACCATCTGGAGATAGCTAAGCCGGCCTTGCTCTTTCTAACCGAGACACAGGTGTCCTCTCCGGCTGATACTTCGTATCTCTCCTACCCGGGGTACAAATTAGAACACTCGTTTGTGCCCCGGGCTGGAGTTTGCGTGTATGTCAGAGAGGACATCTGTTTTCGACGCCTCGGCAGTCTTGAAGGTACGGACCTGTCCATCCTATGGCTGCGCGTAGACAGCAACGACCATCCCCGCGTCTACGGGTGCCTCTATAGGTTCCATAGCGGTAATGCCGACACAGACCGACTCATCGACCACGTCCAAATGGCTGCAGACTCCGTGCTACAACAGGTCCCATCCGCAGGGATCGTGATACTCGGTGATTTCAACGCCCACCACGCTGAATGGCTTGGTTCTCGTTTAACCGATCATGCGGGTAGATCTGTCTATGACTTTGCTTTGGCATATGGTCTAACACAACTGGTTACTTCGCCTACGCGGGTCCCAGATGTGGAAGACCATGTACCTTCCCTGTTGGACCTTCTGCTGACCTCTCATCCGGACGGATATCAGGTCTCCGTCGATGCCCCTTTGGGCTCTTCGGACCATTGTCTGATCCGGAGTACGGTGCCACTCACGCTCCAATCGCAGTTGCGATCTACAGCTTGTCGCCGTGTTTGGCACTATAGGTCAGCTGATTGGGACGGGATGCGGTCTTTTTTTGCATCCTACCCTTGGAGGCGGGTTTGCTTCTCGCCGGAAGATCCCAGCGTTGTTGCCGATTCTGTTGCTGATGTGGTACTTCAGGGTATGGAACTTTTTATTCCATCCTCTGTGGTGCCCATCGGAGGCAGATCCCAGCCATGGTTTGGTCGCTCCTGTAAAATAGCATCACGCTATAAGCAGGAGTGCTACCAGGCCTGGGCTGACGCATCAATGTCTCGGGATGTAAACACCAGCGCACTTAAAAAGAAGTATAATTCCGCCTCCAGGTCCTTTAAAAGCGTCATTGCCAAGGCAAGGTCTGAGCACATCGGCAGAATAGGCGAGAAGCTAGTTCGCCTTCCTTCGGGAACCCGTGCATTCTGGTCTCTCGCCAAGGCTGTCCAAGGGAACTTCTGTCAGCCATCTCTTCCATCTCTGCACAGAGAGGACGACTCACTGGCCCATGCCGCAAAGGAGAAAGCCGATCTGTTGAGCTCTCTTTTTGCGTCCAACTCGACTCTAGATGACGGGGAGAACACTCCGCCGACCATCCCGCGATGTGAGTGCTCCATGCCGGATGTGCGATTTACACAGCGCTCGGTCCGCAAAGCACTCTTCTCCCTGGACGTCAGCAAGTCGAGTGGGTCCGATGGAGTCCCTCCCATTGTGCTGAAGACGTGTGCTCCGGAGTTGGCACCGGTTTTAACGCGTCTTTTCCGGTACTCCTACTCCCAAGGCGTAGTCCCGAACTCATGGAAGACAGCTTTGGTGCACCCGATCCCTAAAAATGGCGACCGCTCAGACCCGTCCAACTACAGGCCTATCGCCATCACCTCCTTGTTCTCCAAAATAATGGAAGCCGTTATAAACTGCCAGCTCATGAAGTACCTTGAGGATCACCAGCTGATTAGTGACCGCCAGTACGGTTTTCGTCGGGGTCGATCAGCTGGTGATCTTCTAGTCTACTTAACTCATAGATGGGCGGAGGCAGTAGAGTCCAATTAGCCGTTAGTTTGGACGTAGCGAAGGCCTTTGATCGGGTCTGGCACAAAGGGCTTCTTTCGAAGCTTCCTGCCTATGGGCTTCCCGAGAAATTGTGCAAATGGATCACCAGTTTCCTAGCTGATCGGAGCATCAAGGTCGTAGTAGACGGTGCATGCTCTGATCTCAAGCCTATCAACGCTGGTGTTCCACAAGGCTGCGTGCTATCACCAACGCTGTTTCTCCTGCATATCAACGATATGTTGCTAACTGGTAGCATTCATTGCTATGCAGACGACAGCACTGGTGATGCCTTATATACCGGCCGTGCCAATATTTCTCGGGAAAACGTCGCCGAGTACCGGGACAAACTTGTGTCTGAAGTCGAGTCTTTGCTTAACAAAGTCTCGGATTGGGGCCGACTAAATCTAGTCCAGTTCAATCCCCAGAAGACACAAGTTTGCGCGTTTACCGCTAAAAAGAACCCCTTTGTCGTATCTCCTCAGTTTCAAGGCACTCCCCTTGCTGCCTCAGCCAGTATCGGAATCCTTGGCGTCGACATATCGAATAGTGTGCAGTTTCGTGGTCACTTGGAAGGGAAGGCCAAATTGGCCTCTAAAAAGCTTGGCGTGCTCAGCAGAGCGAGACAGTATTTCATGCCGGCACATCGCTTGCAACTTTACAAAGCGCAAGTTCGGCCCCACACGGAATACTGTTCTCATCTCTAGGCCGGGGCACCCCAGTGCCAGCTCCTTCCACTTGACCGCATCCAGCGCAGAGCGGTTCGAATCGTCGACGACCGAGTTCTTTCTGATCGGCTCGATACCCTGGCACTGCGTAGAGATGTTGCATCTCTTTGCATATTTTATCGCATCTATCACGGGAAGTCCTCTGAGGAATTGTTCGGACTAATTCCAGCCGCTCAATTTCACCATCGCACATCGCGACACAACTCGCGTTACCATCCATACCATCTGGATGATTGGCGGTTCACCACTGTGCGATTTAGAAGAAGTTTTCTCCCTCGCAGGACTTCCTTGTGGAATCAATTACCACCAGCGAATTTTCCGGACCGATACGACTTAGGAACCTTCAAGAAAAGAGCTTACACCTTTCTAAAAGGTCGGCAACGCATTTGCAATTCCCCTGGTGTTGCGGTTGTTCATGGGCAGCGGTAGTCACTTACCATCAAGTGAGCCGCATGCTCGTTTGCCCCCTATTCCATAAAAAAAGAACCCCTAATTTTGGATTTTTCTAAATGTAAATTCCTGACTTTGCGTTGCTGGCGATACACAACTAATTATTGTGAGCTAGTAAATCAACGTGTTAGTGTCGAGATTATCTTTACAACTAAACGATTTAGTTACGTTTGCACAAGAAATAGCTTTTGGCTATATTTCTGAGCTAATACAAGCTCAAGCATGTACTTCTAATAAGGAGGGGTAAGGTATGCCTTAAAACTACTTAAACGTCAAACGTTATTAAATAATTTTTAGTGCGCTTACTTACAGCTTAAAAATAATATATTCAGTTGCCTAGAAACAATCCGGCTGATAATGACGATGAAATTCAATTAATTAAGTTATGAACATTTTACAATACCTTTTTGCGTAATTTTGTATTCGCAAAATAATCATCAATCGTCGGATGAAATCTTGTTCATTAATTTTGAGTTCTGACTCTATGCACAAAATAGCTAAGGCGTTTAGCTTTTCTTGACTTTAGGTAGTTTAGTTTATAACGGGCTGTTTTCCGCAACTCCACGTCTAAGTGCGTATTTTGCGTGTGGGCATGAATAATGTAATTATTCGAGCCATGAGATCTCCCCGAAGAAGTTCAAATGTCTTTTGATGTTGCAAGCAACTTCGGGGGAGTGATCCCGGCGCGCCGAGATGTTGACTTTAGGTAGATGTTCGATAATTTTTCACCCATTTTAAGTAAGAAAAGCGAGAAACTTTTCTTACTTTAAACGGTGAAAAATTAAACACCCGAAAAATTTGTTACAGGTGTACTGCTATATCCATGTCTTGATAAACATTTTGAAAATTCTGGTTTCGCAAGAACAAAGATAAACTTTTCAATAATCCAGAATCTGGTTTCATCAAAATTCGTACAGAAGAAAGGTGGAATTGAAAATGTATGAATTCTTGAACTAAGTCAATCTCTAAATCATTAGGATACATTTCTTCCAAGAAAAAGTATTTTTCTGTAAGTTGTTAATCTTGATGATGTTGTTGATTTTGGTCCAAATTGAAAAGTTTTTTTGAACCATCAGGTTCCAAGGACTACAACAGTAGGCCTACTATCGTATTTATAATTCAGATACGAGTCTATTAATTAGGACGAGAAATGTATTATCCCTGAAAGTATCACTCGAAGTCATTCTCATTTCTTTATCAGGTGTCCCATCATTTATTTTTTTCCATTCCGGTTGTATTTTCTTCACGTCTTTTGTATACTGCTTCCACACACTTAATTCGATATCTTTTTCTTGGAAATACTTAAAAGTTTCTCGTTCAGCTACGAAAGACTGAAGAAGTGACAAGCTTCTGTGCAACATTCAGCAACCGCAGTTGCCACTAAATTTTAAGCGATCACAGAGCAAGGAACGAAAAAAGCAAAAGGTGCTTTGCTTTGAATTTTAGCCATTGTATACACACCAGACATGTATGCAACATTATCATACTACAGCAAGAACCAATTGTAAAGAAAAAATTGTGCCAGAGAAGTATTAGTACGTATTAGAAATCGCACCAGGATTCAATCGAGGCGGTTTTTTTTGGTATTGAAGTAAATACAGCTATTTGTTTTAAACTCAATGCCAACACGCAGCGTACGCCTTCAACAGCACGATCCTGCTGCGGCTTCCGCGGCGGCCGCGCCTCGCTCGTTCAGTCAATACATCAGCATTTCCATAGATAATATACTACATAGGGCAGGCATTTCGACCAAACACACTTAACGAACGGTCATATCACTCTTTTCCGCGCACAACCAAAGACGACTACGCTAATTGTAGGAAAATTTATGTAAGAGAAAAATGAAAAAAAATTTGGCCCGAATTCGCCCCCCTAAAATGTGCCGCCCTAGGCTCCAGCCTACTCAGCCTGCTGGTAAATCCGCCACTGGATCTGGGATTAATATAATTATGTTGTTGTGTCAGGAAGTTGCGGTGTTTCACTTCCTTGTCTCGGAAAGTCCGTAAAGCCTTCGCCTGATATCTCTCCAGTAGTGTTGGTTTGCCGTCCCATTGGACTATGCGAGGAATTGAATAGAGAGTGATCTTGTGCTTGCGCATACACTCGGCCACTATAATCCTGTCCTGTGTATAGCTAGTCTCCGGAGACTGGCCGTCGTTACCGAAATTTGATCTGAAAGACTTTATTATTATTATTATGTTGATATAAGTTTCGCCAGCTGGTTTCATACTAGCATATCAAGTGTACATGTTGCATTAAATTGTCATAAAAATATAATGCATGGAGGGAAAGGTGTGGCAGGTTCGTCAAATTCGCCAAATGGAAGTCCGTCCCTGCTTACCCTTCTGGGTGACAAGCATGAAAGTTTCTGGCTCACAATTCTCTGGCTCCTCTAATTTCTTTTCTCCCATGCTATTTAAGTGAGTATCGGTAGACTTCATATAAAAGTAAAGTTGCAGCCTATTTACGTCCCACTACTAGGCACAGGTCTCTTCTCATTTCTGAGAGGGTTTTAGGGCGGAGAAATGGCGGACGTGCTGCCCCAATGCGTGTTGGTTAACTTCATATGTCTTCGAAATATTTTATCTGTTTTTCCACGTGCTCGGCGGTGAAGGAAAACATCGTGAGGAAACCTGAATGTCTGAGACTTCATATGTCTTGGAAATATTTTACATTTCTGACGTGGAAATTTCCTCGCGTTATTTTTCATAGTGTATAAGAAACAAAGCCACTGGGTCCAAACTTTGTGGAAGTAAACTTAAAAATTTTGTGCAACCGACTTCAATATAAATAAAATAATAAAAATACCTAATAAAATAAATAATTGACACGCTTGTTCCGCCTCTCATTCAGGACTGGAATAGTGCCCAAATCTTGGAAGCTGGCCAATGCGCAGCCTGTGCCTAAAAATGTAGCCGTACCGACCCTGCCAACTATAGGCCAATTTCAATTACATCCATACTCGCAAGATTATGGAGCGTGTATTGAACGCCCACCTTATGACATATTTTCATATTGACATAGTTTCGCCGCAATCAATCAACTGTGGACCTTCTATAGTATGCCACTTACATATGGGGCGAAGCCCTCGAGAACAGTGGTGAAGCACTTGCTGTTTCCCTCGATGTTCCGAAGGCCTTTGACAGGTGTTGTCACGCTAGTCTATTGGACAAGCATTCAGCGTACAGCTTATCCCTGGCCTGATTGTCTGGGTGAAGGACTTTCTGAGTGAACGGTCTCTCTGGGTCGTCGTTAATGGCTGTTCATCCGATACTTCCTCAGGGGTCCGTTCTCTCCGCAACTCTCTTCTAAATATGATCTGCTCATTCCCGATATCAATGGGTATGCAAACGACAGCACATTTGTGGAGAGACACCAACCAAGTGCCCGGGCCAGTCGGTATCAAATCCAGTCAGAAAGAGAGGCTATGGATGAGCGTGTGACTCTCACACTACAGTCAGTCTCCGAATGGGGCGATGTCAATCTCGTCAGATTTAACGCTTCCAAAACACAAGTGTGTCTTTTCACCGCTAAAAGGAGCCCGCTACCCTGGCTCCTACTTTCCGAAATGTATCCTTGGAATACACTGACCGCCTTCAGTTGTTAAGGTTTGAATTTTCTCCGAACCTCAACTATGGGCGGTTCCTTGAGTCTAGAGCCAAAGCAGCCACAAGGAAACTTGGTGTCCTTGCAAGGGTGCGGCGGTACTTCACGCCGGGGCAGCTTCTTACCTTATATAAAGCGCCTCCAAGCTCCATGCACGACCGAAGTCCGGTCGTGCATGGAGTACTGCTGTCACATATAGGCTGGTGCTGCAAAATGCCACCAGGCAGCGTTGGACTCAGTGGAGAGACGTGCTAAGAGGCTCATTGGTGACCTTGATTTGGTTGAAACCAATCTTGTCAGCCTCGAGCAAAGGCGCAGAGTAGCCAGTCTCTCGGTACTCTATAGGATGCATTGCGGTGAGTGTGTGCAGGAGTTACACGCTTTAATTTCTCCGTCTCCATTCTACCATCTGTCCGATGGTCCGACTAGGCGGTCGGCGAGTCTGCATCCCTTTGTTGTCGATATTCCACGCATTAGAATCAAACGGTTTGCTTCGTCTTTTGTAATGCGTACAGCAAAGGAGTGGAATAATTTGACGGCGTCTATCTTTCCGTTCGAATACAATCTGGGCGTCTTCAAGGCAAGAGTGAATAGGCTTTTGTTACGCTAAGACAGTGCGATTTACCATCTAAGACTGCATCACCACTTACCACCAGGTGGGATTGTGGTCAAGCACTGGCGTATAATAAGTAAAAAAGAAATAAGAACATCATCAATATCATCAAGTCGAAGTCGATTAAATACGCGTTATTAAGGATAACTCAAAAACTACGAGTCAGATCTCGATCAAATTTATAAGGGACTACATGAGAAGCATCATCTTTCAAATAAAAAAAGGATCATGAAAATCGGTTCATCTAGAAAAAAGTTATGAGGTAACATACATAAAAAAATTACAGTTGATTTGAAAACATCCTGTTTTTGACGTCGCTTGAAAAATAGAAGCACAGGGAACCCTTTTATGCTGTGTCGACGGCGCGTTTTGTTCCACGCGCGCCTCAAAGAGCTGTCAGCAGCGTGAAGAGGCCCGCAAGGGCCGACGCCTGCCGGGGCTGCGGGCTGTTCGAAAGAGATACCGCGGCTCCGGAACGTAAGGGCACTGAAGGAACACGGATGGTTTTTAGTCAGTAAAAGTCTGACACTCCCTTCCGCTCCACCCACAGCGAAAGGCGTCATTAGATGATTTTCCATCCGCAAAAAAAAAGAAAGGGAACCCTTTTATGGGTAAGTTTGAGCCCGCGGGCTTGTGTTGCAAACGACCAAGTCTTATCGGCTCTTCTAGCAAATAGTACATATAACTTCAACGTCCTAACCTAACCATTTCCAAAGTAGAGCTCACCGATTAATATTGGTCGACAGCCCTTAAGCTGAATGAATATGAAATTACTACTACCTACTTGCTATAGTACGTGAGGGTATTATGGTCAACCGGTTAATATGGCCACTTTTTTATAACTCCGAAACTACAGCCTTGTTTGCAATGACGGCTTTGTGATACGATAGCTCTTCCTCAGTCAATGAAATAATAAAGCATCAAAAGGGCGCTGCTTTATCATCACCATTTTGACAACTGATATTATATTAAATATTTAATCGATTTTAGTATTGTGTAGTGTAGTTAGTTTTTTAAGTTGATTTTTTTTATAGGATAGGGAAACGAGCACATAGTCCACCTGATGGTAAGTGGTTGCTGTGGCCCATAGACATCTACATCTATCTTCGAATACGAATCAAAATGCAGATGCGTTGTCACCCGTGAGGACTAAGATGGAATGCCTCTTTTCCAGTAAAAAGGGCCACCGGTTCTCTACACTCACCATACGAAACACAGCAGTGTTAAGCTGCTATTTTACGCTGGTATTCTGTGAGAACGTGGTCCTTCCCCGGTCGAGCCGACCCATTTGTGCTACAACTATACTGCTAATATAGCTGCAGCATGATTCTACCACGTATAATGATGATTTATCGTAGTGTGCCTAATTATTTTGCCTAGGCTTGTTTGCTGTTTTTTTCTTAATATATAAATTATAGTATTCGACGTTGTGTTTTTGTCTCTGTCCTCCTCCTAGTTTTGGTTAAATAGGGCGGCAAACCGTAAGGTGATCATATTACCCTCACGTACCTTACAATCCAAAAGATTAGATATGAGTTAAACACTATTTAAGTTTTAATTTTCCTTAAATAAGTGAATACACATTTAATATAACTTAAACGCGTTAAGTAAATGTTACTTTGATTCAATGTGTTGTGGGTATTCGCGTCAATGTAAAAATTTGTATGCGAACTAGCTATCCGCCCCGGTTTCGCTCGGGTGAATTCTGGATCTCGATAACAGCGACACCTACTAAACACACAAAAAATTACATCAGAATTGGTCCAGCTGTTTAGAAAGAGTTCAGTGACAAATACACATACAGAACAATTATTTTTATTATAAATATAGATAACAATAAAAATCACACATGTATATAGTCACTGCGACTATAGTAGTACGTTAACGTTAGTCACCAATCCGCATTCCAATGTTTGGCGATTATACCCAATACTCTCTACTACTGAGATGGATTGATACGGGTGTGTTTAGATAATCGGAATGAAATTGCTCAGATTGTGCAATATATACGTTTCGCGGATACGGTTCGCGGTTGTTATTGTTTGTTATTATAGCACTCTATCCATTAATTTTTATCCCCTTTTTATTATTTTTTTTGAGTTTTCTGGAAGAAATTGCTATGTAACAACATGACCACCATTTGTTTTCCCTCAATATTTGTATATTTTGTTAAATCAATCTTTCCGTGCTGCCAAATAAAGAGTATTGTATCATAGTGTTCTTTTATTAAAAATGGAAAAGTGAGTATATACATCCTTCAAGAGTAGTCCTCGATTGTTTTGTTATTATACAAGTAGTAACATTAAAAATTTTGTACAACCGACTACAATAAAAATTATTAAGATTAAAAAATCTATTGGTCAGACCTTGATCAAATTTATATGGAAAACACCAGCTATCAAATAAAAAAGAATCGTCTAAATCGGTTCACCGAAAAAAAAGTTATAAGGTAGCACACATAAAAAACATACAGTCGAATTAAGTACTTCCTCATTTTTGAAGTCGGTTGAAAAAGTAGTACCTATTCTCATTAAAAATTATATTTATATAAGCCAGTTCTAATTTTAATTCAGCGTTAGAGATGGAAGTGATATGGACTTAAATAATGTTACCAACTTATGGTTGTAAAATTAGTACAATGCTCTAAAACACGATGATAAATCCTGGCCTGCTAACAGAAAGGCTATTAAGACCACCTTTCAACCTGCATGGCGAGTAATAAATGAATAAAAACAATTAAGGTGCCACAAAAGTTACAATGCACTCGTAATTCACATCTAGCTCACAAAAACTGCAACGTAACACTATATTATTAAGGTAGATATTTGAATACAAATGAGAAACATAAAGTTTCTAAGCTGCACAACGAATTATTTAAAATTGAGACTAGAATAATAGAGAGGTAGCGATTTTATGTAGGTGACCAAGGATGACCAACGAAAATATAATGCGCCTACTTGTTGGAAAGGGATTTCTATTTAAATATTTAATTAAACATAAGCTGTATAAAAAGGGTTATTATAATATAAATGAATACATGGTTGATAATAACCCCTGGAAATGTGGTGGTCGCTTCCAAGCTGTTTCTAAAATAAATTTTGTAAATAGTTTGTAATCATTTGTATTTAAAATTTTATTAAAAAAAAGAAGTCCCGCTGGGTTTCTTGCTGGTTTTTCCCAGGACAGAGGATTTTTTTCGAACCAGTGGTAAAATAAAAAATGACTTTCAATAAGAATTACTTGTAATCAATATTGAATAAAAAAATATTCTATTCTATTCTGAATTTCTGCGCATAATAGTTGAAAATTTTATATAGAATAAACATTAATCTATTGTGTTTAAAAATATATTATTTCCAAAAGTGAGTAAATAATAAAGTAAGGAAAACAGACATATTCGACGTCGTAAATTTATCTTAATTTTATACATAAAATTCTTCTGTCCGTGTGTATGTGACTGAACTCCTCCTAAGCTGGACCGATTTTGTTCAAATTTTGTGTGTGTGATAAGTTGATTTGAGAAGGGTTTAGATTCACCGTTGGACCCGTTGCCGAAATCCAGAAATCACCCGTGCGAAGCCGGGGCGAATCGCAAGTAACATTATAATACATTAGTGGAATATTTTTATAACGCGTCTCGAAGTAATTTTCAATTCAATACTATGAGTGTTAACATAATGGATGTTGGAATGAAGCATAAAATCATCTCTTCTTTGGAGTTGAATACATATCAATTTTATTGAAATCTGACCGCTTGCTTCTTCCCTTATACCCGCACCCGCCCGCTTACTTAACTTACACGCAGCCTGCGTAAAGCGGCGAGATGAAAGCCAAGCGGCGCTTTTGATACGCGTATTGCGGCGCAATTAGGGCCCGCCGTAATGAGAGAAGCGACACAGCCACCGCTAATCCCCGTTAAGGGCGTTAAAATGCCGCTTGAAACAATTTACATGATTCATTAAAATTAAGATAAAAGGAAATCACATTTTATATACTTTTTAAAATTCACATAGGCTTTTAATTATTTTTTCAACTCATTTCTATAGAATATGGAATTGAAGGAATTAATGTAATATTCTTGCAAGGAATCTCTAACAAATCCTGTTAACTTTCTTGTGCCAAAAAAATTGCAGAGCAATAGAACTTAAACTTTTTAACAGTGGTAGAGCCACGCGGCAGCTTTTGCTGTCGCACGGATGGGCCGGCTTGAACCGGGGTGGTACCACGACCTCACAGAATACCAGCGTGAAGTAGAGGTTTACCTCTGCGTTTCGCTTGGTGAGTGCAGGTGGCCGGAGGCCCTTTTTACTGGAAATGAGGCATTCCATCTTAGTCCTCACGGGTGACAACGCATCTACATTTTGATTTGTAATAGAGGATAGATGTAGATGTCTATGGGCCGCTGCAACCACTTACCATCAGGTGGACTGTGTGCTCGTTTGTCACCCTTATCTTATAAAATAAAAAAATAGATGGATATATTAGACGTAGATATACTTATGTATATAGAAAAAGGACTATGTTTTCCAAACAGAATCATCATTAATAAGATATTAAAAATTATCTCCATTGATGAGTTTTGAGGTGTTTGCTAAAGTTAACTAAGTACTTAAAACTTATAGAATCACTGCAGTGTGGATCCGTATCGTTACCGTCTCTGCCACAGGCTATTTTCTCAAAATTGTTTGACTTCATAATTTTTAAATTTAGCATCTTCGTGCTAAATTTGGATTGCGATGGATCCATATATATGTATGAAATGACGTATGAAATAAATAAAAAGATGAATTTTGATTTTGGGAGGATTTGGGTCATGAAAATTTCTTTTCAAAATCTCAAAATGTCTAGGCTGTCAAATGAAGGTTACTGAAACACGGTATAAAATATATTTTTATGAGTTTTTTTTTAATTGGGAAAAATCTGAAAAATTTCCGTCCCTTGTAACGAAAGGACCGCTCAGATTACATCAAAAATGTTATAGGGATTGAAAATTAAGTTTAAATTTAGCTAAACTTAACACGATTTTATTTGTGAATCTAACAAAATAATTCACTCAAAGGAAACACTAATTCCCAATATTTATATTACTAAAAGTAGTAATATCGTTATGTCCTTTTAAAGTATATTATGAAGTGCATCATTTTAGCGGCCTCAAAGCTCAGTGTTTAACCCTGAAATGACTCGGGCATTAGCGGAATGGATCCGTACTCACAATCGGGCTGTAGGTACTTAAAATCGGCCCTAAAAGGTGCCCTATGATATTGTAGCGTCACGCATTTTATTCAACGATTTTTTTTAACATAGCTCTTCGAAAGAGATCTATTATTTAATAGGTTTAGCTATTTAGGAAAAAGTGTTCGGCTTCTACTATACTATACTATACTATCTTGAAAATGAGTGTTTTAGTATTGGTTTTATACGTTATTTAAATTTGTATAAGGAAAGAAGCTATAAACCCTTAAACACGGTGAAACTTAATGAAATGAAAGTAATAAATTTTTATTACTTTTTAGAAAATAAAATTTCATTTCGGTAGCTCCCCATGTCTTCACAAAAGAAAAGAATCCAATACTTCCTAGGAGTGTTTCAACAGGGTTGAGTTTGTGCCTGCTTGGTCTCACTAGGTCCAACTCAATGTTACCACCCAGACTATCGCCTGATCTAACAAGTGTATCAACAAACGAAATCATACACGAAGAATATCGAACAAATGTTAATCCCACTAAAGTGGACCCTGGTAATCCGACATACCTATAACATGTATGTACAGTCGAGTCGCGTTATGAATTCCCCAACTGTGGGGAAGGGGCGGGGGGTTCTTTGCGAGTATCTACGTGGACAAACAGGTTGTGACTAATTCGCACCACCACGAATTTTGCTTGTTTAAATGTGACAATGGTAGCGGTCTAGCGGGCGTTTATTATTTACTGTTTATGATACCACATTATTTTTCAATAATTTAATATTTTAATCTGTAACTTCTCAGATTTCAAGGTACCTACCTACTCGTTTTCAAAAAGTTCTGGATTACCAGTGGACTGTGGCCACAAACGTAATCCCACACCGTCTTGCATAACGTAAATATTGTAGAAAAGATCAATTTCTACCAATTACTGGAAAACCAAAATTTCAGAGCTACATTTTCAAATGTTTCAATTACATTGAGTATGAGCATGGTGTTGCTGGTAACTGCACTGGCGAGCGCTCATCGTAGAAAATAAAAATTATAAAAATGATAAATTTCGAACTACAAATGACACAAAACCGCCTATGAAAGTATCAAAGTTATCCCTACTGAGTATTGTAAGTGATTTACTCCGAGAACTGAATTGCACCGAAATTATTAAGGATTTTTTGACGAAAAACGCTTTCAGTTTTATTCGTTTCACATTTATCTTGTTTTTCTTTTGCATATTTTTAGTATTATAATAGGTACCTATATATACTAAAAATATGAAAAAGGGAAAAATTTATAATAAAACCTTCAATACGATTCCTGTCTGTGTTATGTTAGAAACAATAAATTTTATTATTATATATAATTATATATATCCGGTAGGTGGCGCTAAGAGTTTCTCTCTAAATTCACTTCGGACTTTTTACAATGTATGTAAATATAAACTTAATGTAGTCAATTACAGCGACACCTATCGGATCCTATTATAGGTATGAATCATTCTCTCAATAAATTAAATGAATTTTGGCCTCCACGATCATTAACAGATGCACCAACGATTTCATATACTTACTTATAAAGATATTATATTCAGAGCTTAGAGTGATAAATGATAACAATACATATTATGTTATTGAGAGGCAGCTTTAAATTACATACGGGCCTAAGCTACCTGTATCCTTTGATTTCTAACTAAATGTCAATCGTTCTTTAACGAGTGTTGCCTCACACTGTGTTCGTCGTATAAGATTGAAATACTATTTATTAAATACTCTTAATTATTTAATAAGTAGTATCTGTATTATACTTTTGTACATTTGACTGAAAAACAGAAAAAATATTTTTGCCAGGAATTGACAACGGTTGGATGTAATTATTAATATATGTTGTATGTATTGAATATTGCCCAAGAAAACACAGGGTTATTCACATGGCATCTTGGAACCTTGGAGCATATCGACAAATCTATTCGTGTTTAAATATTCATTACTATGATGAAATTCAAATAAAGAACCCGTGACTCAATAGACAGACGAGCTGAACAATTTGCTCGTCGTAGTCTGGATACACAATACACTGTCAACGAAAAGGCGATCTCATTTAAGAAGCATTCATCAATTAGAATTCATTTTGATGTCAATTTACACCTCGTGAACAATCCTTAAACACGATGTAACCATTATTGATCGACTCCTCAGAAATCTGTAACTGCAAATGTTATAGCGATTTCCATTTATTATCGTAAACCATTGCTTGTTTTTAATGTATAAGCCTGTTAAATCTACTATCAAAATCACCAATAGATGTCGTTTTTCTCGGTGTCGAATTGAAAACGTATGTTTTACAAAAAAATAATCTCAATTCTTTTGTAAACCTCAACTCATAATGTGACAAGCGTCGATGACAGATGACCGTCCCTAAATATGAGACACGAAAAGATTTTTCACTGTAAAATGAACCTTATTTATAAGAAATTTGCACCATTACTATTTGTATGTATAGTGATGAAATGTTTGTTTAATTTGAAAAGGGTTTGAAAAGCAACCTAAATACGGAGGCGCTAAAAGGTGGTCCCTTGAACATAATTATTTATTTAAAAACGTTAATGGAATGTTGACTGCGATGAAGACGTTTCTGCGTATATTAAAATCTTGTTGTCAGATTGATTTGTGAAAATTCGCATTGAATATGATATCATCTAATCTATTTACATTTTCGACGTTAAAGGAATTTTTGTTAAGTGTTAAGGACCGGAGAAGGAACACGCTCTCACAGAATACTAGCCACTGCTGTATTTCGTACGGTGAGTGTAGAGAACCGGAGACCCTTTTTACTGGAAACGAGGCATTCCATCTTAGTCCTCACGGGTGACAACGCATCTGAATTTTGATTTATAATCGAAGATAGATTTAGATGTCTATGGGCCACAGCATTCATTTACCATTAGGTGGACTGTGTGCTCGTTTGTTACCTTTATCCTATAAAAAATACCGTCGTCGTCGAATAAATGTTGGGCTAACCTATAAAAATATCCAAAAACTAAATAATTTTGTACAGTTACCTATATACCATAATGGCCAACTACTGTGTAATGGCAGAAATACTAACCATAAGAGTCCATAGCCAAATAAAGAAAAAAAATAAGTATTTGAATTTTTAATATATTATTCGTTATATTTTGAGAGTTTTTTAAAGCTACCTTATTACAGTTTTTATTATTATTCCAAGTTTGATCATTTAAATTTCAATTGAAATTGATATTTAAAAGCTTAACTCGAGATACCCAATAATTGCAAGCAATAAAAAACAGTTTGCTTAAAAATGAGTTCACAGCTCCGACATGTATGGATAAAAGGCTGTTTGAGGCATTCATGAATACTGATTGAGCCACATCAGTCGGCAAGTTTATCATCTATCTATCACTCCCGGGGTTTGAATACTGACACTAAATAACCCCAAGTACATCGGTCACACTTAATTACGTGGGCCCATATTGTTATTTGTAGGACTACCATACTTAATTTTTAAAATACAGGATTAAAAAGAAGTTATTTTAATCAAGCCCCCAAGCCTTTGTAGCCTAATGGCAAAATGCAGACTGCGTACTCATAGATCATGGGTTCATACCGGTCTTTCGACTACTGTCATGAACCATTTCCAACACAAGTATTTTAAGCTTAGCACTATGCTTAACGGCAATGTTTCTAAATAAATCAACTTATTGTCTACAATATAGAATCCTACATAATTAATGCCTTTATTAATCTAGCGATAATTGATAAATAAAAAGCCAGTTTCCATAAAAATAGAAAGCTACAAGCTTTGATATAATTCTTCTTCTTAACCATTCTTAACAAATGAGACATCAAAATTTAATATATACAATAAATTTGCGCTCTGGTGTAGTAATAGATTTCACAACATTTTGTAACTACAAAGAGCTCATATCATAATGTGACAATTTTTGAGATTATAATTTCATAATTAATAGATTATAGACTATTACCATCGTCATAAAAAATTAAAGGCGTTATAGTTTACGATCAAACATCCCAAAATAAAATAACACCATCCATTTATTAGATAAAAATAAAAATCTCATCCAAAATGAAAGGTCACCCTACACCACATAACATCTGCGGCACTACAATAGAAATGATTAGCCATGTCGGATGCGACTGTACCACCGAAGTCGCCGGTCGCCTGTCACCACGTCGCGCTTGCTCTCATATCGCCTGTCGACGAATTTGGTCGTCGAGAGAAGGGGACTGATGACAATCGGTGTGATAACGCCGTTATAAGAGATTGAGGGATTCGAGTATGTAGCTATTAATTTTTGAATATACATGTAGGTATATACTATATTTATTTGCTTATGTAAAAAATCACGAACATTAATACGTCTTATTAATATTAGGAACAAGTAATAATAAATGGTAAATAAAAAAATGACTTTCAATAAGTATTAAGTATGTAATAATCTATATTGAATAAAAATCATTCTATTCTATTCTAATAACATCAGTTCATCCTTACCCCAAGGGCACAAGGAGTACGAGGCCTAACAGAGGTTCCGAATTGTTGAAATGCATCTTCTCTCTTACAAAGCAATAAGGACCGTGGCCGAGCTCACTTGACTACTCTAGCGCCATCTATTATCTATCTACGGAAGCGGTTGCGATGTATATCGATATCAAAATTTGACGCGCTAAATACATCGTTCTTTATTTAATTCATTTCCATAGATGTCGCTACATGGTACCGCTAAGTAAGATTGACGAAGTCATTGGGCTCTTGTGTCAATACATTTTGCAATTAATTAAGTGACGCCCCAGACGATAGTTAATCGACCAAATTGGCGATTATATTGAAGATGGGGTCAGATAAAGAGTACCTTTAACCGGTGAGCATGTATGCGTAGGTTGTATGTATGGATGTAAAGGCGGCGAGAGAGGTGTGTTAAGATCGTGCCAAATGGAAGCCCGTAGTCTCTGCCTACACCTCTGGGTGACAGGCGTGATTGTATCTGTTTTATAAGAACATTTGTTTCTCGCATATTGTCTATTAAGCTTAAACAACTAATGGTCAATAAAGGAAAGTATTTTTAAATGTTTTCAATATTTTCAGTTTTTGGCTTACTAAGAGACCATCAGGCCCCTGAGTTAGGGCCCTTTAGTAAGCCAAAAACAATGGTCTAAGACAGCCCCGCATTTAGTACCCCAGATAACTTGCGACAAATTGTGGGGCTCAAAAAAGCCACTTGCTTCTTTGTTTACTTTACGAATTTGTTTAGGACATTCCACTTTCCAGACAACGCGAAACCTACGTAGGTTGAAAAGTGAAAATTCTCGACAGTGGAATGGTGCAAACGATTTGTTGTTTGTTGTCTGAAGTCAATTAATCCTAACAAGTAATTGACGGAGTTTATTTAAAGAAATCTTTAGATTTTAGACTCTGCTATAATATTTATACTTTAAAGTTGAAATTAAAGTTACAGCCCATACACGTCCCACTACTGGGCACAGGCCTCCTCTCATTTCTGAGAGGGTTTTAGGGCAAGAAAATGTCCGCCGCGCTGCCCCAATGCGTGTTGGCGAACTTCGCGTCTTCGAAATATTTTTTTCTTATTTTTCAGACGTGCAGGTTTCCTCACGATGTTTTCCTTCACCGCCGAGGTTGCTACTTTAATTATGATTATAATTTGTAATGATGTAGATGGCATTGGTACAATCTGTCAGTAATAAGGGGGTTAGTTAAGAGTTAATCACAGCCATAGTTATAACTAACCCTTGTTTCTGTGTAATTATTTAAATCATGTTAAAAGCCATGGAAATCCTATGGCAACTGATGGACAGCGGATTACCTTTATACCAAAATTAAAATATCATGATCGCGATGATCCAACCGTAGAGTTTGGCGATTATGTGTAACGTTTATAACAAGACTAGCTGTTCCCCGCGACTTCGCCCGCGTGTAATTTAGGGTTTTAATTATTTTGCGCGGAACCCTTATTCTTTTTCTAAAATAAAAGTAGCCTTAGTTACTCCCTATAACATCAGCTATCTGCTAGTGAAAGTCCCGTCGAAATCGGTCCAGCCGTTTCGGAGATTAGCCGGAACAAACAGACATCAAGACAGACAAAAATTTAAAAAATTGTTTTTTGTTATAAGTTCCCTATAAACTTTTATATGCATTTAGTAAAAAGCTGTTATTTTGATATTACAAACAGACACTTCAATTTTATTTATTTGTATAGATTATGAAATTACTGGCTTATTAACCAATCTGTAATCAATAATTGTGTGGTGGCGTCTTGTCTTGTCTTGTTAACCGTGTAGTGGCGGTGTAAGTATATTTATTTATTTAATCTTTCATGCACAAAGTTGTACATATGTCGGACTTAATGCCATAGGGCATTCTCTCCCAGTCAACCATTAGGCTAAACAGAGATAGACAAACAAGAGGCGGTGCAGCACTAATCAAAATAGAAAGGGCTAAAAAATGTATATACATATAAATATACATATACACACATACATACACATATAATTAAGTACACATAATATATACATATATAAATACATATACATGTATATGTTGTGTGTCCACTCTAATTATCTATTTTCTGTGATGTTGGTGCTGTTAGCCTATACGGCTCTTACAGCTTCATTTTTCTTACAGGTTCGCGGCTGGGAGCTATTTAAAAAAGGGAGAGGCAGTAAAGATGAGGATCATGATGATGCTTGTTTATGATTCGGTATTGTTACCAATCATCATGTCCCCTTTGTGAAGGTTTTGGAGCTATTTAAACACTGTCCGAGTGGGAGAGTGCGGATCCCCGCCTCTGACTGCATAGCCCGTGTCGGTCGATGTTCTGGGCGGTGATAACCACCCAGGAGAATATCCACTACACCATATCGTCCCGTTGGTTTCGTAAGAGGCAACGAAAGGAAACTGAAATAAGAGAGAGAGAGAAGCGTCAGTAGCCTAATGGCAGGGCGCGGACCGCGAACTCGAAAGGTTGTGGGTTCGAATCCGCCATTCGACTACTGTCGTGAACCACTTCTAACACAAGCATTTTAAGCTTACCAGAAGTGGTTAAAGGGAATATTAGTAATGTTTAATAGCATTACTAGTATTTGTTTTAAAAAAAGAGGTGGGCAGCGGCACCTACCTGATAAGAACTCAAAATAAAAAATAAACTTCGGATGCCAACCCATCTGGCAAAATCACCGCTATTACGCTCTTTTCTGCCGTCTTCCAAAAAGGAGACGGTACTCAATTCGAGTGAATGTTTTTTTTTCTTTTTAAAAATATATTGGTAATCTTGTTGGGGGTAGTGCATGTTGGGTTTCGTGGTGGTAGTGATAGTGCACGCAATTATAAGAGGAAGATGCTCTTCAAAACGAACCATAGCTAAAAAAAAACTTTTTTAATTTATATATACCTAATTACTCTATGATTACACGGCAATAGACAGACACTCACAAATAGAGATATAAATTACCTACTACGATTACTCTATGCATAATTTAAAAACAAATATGTATACATATTATTGAAATGGAATGAAAGACATTTCAAAATGGCGACAGTAAAGTCTTCGAACGTAGTAGTTTAAGTCCATTTAGTTGGAATTGCATTACATTACCTGAGCGATTGTTTGAATTGTGAACGGTCTGATAGTTTACGGTTGCACTTTGTACCCACTTGATGATGGCTTTGCGGCATTATACTGTCGTGAATGATATAGGAATGGCCTTTCAATAATAATGCAGAATATTAGATATATACCTACGTACAATTTTTTAAGCTAATTAATATAATCTGAATTAAGAAATCCATTATATTAAAGATGTTAAAAATTTATTTACCAAAACCTACCTTGTTTGAGGAGCACCTTCCTTACCTAGTTCGAAGGTGCTCTTCAAAGTAGGGTTCATTCGGGATAATATTACGACACATCTTGTAAAACACTTTTCTCCTCAAAACTTGAAAACAAAAGTGTAGCGACATTTAGATTTGAGACGAGGTCCTTCACTGCTGGCCGTATGAGAAGGCTTTAGATCGCTCAGCGAACTATGGAAAGAGCTATGCCCTGAGTTTCTCTGCGTGATATTCTCTTAAATGAAAATAACCACAGTAAAATACGTGGAACCGTTTTTATACGTGGTAGAGCCATGCTGCAGCTATATTCTTTTGTTCAAGCAAATCTTACACCAAGTCAAAAATAATCAAAAAAATGCTATGACAACTATCTCAGATCGCGGTGCTATGCTACCCTATACTTAAGTTGCGATCTATTTGGTCTAGATCATTAACGTAGACCCCACTGCCGCATTATGATGCATGTGTGCGCTTTCGACCATTAAAGCTCTCTAGCAACCGAACGTACGGAATAGCTCACCTCTCGTTGCGGTTATCGCATTCGGTACATGTTAGTAAATTCAAATTATTTGCATAGTAATAAAAATAATTGAAATTCGTTTTTCATATAGTGATAACAATATTCAATACTTTCTAATTTGATGCAGAGTGAATAGATTTATTTTCTTAGCAGAGAGAAAAGCTCAGAAAGAAATCTTATTTTTATTTATCACACGCAGGCGGGCGGGACTTGCTCTTCTGCGTTGCAAAGGACACATTAATTACTTTCTTACATCACTGTTAACAACTTCTCTTCGCAATAACAATTATTGATTCACGAAATAACGCACACTAAAATTATGTGCATGTACACTTACACTACACGTAAAACCAACTCCCCATTATAAGATAAAAATGTTATAACATAATTTAATGAAATAAATTATGTTATAACATTTTACGTGTTGTAATTTATAGCAGCTACCATAAATTATCACTGGTACACTGGTAAATACACAGATTATACACTCAAAATTGACGGGTGAAGAAAGTCGACTTAATGACTATTGCATTAAGTCCGCCTCATAGGAGGGATTTTGCTATAAGTTGCCACGTTCGGCAAGCGGGTTTTTAATATTTTGACTTGTTTGAAGTTGCTGCTGCCTATCACCTATTTCAGTGTTTTTCTGTCACCTCTTACGGCACCCACGGGAGGATATAGGGAAGTGGATATTCTTACACCGTCACTACATGGCTTATAATACTATGCGACCCCTCCTATGATGCAATCTATATGGGAGGCCTATTCTTAGCTATGGACTTATATAGGCTGTAATGGGTGGATGAATGGATTAAGCCCGCCCTTTGTAATCTTTATTTCAATTTAAAAAAAACAAATAAAAATATTTAGATTTGTTCCATTAAAACAGCAGCAACGAGAGCTCTTCTGTTGACGATAGTCATAATTTCGGGTGCGGTCATTATAACACGTCTCAATTTAGTTTTAACACATAAATTGTAATAAGTAGAGGCGGCGGATGCGGGTGGCCTTTGGAATTATCATCGCATTAGTGGCATACGTGATAGGTGGTAGAATTCACCGAAAGTGCATTAATTTTCTATAGTGATTATTTTTTTCCTTACAGAAGCTAATACTACAAAAATATTGTCATTTCTAAAATATTATACCTTTTATTTGTTATTTTTTTATTTGTTAAGATTATTTCGAAATTATTGTTTAATGTTTATTTTTAATTTTTGGACAATAATTTAATACATTTGTTGTAGGTAATACATTACAAGCGTGCTAATGAAGTTATTCGCGTTTCGAGTTGCATAAAATAAATGTAGTTCAAAAACTTCAGCTATAAAATTGATTTTCTGTTTCACAGACAGACAAATAATTTTCTGCCTATTAAAGTCCATTTCTGAACATGGGCCTCCCCCATAGATTGCATCATAGGGGGGATATTTCCATAGTTGCCACGCTTGGCAAGCGGGTTGGCAACCGCTGTTTTTTATCTTTAGTAATTTTTGGTAAGGTTCTGCGGCCCATCTCCTGATTTCTTGCCCTCTGTCGCCTCTTACACCGCCACTACACAGTAACGAACGATAACGGTACGAACTAAGAACGTTTGTACAAAATAAATCTACCAGAAAATCATTGAATGAAATAACTTTAATAATCTCATATATAAACCCAAGAATTTACTGAGGGAGGGCGTTGGAAGGGAGTAGTGACCATTTTGGCAAAATTCTCAATGAAAATTACCAGATTATTTAAAATATTTTTTTTTAATTTTGATTAAGGGCGGAAATAAACATCCCGTGGGCGTATTACGTCATTTGCACCGACGCGTCATATTACGGGATCGCTCCAATTTCCGAGTCGGTCATTACCACACGTCTCTATTTGTGTTCGACACGTAACACAATGTGTGGCCATTAATCGGTTGCCATTACTCGACGTCCACTTTTTTTATTAAGCTCATTTTTCTTTTTAAATGTTATAACCTTTTATCAAAATTTTTTAACCAGCCAGTTTGGTTTTGTTATACTAATATCCTTGACAAGGAAAAATATTCTTAAAAGTAATGTTGATATATCCACCAAATTAAATAATACTAGTAAATCCTCGTCTGCTTAAGTATTCGTCTAGGTAGATAACATCCTCTCACCTATATCTGCCGCGAAATAGCAGTGTTTGCACTGCTTTCTTTCGGTTTGAAAGGTATAGATAGTCAGTATAATTATGAGCTGTGATGCAATCCATGTTAATCCGCAGAGGGAGTTTTTACATTGTAGAGCCATGCTGCAGCTATATTAGTAGTATAGTTGTAGCACGAATGGGTCGGCTCGCCTGGGGAAGGATCACGCTCTCACAGAATACCAGCATAAAATAGCAGCTTAATGCTGCTGTGTTTCGTATGGTGATTGTAGAGAACCGGAGACCCTTTTTACTAGAAACGAGGCATTCCATCTTAGTCCTCACGACTGACTACACATTTACATTTTGATGCCTAATCGAGGATGTAGATGTCTATGGGTCACAGCAACCACTTACCATCAGGTGGACTGTGTGCCCGTTTGTCATCCTTATCCTATAAAAAAGAGGAGACAACGTATCTATAGCCTTCATTTTTTGTGTTGGATGCAGGTGTCTATGGACTGTAACTTACCATCAGGTGGACTGCAAGTGGGTTTGTCACTTCAATTCAATTTAATACAAAAAATTACTCGTCAAACACCGTCGCAGGAATCACATTTTTGGATTTAGCTGAGTCGCCGGTAGGGTGCACTTGAAGTAATGTGCTCAGAAATCGCGTTTTTGGATTCCATCTACTATCAATCACGTTGACAAAGCACAAATCAATAATAACAGAGTTTTTGTAGTCACACTAAACAAAATCAGTGTTAGATTGTCGATAACAACGTTCGCTGTTTACAAAACAAAGAACTAGTTTTCTCGCTCGCTCGACTCAAGAATTTACAAGTTTATTACATTTAAGAGAATTGACCGTAACTTAGTGCGCTATGTATTAAGTACCGTAGTGCCTTTCAGTAGTCTTTGTCTTGGACCAAACATAAATAACCAAATAAAAACATTAGATACTGAACAATAATAAATAATTATAGAAAACACCTCCGTTAATGCTCTCTAACAAACAACTATAATACATACATAGGATTCTAAATTGTTGTCAATATCGACGGGTGAACTACGCCGGAAATCGATGATGACCGGCCAATCATGGCACGGGGAAACGACGTCAGTTCCGGTCATAATGCTTAATGGGAAATAGCGCCAGTAATCGAATATTGGATTACTAACCTAACAGCCGAACACAATTGCTTTCTTTTGATTCTATGTTTATTTTAATTGTTTTATGAGACAGTAAAATATGTTTTAATTTAATTAACCAATTAACTTGTATTTGTTGATTTAAATGTTTCATACTCTTCTAAGTATTTAAAATTGTTATTCAGTTTGCGAACAAACTAACACAAAAGTTTTTTTTTTAATATAGGTACAGTTCTACAATTACGTATACATACGTGGTAGAGCCACGCTGCAGTTACTGTATCTATAGTTGTATCACGAATGGGTCTGCTCATCCGGGGTAGGACCACGCTCACACAGAATACCAATAAAAATAGCAACTTAATGCTGCTACGTTTCGTATGGTTAGTGTAGAAAACCGGAGACCCTTATTTACTAGAAAAGAGGTATTCTATACGAGGGTGGATTGAAAAGTTCTCGGCCTAACTCAGATCCATTCAATTCTAAAAATCAAATCTACCCACATTATTTAGTTCAGTTCAGACTAGTTCATTGTGTGAAGTTCGAAACGTGTGCGATAATTAGTTGTGATTTTATAAATTTATTAACAAAGTAATCGGACATAATTTCCGCGAATGGAGCAAATCGAGCAGCGTGCCGTCATTAAGTACCTCCATAAGAAGGGGCTATCATCAAAAGCCATCCATGATGACATGGTCAGTACATTAGGCGATTGTGCTCTGTCATATTCATCCGTCAAAAAATGGATAGCAGAATTTAAGCGTGGTAGAGAGAGTGTGAAAGATGAACCCCGCTCTGGAAGGCCTTCGACGTCAACTACTGACGAAAATATTAAAAAAGTACTTGATTTAATAATGGGAGACCGCAGATTAAAAATTAGAGAGATAGCCGAGATTATAGGCATCTCTTATGAACGAACTCAAAACATCATTGTCAACGAGTTGGGTTTCCACAAGGTGTCTGCGAGGTGGGTTCCGCGACTGCTTTCAGTTGAACAAAAAAGGACGCGATTGACTATTTCACGCGACTGTTTGGAGTTATTTGAAGCCGATGCAGATGATTTTTTGAATCGTTTTGTTACTATAGACGAAACATGGGTTCATTACTGTACACCGGAAACAAAACAACAATCAAAACAGTGGAGAAGACCTGGTTCACCACCCCCTAAAAAGGCTAAGTCGATTTTGTCGGCAAATAAGGTGATGGCTTCAGTATTCTGGGACTCGAAAGGTGTGATTATGATTGATTATCTTGAAAGGGGTCAGACTATAAACTCTGATTACAACTGCACCTTACTACGTCGTTTACGAGAGGAAATAAAAGAAAAACGTCGAGGAATGCTCAGAAGAAAAGTTCTGTTTCATCAAGATAACGCCCGTGTTCACACGTCAGTACAGTCAATGGCTGAAATTCACAACTGTGGTTTTGAACTGTTACTGCATCCGCCGTATTCACCTGATCTGGCACCATCAGACTTCTTTCTGTTCCCTAACCTAAAAAAGCACTTGGGAGGTCAAAGATTTTCGACAAACGACGAGTTCAAAGCAGCTGTAGACGCATATTTTGACTCTAAGGAAGAATCATTTTTTTTCAACGGTCTTAATGCTTGGAAGGGGAGGTGGCAACAGTGTATTGAACTTGATGGTGATTATGTAGAAAAATAAAAATATAACTGATTTAGTATGTGTTTATTTTCTTGGTTAGGCCGAGTACTTTTCAATCCACCCTCGTATTAGTCCTCAGGGGTGACAACGCATCTGCATTTTGATTCTTAACTGAGAATAAATGTAGATGTTTATGGGGCAAAGCATTCACTTATTACCATCAGGTGAATTATGACCCCGTTTATCAACCTTTATTATATAAAAAAATTAAATCTAATGAATTATACCTACTATAACCTAAACGTTTCTTCGTTAAAAAGGTCTATTATAAACTGTAAAGCGCTTCAATAACAATGAAATTAGATAACGATTTCTTATATTTACGGATACTCGAATACATGACATTGAATAAAATTATCCTCATTGAAACGTCGGGAATTAAAAATAAGTTTAAATTAAACGCGATAAAATCCGTAAAATGAATTTTATTCTATAAAGATTTAAATTAAGTTCGCAGTTAAAAGCTGTATCTACCACTCGCGATAAAATTTACGATCGCTAATTAAAATGGTGATATTAATAATATGACTGCCGCAGTCAAGAAGTTATTTTAAGCTAAATATGTGGTCAATTTATACTTATGCCCCGTAACGTTGTAGTGTTATGCTACTTACATTTCATTGTACACTAATTCTCCATTCTGCTTTGATATTCTGCATTCATGTTTTGCATCACTTTATACTATTTTTTTTATTCTGTTTTTGATTTTCTGCATTTATATTTTGCATTACCTTTATTTATGGGTAGTTCTACAAACTAAGGAAGAATTTGAGTCTGATTTCGGCCCGACATTTTTATACATTCTGGTGGCGGAATTCAGTCTAATAACTAGAATACAGTGTCTTTTAGCTTATCCTTAAGGGAACAGTCAAAATATTTAATATTTTTTGATTTATGGCCATTTAAAAAAAATCGACCCACAGGAAACTGAGAGTGTCACCAGGAAGCTGAGGAAAACAACAAAAATCAATCGAGATCAATCATTTATTTCACAAATGTTTAAAAATTTGCCTCTTAACATTAATTTGTAATAATCAAAGTTTATTTTATAATAACAAAAAGTAGTTTTAAGCTTGGCTTAGATACTAATTCTATTCCTAATACAGCCTTCAACAGGAACATTAATCATCTAATGATTATTGAACATAAGAATAATAATAATCTCTCTCTCAATAATAAAATATCTCTTCAAGGTAACAATATGAAGTTTTTGTAACAAATTGTGACTAAACGATACTTGAATCTAGTATTTTACTCAAATCTATTTAATATATCTATCTTTTAAGCTATGTTTTGTAAACACAATCAGCTAAACACCCAGGGCATGTAAATAATGTAGATTCACCTTTATTCCTCCATCTTGTGCCCAATTATTACTTTATATTAGACACTGGACCCAGTCGTTTCCAGTCGTATCTTCACTATAGAGAACACCACATATAAGGCCGCAGTCACTGAACTCGTATTTATTTGTCTGTGCTTTTTTGATTCATTTTCTATTTTATTTTATTTATTAGAGTCTTCAGATTATACATATTATCTGATATTTGTTTTTCCAACATATCACCAAATAAAGACTTTTTGACGACGTCTACCCGTGTCGTTGGATCTTCAGCAAGTTTGGTCATTGCGGTTTTAGGCGTAAGCTCCATTTTTGTGTTCTTTTGTTTTTTCAATCTCTGGCATCTTTTTTTATTTGCTAAGTTTTTGTTTCAATTTTACTATTAGCGCATTTTTGTTTTATCTCCTGGTTTTTCTTACGACGCTGCTTCTGTGACCGTTCTCGTGCTGATTTCAATCTTGGATTTGGCTTCGGTTATAATGTTTGAAGAAAATTTATCTCAAAATTTACTTGCTGACGTTGTTCATGATCACGGAACTCAGGAGCTACAGGTTCATCATCTAAACTAGACGGAGTATTTTCTCTAACAAATTGGTTCATTATATTAGTTATTAACTTTTTCTTTTTGTAGGATTTGTATAACTATTCCCTCCAACTTCTGCGAGCTTGCCTTTTTTCACGAGCCGACATTTCAGAAACTAGTTTTTTTTTACCAGATTCTTGCAGCTTTTTATACTTTTGCTTTCTTTTTTTCTTTTTCAGTCGCTAATCTCTGAGGGTCGTTCTTAATTTTTTCATATCTAATTTTTCAAACTGTATATAAACAAATTATGAGAGTAAGTTCAATTTATTTATTAAATTATTTATTTGTAGTTTAATGTTAATGTGTAAAAATACTACTATTGCACAGAAACAATATTTTTAATATGATCTGCTCAGGTTCTTAGTATCCTGAGTACTAATTGGACAGGATCCTGAGGCCAGGTTCCTGAGAATTTCTGTCTAAAAATAAAATAAACACACCAATTTATAACTTTCATCAAAACTTAACCTTAACTAGGCCTATGCGCTAGCATCTTACATATCAATACGCTAAAATTAGTCATATTCATTCTTTATATCGTAAATAAAAATCTTACCAGGATTCTGTGAACTCCACTGATTACGACACCATTTCACTCGCTGAACGCACTCTGCTCACTAAACAACGTGCTAGGTGAGAATAGGTAAATGACATTCTTTGTCTCTTTCATAGGTACTACCGAATTAGCAGAACTGTAAAGACGCACGGCAAATAGTCTAGTGAATATTTGCTAATTCAACAGCGAACAGGATACTGATATAAAATCGTGGGGACAAAATGTAAACAAGATTTATTCAATATTTTTTAAGGAAATACTATAGTAATTGCTCTACCTAGATAGGAAAAATAGTAAACTTATTCATTTGGGATTCTTTTAAGACCCTAATGTAGAAGTAAACATATCACGACGCACTTTGAACTAAATTTTGTACGAGGGACACTGCAGGATCCTGAGAATTCGGCACTTTGAACAGTAATTTTGTTCAGAAAAGAATTGTGAATCTTAATTATTTTCAGTGACCATCTAGAAACAATTGTAATTAATAGTATTCCATCCAAAAAAAATTGTTATTAACAATTTTTTTATCATATTTTGGCGGAGCCGCCAAAAATTCCTTAGTTTGTAGAACTACCCTTATATAGGATCCTGTAACGTTTTTACACAATAACATATCACTTTACTGCGTATTTTCACACTATTTAGTACTTTTAAAATAGCTGTCAATGGAGTCTTACCTTTTTTGGTCTTTTATTGAATTCTCTGTAACTCTACAATTTCAGGCTTCATGCACGCTGCCGTGCATTAGTTTTTCCTAAATGAATAATATCTCATTTCTTACTTAAATGTAATGGTTTTCCAATTATATACCTAAAACTAAAAATTTATATTTCTGACAACCATTATTTATATGGTTGTCATGGCAATTTTTATTCAAATTCGTTACCGATATGATGTTTTATCTCGATATTTTCACATAAATACTCTATGGCTATAGGTCATTTACAATAAATTTCCTTTTAATTTAAATAATTTCTCGTTCTCTCTAAAAAGGTATAAAAGCCGAGCAATTGGAGAATACATGAGAGTCTCGCTTCAGTTCTCAAACGAGAAACATCTACTAAAGGCCTTATCCCGGGGCCGCTTTGCCCCGGGATCCTGCAAGCCTCCAACTACACGTGAAGTCGTCGGCAGTCTGCTTCAAGCGCGGGGCCACACTACCTTCGGGCATGCTACGACTGCTTGCTCCAGGCGCCGAGTGCACCTACTGCCCGCGCTACCTCTGGGCGCGGCGACTACTTCTCCAAGAACTGAGCGCACCTACCCCAGGCGCTACGTGCGCCGGCTCCGGACGCTGCGTGTGCCCAGTCCAGGCGCTGCGTGCCGTCGCCGCTGAGAAACCTCAAGCTCTGCGTGTCCCTACTTCTACAAAAGCAGCGAGGCTCTAGGGCTCCACTATCATACTAATTCTCCTATTCTCCTATCCCTTTTTTTAATATAATTGTAATCTCACTTCATCCATCATCTTCATATTTCATTTTTTTTATAAAATTGTAAATACTCTTTTAAAAAACTTAAATATATTATTTTCTTGGTCTACTTTTGTTGTTTTGCTGTTCTTAGGTTAGGTTCTTTTTCTTATTAATTGTCGCTTCACGACAACGTACACTGTAGCAAATAAATTGACTTGATATGATTTTCTGTAAATATCACTTATGACGCGTGTAACGTATATATCTGTATTACAACCTACATATATATGGCCCACGGCTGAGCGCAGTTCTCTTCTCATTTCTGAGAGGGTTTTAGGGCAAGGAATGTCCCCCGAATTGCTAGTGAACTTCACATGTCTTCGAAATATTTTTTTTATATCTCAGACATGTAGGTTTCTTCACGATGTTTTCCTTCACCGCCGAGCACGTGGTAAATCAGCAGTTAAAATTGCAAATAACAGTTTCATTGGTGCCGGCGTGGATCGAATCCAGGTTGTTCGTGTACCTACTATGAAATTTACCTTAGCTGAGCTACCACGGCTCTTATAAGTATTTGTAGATATAATATAACTCTATCACATAACCTTTCTCATAAGCTGAAAAATCGACTAAGGACTGTCAAAAAACTGTAACAAAAGCCACTTTTGCTTTGAAGACACCCACATTGTAATCGGATTTTTCATTTCAATCTCTCGCTTTCTACATTTTATTTTCGTTTTGGGACGATTTTTTTAATAATGTGAAAGTGGCAGACCAGTTTATAATAATTATTATTATTATTATTGTATTGCTTAAATCAATATAATTTAAACTAATTGGTGACAGGAGTTCCCTTTTAAGCTATGGAGCCTGTGACAGGGGGCACCGCTCTTTTTTAAGTTTACAATTATCATAAAGATGACAGTTTTAAAGCAGTTCAACAATAAAATTAAAAACTTTAGTCAAACTTTACACAGTTCATATATAAAAAGATTTAGATAATGTGTGTGTGTGTGTGTGTGTGTGTGTGTGTGTGTGTGTGTGTGTGTGTGTGTGTGTGCGCGTGTGAGCGCGCGCGCGCGCGCGTGTGTGTGTGTGTGTGTGCGTGCGCGTGTGTGTGTGCGCGTGTGTGTGTGTGTGCGTGTGTGTGTGTGCGTGTGTGCATGTGCGTGTGTGTGTGTGTGTGCGTGCGTGTGTGTATGTGTGTGTGTGTGTGTGTGTGTGTGCGTGTGTGCGTGTGTGTGTGTGTGTGTGTGTGTGTGTGTGTTTATGAATGTGCACTAGCCATATGATTGAAATACACTCTACTATAATGTGGATATTCTATTTTACTTTGTCTAGTAAAGCTTATGTTTCCTCATAGTTTTTCGTTTCTAACCATATTTGCAAAAGCCTTTTTACATTCAAGGTATGTTTTTCCATATATATTTAGGTATTTGTTAATACTTTTATAAAGATACGCTGAACGAGCAATATACTGCATGGTAGCAAGCAATAGTTACAGTCCACCTAACAACTACAGTAGCCCAAGAACAACTGCTATCAGCTTAAAATAAAACAGTGTACTGATGCCGTGGCACTCAAGGCTAAGATAAAATCTTCCATCCTCTAATTATAATAGCTCTTTGTATCTTCCAGGCTGGAACCTAGCAGTAGCTGGCTGCACTGCTGCTTGGTGGCAGAAATACATAAGATGAGGGTATCGAGCCAAACTGCAAGCAACCAAGCATCTCAAATTTTAAAGTGTAGTTCTTCTTGTCCACACTTTTCTGGATTTCGTTGGATTTTTTCCTGTATCATGGGGGTAGTTTACATACATAAATTTCACAAGGGCAAACATCCACACACGGAACAATTATTTGTACATTTTGTAGTAAAATATTTGTACAATTATACATACCCGTATGTACTTGCTTCTTGTGGGATTCGAACTCGCGTCTTTCAGCACTGCAACTCAATGTTAAGCCACTGTGCCACAAAGCCGTGAACTGAAGAGTGGTAATGCACATTACCACTTAGTTGTATCAACAATTCGTAGTAGATTTAAAAAAAGTATAGGTTTTTTTATAGGATAGGGGTGACAAGCGAGCACACAGCCCACCTGATGGTAAGTAGTTGCTGTGGCCCATAGACATCTACATTTATCCTCAATAAAGAATCAAAATGCAGATGCGTCGTCACCCATGAGGACTAAGATGGAATGCCTCTTTTCCGGTAAAATTGGTCTCCGGTTCTCTACACTCACCATACGAAACACAGCAGTATGAAGCTGCCATTTTACGCTGGTATTCTGTGAGAGCGTGGTCCTTCCCCGGTCGAGCTGACCCATTCGTGCTAATGTTAATACTACTAATATAGCTGCAGCATGGCTCTACCACGTATAAAAATAGGTAAGGATGACAAACGACTACATATTCAAATTGACGGTAAATAGATAAGTGTATGGTCCATAGACATCTACATACATATATCCTCGATTACGAATCAAAATGTTTATACGTTGTCACCGCTGAGGACTAAGGTAGAATGCCTCGTAATGAGGGCTAATAATTTTCTGCTCACCAGATGTCGCTAGTTGACAGTGAGGTAAAGTTTTCTGCACTTTAATTTACTTGAGTAGTTAGTCTTTAAAAAAAGTTAAAAGCTAAGCATTTTATAGAGTATTATTTTAACACACATAACAATGCCTCAGTGGTTTGCTCTTTAATTTTCTGCACATTTTAAACTCTTTTTAGATTTTTCTACTTTTATGAATATCTGCGGTTTGATTTATTTATTTTTAATTATATTAATATGAAATATAGCTAATAGTACAGAATGAACATTAACCTTTAAACTTTCCGAACAAATTAACTTCCCCTCTATGAAATCTGTCAAATATTTATACCTCACTTTTAAGTGGCGCCGCCCTGGTGGCAGAAAAAGTCTTGGATACCTCCTCACCTCATTAGTAAAAAGGTCTCTGGTACCTCTACTCTAATTCACTATACGAAATATACCAGCATTAAACTGGGTTTTCACGCTGATATTATATTAGAGCGTGGGTCTTCTCCTGTCGAGTCGTTCTATTCGTGACACAACCATAATAATATATCTACAGCGGGGCTCTGTTATGTTTATATCTCTTACTTAGTATATAAATGATTTTAGATGTTATAGAGCCACGTTGCAACGTATTATAGCTGCAGCACTAATGGATCGGCTTGACTGGCGAAGGACCATGATCACAAAGAACGCCACAATGATATAGCAGCAAAAATGCTGTTATGTATCGTATGGTGAGTGCCGAGACCTTCACACCCTTTTGCTAAATCATCTGCATTTTGATTAAGTACTAATCGAGGAATGTCACCTATTTTTTGATCCTGTATTAGTTATAGATAACTGGCGCAGGGAAACAAAAGACATCATGGCTGTAGGTACCTAAGCAAAATGTAGTTTGTCTAACATTGTTGTCTGTACAAGCATCGCTAAAAGCGAAAACTCAAAATCGACGAATAAGAGGTTAGAAGTCAATAATTGCAACCGAGTCCTTCCAAATTTGAATAGGAAAAGAAGAAAAAGTTTTTTTTATGCTACTAACAATATTATGAAGTTAATATGTAAAGTATGTAAAGTTAAAGTTTGAAATAAATCTATTTTATTTTATTTTTATTCATTTAAAAAGGAAGTAGGAGAGAAAATACGATTAGATTTAAAACTTAGACTAAACGAAGATAACTGCAATCAAAACTACTGAGACTGTCAAGAATAAGACTACTATAAATAAGAGAACAGAATACGAGGAGAAATAATACTACTGTTCCGTATGTGGCGAAAAATACATATCAACCGAATGAAGAGTGGACTAAATGTAGTGTTTGTAATAACTGGTGGCACGAACACTGTACTAGCTTTGAACACAGCACTTTTATTTGTGATACCATTAAAGTTTATTTTTGCTTTTACACTGTAACTAATTAACATCTTCTTGTTTCATTCACTATGAAATTTTCGATTTTATAGCGTTTCAAAGCTTAAGTACACACTCTTGAACCATGTGACTCTACCTATGCCTAGCCTAAATTCAAATTTTACGTGGTAGAGCCATGCTGCAGCTTTATTAATAGTATAGTTGTAGCACGAATGGGTCGGCTTGACCGGGGAAGGACCACGCTCTCACAGAATACCAGCGTAAAATAGCAACTTAATGCTGCTCTCTTTCGTATGGTGAGTGTAGAGAACTGGAGACCCTTTTTACTAGAAACGAGGCATTTCATTTTAGTTCTCACGGGTGACAACGCATCTGTATTTTGATTTATAATCGAGGATAGATGTAGATGTCTATGGGCCACAACAACCACTTACCATCAGGTGGACTGTGTGCTCGTTTGTCACTCTTATTCTATTTAAAAAAAAACTGGTTTCTGTTATGCTTCGGGTGTTATTTGCATCATATTATGACATAAATAGCCATTTATACATTTTGTCTGTCTGTCTGTTCGGGCTAATAGTCGGAATGGCTAAATCGATGTTGATGAAACATTACGAACAGAGCGAGCAATGCCATATTTTTATTCGTAAAACTTGAAATCTCTTGAAAAAACGAAAATTATACAATGAATGGTGATTGATATCTTAAATCTAAATAACGCCACATGAACAGATCCTATCCAGGCGAAGCCGGGCGGGTCGCTAGTATAAACCACGTTGCCTATAAATGTGCTGTACATTTCCTAGCGCTAGTTATAAATGCTACATTATGCCTCACTTGCCTACACTAATGTAATTCTAGGTACACACTACACTTTATTCTTTTTTACGTTACATTTATTTATTTATTACAAACAGTAATTTACAAAAAAATCTTGTACTGAATTACAAAAATGGGTGCCTAGATAAATATGCTTGTGGTCTGTTAATAACCGGTACCTATGTACCGAAACAAAAAGAAATAAAAAAGAAGTTAAATCCCAAATTAGATTACTTTTCCACGTCTGTCACCCTATAAACCACGAAGCGTGAAGTTGAACCGAAAGTAAACAACTATTTCAAAATGGCGTCGACAACAGTAGGCAACGAAGGAAATCGTGTCAAAATATTCAAAACAATTTGAATTTTAAATCTAATTCAATGGAAATTAAGACTAAAATTCCGTTTCAAATTTCTGAAATGTAGTTAACGTTGAAATGAGGGTGACTTTAATTAAATAGGGGAGACTAGCGATTCCTCATTGCGGCTTTTCCACCGTTTTAATAGTCTTGTACCTATTACTAACATCTATAATGTTATTACTGAACATAATCGTCGAAGTCGCAGGTTTGTGTGAGTTTTCGTAAATTGACAGAAAGTCTGACGGCTGACAGATTACGCATTACGAAAAACGAAGCAAACCGTTAGTTCGAATGCACAGGATGATGACAACAAAGGTGTAGAAATCGACCGAACGTCTGGTGCTTCGATGGTAGAAAGGGAATGGACGAATCAAAATGTAATTTCTGCGCACCCTCTTCTTAATCTATCCTTTAAAATACCGGATGGATACTTTGCGCCTGTGCTAGAGGTTGACAAGATTAGTTTAAACGAAATCATGGTAGTATTTACTAAGGTAGCATTTTGCAGCACATGTTCATATTTGGCAGCAGTAGATACTTACACAGACTTGCACTCTATTGAAGGTAAGAAGTGGTTTTGGTCGCACCTTTGCAAGCATACCTAGCTACCTTGTAGCTAGTTTGGTCTTTTTTGGACTTAATAAAACGTCCAAAATTTTGATGAAAGAAAACTCACCCCTAACAACTTAAGGTAATCACTTTATTTAAGATACATACCGGGCTCCATTTTGCGATGAAGAAACGTGCATGTTCTTTGGAGATAATGAATCACATAGATTGACATGGTTCCATTCAGAGACTGTCTGCAGTGAGAGATATGTACACGCTTAACTATAGGCAAGCTTCACTTTCGGACTGGATTTGTGCTTTCAACTGACACGAGCATTCCGTTGGTATCTTTCCACAACTAAAAGTTTTCAAAACACCCACACTAGGAATTTCTTTCCAGGTTCATTTCCTTATAGGATTATACGTAGATACAGTTTACTTTTTTTATAGGATAAGGGTGACAAAGCACACAGTCCACCTGATGGTAAGTGGTTGCTGTGGCCCATAGACGTCTACATTCCTATCCTCGATTACGAATCAAAACGCAGATGCGTTGTCACCCGTAACGACTAAGATGGAATGCTTCGTTTCCAGTAAAAAGGGTCTCCAGTTCTCTAAACTCACCATACGAAACACAGCAGCGTTAAGCTGATATTTAACGCCGGTATTCTGTGAGAGCGTCGTCATCTCCCGGTCGAGCCGACCCATTCGTGTTACAACTATACTGTTAATATAGCTGCAACCTGGTTCCACGTAAAAAAACTTTGAACATTAACAAACAACGAGACTGTAATATCTGTACCTAATCCGTGTAGTGGCGGTTTAGGAGTAGGTATACACTACTCTATCATACGTCCCGTGAGTCATAAGAGGCGACAAAATGAAACAAACCAAGAGATGGGCAGCAGCATCTTTCCTAAACAACAAAAAAGAACTGCGTTTGCCAACCCGCCCACCAAGCGTGGGAACTATGGCAAATTGGCAACCATGGCAAAAACTGTCAGGCGGACGGTGGACTTATGCCAGGCTGTAGGTAATGGTAACGGTAACGGAGACTCGTTAAAATTATTCGCGGCCTTTAGAAATACCAAGTTACCTGCTTGTTCCGCGCTGGATCGAAGTCGTAGCCCGCAGTACCGCAGACAAATATTTGTTCAAATATTTGGTATTGTCACACCGTCTATAAAGAAAAAGTCTATAACTTGAGCATTCTATTTAGAAGCAATAATGCTGGTACTTAAAATAAGGCAAATCAGTTTAAATGGTCGGAAAACCACCTGATATAACAGTTAAAGAAATACGACAGTTTATATTGTAGAATAGGTAGATAGAATGGAAAAGAATTACATTTTTGTTTGGAATCTGCTATTTTGATTTCAGTTGGCAGCATAGGTTTTCGTATTAGTAGCGAGTGGTAAATAGAATTTTTTTATTAAAAAAAATTATTAAGTCTCTTTATTTTACAATGCTTAAAAATTCTTAGATACTACCTACCTATATTATCAGTTACTTATAATGATTTCATAATCAGAAACCAGTTAGGAAACTTAGGGAATAGGTACCTATATCTACATTCCACGTCCACCAAGCAACTCTTAAGAGAAACGCCGACCACGGTTTATTATTTTTATTATTTATTGATAATAATTATCTGATTTTACTTCTAGCTATAAGTAGATAATTACTTAAGTTATGAAACTTATGAATTTATTTGTACCTACGTACCTACAAACAATGACAATACTTAAATGATTTCCAATCATTAATAAAATATAAATCTAATAAGTATATAGATAAAATTCTCGTGTCGCGGTGTTTGTTACCTATACTAAACTCCTCCGAAACGGGTGAACCGATTTGTATGAAATGTCGTGTGCATATCGGGTAGGTCTGAGAATCGGCCAACGTCTATTTTCCAAACCCATAAATGATAAGGCTGACCCACCGCTAAATATTTTTATATTTTTTGACAATTTTTTTATTTTAATTTTATTATGATTTAGCATTGAAAAATACATAAAACTTAAAATTTTCACCCTTCTACGATCAACCCCTGGTTTTAATAGCGATTTGTAAAACTAAAAATTATTTCCTAGAAATAATGTACCTACCTATACTTATGGCAAAACAACGTTTGCTGGGTCCGCTAGTAGGTATATATAATACAAATTAGGATTAAAAATGTTATAGTTCAAAATTGAGCACAGAGTAATGTGGACTCGCTTATTATCCGAACAAGCTGTAATGAGCTGTAATCAAGAAAATTGATGCGAAAATCAGACGATAATTTACATAGACTATTGGACATTTAACCTTAATAATCGGTTTCACGCCTCCCACGTCGCCCGCTGATGTCGAAATACAACAATTAGCCGATAAATTATAAATGACGAAAAGTGACAATTTCACCAGTGACAAACGTCGGTCTTATCGACGCTAAATAATGGAGCGCCCGTAGTTAGAGTCTCGTCTTCATCTCGGTAATTAACTGACTCCCCCTCACTCGCCGTCCTCGTCCCGCACCCGTCCGCAGCGAGCTAAATTAATCACACCACGAATCTCGCCCCCCAATCGAGGGACGGATTAAAAAGTTTTATTGGAGCGTCTAGTGTGACAAGCGGACTCGCCTTTCGTCTTCCCGCCAACCAATCCCAATAGCGGCGCATTGTAATGGGGCTATGCTATTGGTCGATCTTGGAACGTGGAACGCCTCACCGCGCCGCCTGTGCCGGCTTTGACACGCCACGTCAGTTGCTCGAGACGCGTCGAGTCGTAAGCCGTATCTTGTGAACGTTCCGCGAAGAACCTCCGATACCATTGTGACTTTTGTGTGATGGATGTGAATTGAACTATGGAAGAGGAGTCGATGTCCGGACACAGTTGTTCCGAAGAC
This sequence comes from Parnassius glacialis, assembly GCA_033319125.1. Classification (NCBI taxonomy): domain Eukaryota; kingdom Metazoa; phylum Arthropoda; class Insecta; order Lepidoptera; family Papilionidae; genus Parnassius; species Parnassius glacialis. Next base: position 18,955,340 of record JAVANC010000008.1, read on the forward strand.
GATATCAGTGTAGGGCGACCCTCGCCGGCGCCTTCGAGGTCGCCATCACCTCAAGATTACTTCAGACCGTTGAAGCGCTTAAAAATGGCCTCGGAACCGGTGGAGGAGCGGCGTGGTGAAGGCGTGAAGAGTTTCTCTATACTGGACATTCTATCGCACAGTCCACGCACTCCGCCGCGTATAGTGCGACCGTGGGATGCGTCGGGTTTTGAAAGACTGCAGCGCTTGCAGCGCTTGGCTGGCGCTGCGCTGTTGGACGGTGAACGTTGGAGGCTAGCGGCTTTGGGGCTGCTCAGGCCGAGGGAGATGGCCCCGGCGGAATGTTGTGATTCAGCTTCCGAAAGGTCGTCGTCAGCGTCAGATTGCTGCTCGGAGCCGAGGCGAGTGCCGCAGAGTTCTAATGCCCCACACACGCCTCTTGATGCCCTTTTCCACATGACAAGTAAAACTTTCGAGGCGAATAATACTGACAATGGAGGTAAGTAAGTCATTTGTTTTGGTAGCAATACAAACTTGCGCCTGTTATACCTAGATTGGTTATAATATATAGATACATATGACTTAGATACTACTTTGTAATAAGGCAAAGGGACATGAAAATCTTAACAAGTTTAGGTAGGACTAATAACTGTTTCAAAGGCTATTCGAAACAAAATTGTAGATAAACATATTTATAATACTTAATTTAAGTTTGAATTAGTACTGGAAACATTGTGATTGTTTAAAATCTATCAAGTTTTTTACAGTAATACCAATTTACAATTAATTTTATATTTTTAATGTAACACTACATAATAAATAATAGTAGGTATAGGGTAATATACTAAGAAATAGAATATTTTAATACAATTATCTAGTATGAAAAATATATATAATTTATTTCAAATGGAATACCTACTTAACGTTAATTTATCATATTTTTTTTACAAAAGGTAAGTATTTTAAAATTTTGTAGAAAGAGTTATAATCAGGCACAATTTTTTAACTACAGACAATCAAAGAAATGCTGTAGAGCTGCCATACTGAAAATCATTGCTCGCAAATTTAAGATTACTAATATTTTTGTCAGCTTTATACGTGGTAACAAATTTTGAATGGTTTATTAGTTATTTATTTCATAACAATTCTTACGTATAAAATATTGTTAACTTTAACTAAAGGTTTGTATGACTCTATTTGGCGTTATTAGATAACTATATCGATGATCTCAAATTTTATGAGTACCTAGTAGGTACCTACTGTAAGTCTCGGCTTTTACAGCTTCAAGTGCATCAGAACTTGTACCTAGTAATTATGCCATATTATATTTAAAAAGTTAAGTGAAATCACTTAGCAGTGCTCTATTTATGGTACTATCTTATTACCCAAACAAATAAAAGAAAATGATGATGATGATGCTGATATCCTTCTCACCGAGTTCGAACATAGCATTGTTTACTGCACATCATGTGTTAGATATCGTGTTGAAAGTTTTTAATTACAATCAATGTGATAATCTACCAATACACCTACCTACCTGTGCTCTACATATTAACAACACAGCGAGGCTTGTGTCACCATACCTTCTGCAAATACTTCTGGGTTTGAATCCAAGCCAACATTTGTACACAAATAATTAGACTTCGAGATTAGAGTTATTGTGTTTTGTACTGTGTGTTTTCAAATGATGTATTAGACTCTACCTCCTGTCTCAGGGACTCTCCGTACCTCGTCGTATCGGATACAGTTGTCTGCTTCGGCACTTTCATTATCAGCCTGTAAATAGTCTACCACTAGACATAAATGCTCTCTCAAGTTTCAAGGATTATTGGCGAACGCAGTACATGAGTGATCGCATCCCTGGCACCATTTTCCTATCACCTGTGTAAATATTAAGTCTTGCGTTTTTGAGATAATTAATCCATTATCTGTCTTGTGTTACAAATTTTTCTAATACTTACCGTTTGTCAATTTTTACGTAACTTAAGAGACTTTTAAGGTCAGAAAAGCTAGAAAATAATAATTTATCGTTGTAACTAGATAATGACGAGGAGAATCGATGCATGTGTACACTAATCATTATTTTTCATTTTTACTTTCGCGCAAATTGATTTTTTCCTTCCGATCCTCGACTATGCTGACGCAAGCTATGTAGACATAACTGAGGACCAGCTAAATAAGCTTGAGAGACTTCAAAATACTAGCATTCGGTTCATATTTGGATTGCGCAAATATGACCATATTTCCCAATTTCGCTCACGTCTCAAGTGGTTACCTATCCGACTTCGCCGGAACATGCATATTCTTTCTATTCTGTACTGTGTATTATTTCATCCTTCTGCTCCTCCCTATCTAAAAGAGAAGTTTAATTTTGTGGGGCTTCCGGGGAAACCTCTACGCTCTTCTAGAAAATTCGTTTTAAGGGTACCAACTCACAAAACATCGTTTTTTAATAAATCTTTCACTGTCGAGTCTATTAAGCTCTGGAATGCCCTACCTTTGTATATACGTAAAGCACAATCTATTGTAATCTTTAAGCGATTACTTAAAGAACATTACTTGTCTCAATCGTTCGGAGACCGTTAGTATAAATTATGTAATTATGTATTTATTATATTTATCAGCTTTATATTATTGTTTGAGGAATTTGTAATTTATTTATGTATTTTGGGTAGATATGTAATTTTGTTTATATACTCTTATATATGTATGTTTATGTATATATTATATGCTTTACTTTATCTTTTATTACGTATTAGTAATTTATATCATTTCATGTGTTAGTTATTTATATGTTATTTTATTGCATTTATTGTCTATATATCGCATGTATTGATATTATATTTTGTATAATTTATATTGCACCACCTACCTAGTATTCATTGTTTATTCCTTTACACCCTTGGTTGCCTGGAAGAGATCGCTATGTAGCGATAAGGCCGCCAAATTGTACATTTAACCTGTCTTTTGTTATGTAATTTGTTTATTTGTTTGTGGTGTACAATAAAGTATATTCATTCATTCATTCATTCATTCAAATTGGGTTTTAGGTAGTGGCTCATTTTTTATTTATATTTTTTTCATAAACAAAGTGATTTTATTTTAAGACTGGTAGGTATATTAGAAGATCAAAATACTCTTACATTTAAATTAAAGATGTTATTATTATTTAAAGATTATTGTAATACCAAATCATTTTTGTCTTTACGGGGATCTTAGTTAAATGAATCCATCCTCTTTATTAAAATAGATTTCCACAAAGTCCTAAAGCTTGATTCTATTACTTAACTCCAACATTTTTAAAACATTAACCTAATTTTGACAGAGTACCTAATCAATTTTTGCAATGAAAGTTGCGTATCCGTTGGTCGCGTTTGTTAATGATCCATACGCTGACGATCCAAATGTTGTTTTATTTATTTGTATTTGAAACATCATTAGCGGCGAATTTGAATTCGATTTGGTGCTCGAATCTACCAAACGACGGTCCGAATAATACATATTTGATTACTTATTTAAAATACGCTGATTTCCACGAGATTGGTGACTGAATATGATTCGAAAAACCTAATTTTTCATTCAATGAATAGATACCTTGTTGCGTTCAATTAAACTTTATACTATATTATATATATTAGATACTCTACCTTATGTTAAATCTTTCATTATCTATCCATTATAGCCTATAAAAGTCTACCGCTGAACATGGGTCTCCCCCATAGATTTCCTCATAGGGAGGATTTTGCCACAGTTGCCACGCTTGGCAGGTGGGTTGGCAACGGCAGTTTTTTTATTTTGAGTTTTTATGAGGAAAACTCTTCTGCCCATTGGATGATATACAGTAGTGGATATTCTAACACCGCCACTACACGGTTTAATGTTTAATCTTAATAGAGTTAAACATGAAATTGTTTCATATACGTTCATCATTTGCTGAAAGCGTCAATACATGAAAACTATTAAAATAAATGGGATTAACATAATATCTCAACGTTGAGTCACGTGAACGTCACAGGCAGGCAGACTTAAAGATTTTTTCAAGTTTCATTAACTTTTTTTTAGCAATTTAAACCTATACAACATTTATTATCATAATAAAAAGAAACTAAAACTGAACACTGAAATAACATTCACACAACGGTCCTACTCCCCGCAGTATAGTGCCAAGAACGCTGGCTGAGTTTCCTCACTGTAAAGTAAGAAGTACACTAAAGTTGCAGCCTATTTACGTCCCACAGCTGAGCAAAGGCCTCCTCTCATTTTTGAGAGGGTTTTAAGGCAAGGAAATGTCCGCCGCGCTGCCCCAATGCATGTTGGCGAAGTTCACATGTCTTCGAAATATTTTTTTCTTATTTCTCAGACATGCAGGTTTCCTCACGATGTTTTCCTTCACCGCCGAGCACGTGGTAAATCAGCACTTAAAATTGCAATTAACAATTTCATTGGTGCCGGCGGGGATCGAACCCGGGTTGCTCGAGTATTGTGAAACTTACAGCGAGCGCTAACCATCTGAGATACCACGGCTCCTCACTGTATGGCTACTTAACCTCAGAGCGAGAAAATAATCAGCCCTCTTATCGCCAGCAGTGAGGATAAGTCACGAAATAAGTTCCTTTACAAACTTCATCGCACGTGGACTCCATGGCTCGATAATCTCTACAACAAATGGTACAAATTTAAAATCGATTTCATTTATTTTCATATTTTTCTTTGGGCATGATTCTAGAAATGAGAATCATAGAAAATCAACATGGCTAACCCCGCTGGACAAGCGCGGAACAAAGATGGTGGAAGTGAGAGAAAGCCTTCAGGGCTATAAATCAATGGCTTAATACTTTACATAATGTTCACTGACAGCACAAAGATTTCAATTAGGTAGATACATAATTATTTAACGTTATGTCTCTTAAAATTAAGTAACCAAAAAAAATAGGTACCTTGCCTAAACCTAAGCTTTTCTTTAACTTAAACATTGCGAAAGAAATATTAATGTCTAAAAGTCACTTCAAAAATGGCTTACGTTCGATATGTCGCCATTCAAAGAAATCGTCAAAGATAACTGATATTGGTAATCGAAAACAAAGAGATACTTTAGCGCAGATAATACTGGCTCGTATAACTTCGGAATAGGTGATTATGTTATGATTACAGAGCGGCTCCGAACATAATTGAAAGATGTGTATTTGAAAGACGCATCTGCACAAGCGGGAATGCGCGGGCTGTCATTAAATTTGAGCACGCCATTTTTTTTTCGTGTCATCGGTGATTTTGATATTGATGATGAACTTTGCAAAATTATTGACGAATACAAAGGATTACAAAACGTGTAATGATGTTGTAGGTACGTAAATAAAAACGTCCCTAAGGATATAATGACTTTTAATATAGGTACCTACTCTAGAAAGTGATTCAATAGATACGTATACAGAACCCGCTAAAATTATTATTTTCGTGATATCATAAATATTGTAGACAGAACTTTAAAAAGTAAATAAAACCTTTAATAAAGTAAGATGTTTTAAAAATTACCGTTTTAAGCTTATTTATTTAACCGTATTTACAAAAATTAACCACTTAAAATATAAAAGAGCAAATGAGCTCTTAAAAACCCATAATAAGCGCAGTCATTCAATAGACCCTTTTAAATACTCTAAGTGTAATTTACACGGATTCTGCGAAAAAAAACTATTGTTGCTGGCACAAAAGAAAAAGAAGACATCATAGCGGTTAACAATGGACATTCCAAATTTAAAGTTACATCAAAGAAAGGCGGGATCCTATACTCCATATGCTTCAGATTAAAATATTACACGGGCAAAACAGTCATCTGTCATTGGCAGCACGGCACAAGACCGCTTGATTGAGGAAGTCATTTCTTGTATTTCTGAACGGAAATAACATTTTTTAACATTCCCCTATATGCGCTGCGGGACATTAGAGATTATTGTTGGGTAGAATATCTCTATCATTATTACACGTACATTAGATAAATGAGAAGGGATTCGTATCACGGATATAATTACGAGAAAAGAGAATATGAAAACGTCATTTCCAGGTGCTGATAATTAATGTTTTATGTGCGTTTTAATCAAAAATGAATGGCGAACGAAATAAAATAAAATAAAGATTTAGATTAGTAGGTAATCTTTAATTTGCTTAATTCGATACCTACCTAGGTATATCTTACTTTAAAATTCTAAAACTTCAGCCTACAGTCTACATCTACACTACAGTCTTGACGTAAAATGTACAATAACAAGAAAATCTACACCACGCCTTTAATTACACTTCACTTCAAAAGTACATCGTTATTTTAATAACATAACCTAATAAATAAAAATTCATATTTTTTTGTTCGTACCTACTTTATGCGCTGCCATACTGTTCATCAGATTGCGCTAAAACTTTGTCAACTTATTGCTTGCACTTCCGCGAAGGTTATAGGCATAGTACAATAATTATCTTATAGTAGGCGGCACGCATATTATACTGACAAATTTAATTGTAAGTTATATATCATTCAACTTCAATAAATGTATTATCATTCCTAATTAACAAATATAACTTCCAAATAATTTCTGCGGCTGCAACGCGTACAATAATGTTATAATAATCTACCTACTAAACAATAATATAGCTAGGTAATAATATGATGCATTACTTAAAATATTATAAAAGATAATAAAGTTCGCTTATATCAATGACTAAATTATTAAGCATTTATTTAAATTTTTACAATATATCTAGGTAAATTAGGTCAACAGTAATTAGAAATAAACACAAGATTATTTTAAGAGGCATATATCTTGGGTGCTCGCATTACATTTCTTTCTTTCTTTCTTTAGCGGTAAATAAATGGTGGATGGGTGCTCCTGTAATATCGTTTAAATAATGTTTTGAAAGGATTATGAAAAATATGTTACTTAGAGCGTTAAATGTGTTTTTTTTTACTGAAGGCCTTATAGCCAATATACATATGTAGGTATATCACTCACTTATCTAGCCTAGAAAGGGAACGTACAAAACGATGATAGTTTAGATTGAAGTAAAACATAACCGATATAATCGAATTATTGGGATATTTACATTGCTATAATAAAAAAGGCCGTGTAGTTGTGTTTAGGAGACTCCACTACCCCATATCGACCGTGGTATTCTAAAGGTAAAGAGAAACTTAGCCAGGAGATAGGAAGCAGTTTTTCCTGATAACACCTTTATATAGTAAATAATGCCGTTTCCAAACCACCTGCCATGTAACTATGGCAAATTATGTTCAACTGGTGTCTTGTAATGTAATGAATGAAAAAAAAACTGTTGTAATCATTTAACTTTCGTTATTATATAGTAAATACTAAAACCAAGGTTACAGTTATTAAATTAATCTGACACAATCATTTCTAGTTGAATATGACATTAACTTCAGTTGCTGGAATGTTATCTGGATAATGATCGTGTTTAATACCGTAAACTATGATATTGTCTGAAAGCAGCAAATACAATGTATCAAAAATGTTGTACAAAAAAAAGTAATTGACGTAATTGACTTTGGAAAAGATTCTAAGCAATTGCAATCATAATAATTGCCAAGTAGCACATTAATTATGTTTACAATGAGCAGATGTGTGTTGTAAATTAAGATATAGATGTTGATACGTTTAGAATTTTTAAATTTCTAAAAGTAATCTGTACCTATATATAAAAATCAATTGCCGTCCGTTAATCTAGCAAAAACTCGAAAATGGCTGATCGATTTTGATGAAAATTTTTGTGTGTTTAAGTGGGTCCCTGGATGATCTAAACGATTCTCAATTGAACCCGGTAGATGGCGCTGTTGTCAAAATCCAGACTCGCCGGCTTTGCACGAATCTGGATAGATCACTAGTTCTGAATAAAAAGTTAAAAACCATAACTTCGTTATTTTCTTTTTGAGAGTATCAATCATTATGATGCTAGTTACGAAACTTCAATTCACGCTTAGAATTATTATATTTTATTACCCCACAAATTATTCCTATACAACCTCCTGTGGGGTCCGCAAAGGTGTCAGTCCCGACGCGTTTATATTACCCCTATTATGAAAAAAGCGAATAAAAAACGGCGGCAAAAAGCCTGCGCCGCCATTATGCGGCGCATACACAGTGAGCTTTTACACGTATAAAGTGAGTTTTAGAGCGAATTCGCTGACTAATTGATTGTGAATGGGGGTTCTTTATTTAATTGGAAAGCTATGGGGTGTAGGCCTCTTCATTGGTTATTAAGAGTTTTAATTCGATCAATAATTTAAGTGTTTCGAAAAAAAAAGATCTATCCATTTTGCAATTTATAGGGTATAGGTAATTTGATTTATCAATGATAGCGATCAGCGAATGTTTGTATCTAACACTGGCCGTGTTTGAATTTAAACAATATAACCGATAAACTAAAATCTTTTAACTTTAATTATTGTGTGGTACATAACCACACAATAATTAAAGTTAAAAGATTTTAGTTTTAGTTGTAGTCAAAAATGGAGCTACAATATGTCAGACAAATGAGCACAGTCCACCTGATACAAGTAGTAAGTGTATGTATATATAGACGTCTTCATCTCTTTGATTACGAATCAAAATGCAGATTTAAAACTTGATGTCATGTCGAATATCAGAGAGCTATTGTTTTGTATTCAAATTGCACTTTTCAATAATAACAATTGCCTATAGTCTTATAATATAATTATTTTGTTTTTTCAAACTAATTATAATATAATTTAAAATTATATAATTTTAGTTATTATAGCGGTTGGTTTCTTAATTCTCTCGCCGAAAAATAATATCTCCCCGAAAATTACACATTTTTATATAGGTAGGTAACGCACACATGCGTTTAAAAAAACATCAAATGGCCAGTATCAGAGCTTATCTATATAAAATTATGTTCTTGAGACAGTGTGGCTAAAATTTAGTTTTTCCCAATGAGGGCTAATAATCTACCAGTCACCAGATGTCGCTAGCTGTGACTGAGGTAAAGTTTTCTGTTACACAAAATCACTTAATTGAGAAATTAGTTTTAATTAGTAGTTTATCAGTTTCTAGAGTGTTATATTACTATACAACACAATGCGTCAGTGATTTGATTTTTAATTTTTTGTACTTGTTACCTCTTTTTAAAATTTTAGTTATATCTAAATTTAGTTTATTTTTTTAATCTAATTAATATAAAATATAACAATTAATATAGAAAGAAACCTTAATCTTTACATTTTGCTAAGAAATTATCTTCCCGCTAAGAAATCTGTCAAATTATTTATCTCACTGTAAAGTGGCGCTGCCCTGGTGGCAGAAAAGTCGTGGATGCCCTCATTCTTATGTAATATACATTGTAACAAGAGCTCCCTCCTTAGTATTATATATTATTATAAACAGTATTATAATTACTCATTATAAAAATATTAAATTACCAATATACTACATGAAATTACTTACATGATATATTAATATTAACTTGCAAAATTAAATTTCTGATTTTTTTTTAAATGCAAGGTGTCCTTTATCTGTCACTTTTACTCTTATTGAGTAAGAGCATGACAGGTCCCGAAATTAATTTAATTATAATATCCAGACAGTCATCGAATACTATCTCTTGTCCATCTGTGATGGAAGGTTGTAGATGGCTTTATTATACGCTCTACTGACAATAGTGGGGCCTTTATAAGGAACCGCCGATCGTACACATGTTTTATTTATATTACTACTCATTGTTTAAAAAGATAGGTATATCAAAACCTTTGAGTGAATAAGGTACATACCGAATTTTCAGATTAAAACGGATTCATCTTTAAATTTGATAAATCTAGCTAAAAGTCTACTTCGGGTAGGTAGCAAACAGTACGCGTGCTACCCAGGTTCGAGTCCCATCGGTAGCAATGAAATTGTTAATTAAATTCAAGTGGTTAATAAGGAAGAGTGAGAAAATCGTAAGGAAACCTACATTAAACAATTCGAGGACACGCGAAGTCCGCAGCATGCACTGCAGCAGCGCGGTGGACTAATCGCTTCATAACCATCAAGACTTGAAAGGAAGCCTATGCCCAGCTGTGTGCAGCGTATATAAGCTGTATCTTTTACTTTTAACAGATTGGAAACACAACATATAAGAACACCAGAAAGATTTTGTATTTTTTAAAAAATTTAAACTCATCTCCAAATATTTTATTAAAATTGTAGATAATCACTGAGCTCTAAACGAATAACATGAAATCCGCTAATGCAATATTTATTATAACCGTAGATAAGTTTTATCTGTAGTGAATGTAACATTTTAATACAATACCTAAGTATTTTTATATATAAAAAGTAAAGTAACTTTCGTTCACGAGCCAATTGTTATGCATTGAAATAATACATATTACTTCAACTTTATTTAGTTATTTTTTTATAGAATAAGGGTCAAACAAGCACACAGTCTATCTGATGATAGACGCTTTGCCTGAGAACTTAGATGGAACGCCTCATTTCCAGTAAAAAGGGTCGCCGGTTCTCTACACCCACCATACGAAAACACAGCAGTATAAAGCTTCTATTTCATGCTGGTATTATGTGAGAGCTTGGTCCTTCCCCGTTCGCGTCGATGCATTCGTGCTGCAACCATAACATAGCTGCAGTACATTTTACTCTGTTTAAACTGTGGTAGCAGCATATCCATGCCAAAATCGATAAAAAATATTATTATATATATAATATTACGGTAAATCCTTACCGCGCCGGAAATATTTTTTATCGATTTTGTGTTATAATAGCACAATGCAAAGATCAATTCATTTTGAATAAATTATATTAAATTAAATAAAGGTAATATGAGGAAAAATATATATGTACCAGATAATTTTGATCAAAATCTTCAGATTTTTACTAGAAACTAACAGTGTTTTTTAAAACGGAGCACATGTTAATGGCGAACTTAGTGTAACGCATTATGGACGGCAGCGGCCCATTACTTAATAACCCGAAATTTGCCCGGACACCCAGAGAGCGGAATTATTGCCCAGTTTTTGTAAATAAACCGCCGGGCCTTTTATAAAAAAGGACGGTTATTTTCGGGTTAAATGATCCTACACCTAGAGTCTAGACATCATTTTCTTTGTACATATGTATAATGAAATTGCAGTTATAATGTTAGAATCTATTCACAACATTACAATCTCTATATTTAAAAATCAATAATACCGCTAGTATGAAATAAATTATATTTACAGTATGAAAGTTAACCTTACATATATGTGTATCTAATATCATCGTAGATATAATAAAAAAAACGTAATCATCAATTAACTGTAAGAATTTACTTTCGGAAGAGTATGTGTGTGTTTTTTTTTTATAGGATAAGGGTGGCAAACGAGCACACAGTCCACCTGATGGTAAGTGGTTGCTGCGGCCCATAGACATCTACATCTATCCTCGTTTGCGAATCAAAATGCAGATGCGTTGTCACCCGTGAGGACTAAGATGGAATGCCTCATTTCCAGTAAAAAGGGCCTCCGGCCACCTGCACTCACCAAGCGAAACGCAGAGGTAAACCTCTACTTCACGCTGGTATTCTGTGAGGTCGTGGTACCACCCCGGTTCGAGCCGGCCCATCCGTGCGACAGCAAAAGCTGCCGCGTGGCTCTACCACTGTTAAAAACCACCACTTCGAAGTGATGTACCTGTGCCTTCATCCATAATATATATAAGCAACGAACTCGGAGCTGCATACAGACGAAAGGGATTGTGTAACTTTCCGTTTGAAGAGAGAATGTAAAATATTTACAATAAACAGTTTTGAGATAAGTCTTTTTAGAAACAGGCGCCTGAATAAAGGCAGAACTAGCGCCGCGTAGTGGTAACGTAAAGAAATCCACGACGCCATATCATCTCCTAAATATCGTCATAGGCGACAAAGAGTACCTAACTAAAACAGGAAACAGGCGGTAGTACCTTCCTGATTATCCCTGAAAATAATACAAAATTGCCAATCCGCCTGCCAAGTATGGCAACTATGGCAAATATCCCTAATAGGCAGTCTATGGAGTGGTCCTATGTCCAGCAGGGGCCTTGATAGGATGGTGTTAATGATGCACTTGATTGTGCCGCCCGATGAAAATGAGTAACACGCTAACAAAGCGCTGAAAGCGAAACAAAAATTTTCGGGCGAACCAACAACACCTTGAAGCCACTATTAATAAACCAAAATTTTGTAGTTGTTACAGGTCTGCTTGGCTATTCAACAATAATAAGAAAAGCACAATACATGTTGACTTGAAAACAATAAAGAACTTCACATAAGGCTTAGATTATGTTCATGTAGATGTCCTAGGCGTTAGGATGCGTTTCTGGCTAAGAGTTCATCTAGGTAGGTACCATCGTCTTACGTATTTCTGTTACCAAACACTAGAACCTGCACTGCTGTGTACTGCGATGGTCTAAATAATATAGAGAACAAGATGTTTTTATACATGGTAAAGCCATGCTGCAGCTATATTAGTAGTATAGTTGTAGCACGAATGGGTCGGCTCGACCGGGGAAGGGCCACGCTCTCACAGAATACCAGCGTAAAATAGCAGCTTAACACTGCTGTGTTTCGTATGGTGAGTGTAGAGAACCGGAGACCCTTTTTACTGGAAAAGAGGCATTCCATCTTAGTCCTCACGGGTGACAACGCATCTGCATTATGATTTGCAAACGAGGATAGATGTAGATATCTATGGGCCACAGCCATTTACCATCTGAAGGACTGTGTGCTCGTTTGTCACCCTATCCTATAAAAAAAATATTATTACAGGTAGTAAGGCATTCCCACTTAGTCCTCGATAGTGACAACGGATCTGTAGCCCTTTTTTGTTTGAAGTTGACTGCAGGTGTCCATGGACTCCAGTAGTCATTAACCGTCTACCTCTACCAGGTGAGCTGTAAGCACGTTTAGATCCACCAGATGAGCCGTAAGCCCGTTTAGATCAACCAGGTGAGCTGTAAGTCCGCTTAGATCTACCAGGTGAAATGTAAGCCTGTTTAAATCTATCACGTGAGCTGTAAGCACGTTTAGATCTACCAGGTGAGCTGTAAGCCCGTTTAGATCCACCAGATGAGCCGTAAGCCCGTTTAGATCAACCAGGTGAGCTGTAAGTCCATTTAGATCTACTAGGTGAGCTGTAAGCCCGTTTAGATCCACCAGATGAGCCGTAAGCCCGTTTAGATCAACCAGGTGAGCTGTAAGTCCATTTAGATCTACCAGGTGAGCTGTAAGTCCGTTTAGATCTACCAGGTGAGCTGTAAGTCTGTTTAGATCTACCAGGTGAGCTGTAAGCACGTTTAGATCTACCAGGTGAGCTGTAAGTCAGTTTAGATCTACCAGGTGAGCTGTAAGTCCGTTTAGATCTACCAGGTGAGCTGTAAGTTCGTTTAGATCTACCAGGTGAAATGTAAGCCTGTTTAAATCTATCACGTGAGCTGTAAGCACGTTTAGATCTACCAGGTGAGCTGTAAGCCCGTTTATATCCACCAGATGAGCCGTAAGCCCGTTTAGATCAACCAGGTGAGCTGTAAGTCCATTTAGATCTACCAGGTGAGCTGTAAGCCCGTTTAGATCCACCAGATGAGCCGTAAGCCCGTTTAGATCAACCAGGTGAGCTGTAAGTCCATTTAGATCTACCAGGTGAGCTGTAAGTCCGTTTAGATCTACCAGGTGAGCTGTAAGTACGTTTAGATCTACCAGGTGAGCTGTAAGTTCGTTTAGATCTACCAGGTGACCTGTAAGCCCGTTTATATCCACCAGATGAGCCGTAAGCCCGTTTAGATCAACCAGGTGAGCTGTAAGTCCGTTTAGATCCACCAGATGAGCCGTAAGCCCGTTTAGATCAACCAGGTGAGCTGTAAGTCCATTTAGATCTACCAGGTGAGCTGTAAGTCCGTTTAGATCTACCAGGTGAGCTGTAAGTTCGTTTAGATCTACCAGGTGAGCTGTAAGTTCGTTTAGATCTACCAGGTGAGCTGTAAGTTCGTTTAGATCTACCAGATGAGCTGTAAGTTCATTTAGATCTACCAGATGAGCTGTAAGTTCGTTTAGATCTACCAGATGAGCTGTAAGTACGTTTAGATCTACCAGGTGAGCTGTAAGTTCGTTTAGATCTACCAGGTGAGCTGTAAGCCCGTTTATTACTTTAGTTTTATACAAAAAATATCATTGACACGTCTGTAACGTTAGGGGACTTGAATTATTAATGAAATCAGTACTTATGGCTATGACATTGTATTTTTGTGTGTTTTAATTATATTGACTTCTGGTACATGGCTATTATCCACGCATTGGGGCAGCGCGGCGGACACTTCCTTGTCCTAAAACCCTCTCAGAAATTAGAGGAGGCCTGTGCTCAGCAGTGAGAAGTATATAGGCTGTAACTTTAACTTTTAACTTTAATATGGCTATAAAGTTTATAATATAGTATAAACAATAAGTCACACATACAGTTTGCATGACATTACTCAAACTTTTTTTTTTAAAGGATAAGGGTGACAAACGAGCACACAGTCCACCTGATGGTAAGTGGTTGCTGCGGCCCATAGATATCTATATCTATCCTCTATTACAAATCAAAATGCAGATGCGTTGTCACCCGTGAGGACTAATATGGAATGCCTCATTTCCAGTAAAAAGGGCCTCCGGCCACCTGCACTCACCAAGCGAAACGCAGAGGTAAACCTCTACTTCACGCTGGTATTCTGTGAGGTCGTGGTACCACCCCGGTTCGAGCCGGCCCATCCGTGCGACAGCAAAAGCTGCCGCGTGGCTCTACCACTGTTAAATTTTATTTTGGCGTACGTTGCATGTGACATGGCATATATTGCCCTAATTCCTTTGCTTGCTCTTATTCTTCATCATCTTAGATTTATTTTCTATAATAATCTATAAAAATGTCCTATTGCACAAATCAAATAAGAAATTTAAAATAATTTTTTTAAGCAACCCAACAGAAGACTAATTGTTATTGGCTAAAATTAAGTGTTTAAAATACAGCCCATAAGTAGATTGCTTGAAAGTCCACTCCCTGAGGCATTAAGTAGTTATTTCATTTAGGATAGGATTGCCTTGCAATGCGCTTCCTGGTAAACGTAGGCGGTCTAAATAATTAGATCTAATGTTGGCAATATTATATTATTATTATCTATATAAGTAAAATGATAGAGGTTTGCAGTTGTGCGCGCATCACGGAAAAACTACTGGATAGATTTCAATTAGGTTTTCTAAGTTTTATTTCTTAGACACTTGGGCCCCACTTAAGAGAAAAAAATATTGCGATAACTTCATTTAATATAACGTTATTAAAGTTTTAAGAAACAACGATTTTTATAATCACTACGTCTTCAGTGATGTGTGTAAGCAAGGCGGACAAAGTCGCGGGATAACCGCGACTTTGTCCGCCTTACCAGCTAATGGTATAATAAGAATTAAACCTTTATGTCCTTCGCTCGGTACATTGTACCCTGACAGAAAAATGGTTGCCCAAAATGAAAAGCTTATGCTTGTAAAAAAGTATGCCCTCTTATGTATTTTATGTAGCGAAGGTAAACACATTAATGCATATATAAATGTAAAAAACAACAGGAACTCCCTAACGCCATTAGAGCACACCTTTCGAGGACTGTTTCTTTATAGATATTGATTTAGATAACCCATCCCTAACCAATCGATTAATTCCATTTTTTTGTTGAATCGACTGTTTGGAATAATTATGTAATTCTTCCGAGGGGTTTGTCGGTTTTTGGAGGTCAGGTGTATTCTTTTATTAATGTTGGGTTGTATTTTGAAATGGGGTGGTTTTATTTGGCTTTATATACAATTCCTAGTAAATGTTCGTGGATGTAAAAAATGAAAAATGTGAAAAAATGCTGTAAATTTTTCCTTACAAAAATAAAGAATGAAGTCATAATGAAGCTTATCACAATAACTTTGTGTTATATCCGGTTTGTTGTACCCGTATCGAATTTGAAGTGATTAATTATACGAATAATGTATAGTATATAATGTGGAAACCAATATTTTGAACATATGCGGACAATTATTACGATGTTAACGAAAATTCGCAATACATAACAAGGATTCACGAACCCTAAGGTCTAAATGGTGTTAAATATAGCGTCATTTCCAAAAATTACGCACAACTTATTCATCGCCGTCACGATTCCCGTCCACGGAACAATAATACTCACCACTAAGAGTTCCCGTCTCCTTTATTAAAACATGCAATCCATATTACAATATAACATTTCAAATTATGAATATCGCTCGAAAATATGTGCTAATTGACACCATGCAAGAAAATGGCGTCCGACAAAAGAATTTTAAACGACAAGAGATGTTTCAATTGAAGCGAATATCGACAATTAGTGTCCTATATTTTCGATTTCGAATCATCGATTGTTATGACTTCGAATTATATCTCGGTCACGATTTGACTGTAATTATTTCATTATAATTTAAAAGCTTTTATTCTGCTAAAATATAAAATGGTTATTATCAATAATTATTTTATACTAAAGAAATTTAATTGCAAACACATAACAAAGATTTATTCAAGAAAATCCTTTGTGTTTTTGTATTGGTTACCTTCATTTGTTTCCCTTCTTTTCATCTATTTTATCCATTATTCCGATGAAATACACAAGGCGGGAAAATATTTTGCCTAAGAGTATTAACTCGGTATACACGACCACATCCTATATAATATATCTGGCGCACTAGTGTATACGTGATAGAGCCACGCTGTATCTATATTAGTTGTAGCACGAAAGGGTCGGCTCGACCGGAGTAGCTCCACACGCTCTCACAGATTACCAGCGTAAAATAGCAGCTTAATGCGTAAAATTGCAGCTGTGTTTCGTATGGTGAGTGTAGAGAACCGAAGACTCTTTTTACTGGAAACGAGGCTTTACATCTTAGTCCTCAGGGCTGACAGCGCATCTGCAATTTGATTCTTAATTGAGCAGAAATGTAGATATCGATGGGACATAACATCCACTTACCATCCGTTGGACAGTATGCTCATTGGTCACCATTATTCTATAAAAAAATCCGGCCAAGTGCGAGTCGGACTCGCGCACCGAGGGTTCCGAACAAATCCGTAGGTAAATAAGTTTAAAATTATTAAAAATATTTTAATTATATGATGTAACTAAAAGTTTATGCTTTTCGCAATTTTCCTTTATCTGTGTTATAAAACGTTGCTTCGTACCAAATTTCAAGATTCTGAGTTCACGGGAAGTACCCTGTAGGTTTTGATTCCTTTGCGAATGTCGAAAATTTGCGGCATAAACGGCTGTATCTTTTGATTGCGTTGGCTTAGAAGTTTGATTTTTTTACAGCTCCAAGGGACAGCAGACTTGAGTATTTGATTTCAGCTTGATACCTCCACGCGTTCCTGAGAAAAAGGGTCTTGGCAGACAGACAGACAGACGGACAACAAAGTGATCCTATAAGGGTTCCATTTTTAATTTTGAGGTACGGAACCCTAAAAACACTATTGTTCTGGTTTGAAGGGTATGTAGAGTCAGTTCTGTGAAGTGTATAATGTTATTACTTATTATATACATATTATATAAGGAAGTAGTATTTCAAGCAGCGGGGAATTCTTTATTCTCAGGAGTTGCTCGCTACTCCAGTTCGTGTTGAAAGATTTACATGTCCACATATTATTTCATTCTTCAAACATGCAGATTTCCTCACGATCTTTCCCTGAGCACATAAAAAATCAGCATTTAATGCTGCAATGAACAATTTTCCTTCTATTCTTTATCGTAGACCGTCTCAAGCTGTAGTGGCCACCAACCATAGAGTTGTTTGTTATCTTGTTCGTCACTTTATTTTAAGGAACAATTATGGGATCACATAATATTGTAGCATGTAATTATTTACTACACGGATAGTGGTGGCATATGAGAATTCACTACACCATATCATTTCATGGGTGTCGTAAGAGGCGACAGAGGGAATCTGTACAGGAGATAGGAACTGATATCTCTCTGGAGCAGCTAAAATAATAAAAGACATGTGTGCAGTTTACACGTGGTAGAAGTAAACGCTTCAGGAAAGGAGACGACATAATATTAAACACAGTATACTGTAATCTATCTCATTCCCTCGCAGAATGAGATAGATTACAGTATAGTGTAAATGTAAACCCTATAGATGTATATGTTTATTTATTTTTAGTGACGCTTTTTCGTTTCATTGAGGTTCAAATCACAACGATTCTAAGGAAGTTTTCACTTTAAAAATCTGTAATTGCCATCCCAATTCATGATGCAATTTTTTGACGTGGTAGAGCCATGCTGCAGTTATCTTACCTACTGGTATGGTTGTTGCACGAATGGGTCCGCTCGACCGGGGAGGGACTACGCTCTCAGAGAATACCAGCGTAAAGTAGAAGTTTAATGCTGCTGTATCTCGTGAATGTAGAGAACCGGAGACCATTTTTACTCAAAAATAGGCATTCCATCTTAGTCCTCACGAGTGACAACGCATCTGCATTGAGATTCGCAAACGAGGATAGATGTGGATGTCTATGGGCCACAGCAACCACTTACCATCAGGTGGACTGTCTGCTCGTTTGTTACCCTATCCTATAAAAAAATCTATTGGGAGGCCTATGTTTAATAGTGGCATTACCATACACCTTTCATTCTAAGCGACATAAATTTGTAGCTATTGTTTTCTACACTCTTTTTAAACGTGATAAAGTAACCTATTAACTACAATTTCTCACACACGGTAATGAGAGATAAGCGGCGCAAAACACGGTGAAAACCGCTTAATTGAATTATGTTTATAATACATGGACATTTAACCACAGCGCGACGGCTTGCTTCGATACCAAAGGCTTCCTGATTGGTCGATTTAAGAGTAATAGAAAAGGAACAATAGCGCACGGTTAGATGTGACAAAATAAACGAATTTCGGATATGGATTACATCTAGATATATTTGATAGTAGCCTTGTTAGATTTAAAAGAAATTTACGTGTTTCTCTTAATTTTTAAGGTATTTTTTTATCTTGTTTATTTTTGTTATTCTACTGGGGTTATATTATTAGGCTGTGTACACTTTTTTGGATTGTAGTTTAGATCAACACCATCATACTTTTAATTTTTGAACTGTATATAACTACTGTCTGTTTGTGTACCTTATTCGATAAAATAAAATAAATTAGATATTTCAGTTGCTACTGGAAACGAGGCCTTCCATTTTAGCCTTCAGAGTTGATAATGCATCTGCATTTTGATTCGTAATCGAGGTTAGATGTAAATGTCTATGGGCCACAGAATCCACTTACCATCAGGTGGACTGTCGTCGTTTGTCATCCTTATTCTATAAAAAATCCCCCTGAGGCAATCTATTTCCCCCATGGCTTAGGTTCAAGAGTAAACTTATGATAGGCTGTAATGATAATGATGAATGATGTCCATAAAAAACTGTTCTGGATCTGGTATATATCTACATTAAGAATCACCAGACAATTGGTCTCCTAATTCACATATTGCAGACGGATATCATCGAAATTTGAACAAGCTAATAAATCAAATCAATGAACTATTTACGTCAACCATAAATCGCTGAGATTTGTCTAAAAATAACCGGGTTGTGTATATAGTTACAAATTACAAAACATGTATGTGTTTTTATTAAGGTTTTGGCTTCGTTGTTTCTTATTTTGTGTTGTTTTATTTTATTTGATTCGCAAATGCGAGAAAAATAAATTAATACATGTATGTTTATAGTGTGTGGCGTGTAGTGGCGGTTGTAAGCTTGTAAGAATATCCACTACCCCATATCATCTCGTGGGTGTCGTAAAAGGCAACAGAGGTAAACAAACCAGGAGATGGGCAGGAGAATCTTACCAAAAATAAAAAACAGCGGTTGCCAACCCGCTTGCTAAGCGTGGCAACTATGGAAATATCCCCCCTAGAATGCAATCTATGGGGGAAGCCCATGTACAGCAGTGGACTTTAATAGGATATAATGAATAATGGACGTATATAATAAATATGTATTTAATCTTTATATATAAAAATTATGTGTCACGTTGTTTATCCGCGATGAACTACTAAACTATTGAACTGATTTCAATGAAATTTTGCACCTTGTGTGCAGTTTGGTCCAACTTGGGAGATAGGATGGTTTTTATCTTGATAAGTGACACTCAATATTTTATTATTGCGTATTTAAGGATTTTTTATATGAAGGTTCGTCGAAAACGGCAGAACAACGACTGCCTGGCCAGCTAGTTGTCATATAAAATTGGAAAGCTTTGTTAATGATCCCGATATGGACTTGAATGAAATGTTACAAACATTTTAAAAAACACTAGCTGGTACCCGACGCAAGTGCAAGCAATAAGTTGGCAAAGTTTTACCGCAACCTGATGAACGGTTTGGCAGCGCATAAAATACGAACAAACAAAAATTTATTTTCATTTGGATTAAATTAATATTAATAAATAAATAAAGTTACATTATATTTTACTATTTAATTTAAACTGGCTTAGAAACTAAAGACGCTTGGAAATTCAGGACCTTGATTCAAAAAGGAAATTCCCTGCTCCCATAGCAGCACCATTTGTAAATAATACATCGATACGGTGGCACAATAAGTCGTCGATTTGCTCGACACAAAAGCACAAGCCGATGGGTGCTTGGTTTAAATATAGCCCATTGTTGTTCTAATACCAGTTGACTAATCGTCCGGGCCCGCACTTAAGCTGGGCTTGAAGGTAATGAGCAGTAATAGCAAGCTTTAATTAAACGCGCTACGGCGGCCATTCGTGATTGAATTTGACGTAATGTGTGCGCCATTTTGTTTAGCTGTTGCACTGCGATATCTTTAGCCGCAATTATGGTTTCTAGTAAAAAGTCGATTGGAAAATTATTTTTAATAATCTAATATATTGGGCCATGTGTTTCTGGATCAGATATATATCTATGTATAATTTTGTTTAACAGCAGCACCATTACCAGTTTAGTATGTGCATAGGTTATGCGCTTACCAATTTGCCTGGTGAGTTCGAGTCAATACCTTTATGATAATGAATGTCAGTTGGTGCATTCTTATAAGAGTCCTATCATACAGGGACTTTAACGTGGTAGAGTCATGCTGCAGCTATATTAGTAGTATAGTTGTAGCACGAATGGGTCGGCTCGACCAGGGAACGACCACGCTCTCACAGAATATCAGCGTAAAATAGCGGCTTAACACTGCTATTTTTCGAATGGTAAGTGTACGAGTAGAGAACCGGAGACCCTTTTTCACTGGAAAAGAGGCATTCCATCTTAGTCCTCACGGGTGACTACGCATCTGCATTTTGATTCTTTATTGAGGATAGATGTGGATGTCTATGGGTCACAGCAACCACTTAACATCAGGGGGATTGTGCGCTCGTTTGTCACATATAAAAAAAAAGAAACTTGAAACAAGTATAATAGTATTTAATATTTCTACGTATACCTAGTCCGTTACCAAAGGTTTATCAAAAGTTTTCTGTTAAAAAAAAGCTTGCCTCATATAATTATTTGCCATAGTTGCCTTGCTTGGCAGGACGGTTGGAAATCGCAGTTTTGCATACCTTAAGCGAAAGCGCAAGGTATGTTCTACTATCGCCTAAAAATTAAGATTCCAACGTTTTATCGAATAAAATCGTATCTAGCAATCATATTATACATATAAATGATATAAAAAGCACATTGTTAGAAAGATAAATGATTGTTGAACTTATTAATATTTTTTTTAAATTGATTAATTGCTATTTACAAATAAAAAAGGGGTTTTTGTGGCTTATGGTGTGGATTTATCAAGTCCGGAAGGCTTGTAAACACTCTAACTTTTGAAAATATTAATTGTTTAACTCAATCTATTTTTTAATCTCTTCATCTATCATGTGGGAAGCCACTGAATGTAAATGGCAGTGTAATTTTGTTTTGTTTAGCTATAATTCACTTTTTTCGGCTCCAAAATGGCGAAATTTTTGTTGATTTGGTAGCCTTGTATGTAAATTAATTCTGTAAAGGGAGCTAAAGCCACAGAAGAGTTTACTCACTCACTCAGTTCGACGCACAGAGTACTTTTTATATACTGGTCAGTCGCCGTCGTGAGTGGACATTGTTTCGGATGTTTGCAGCGGCTCAAAAAGATCGCTGTACAAATACACAATATTCGAATAACCAAATTTCTTAAATACTTGATTATAATAATAATAATAATAAGAGATTTTTTTTATTACAATATTTTAAAAGCACAGAATAAATAATAGTAGTACGTACTAAAAGTAAGTAGTATCAATTTTTTTTTCATGGGTGACAGTTTGATGGTTTTCGAGAGTGTTGAAACCGATAGGGTTGTCGAAATGTAAATCCAAGATGGCGGCCGCAATAGGTATAAATTTTTTCATCTTGGGTGTCATTTTCATGGTTTTCGAGGGTGTTGAAGCTGATAGTGCTGTTGAAATGTAAATCCAAGATGGCGGCTGAATTAGGTACTAATTTTTTCATCATGGGTGTCATTTTCATGGTTTTCGAGGGTGTTGAAGCCGATAGTGCTGTCGAAATGTAAATCCAAGATAACGGCTGCAAAAGGTATAAATTTTTCATCATGGGTGTCATTTTCATGATTTTCGAGGGTGTTGAAGCCGATAGTGCTGTTGAAATGTAAATCCAAGATGGCGGCTGAATTAGGTACCAATTTTTTCATCATGGGTGTCATTTTCATGGTTTTCGAGGTTGTTGAAGCCGATAGTGCTGTCGAAATGTAAATCCAAGATGGCGGCTGCAAAAGATATACATTTTTCATCTTGGGTGTCATTTTCATGGTTTTAGAGGGTGTTGAAGTCGATAGTGCTGTCAAAATGTAAATCCAAGATGGCGGCTGAATTAGGTACCAATTTTTTCATCATGGGTGTCATTTTCATGGTTTTCGAGGGTGCTGAAGCCGATAGTGCTGTTGAAATGTAAATCCAAGATGGCGGCTGAATTAGGTACCAATTTTTTCATCATGGGTGTCATTTTCATGGTTTTCGAGGGTGTTGAAGCCGATAGTGCTGTCGAAATGTAAATCCAAGATGGCGGCTGCAATAGGTATAAATTTTTTCATCATGGGTGTCATTTTCATGGTTTTCGAGGGTGTTGAAGCCGATAGTGCTGTTGAAATGTAAATCCAAGATGGCGGCTGAATTAGGTACCAATTTTTTCATCATGGGTGTCATTTTCATGGTTTTCGAGGGTGTTGAAGCCGGTAGTGTTGTTGAAATGTAAATCCAAGATGGCGGCTGAATTAGGTAACAATTTTTTCATCATGGGTGTAATTTTCATGGTTTTCGAGGGTGTTGAAGCCGATAGTGCTGTCGAAATGTAAATCCAAGATAGCGGCTGCAAAAGATATAATTTTTTCATCTTGGGTGTCATTTTCATGGTTTTCGAGGGTGTTGAAGCCGATAGTGCTGTCGAAATGTAAATCCGAGATAGCGGCTGCAATAGATATGAATTTTTTCATCATGGGTGTCATTTTCATGGTTTTCGAGGGTGCTGAAGCCGATAGTGCTGTCGAAATGTAAATCCAAGATAGCGGCTGCAATAGATATCAATTTTTTCATCATGGGTGTCATTCTCATGGTTTTCGCGGGTGTTGAAGGCGATAGTGCTGTCGAAATGTAAATCCAAGGTGGCGGCTGCAATGGGTATCAATTTTTTCATCATGGGTGTCATTTTCATGGGTTTCGAGGGTGTTGAAGCCGATAGTGCTGTCGAAATGTATTTAAACTTCTTTAAAAAATTCCGTATAATCATGTTATACGTCTTTTTTTATGCGCTTAAGGTATGCTCAATTGGATTTACCAATTATTTAAGTCTACATTTGGAATTACGACTTTCCAAGACATGTTTTTTATTTTTATTTTTAGTTGTTATTAGGAAGACGCTGGTGTCCATGTCCAGGTTCATTTCCCACAGTCGTTTCTTGCGACACCCACGGAACGATATGGGGCAGTAGATTCTTACACCGCCACTGTATGGTTGTTATACGTTTTACATCAAACGATTGTTATTATCAAATGATAATATTAACATGTTTATGTATATATAAATATATTTAATCCTTTCTACTTTGATAAGTCCGCCAAATGTAACTTTGTGCATGAAAGTTTAAATAATTAATTGATATAAACTTTTCATTATATGCTCTTTGTAAAATCTTATTGACAAGAGAACGATTGCTACCTATAAAGAAAAAATATTATAAGGAATAAGTTAAAAAAAACTATTTTTATTTAAGGTATTCCTGTAGATGCTTGTAAGGCAAGCAATAATCAGGTTAATGCTTCACAATTAGTTCCAAGACCGACCACCAGCGGCGAATAACATATGCTGTTTGTGAGGGAAATATCAAAACCGGTTCGAATTGAAGAGATTCTGGTGAATATAAAAAGTGTCTGAAACAGCGGCGTCGGGTAGTCTTTTGTGCTTTGCATTAGGAAGAAAAGGGTACGAATCAATATTTTCAAATTAATTATTTTCTAATTTGCGTGCTAGTTGAATGTTGGCTGCTCGTGACAGTGACTCATAGAACATACTGCAATCTAATATATAAAAATTAATTCTTGTTTGTTCGTATTTTACTAGCTGCCATACCGTTCATCAGATTGCGCTAAAGCTTTGTCAACTTATTGCTGGTAACTTGTGAGAAGGTTATATGTATATCACAACTAACTTACAATAGGACAAATTTATTTGAAAGTTATACATCACTCAACTTCAATGAATGTATTATCATTCTTAATAAAACAGTATAACTCTTTCAAATTAAAAACAATATTTCGACAATTTTTTTTTCTGTGGCAGCATCGCGGCGGTGACCAGCTAGTATCATGTAAAAAAAATGAGAGAAAATTATTACTTATTCTTTTATAATATTGTTTTACGTCAAATGTTTTCCAAACAACATGTTTGTGACTAATCACTAAAATAATTAATTATTATCAAACATAAAACGTTATTTTACAAAATATTTTCAGCGGTTTGTACACTATGTAGGTGTACTGGATAATTAAAATGTTACTCGTACAGTTTAACGTACATTTACTTATGAAATTAACTAAGATAGCAAACGACTACTTTTAATAATAATTATAACTGAGAATATATTGCGCATAACAAAAAACATATACTTACCTATGACGAAAATTTGACAAGGTCCTTATGTTTTGTTGAATAATGACTGTAATTTGAATTATGAATCAGCTTTGATTGGAGCATAATATGAAGACAGGCAATTAACTGCTTATTATTATTGAAACGCTTGAGGCACAGACAAGAACTAAACTCTTTATTCAAAACATAGTAGTACATGCTTTAGGGTAGAGGGCGCTACTCGTACTAGTTTAAAATCTTATAATCTATGGATATTGACGATATGGAACAACACCCCCACTTATCGCAATATGCATTAACTACTATAAGTAAATAAAATCATTCAATACATACTATACCAAGGCGACACATAAATTTGTAATGTTTCACTGAACATAAACTTTTAGTTAAAATATCAGCTGGCATATCAGCTGTTGGTAAATACAGAACTTCAACAATTTTGTCCTTTACTAGATCCCGACAAAAATGATATTTAACATCAATGTGCTTTGTGCGTTTGTGAAAGACTGGGTTTACAACCAGTTTCTGTGCACCTTGGTTATCATTGAACAGCCTTAATGTGTACATTTCACTGGTTATTTCATATTGCAGGTTTCTCAGGTATAATGCTTCCCTACATGCTTCAGATAGACCCATATACTCTGACTCTGTGCTTGAGAGAGCTACACATTTCTGTTTCCTACACTCCCATGAAATAACACCATCAGATAGTAAAAAACACAAACCAGTATATGATTTCCTATCCACAGTGTTAGAAGCCCAATCAGCATCTACATAACCTGTTAATTCTGAATTACCTTCTTTACAATATTTAATTCCATAACTTTTAGTTCGTTTTAGATATTTTAGTACTCTCTTTGCATACTCCCAATGCTCTTTTGTGTGACAATTATTAAATTGACTTAAATAACTTATAGAGTAACTAATATCTGGCCTAGTTAACACTGACAGGTACATTAAACTTCCAATCAATTGTTGGTAGGGCACATGACTATTTACACTGACTTGACCTTTGTTTACATCTAACCTGACCTCCATAGGAGTATCAACTGGTTTGCAATCACTTAATTTAAATTTGCTCAAAAGTTTATCAATATATGTTTCCTGACTTAAAGTTACATATCCTTTTTCTTTATTTAAAGTTACATTCATTCCAAGACATTGTCTAACTTCCCCTAAGTCCTTAATGCTAAACTTATTAGATAAAAGCTGTTTCAAGTTCTCAGTCTCAATGTTATCATTGGAAAATATAAAGAAATCGTCGACATAGACTGTAACAATGGTCTTACATTTATTGACATTCTTTATATACATACATGGCTCTATTTTTGATCTTTTATAACCATTACTGACTAATAAATTATCAACCTTTTTGTTCCAGGCTCTAGAGGCCTGCTTAAGTCCATAAATAGCTTTCTTAAGTTTCAATACTTTATAATTTGAACTACTAGTATAATAACAATCAGGTATTTTCATATAAATAGTCTCCTCTAAATCACCATTTAAGAACGCAGTCTTAACATCTAAATGGTTAATATCTAAACCTAACTTAACAGATAATGCAAATAATAATCTAAGGGTTGTGTGTCTCACTACAGGCGAAAATGTTTCTGTATAGTCTATACCATGTTTTTGGGTAAAACCCTTTGCTACTAAACGAGCACGGTAACACACATTGTTTTCACAGTCATATTTTTTTCGCAAAACCCACTTGCACTGCACAATAGTACCATCTTTTGGAACATCAACGAGTTCCCATGCACTATTCTTTTCAAACGACTGTAATTCATCCCGCACTGCTTCCAACCACTGTGCTTTCTCTGGACCTTCCAAGGCTTCTTGCAAGGAAATCTCACCCATGTTGATGTTGTCATCTTCTGCACAAGCACTTGCAAAACCATATCTATCTGGTGGGTGCCTGCGCCGAGGACCACTTGTCATGTTGACATTGTTTCTTAATGTAGAGTCATCACTATCAGTTGTACCAGACTCGGAGGTATCTAATGCATCACTTTCACAAGGTACGTACAGTTCACCGCTGTCATCTGGGTTCAAGTTATCTGATTGTTCAAGTGAATCTTCCTGAAGAGTCACATCTTCATCCCCCATTGGAACCGTATCCACCTCATTGTCCTCCACTGGAACCATAGTTACCTCATTGGAACTACTTTCTTGTACCTCCACAACATTTTCTGTCTCTATATCTTCCAATACAGTAACATCTCGACTAGTGGTGATGACATTAGTCTTCGGGTTGTATATCCTGTATCCTTTGACTTCATTGGAATAGCCAACAAGAATACACTTTTCGGACTTTCTGTCCCACTTTAGTCGCTTTGGTTTCGGTACATGTACCATGACTGTACTACCGAATACACGTAAATGACTTACATCAGGCTTTCTGCCTGTCCATATCTCAAAAGGAGTTTTATAATTTAAAGATCGGGTCACAGTCCTGTTCTGTAAGTACACTGCAGTATGTGCTGCCTCTGCCCAAAATCTTTTCTCGAGTCCTGCATCGAACAAAAGACACTTCGCTTTCTCCACCACAGTCCGGTTAAATCTCTCTGAAAGACCATTCTGTTCAGGTGTGTATGCATTTGTTTTCTGATGTACTATCCCATGTTTCAACAAAAAATCATCAAACTTACTGTTGCAGAACTCTGTCCCATTGTCACTCCTCAAGATTTTTATGCTGCGATTAAGTTGATTCTCAACCTCAGCTTTATATTGCTGAAAACATTTTAGTGCCTCATCTTTTGTTTTTAAAAAATAAATATATATCATACGGCTAAAATCGTCTATGAAGAGCATAAAGTATCTGGAACCACCTATTGTTCGGTTTTCCATCGGACCGCAGAGATCAGTATGCACAATGTGTAGTAACTCTGTACTTCTGCTACCTTCTTTGGGAAAAGGTAAGCGGCTCTGTTTGCCCTCACAGCATGCAACACATGATGACTTGGATATATCAGTCTTACCATCCATTGTCAATCCCTGTACAGCATCTTGCATTTTATTTAAATATTGGCTGTTGACATGACCAAGCCGTCTATGCCAAACTTCGCTGGACACCATCACTGCAGCTGATGAACGATTCTCAGGCATGTTTAGTTTATACACCCCGTTCAACAGACTTGCTGTTGCCACCAGAACTCCTGCTTTGTTGAAAATCTCACAACCATCGTTGTTAAATGAAATTCTATTTCCTTTTGATATGAGTTGACTAACAGACAGTAGATTTGTAGTCAACTTCGGCACGCATAATATACCTTCTACCGTAATATCATATTGACAGGTGCGCGTCTTTGTCGTAATCTGCACATCTCCAGTACATAATACAGGTACTTTATCTTTGTTTGCCACGACAATTTCCTTGATCTTATGATCATTCGACACATTTGACAACCATTCTTTATTTGCAGTAAGATGAACACTCGCCCCGGAGTCAATATACCAGTCATTTTTACAAAATTCACCATTCAGGAACACAGCACTGAACGCATTACTCTTTGTACTTTCATTTTTATTTGTATACGATGTATTTTTGTTCGAAAATGTACACTGGTTACGGTAATGTCCTGTTTGTTTACATTTGTAACAGGTTATGGTTTTTGGTTTTGACTTTGACGTTTGGGCGTTGTCTTTGGTAGCACTGTTACCAACATTCCGGTTCTTCTTAATACTTGCAAACGCGCCACTTGAGCTGGGAGCGCTACTATCGCTGTTTCCGCTTTCTTCCATGTCTAACAACTTTGTTTTAATGGCGTCCGCTGTCAATGGTATGCCGCAATGCTCGATCGCCATTATCATTGGAGAATATTTTTCGGTTAATCCCGCTAACAAAAGCGACGCGACCCACTCATCATTGATGTTGAAACCCGTACCACTCAATTTTTGGCTCGTTTCGATGATTTGAGTCACGTACGAAGTCATTGAAACACTATTTTCAAGTCTGATGGATATCAAACTCCTCAGCAAACTGATTCTCCTCGTGAATCCTGAGTCATCAAATAGATTTTTTAATTTTTTCCACAGCTCGTGGGTCGTTTTTACACTTTTGATGTGCACATACAGCGACGAGTCTATTGTCAAAATCAGCTTCGCTCGAGTTTTCGCGTCTCCTGCTGCTCCTATTTCTGCTGGTACAGTCTCCGATTTGATGCAATCAGACATTCCCTCTAGCACAAGGAAATTCTCAGCCGCGAAAGCCCACTCGGTGTAGTTTTCACGCCCTTTTAGTTTAGGCACACTGATTATATAGTTCGTCGTCATTTTCACAGTCACAGCGTTAATCACAGTTTATCTCAATCTGCAAGGTCTATTTCCACTATTAATGTCCGAAAAACTTGCGAGAAAACTTAATACTCTGGGCCCATAACCTTTTATTATTGAAACGCTTGAGGCACAGACAAGAACTAAACTCTTTATTCAAAACATAGTAGTACATGCTTTAGGGTAGAGGGCGCTACTCGTACTAGTTTAAAATCTTATAATCTATGGATATTGACGATATGGAACAACACTGCTTGATATTGTTCTTGTAAAGTTTAAATTTGTTAGTGTAAATAAATTATCTTAGTTTTCGTTCAAACTTATTTTTAGAATCAAATAATACCACGCGTCCTAGACAAAATACGGATCGAATCCCATTATTTTTTTATTTCGATTAGTGAGATAAAATAATAAATAAAAATAAAATAAAAATATTTATTTCAATTACATATACCTTTAAGATACAGGGTTTGGAGATCACCTTTTAAGCAAAGAGATGCTTGTGTTAGGTGACTCCGCTCTTCCACTTAACATTATACACAGTGTGTGTAATTGGAAACAAAATAAAAGAAAAGAAAGTACAAATACAAAAAGGATAAGGAGCGCATTTGTGTGATGTAACTGAATGGGGTTTTGAGTATACGCGCACACGTGTGTGTGTGTGTGTGTGTGTGTGTGTGTGTGTGTGTGTGTGTGTGTGTGTGTGTGTGTGTGTGTGTGTGTGTGTGTGTTTGTGAATTTGTGTGTGTGTGTGTGTGTGTGTTTGCGCGCGCGCGCGCGCGCGCGCGTGTGTGTGTGTGTGTGTGTGTGTGTGTGTGTGTGTGTGTGTGTGGTTTATGTTAATTTTTAAAGTGGCAAGGCAACATCATTTAGCGACATTAAATGTTTTAAACGACATTAAAATTGTTTAGGTTACGGGCTACGAAACGAAAACGCTGTGGGCTCAGATTATTTCTATAATCTGAGGCTGTGGGTTATATAATCCGTTATTCGACTACTGTTGTAAATCACAGATATTACACATTTCTTAAGCTTAGTTGGAATGGTTAATATTAGTAGCGTTGTTGTTAGTATTATTTTACTGGCCGACTTCAAAAAAAGGACACTTGGACTGCGTCTTTTTGTACGTACGTAACGCGATATCTTCAACTGTGAACCGATTTTATTGATAAATCCCCCAAAATAAGAACTGTAATAATTATATAATGTAAATATTTATACGACATCGAGATTGTGATATTTCATCCACGCAAAAGAGTAAAAAATAACCTTTAAGAAAAAGTAAAAATTTAAGACGGGGCTTTATTTTTTCGATATACTATGTATGTCTTCCGACCGACTGTGAATGTGGCACCGATTTCAAAATTTGAAATTATTTCATTATTTTATGTTGGATTATGGGCTTAATTTTATTAAAAGTATTAAAAAATATTCCATTTTCCAGCGCTAGCCTCTGAAAATTCGGTATTCCCCAAATAAAGGCTAGTGGGCTTTGACTCTAAATATTTGTTTGTCCTATTTTATGTGTAATCATGCAGTGTGGTCTAATTTAGAAGTTTCAACCAAGACTGTATTTTATATCTTGATGTCCTTATTTAGATGTCGAGACAAAACAAAAATGGCCGAAACCGAAATTAATTCGGTGTCCAGCGACAAAAATGATGATGAAATAAAACGTGATACCTGGATAATTAATAAAGATGTCAAATTCAATAAAATAGGTGATGCCGCTACTACTGTGTAACACAAAAACAGTCTAAAAATCGGACTAGTAAATTACAAATGACTTTTTGTAATTAAATTAATTACTATTTTGCTGCACAAATTACCTATGATTAAATTCATGAAATGTTTTCATAGCTCTGCTAATTTGACGACGGCCATACTATTTAAAATTCAAGGATAAGTGTTATAATTGAATCAAGGCGATGAATTCATAACTTGATAGATTTGATTACTTGGCAATCATTAAAATGATATCCAATTATAATTCTGACGTTTGTTGAGCAAGGTGTATTTTAAATGCTACCTTTAGTTTTTTTTTTAAATATTCCTTAACTAGGAATTTGTATTCTATTTTTATTTTTTATACAATTATTGGTAATAAGAATAATTGAATATAAACTACAAAAGAATTCTTATTTGTACAGACAAATAATATAATACATATTTATTATATTACATAATTTGATTATTTGTATGTAGGTAGCTATTTCCTATAAATATTCAGTAACGCACGGAATTCATGATCAGACCAAAACCTATAATGGATTATTCATATAAAGAATAATAATAGATAATGAAATAAAATAAAAGTAAAAAATAATATTTATTTATGTTGAATGAATATATTTTTTTTAAATTTATGTTCTTAAATTGAATTGAATACTTAATTTTATATTTGGTTTTCTCCTGAAAACAATAAGAAAATGACCTATTTTAAGAAGGCCGTAAGAAATATAAAATACTATCACCATGGCCACCCTACGCTTAAGATTGAGCCATTTCATCAACGCCCGGGGATCGATGCTATCTAGATCGATCTCCTTGTTCTTTTTGTACGAGCCCACTCTTATTTTGATGCTTTACAACCTCTCATTATGAATTAGAAGCGCCTTGCCCGGGTTAAGCGGCTTTTAAAACGTTTAATGTATGTATTATTGCAAGTTTTCTTCGTATTATCTTATCGAAATATTCCTATTTAGTATTGTGTTTTATATTTATTATTGAAATTACAATAAAATCTTTCATTACTGTTTGTAAACTTATCACGATAAACTTTAATAATAATAATAATTTGGAATAATACTCTTGAAATCAGCAATCTAAAAAAATATTAAAGTAAAATTTGCATTTTATTCTATTGTTTTTCTAGTGTACCAGACACGAAAATATTTAAACGTCGAATTAATTAAAAAAAAAAACATTTACATGGTTAGTTAATCGGTTGAACAATTTTTTTCCTTTAAAGTATATTTTCAAAGTAGGTAGTTCCTTTTAGTATTTTTATCAAACGCGATAGTGATTGAAGTCGGTATATATTTCATAATGTTTCATTTCCTGACAAAATAATGAATTATTTTAATATAAATAGTTTGAATGTTACAACACGCACTATGTGTTATCTAGGATAATGTAATAAAACTTATATTTTGTTGTTATTATTATAAATGATTAGCGTTTTCAGTAATCTTTTATTTTATGTGAAAACACTAATCCCTACTTGTTTTTTAATACTCATCTCCATCTTCTATCTTTATGGAATTCTCTATGTCGTACAGACAATGTTGTTGTTTTGATTTATAAAGAGTATTCGTATCAGAGTAAAGTGAGAGGTATAAAGCCTTGTAAGTTAGTGTGGAGGGCGAGTCTAATGCGTACGAAATCGGACTTAGTGTCAACACTACTTCATGGGTGATGACGGTAAATGAGTACCTACAACCACGATATGGCGGACCCTTTGTAGCTTAAGTTTATCTGTTAGGCTCCGTTGAAGATCATTCTTTATAGGTAAACGCTAAAACCAGCTCCATTTTTAACAAAGTATGTCCTGTAACTGTGTAAAACAGTTCAAACAGTAATAAAAACTAATTGTGTGTTCGCATTAATTTGTATTAGGTTATAGAATATAATAGTTTTTTATTCAATATACATTACAAGTGATTCTTAATGAAATTATTTTTTTACTTTTGCCACTGGTTAGGATCTAACTTTTTACCTACAAACCACAACCCAATAGAGAGGTAATAAACCAGTGAGCCACTCGGTCTTTAATTATAAAATGGTCCAAAATATTGTTGACATTAATAATATTAAAAAGGCCATCGCCTAATTTAGCCATAAGACCTATAAATACACAACATGACTGACTCGTTGGGATATTATTTATAAAATATATTAATTTGAAATGTAGATATTATTGGCGACTTTTGGATATAGAATTATCACCTTTCAATGTGACGTTCTTAAGAGCTTTTAATAAACTTAAAACGCTATAAAATATTTTTGACTGACTTTGATCCCTTGTCAAAGTATAATAATGAAGAGCTTTTAGTACAAACGGAAAAGTTTTTCTCATGTGGGGTCCAATAAGCATCCTATAAGAATTCCATTATAACAACACACAATGGCTGAGTAATCCAGACTCATATCAACCGCAATACTAAGTGATCTCACAACAAAAGCCATACTAATTGCCAAGCGCGGATCTCGCGGTGAAATTAATCAATCGCCCGCGAGTACCTGTACCTGCCTAATATAAACGTTGTAGTGTCGGCGTTCTTTGAAGTCGCCGCGGTCTCCAATTAGCGCGCGCGCCGACGCCTTTGTACCGGCCGCTGTTATGTCTCTTGCTCACGCGCCCGTCGTCTCTTTTACACGCCTCTAAGCCTCTCAGGTCCTTGCTCGTACGCTTCTTTAACAGTTTTTTACATTGGGAATCAATGTACTTGTACTCACAAAGACGTTCCACGATTTCCTTTATGGTTTTGTTATTAGATATTTTTATTTGTAACTATATTAAATAATCGATCTAAAGGTTAAAATTCTAACAAAAGAGATAGCATATCGATACTTATTACAAATTTACGAATTCGGTGCTTCTAATTTTCATTTAATTTCCTTAAATGTAGAAGTCTTGAAAGGTACCTTCAAAACTCATTAGAGTATGGGTTTCTACGAGTCCAAAAAACATTTATTTAGTTTTAACACTTTTCATTTTTAGCGTTTTTTTTAAAAAGACTATTCTTAAAAAAGTAAAGACTATATTTAGTTTTTAAATTTTATCATTCTTACATTAAATTGTGTAGTTATATTTGAAAACAAATGCAGCCGTTTAAATTCTTAAAAATAATAAAAATCCCTTCAATCCAATTTCGCACAGAGGTATCGTCATTTAAGTTTCATGAATGGCGGCCGCAACCTTGCTTCCTTTTCCTTTTACCTGCCACCACAACGAATTAGTAACGTGTGTGGGAATTGTTCAGAGGAGTTCCAATATCTGGTTGCGCGGGAACCCCTAAGATTATATCAGCGGAATGCACGCAAGTACAATATGAATTTTTGATAGGATTTGTGTGTTTAGAGGAAACATTAAGAATCACTACAAGATAAAACGTCAAAAGTAGTTTTTTTTAAAAACCTTCAAATATTTACTCTTTTTTTTATGGAATAAGTGTGACCAGCGAGAACGCAGTCCACCTGATGATAAGTGGATGTTGGGCCCCACAGACATCTACAGTTATCCTCAATTAAGAATTAAAATGCAAATTACGTTGCCACCTCTGAGGACTGAAATGGAATACCTCATTTCCAGTACATAAAAAGGGTCTCCGGTTCTCTACACTCACCACGCGAAACACAGTAACATTAAGCTGCTATTATACGCTGGTATTGTGTGAGGGCGTGGTCCTACCCTGGTCAAGCCGACCACGTAAGTTGTTATTCAAAAAAAAATTTAAATCATAAAAAAATATCATAAAGATCTACTTGCTTCGGTGTAATGTCAAGAACACTGGCTGTGTTTCCCCGCTAAATGGCTGGCTAAACTTAGCTATTGGAGTTTTGGACGAGAAAGGCACAAGCCCTATTGTCGCCAGCAGCGACGACCAGTCGCGGATATAGTTCCTTTACAGACTTAATCATGCGTGGACCTCACAGACTAGAACAGTCTGTACAGTAAATGACAAAAAATATAATACAGTCGTCTCTCATAAACTCATATTTACGGCATTTAATAACTTCAGTTCTGTTTTACTCTGGTATTCGCCTCGAGCTATTTCCTCTTAATTATTCTATGTGGTAGAGCCGTAGCGTATGTTGTTACAGACTATGAGGCATTCCATCCTAGTTCACAGGAATGACAACGTATCTGTAGTTTTCTTTGTATGAAATTGGTTGCTATCCATGGGATCGTAGCCACTTACCACCTGGTAAACTGCTAGTTACAGCCCATAAACGTTCCACTGCTGGGCACAGGCCTCCCCTCATTTCTGAGAGGTTTTTAGGGCAAGAAAGTGTCCACCGCGCTGCCCCAATGCGTGTTGGCGAACTTCACATGTCTTCGAAATATTAATGTAATAAGTTTTTCTATAAAAATGAAAAAAATATGTAGAAATTTTTATCCCATATACATTATAAATTAGTCTCATTGAATGTCTCTTATGCATTAGCCACCGCTTAAGAAAATCTTCCATTTCGTTGTCTTGAGAAGAACCAGCAGGTCGTAAATCGCAACAAACACTTTCCCGTATCTTTAAGTTCCTCCTTCTAAAGCGGCAATTGACGACTCAGTAGAGCATTAGCAAAGAAATTAGCTGCATCGCTATGCGTTTGAATCCCGCACGGAAAAATGTCCTTGTATGTATGGTCTATAAATATTTTTTCTATGCTCAGGTGCATTCATTTTTATAAAACGCCACCACGATAAAAGAAATATATATTTTTTTCTTATTTCTCAGACATGCAGGTTTCCTCACGATGTTTTCCTTCACCGCTGAGCACGTGATAAATCAGCACTTAAAATTGCAATTATCAAATTCATTGGTGCCGGCGGGGATCGAACCCGGGTCGCATGCGTACTGTGAAATTTACAGCGAGCGCTAAACATCTGAGCTACCACGGCTCAAAACTAACTATGTAAACTGCTAGTTCGTTATTGCAGTATCATTTAAAAAAAAAAAACAGTGGTAGAGCCACGCGGCAGCTTTTGCTGTCGCACGGATGGGTCGGCTCGAACCGGGGTGGTACCACGACCTCACAGAAAACCAGCGTGAAGTAGAGGTTTACCTCTGCGTTTCACCTGGTGAGTGCAGGTGGCCGGAGGCCCTTTTTACTGGAAATGAGGCATTCCATCTTAGTCCTAACGGGTGACAACGCATCTACATTTTGATTTGTAATAGAGGATAGATGTAGATGTCTATGGGCCGCAGCAACCACTAACCATCAGGTGGACTGTGTGCTCGTTTGTCACCCTTATCCTATAAAAAAAAGGTAATATATGGCTGATGAAAACATATATTAACTTTTAAAGTGAAAACCAGCGTCAAATAACAAAATTATGCTCCTGTGTTTCGTATACGGTGAGTGTAGAGAACATGAGACCCTTTTTACTGGTAACGAGGCATTCCATCTTAGTCCTTAAGAATGACAATGCATCTGTATTTTTATTCTTAATCGATGATATATGTAGATAGATGTCTATGGGCCATAGCATCCACTTATTATCAGGTGGATAATGTGCTCGTTTGTCACCCATATTCCATATTTTTTTAATCATCATCATTATTATCATCATTACAGCCTATCACAAGTTCCCTGCTGAACGTAGGTCTTTCCCAAGGAATGCCGCAAAAAACGGTCACAAGCCACCTGCATCTTCTCGAGTTTTAGCAGATAGTCAATATTTTAATCATATACCATACATATAATTCCAGCATTAATAGGATTGGTACGTCTGTTTGTTTTACTATTATTTTATATTTATTTATTTAGCAATAAACCGACCGGTTTACAATAGGATAAGTAAATATCATAATAAAAATAATCCACAAACATTAAATTTAGATAGAGTATGAAAGCCGCATAATTAATTTATTTCAAAGTTCAATAAAATATATTATTTATGTGTTTATTCCAATAATTTGATAACATCGACTTATTTCTGCAAAATTGATGGAATATATGTACCTATAAAAAATTAATTAATGATAAATACGCTTTGATACTGGTTGTAAGGTGAAACGTGTAAGCAACCACATTAATGTCTCAGAGATGTTTCAGAAAATTGAAAATGAGGAGTAGCTCGCGTTTTGAACACCACTAAAGCGGCCCACCCTCGTCCCAATAAATCTTTACAACACGATCAGTTTTATTTTGCATTAAATAAAACTAAATTATAACAGCCCTTTGGATCGCCCGGTAGCCGCCGGATAATATTGTAACCGGTACAGAAAATAAATTAAAAAAACATGTAAACGGTAAAAGAAAAAAAGGTCGGATATCAAAGAGTTGCCGCGGTCACGTACAGTGTTATGACGAACAGCGGGTGCTTTAGTCGCTTCGCGTGGAAATTAAAAAATTATAGGCACTAGGTGAGATTAGAAAATATCAAATACGTTTCTCGGATTTCGGAGGGAAAAGTCGAACGAATTTGCTAATAGTAATTTTTTTAAACTTTACACAGTCGTAATACGTTATTTTCTTCTGATTATAAAGGGTTTGTATTTTTTTTTATAAAATTGAAGTGATAAACGAACTCACAGTCCATCTAATGGTAAGTAGCTGCTGCAGTCTGTAGACAACCACAGACAACTTCAAATAAGGCTACAGCTACAGATGCGTTGTCACCACTGAGGAATATGATGGAATGTTATCATATTAGCTATCCATACCCTTTAAACCAAAACAAGGCAGTGCAAGCACTGCTATTTGGCGGTAGAAATTGTTGAGAGTGGTACCGACTCAGACGGATTTCTGGGCTTCTGCCTACCCCCAGTAACATATATTTAATCCATATATACCAACACTTAAGTCATTGTTGTAGGTTGAATGTAAATACGAATAGTAGTCACTAAATTCTGTAGCTTTTTGAAACTAATAAATCTGAAATATGTATTTTTTTTGTAGGATAGGGTGACAAACGAGCACACAGTCCACCTGATGGTAAGTGGTTGCTGTGACCCATAGACATCCACATCTATCCTCAATAAAGAATCAAAATGCGGATGCGTCACCCGCGTCACCCGTGAGGACTAAGATGGAATGCCTCTTTTCCAGTAAAAAAGGTCTCCGGTTTTCTACACTCACCATACGAAACACAGCAGTGTTAAGCTGCTATTTTACGATAGATTCTATGATAGCGTGGTCCTTCCCCTGTCGAGCCGACCCATTCGTGCTACAACTATACTACTAATATAACTGCAGCATGGCTCTACCACGTATAAATTAAAATTTATAAAGACGTTAGTTACTACCTAATAAATTTATTAAGAATTTAATTAATCGCTACAGTACTAAGAAATGTAAATTGTTATTTAATTTATTCGGGTAGTCTATTTCCAAAAAATACTAAAAACTTTAAATAATATTTATATCATTCTTTATTATATCTAAGTATATTTTCATAATCGATACTCTTAGTTAGACACCGAGATCATTTTATTCTCATAAAATAACAATACTCCAAACTTCTGAATGAAAACACAAAAAATCATTGAGAGAGACATTCCGCTGGATGATTAGGGCACGAGCGGCTATTCACCGCGTTCACAGACTGCCATAACACTGAGACCGCCATGCATTCACAATAAATGTTAAGGATTTATTGTAACACAGAAGTCGGACATGCGGAATGAATGCATACCAATAAGATATTTATACATACTAACTGAACTTGAAACGTTTTAAAAATTCGTAATTCGTAAGCAGAACTATTGATCATGTGGGCCCGGATTCGAATCTCGGGTCAGGCCAAAATCAGATTTGGATTTTTCTGTCAAGAAATTGTCAGTAACAGTCAAGAGTCACGAAGTTGGCGGTATTTAAAACCGTTGGTCCTGCGCCTGTTCTCTCTCTGGTCACGTCGGATTGCCGTTCCGTTGGCCTATAAGGGTAAAGCAATAGATGAATAGTATCTGTTAAGAATTACCAACTGGAGGCCATTTTTATTATTTTATATAGTAAATGACACTCAGAAATCGCAGATAAAATAAATATAGTAAAACAAAAACAGCTTCTTGCTCCGCTATATTTATTTCGATCGCTTTATTTAAACAAGAAGAATATTGGATGTAAAAGTGTATAGAATCTATGAGGAATATATGACAGATCATAGAGTAGAATATAACAAGAAAACATATAATGCTTACCTCAAATAAATTGGAATAAAGGCTGGAAGAAGAAGATTTTATTCTAACCTCTCAAGGATCTATTGAGCAGATCTCTGTTTAAATATATTTAATAAGTTCTAATTACATATATTAATAGTGTACACATTTTATTATGTTCTTTGGTACTGGGCTCGAGTATATTTAAATTGGGCTTTCCTCTAACGAAATCAAGTCAAACAAATCAAGTCCATATAAAGCTAAACGTTTGGTTGTCTCCATCTACACAGCGTCCTAAAGCTCAAGATGCTGTGTAACCATTATATACATATAACAAGGTATATTTTTATAAAATAAAATCAAAAAATCGCATTGGTCGTCTTTGTTTCTTGGATTTATTTTAGTGCTGAAAATATCTGCTCGATATAAATAAAAAAAAATTGTTAATAATATTTATTTATTCTTATATTGTTGATTGTTCTTATTTAAAATGTTATTTATAGCTTTACATAGGTAAGTATCGTGTTATTGTCACTAATTTGCATTAATATTATACTATTTTGCAAAGGTCATAACACAAAAATAAATGTTCGACACGTGTAACAAAACTAGCTTCCGACATTCCGACACACAGCACTGGAGAAGCGCAGCGCCTTTGTAAAACGCCGCTGCTATTAAAGTGCGATTAAGCCGGGCCCCCGAGACGACTTGGCTCCCACTTTCGATT
The DNA here is from genome assembly GCA_033319125.1 of Parnassius glacialis. Taxonomy (NCBI): domain Eukaryota; kingdom Metazoa; phylum Arthropoda; class Insecta; order Lepidoptera; family Papilionidae; genus Parnassius; species Parnassius glacialis. Next base: position 18,995,337 of record JAVANC010000008.1, read on the forward strand.
TTACAACTGTCTAAAATTGAACCCGCCCTATTCTGAACCTTAACCATAGACTAATCTACCATTGTCTTCTTTTAAATCTACAAAAACGAGCGAGACTAGACTTGAATTTGAAATTAAAGTTTAGCCGTTTTAGTGCACTTTTTGAGTACTTTTTTATGCTAAGTTAACCTGATATTAATTATAGGGTTATATACTATATTAAATTAAATATCATAATTAATCTGAGAAAAATAATATTAATATCGTCAAAAAGTTACTATTACTGTTTCTTATAAATCATGTGTTTAATGATAAGGATTTTTTTACCGTTTAGTGGCGGTGTAAGAATACCCACTACCACATATAATTCCGTGGATGTGTAAGAGGCGACAGAGGGAAACAAATTAGCAGATTGGCGGCAGCGTCTTCCTAATAACGACTTAAACTAAAAAAATCTGCGGTTGCTAATTCACTTGCCAAGCGTGGCAACTATGGCAAATATGAGACGATCTGTGAGCACATGCCTCACTGAACCGATCCATTTTAATAGACTGTACCTACTGGTGTAACGGTGTAAATAAGGATTGAAGTGTTTATATATAATTTTTTATTTCCATATCAAGTGGGGTTTCATGCGAAAAGTCTTTCCAAATATGAACACATACAACCTTAAAATATTAAGCTTTGTGTAGCCTTAAATGGCTACTCTTAAGCTTTAAGAGCTTTAAAATATAACCTGCACCGCGGAACCCATACCTGAACCGAAACCATACCCAAAATATATTTGCAGAATTGTTATACAATCTATGTACATAAAATGTAAATGTAATTTACACGTGGTAGCACCACGCTGGAGGTATATTATGGTTGTAGCAAGAAAGGGTCAAGTCGACCGGGGAAGTCCACGCTCTCACAGAATACCAGCGGAAAATAGCAGATTAATGCTGCTGTGTTTCGTACGGTGAGTGTAGAGATCCGGATACCCTTTTTACTGGAAACGAGGCATTCCATCTTAGTCCTCACGGGTCTTTTGTTTTTTACAGATTGCTTTAAAATTATGACACAACGTTGCATTCGCATACGCGCTTGTTACTTACCTACTTTAAAAAAATGTTGTGCCACGGCAACGCTTAGCCGAGTACTTACAGCTAATTTTAAATATAATCATCGACAAAATCCAACCCTAGTGCAACAGCTGTTAATAATATTACATGTCTTGATCCACTTGGAATGTCGTAATGAAATAAATTCGTATTATGGAAATTAATGAGGCCAATGTCATTTCCGTAATATGAAAATTAGTATGTAAGTATACGCTATCAAGTCCTTTGATATATACCGCCGAATTTGATATATACCTAATATATTTGGTACATGTGTATCGATGGATAAAAATTTAGCGACTGTGAGTGAAATTAAATCACAGTATGTTATTCTATTTCGGTCACACTCACATAGGTACATATTCATTATACATCACATTTATTCTATAGTTCTTGCAAACTCTTAACAGAATAGTATAAATTATATAAAAATTTTAAATAAACTGTTTTATCACTTAAATGTATTTAACCTTACATTGTGCTATACTTTTTGTAAATGGTAGAGCCCGGGACCAGCTATTTTATGGTTGTAGAACGAATGAGTAGGCTCAACCGGTGAAGGACCTCGCTATCACAGAATACCAGCGTATAAAAGCAGTTTGATGTTTGTTCTTCCCAGGATAGAGGTATTTTCTGAACCAATGGTAAATTTAACATAAAAGTCACTTTCAATAAGTATCATTCATAATCTATATCGAATAAAAACTTTTATATTTCTATTTGTATTTCTAAATCCCCTGAATAAATTATGTCACGTTTATGCGCACATAAGTTTTTACTCAAATTCAAAAAATATTTGTTTATTATTTAAAAAAATTCTGTACATATTGATGTTCGATAACATAAAATAAACGAGGGCACCACCACACTCAATTTAGTCAGTAATTTATACAACACTGTTAAAGTTAAAGTAAAGTAGCTTCAAATCAATTGCCTTTGGAATGAAATCGGTGTATCAATTCGTATATCGTACACCGGCCTTGCGAGTAACTGAAACGACGAATGCTGGGGTTACTAGCGACATGCACATTGCAAACAATACACGAACGGTAGTGAACTTCAACAGGTCAGTGCCCGATAAATTGGTACGCGAGTTTTACAACACGCTTTATAAAAATGTGCATGTTGTGCTTTTGTACGAGGGTTTAATTTGCAACTTCAACCGTAAATTGATAAGGTATAGCCTGTATCCAAACGTTGACCTATTACCGTCCGAAAAAGAATATGATTAGTGTTATCCAACGTGGTAGAGCCACGCTGCAGCTATATTGTGGTTGTAGCACGAATTGTCGGCTCGACTGGGGAAGGACCACGCTCTCACAGAATACCAGCGTAAAAAGCTGCTGTGTTTCGTATGGTGAGTGTAGAGAACCGGAGACCCTTTTTACTGGAAACGAGGTATTCCACCTTAGTCCTCACGGGTGACAAAGCATCTGCATTTTGATTATTAATCGAGGATAAATGTAGATGTTTAAGGGCCTCAGCATCCACTTGCCATCAGGTGGACTGTGTGCTCGTTTGTCACCCTATTCTATAAAATAAAATCCAATGAGAAATAACTAAACATGCTAAAAGTAAAGTTAGAGTATCCCGCAGGTGGTCACAGACATACTCTAATTTCTAAGAGAGTTTAAGGCGAAGGAAATGTTCATCGCCTGCCAAAAAGCGTGTTGGCCGAGTTCACATGTCTTCGAAACTGTTTTCTTTTTCAGGTTTTAGACATGCGGATTATCTCACTTTCCTTTACTGTTAAGTACGTAGTAAATCGGCCATTAAAATTGCAATTAACAGCTACATTGGTGCCGGCGGGGACCGAACCCGAGTTGCTCCCGTACTGTGAAATTTACAACGCCCTAAGCCCCTGAGCTTAGGTTTTTCTTAAACACGGTAAGGACACCATAAAAAATAAAGTGGTAAATCAGTACTTAAAATTACAGTTATTTCCTTTTTTTATATGATAGGGTGACAAACGAGCACACAGTCCACCTGATGGTAAGTGGTTACTGTGACCCATAGACATCTACATTTATCCTCAATAAAGAATCAAAATGCAGATGCGTCGTCACCCGTGAAGATAAGATGGAATGCCTCTTTGCCAGTAAAAAGGGTCTCCGGTTCTCTACACTCACCTTACGAAACACAGCAGCGTTAAGCTGCTATTTTACGCTGGTTTTCTATGAGAGCGTGGTCCTTACCCGGTCGTCCCGACGCATTCGTGCTACTAATATAGCTGCAGCATGGCTCTACCACGTTGACACGTTCCTTAGTGTCGTTGGGAATAGATCGACGGTTATTCGCGTACTGTGTATATTATAATTGTTAAAATGTTTAACAATGTACTAAATAATTATTATTTTAATCGATTGTATGTTATGCGAATATCATCTTAAAGAAGCTGGTGTTAAAATTGAACCCATATCGTCCCGTCGGTGTCGTAAAAGGCAAGAGATGGAAACTGAAACAGATGATGGGCAGTAGCATCTTCCTGATCACAATTCAAAATAGTTAAAAACTGCCAAACCGCTTGCCGCAAAATCCTGGCTACTATAGCAAAGTAGTGGATATCATTACACCGCCACTAAACGGTAAATAGATCGTGGTAGTATATTTGAATTGGGCTTTCCTCTAACGAAATTAGTGCAAACAAATCAAGTACATACAAAGCTAAACGTTTGGTTGTCGTCATCTACACAGCGCCAAAAGCTTAAGATGCTGTGTAAACATATTGCTTTATAAATTTATATTACATGGTATATTTTTATAATTTAAATTTTAAAAAATCGTATTGGTTATCTTTGTTTATTTGATTTATTTATGTGTTGAAAATATCTGTTCCTAAAAATCCGCTACTACACGGTCAACAGTGCTTCTATAATCAAACAAAAATAAGTTATTAACGTTATGGCGCGGTGACCGCAACTACATCCCATTATGGCCACTATACAATTTTTACTTTGCGTTATTTTTTATAACTAAAAACGTATCACTAAACAATAATTTATAAGATTGCAAATTGGACGTTTACGGAGCAATGAAGAATTTATAATAATAACGCTTTATTTTTTTAATTATAACATACATACATACATATAATCACGCCTCTTTCCCGTAGGGGTAGGCAGAGACCACTTCTTTCCACTTGCTACGATCCTTACATACTTGTTTAGCTTCGTCCACTTTTATAATTCCCTTCATACATGCTTTTCAGTTTAGAGTACTCTTGACCTGTCCTTTTTTCAAGACGTCCCTGATTTGATCTAGAAACGTCCGCCTAGGTCTACCCCTTCCAACACTTTCATTCACACTCGCCTTATACACCTTTTTCGTCAAACGTTCTTCATTTATTCTTCCGACATGGCCAAATCATTTCAGCATACCTTTCTCAATTTTTGTCACTACATCTTCTTTCAGTTGACTCGTTAGGTCAGCGGTTAGAGCACTCATTTAAGTATTTAATTATAATTACACCAAAATTAATCTTAATTGCTCATTGAAGTAATAGGTATGTACTTATAACTCTATGTAATTGCTACAGCTTAGTATCTAGAACATAATGCACTATCACTTATAGGTGAATCATCACTTACGATTTAGATATTGTTATGCTATATTGTGTTTACCGTATAGTGGCGGTGCAGTGTAAGAATATCCACTACCCCATATCATCCTGTGGGTGTCGTAAGAGGAGACAAAGGGAAACAAACCAGATGGGCAGAGGCGTCTTCCTGATAACAACTCAAAATTATAAAAAACTGCGGTTGCCAACCCGCCTGCCAAGCATGGCAATTATAGCAAAATCCCCTTTATGGGGGAAGCATGTGTTTAGCAGTGAACTTTAATAGTCTGTTATGGATGGAAATGGATTGTAAGTATAAATTAAATTGGAGCCATGTTAACAATACCAATAATTAAAGTAGGTAAACTAGATTGATTACTGCATATGAAATAATTTGTTTTTTTAACATTGTAAAGTATCAATTAACAATAATTTGCTTAGAACTTACTACAATTTATAATAAATCGATGTTAAAGAGTCATAATATAATCTATATCTATACAAATAAATAAAATTGAAGTGTCTGTTTGTAATTTCAAAATTACAGCTTTTTACTAAATGCATATGAAAGTATATACGGTACTAATGACAAAAATACAATTTTAACCTTTTTGTCTGTCTGTCTGTTTGTTTGTCTGTCCGACTGTCAGTCTTTTTGTTCTGGCTAATCTCCGAAACGACTGGACCGATTTTGACGGGGGTTTCACTGGCAGATAGCTGATGTCACAAGGAGTAACTTAAGCTACATTTATTTTAGAAAAATAATTAGGGTTCCGCTCAAAAAAACGAAAACCCCAAATAACACGCGGGCGAAATCTCGGGGAACAGCTAGTGATATAATAACACAATACGCTCTTGTTGTTTGGTACAAAGCGTTTACAGCTCTTGCATTAAATTATCATACATCTTTGTATACTGTTTCTGCATTCGATTTTCGTAATTAAACGTGATTGAACTTGACTATGGGCCGTGGTAGCTCTGGGGCGTCCTATTAATTTTATAGTACTCGAGTAACTGGAATTCGATTGTTAATCGCAATTTTATGCGCTGATTTTATCACAGGCTCGATGCCTTGACAGCAAGCGTCTGAGAAATAAAAAAAAAATATTGACACGTGAAATCTACAAAAACTTTTTTAGAAATGGGGCTGTTGTGCCCAGTTTGATTCGGATAGACAAGACATAAAAGCAGACATTTTTCATTGATTTTGCGTTTATGTGTAAAGTGAAATAAAGCGTACAAAAAAACTTTTAGTATTAAGTAAAAGTCGACTTCAAAGAACTGAAAAGGACAAAATAATTTCCACCTTCAGAATTCGGTGCTAAGACAGAAAAGTGCCAAATTCAGAAACTGTTATGCGAAAATTTCTTTAAAAATTTTTAGCTAATAGTTAGAATGTTATCTCAATAATATATTTTAAAAACTTCATCACTTTTTTTTTCTATATAACGCCACCTCGTCAGTACTATTTCAAAAAAAGTCATTAAATCTGTTCACAGTTCACGATGATATTGCATAACATACATAAAGATAAATATAAAACAAGAAGAACATACAGTTAAATCGACAACCTCTTTCAAATCGAGAAAATACACTACAAGTTTAATATTAACTATTTAATATTAAATTGTACTATTATAATATTAACGGATTTTTATCGATTCACGCCTTTTATACGTCGTAGTGTCACGTTGCTTATATGTAGCACGAATGGGTCGACTCGACCGGGGAAAACCGTGCTCACACAGAATACTAGCGTAAACTTAATGTTGCTGTCTTTCGTATGGTGGGTGTAGAGAACTGGAAATCCTTATTACTGGAAACGAGGCATTCCATCTTAGTTGTTGGGGGTGATCACGTATTTTCTATTTTAATTCTTAATCGAGATGTCTGTGGACCACAACATCCACTTACCTTCAATTGAACTGTGTGCTCGTTTATCACCCTTATGATATAAAAATCACCTTAATTTTGTAGATTGTTGATAACAATTACCTCCATTAAAGACATGGTTTTGAATAGGTACTCTCTTCATAGTACATAAATATCACAATAGAAATACCTACTTAGATAATTAAATATCAATATTCGACGAAGCAGAGAATACATTACATATTATTGTTAAAGTGCTGGGGGCGACATGCATTATACATTATCTGTGTCAGCTAACCACTGTGACCTGTAATAGAGCTGTTTAGTCAATGTTTAGCACAAGTCGAGTCTACGCCTTATTGCATTGTTACAGTTGCTGACAAAGTTTAAAAATGATATTATTTGTAAATTATAGTTTCTGTAATATGTATTTGAAATTATACATGAAAATTCATATAAATAGTAATAGATAAATTCTGGCCAGAACATCTTAATTGCATTCGATTGAATTTAGAGGGCGTTATAACCAATTCATAATATAATATGCCAGACAAAAATACAAAGACTGATGACGAGGAGCAACAAGCGGTTTAAGAATATATCAACACCACATGCTCCTGCGGTTAAAGAGGCGACAGAGGGAAATGAAATAGCAAGAGAAGTAGCAGCATCTTCTTGATAATAAATCTAACATAATGTTATTTTATTAGTGATCGATGAACATAATACAAAAAACGGCGGTTGCCAAGCGCGCCAACTATGGCAAACATCCCCTCCTATCTATCTAAGTGTGTGGCCTTTATTCAGCCCTGGACTTTTGCAAGGCTGTAATGAATGAAAGAATGAATGATTAAGAAGAAGACAAATGGAGGCGACGATACATAACTATTCGATCGCTACTCGAGGTCTACGTGTGGTGATGTTCTAAAAATACCGAATCAGTGAATGTTTGTGGCCGGTGATGACGAGGGGGAGAGACTGGTTGTTTTGCACCACAAACAACAGTGGTAGAGCCACGCGGCAGCTTTTACTGTCGCACGGATGGGCCGGCTCGAACCGGGGTGGTACCACGACCTCACAGAATACCAGCGTGAAGTAGAGGTTTACCTCTGCGTTTCGCTTGGTGAATGCAGGTGGCCGGAGGCCCTTTTTACTGGAAATTAGGCATTCCATCTTAGTCCTCACGGGTGACAACGCATCTACATTTTGATTCGCAAACGAGAATAGATGTAGATGGCTATGGGCCGCAGCAACCACTTAACATCAGGTGGACTGTGTGCTCGTTTGTCACCCTTATCCTATAAAAAAAAAAAAGACTAACCTAAAAAAGTATGTATTTGCATTCATCAAGAAAAATACAGGACTTTATCATAATAATTTTAGCTGTTTGTTATTTATTTGTTTTAATAAATTGTCTGCATGTTATGGGAAAAATTCATGGAAAAATATTAGCCTCAACTAGGAATAGTCTTAACATTGTACTGCATAATATTTATAACGTTATGTAACGTTATCATATATTATATAACGTTATATGTACAGGTTAATTGTAACTTTGCGCCACCTAGAACGGCACAGTGTGATTAATTATCTTTTTTTAATATACGAGATTGTGACATCGTTGTCACCTCATGTAAAAACATTTAATTATTAAAATTAAAACTACAGTAGGTCACCTAAATTAAACGATGAATACACATTAGAAATTATTATTGCATTACATTATAATATATTATTATAAATAGAAATGAGCCGTATGTAGAAGAATTATTTAATCCATTTCAAACCCGTGGTTACAGTAAAATCCAGGGAGGATAATAAGAGCCTTAAAAAAAATGTTCAAAAATATGTCTTGAATGTTTTGTTGTGCCTAACCGCTAAAGGCTGGTTCTCTGTTCATCCACAAACTAAGCAATGCCCCGTATTATTAAGAATTGACAATCTCAGATTGGTAATGAAAATTACTACTTACGTAGCGAAAATGTGTAATGTAATGTAATATATTAATTTAGAAAATTTTCAAAAAGTTAAGAAAAGTAAAAAAATACTCATTCATTTTATATATGTACATATTATTCTTTTTTATTCTTTATATAAATCAATTATGTGTGTCTTTTATAATAATTTAAAATAATAATATTATTTTTTTATACTGGTTTCACTGTAAAAATACGAACATATACGTGCAAACCTATTTAAGATTATTTCTTTCAAAAATGGTTTTAAGCAACTGGATATTTACTTATATTCACTGAATTTGCACTCTAACCGCAGCATTAGCAACTATCCTACCAATTATATCATTAGTTCTAGTTAGTACTGCAGTGCGTGGCTTCGGGCCTTGTATCTTGGTTTTCAATTAGATACATAATTTCGTAATTAGTTTAATTTATATAATACTTGGTCCCTTGGCAGTTAATTAATTGAAATAGGACTTATATTTGATATATCGAAAAAAAAAATATTTAGTGGTGTAGTAGCGGCTTAAGAGAATCCACTTCCTCAACTCAATAATAGAAAAAATGCGGTTGCCAAACTACGGGGTCGGTTTGCGTTCAGCAGTGAACTTTTGATGTACTTAGTTTAAGATTTTTATGGTTATGCAACTTTTATGTAATTTGTTGTACATCGTAGATCAGGGGTGGCGAACCTTTATGTATCAACGTGCCATTTTTCTAAAGAAATATTTAATGAGGCCATAGACGTGCCGTAAAATATTATTTACTTGTTGATTACCGTCGCGCCCAAACACTCCGTAGCGTAGGATCACTCGAGTTCGTTCGTAATAATTATAATACTTCATAGTGAACTTTGTGATCGGTGGCGTGACCAAAATATTGTATCGCGTGCCATCGATGGCACCATTTGTTCGTCATCCCTGTCGTAGATTATTTGTATAATCAGCACCAACGATATTTAAATTTAAAATTGCAATTTCAAGTGTCCACTGCTGGAGAGGATTTCTCACAGATCGCCACACTTGCCACACTTAGATCTCTACCTGTATCAATCTCTATACAGGGTTATTTTTCAAAGAGTAGCCAAATTTTAAACTTAAGTTCAAATACATAAATAATGATATAGCGTTATGACAGTTTTTGACAATACAAGTAAATAAGGCCTCAACTTTTATTTGAAATTATCTCAAATTCAATTTGATTTATTTGCAACAACGGTTTTGCCTACCAGTCGACCCTTGCCAATGTGTGCGTGCGCAGTAAAATTAATTATAATAATGCATTACCACGCATTTTCAATTTAAAAGATGAAAAGGACAGAATGTTTGAGATTTTTTTGTAATTAATTATTCTTCACCATTTGCCTATATTACTCATTCTAAACCTTCTCTGCAAATTTGGCCGGTTATTGCAAAATAACCCTTTATATAAAAATGAATTGCTATCCGTTAGTCTCGCTAAAACTCGAAGCTGGCTCGATCGATTCTGATGAATTCTTTGTATGTGTTTGTGTGGGTCCCTGGATTGTTTAGATTCACAACTGAACCCGGTAGGTGGCGCTGTTGTCGAGATCCACAAATCATCCGCGCGAGGCCGGGGCGGATCGCTAGTAAAATTATAAATTAGCAATTTTAAGTACCAGGTGCACAGAAGTGAAAGGAACTCTCGGTAAGAAAAATATGCATGTCTGATTATAAATTATTATAAAATAAAACATTTCAGATTATAAAAAAAATCAATGCTGAATTACTTGAAACAAAATAAAAAGGTGTTAGAAGGGCGTATTATCTAGTTTTTTTTTAAAGGATACGCTGACCAGCGCACTGTCAACCTGATGGTAAGTGGTTGCTATGGCCCATAGACATCTACATTTATTTTATCTATACAAATAAATATAATTGAAGTGTCTGTTTGTAATGTTAAAATAACTGCATTTTACTAAATACATATGTAAGTACGTACCAATGTACGGTAAATGTACGGTACCAATAACAAAAAAAACAGTTTTTAAAAAATTTGTCTGTCTGTCTGTTTGTTCCGGGTAATCTCCGAAACGGCTGGACCGATTTTGACGGGACTTTCACTGGCAGATAGCTGATGTTATAAGGAGTAACATAGGATACTTTTATTTTAGAAAAATAATTAGGGATCCGCACAAAAAAATTAAAACCCATAAAATCGTAGTAATTTCCACGCGGACGAAGTCGCGAGGAACAGCTAGTCCTCAGTAAAGAATAAAAATGCAGATGTGTCGCCACCCGTGAGGACTAAGATGGAATGCCTCTTTTCCAGTAAAATGGGTCTCCGGTTCAAGTGTCAAGCTGCCATTTTACGCTGGTATTCTGTGAGAGCGTGGTTCTTCCCCGGTCGAGCCGACCCATTCGTGCTGCAACTACACTACTAATATAGCTGCAGCAATGCTCTACCATGAGAACCACAGGGTTTTTGTTACGTAGTATATATATATATATATATATATATATATATACATATATATATATATATATATATATATATATATATATATATATATATATATATATATATATATATATATATACTATAAGAATACTATTTTACGCTGGTATTCTGTGAGAACGTGGTCGTTTCCCAGTCGAGCCGACCTATTCGTGCTACAACTATACTACTAATATAGCTGCAGCATGGCTCTACCACGTAAAGAAGAGTCTTAAGGATATGAAAATAACGCCCTTTTTAATAATACACTTATTTCGATATTACAGACAGACACTAAGCTGAAAACTATTTTTTATTTACACATGTACGTATAGATTTAATATTAGTTATGTATTCGTTGTCGACTTATCCAGATCTTATTACTTTTCATCGAGAATTTATCGAGTTTATGTTTTTATGTTTATATAGATTTATTTCATGTTACCGGTTTCACTTTGATAATTTATATACCGACAGTGAGCCAACCGCTTCGTAATTTAACCGTCCGTCCAACAAGACGTAAAGTACTGTCGACTATAAAATTATGTTAAACACATAGACAGTCAGTAACGAGCGCTGGACACTTCATTTAGAGGGAACTAATTAGCGGCAATCTTAATGTTTCTGCTGTTATATGAAAATGGAAAACCGGTGGCTTTTAAATTAAATTAATTTAAGTGTTGCCGTTTTACCGAGGCCTCCGTGCCAAGATGTCGTAAATTATCGTCTAATAAAAACTTAATTATGTAAATTAATAAGTCCAAGGAATTAATGGTATATGATGGTGCAGAGTAGTGAGAAATGAGAGCTAGATTATTAAAAAAATTGTATAAATGAAAAGATCACAGTCATGTTATTACAAGTTTTTCAATAAAAGTTAAAAGTTAAAGTTACCCGTCCCACTACTGGACACAGGCCTCCTCTCATTTCTGAGAGGGTTTTAGAACAAGGAAATGTCCGCCACGCTGTCCCAATACGTGTTGGCGAATTTCACATGTCTTCGAAATATTAATGTAATAAGTTTTCTATAAAAATGAAAAAATATGTAGAAATTTTTATCCCATATACATTATAAATTAATGTTATTGAATGTCTCTTATGCATTAGCCACCGCTTAAGAAAATCTTCCATTTCGTTGTCTTGAGAAGAACCAGCAGGTCGTAAATCGCAACAAACACTTTCCCGTATCTTTAAGTTCCTCCTTCTAAAGCGGCAATTGACGACTCAGTAGAGCATTGGCAAAGAAATTAAATGCATTGCTATGCGTTTGAATCCCGCACGGAAAAATGTCTTTGTATGTATGGTCTATAAATATTTTTTCTATGCTCAGGTGCATTCATTTTTATAAAACGCCACCACGATAAAAGAACGAAAATTTAAGAAGGTAACGTTTTTTTTTTTCTATTGAAAAACGCAAAAGCAGATGTGTACAATTTCAGCATTTACAAGTGGCATAATCAAATATTTTGTACAACAAACTACTACTTTGTAATGTATTTATATAAATAAAATGAGAACATCATCAATGTAGTCGAAGTCAGTGACATCCACGACTTTTTCTGCAACCAGGGCGGCGTCACTTAAAAGTAAGGTATAATATTTAACAGATTTCATAGCGGGGAAGTTAAATTGTTCAAAAAATGTAAAGGTTAATGTTTGTTTCTGTACTATTAGCTATATTTTGTATTAATAAGATTAAAAATAACTAAACAAAACCACAGATACTCGTTAGAGTAGAAAATTTTTAAAAAGCAGTTCAAAATGTGCATAAAATTAAAGAGCAAACCACTGAGGCATTGTTTTTTGTATTAATATAATACTCTAGAAACTGATAAACTTTTATTAAAAGCTAACTTCCTAAATTAAATGACGTTGTGTAACAAAAAAATTTACATCAGTGTCAACTAGCGACATCTGGGAGCAGAAAATTATTAGCCCTCATTAAATACGCATTATTAAAGATAACTCAAAAACTACTGGTCAGATACATGAAAAGCACCAGCTTTCAAATAAAAAAAGAATTACAAAAATCGATTCATCTAGGGAAAAATTCACATAAAAAATATACAGCCGAATTGAGAACCTCCTCCTTTTTTTGAAGTCGGTTGATAATATATCCTGTACTTCCGATTTTTAAATAGACCGGAAAATATTGATTACCTTAATCATATTAAAATTTTAAATAAATTTCTAACTTCTCCAAATCTCAGGCCCGCACGAATCTAATCAACATTGAGCCACCCAATCGATTGAGAATTAAAAAAGTAATAACCTCGAAGCAATATTTCGGAATTGCCCAATTATTAAAATATACGGGGCGCTACATCAAACACAATTAAATTAAAATTATCGTTACGTTTTTACGCCGAGATTTAGTAATTGGTCGATTACCGAAACTCGAAGAAGCGATATGAAATGCCTCTTTACACGTTTAACTACTCTGTGTATTGGTAGTTAGTAGTCACCAGTATATATTTTTGTCGCATGTTTTTCAGCCATATTTTTTTAAAACCTAAGTAGAGCGTTTTAGTGGAAGTTATAAAGCAATCTTTTGTTTCTCTTTGATTTAAAAATAGACGCAAGTAATGAGTAGGTATTTATAAAAGCTTAATATAGGTATTAATACAGTTTAAAGATTTTATTAAACTGTGGTATTACATACGATCAAGAATAAGATAAAAAAGGTTCTCGAGTGGCAGACTCGTAGCGGTAGGCGAAGTGTAGGGCGACACCCCCCCCCCCCCCCTTGATGGAGCGACGACCTGGTAAGACGTGCAGGAAGTTAATGGATGCAGATGGTTCAGGACTGTCATCATCATCATCATCATCATTACAGCCCTTCAAAAGTCCACTGCTGAACATAGGCCTCCCCCAAAGAATGCCACAAAGCACGGTCCTGAGCCACCTGCATCCATCGACTTCCTGCATGTCTTACCAGGTCGTCACTCCATCTCGTGGGGGGACGCCCTACACTTCGCCTACCGGTACGAGGCTGCCACTCGAGAACCTTTCTTCCCCATCGGTTGTCGGTTCTTCGAGCTATATGGCCGGCCCACTGCCACTTCAGCTTACTAATCCGTTGGGCTATGTCGGTTACTCTGGTTCTACTGCGGATATCCTTATTCCTAAGTTTATCACGCAGAGAAACTCCGAGCATAGCCCTCTCCATAGCTCGCTGAGCGACCTTGAGCTTCCTCATACGGCCAGCAGTGAAGGACCACGTCTCAGTTCCGTAAGTCATCACTGGCAACACGCACTGGTTGTACAATTTCGTTTTAAGGTTTTGAGGTATGTCTGACGAGAAGATGTGTCGTAGCTTCCCGAACGCTGCCCAGCCGAGTTGAATCCGTCGATTGACCTCTCGGTCGAAGTTGGACTTACCTAGTCGGACTATTTGTCCCAGGTAAACATACTCGTCAACAACTTCGAGCTTAGTGCTCCCAACAACTACCGGCATAGGTGTGACATGGACATTAAACATGATCTTTGTTTTGTCCATGTTCATCTTAAGACCTATCCGTTGGGAGACACTATTGAGGTCATTGAGCATAGTGCTTAGGTCCTCCAGCGATTCTGCCATAAGGACTATATCGTCGGCAAATCGAAGGTGAGTGATGTATTCGCCATTGATGTTAATACCGCATCCTTTCCAGTCCAGAAGCTTGAAAACGTCTTCCAATGCAGCGGTGAAGAGTTTCGGGGATATAACATCACCCTGTCTTACACCTCTCTGCAATTGGATGGGTTTCGTACTCTGGTTCTGTACTCGGATAGCCATCGTAGCCCTACTGTACAAACACTTCAGCACTTCGATATACCGACAGTCAACTTGGCACCGCTGAAGGGACTGCAGCACCGCCCAAATTTCGACGGAATCAAAGGCTTTCTCATAGTCCACATACGCCAGACATAGTGGCAAATTGTACTCTTCGGACTTCTGTACAATTTGCCGTAGGGTATGTATGTGGTCTATGGTGCTAAAGCCCTTTCGGAAACCGGCTTGTTCGGGAGGCTGGAAGTCGTCAAGTCTGCGCGCAAGACGATTCGTAATGACTCTCGAAAACAGCATGTAGACGCGGCTCAGAAGGGAAATCGGTCTGTAGTTCTTCAAGAGAGCGTTGTCACCTTTCTTGAAAAACAAGACCACCGCACTTCTGCTCCACGCCTCCGGTGTTATGCCACCATGAAGGACGGAATTAAAGAGCTTCTGAAGGACTTCAAGTACCGGTCTTCCACCCGCTTTCAGAAGCTCCGCTGTAATTCCATCCTCGCCTGGGGCCTTGCCGTTTTTAAGGTGCTGGAGAGCCATTCTAATCTCGCTCAGACTGACGTCCGGGATATCTTCGGAATAGTGTCGGATAAGACTCGCTCTTGGATCGTTACTCACACTTGCGTGTGGCTCCAACGATGACGTGTACAGCTGCCCATAGAACCTCTCAATCTCACTCAAAATCTCAGGTGCCCCGGAAACGATGCTGCCACATTCGGTCTTCAGCTTTGACAGTTGGCTCTTTCTGGCAGACAGATCTCTGGCAAAGACTTTGGAGCCTTGGTTCCGCTCGATCGCTTCTTCAATACGAGCTGTATTGAAGTTGCGTAAGTCCCGCCGCATGCATTTGGAGATCTGTCTGTTCAGTTGCCTGTATGCTGTCAAATCTGTTGAAGAATGTAGCCTCATCTCCCGTCTAACAGCCATGAGATTAAGAGTGTGATCGGAGAGTTTTTGTGTTCTTCTGCGGCGGGTCTTGCAGAACTTAGCTCCGACCGCATGGACAGTTTCCACGAGCTTGTCATTCATATCGTCCACTTCATTGCAGTCTTCTAGGCACTGAAAACGGTTTCGTAACTCGAGCTGAAAGGTTTCGGGACTTTGGATTAGAGCACGAGGGGGACGGAGCGTTGACTTCATCAGACGAGACCTCTCCAACTTAACATTTAGGTTCAGTGTGCCTCTAACCATTCGGTGATCGCTGCCGGTTTTCACCCTCGCGATCACTGAGACATCACTGAACAATTGTCGTCTGGTCGTCATAATGAAGTCAATCTCATTTTTTGTCGAACCGTCGGGGCTCAACCAGGTCCACTTCCTGTGGGGCCGCTTCTTGAAGAAAGAGTTCATCATAAAGAGTCCCTCTTTCTCCATGAAGTCGGCCAGCTGCTGGCCCCTTGGGTTCCGTTGCCCTATTCCAAATTTCCCTACTTTCAGCTCACCGTTCTCTCTTGTGCCTAGTTTTGCATTGAAGTCTCCCATTAACACCGTATATTGGGTTTTGGAGGAATGTATGGCTCTAGAGATATCCTCATACATTTCCTCCACCTCCTCATCGGGGTGTGCCGAGGTTGGTGCGTAAACCTGTATGACCTTCAGCGAATACCGTTTGGTGATTCTGAGTATAAGGTACGCAACCCTCGTCGACACACTCCCGATCTTTACAACGTTGTTAACGAGAGACTTGTGGACGATAAATCCGACACCTCCTTGGGACAGATGTTCGCCCTCCCGGTGATAGAGAAAGTTGCCGGATTCGAGGATTACCGTGTCCTCCCCCTCTCTTCGGACTTCGGATAATCCTATAATATGCCAGCGCAACTTGTCTATCTCTTCTTCCAGCTCCACGATCTTCTCGTCAGTCCTCAGGGTGCGTGCGTTGTATGTTGCCAGGTCGAGTCGTCGTAGGTGGCAACCAAACCTCCACCGGAGATTCTTAGCACCCCCTGCCCCGCCGTTACCATGGTCGCCACCGTAGCCAGGAATAGCGGGGCCGCCGGGGACTGGGGGCCGTCTCTTTATTACATCCATTCATAAGGGGGGTATTTGCCATAGTTGCCACGCTTGGCGAGCGGGTTGGCAACCGCAGTTTTTTTTTTTTTTTTTATTATAATATTGGCTATTATCAGGAAGATGCTGCTGCCCATCTCCCACCTGTTTCCCTTTGTCGCCTTTTACGACACCCACGGGAGGATATGGGGTAGTGGATATTCTTGACCGCCACTACACGGCTACTTTGTGGCATTTCTTGGGGGAGGCCTATGTTCAGCAGTGGACTTGTGAAGGGCTGTAATGATGATGAATTATGAGAATAAGATAAAAACCAAAAGACTTTTTAATTTTTCAATTTTGCTCCTTATTTAGAACAATATTTGAAAAGGATACGACGGAAACATCAGTAACATGATCAGTGTTTACTCTTAAAGTTATTTAATTAAAATTTTAATAACATGTTGACGGTTCAGCGATTATAAATTTAACCGCGTAATAAACCTTTATTAGGTATTTCGTGAATATACTTCTAAACTGACACGTTTATAATTATTAATTGTGGTTAAACATGTTTAGGCTTATAGCCCGTTGTCATCATTAGAGTCCATTTTAAGCGCACTGCTGAATAAAAACTTCCTCTAAATTTATTTCAATTATTAGAGTTACGCGCACTTCCGAGCACGGCCCTGACTTAAATGTAGTACGCTTTGGGATTTAATGCAGTATGTGTTAGACGCACACTGCATTAAATCTCTACTCCGAACTTATCACGCAAGCGTTAAATCGAATACAAATAGATTAAAATGACCCAGTGCCTCCGCATTGAGATTGCCCGTGGCTTTAGCATTATTGTCTCGGCATTACATTTGTTGCGTGCACCTCCTTGCTGATGAAAACAATGTCTTGAACACACTGTATTTATTTCATCTAATAGAAGAGAGAATGGAGAAAGAAAAAAGTAAAAACCGACGTACATCCCACTGCTGGACACAGGACTCTATTCTCATAGTTTTTTTTTTGGGAAAAGCATTTCTTAGACGTGTTCTTCATTGTTCTTCATCGCCAAATAGGTGATGAACCTACGCTTGAAGTTGATGTCAACAATTTCATTAGTGCCGGAGAGGATCAAACTCGAAATCCTTGTGTACTATTTTTTTTTAATGCAAGTAATTAAAACAAACATTTTAGTGTTGAACTTTAATATTATTCATAAGTTTTTGTATTAAAGAAATATATTAAATTGTTCACTGCTATCAAATCTAACCCTTCCCAGAAGAAAACACAAAAGGATCACGTTGTATCTCATTATATTACAAAGGTGCCCGCCTTCGTTACTTCTATCACAATAATTAATTGTTCTCGAAAACTCTCCATAACGTCGAATTGTGAAACACATGGCAAAACAGTGTAACAACAGACTATAATTGTGAGAACTGCACTAGAAATCAGGATGTTTCTTATGTGTACGACTTAATTAGTTCGAAATTAAGCATTTAGTCAGCTAATTACATACCTAATGGTTTTAGATGATGCCAAGTTAGATAACACGTGGAAATCATTATTGTTGAGTTGCTCAATCACAACTGCAGACTTACGTGTAGAGAAATCACTTACGTCTTAACGTATGCGAACTGAGTAGCTAACCACAATTATATAAACTGTTTTAAAGTTATATTACATTGTCAATTCTCTTAGTGTTCCGACGTAAAATTAAAAACTATTTTATCTAGGCATCAACATGTGAGCGCAATAATTATAATAATTAAGTACTTAAATAATAAAAGACAACAAATTTTAGAATAGAAGTTTTCAGAATGGTTTTATCACTGGCTTACTGGATATGAACAGTATTTTTTTTTAATTAAACTAAAGTGACAAAAGAATTTATAGTTCACCTGATAGTAAGTGGCCACAACAGCCCATGGACATCTGCAACCAACTTCCAACAAAGAAGGCTACAGGGCCGTTGTCACTTTGAGAACTAGATAGAATATCTAAAAGCCTGTGATTATACTGGCTCTATATTCTACCCTTCATAGCTTTAGACCGAACCACAGCACGCACTGTTTATTAGCGGCAGAAACATAGATCACCAATAAAAAACTAGATACACAATCCCATGCAAAAGTTCTATAAAAACTGTCGCTAATTGTTTTGACTTAATTCTAGTTGAAATAAATATACATTAATGTAAATTCAACCTTAAATACATTGTCTAAAGTTGTATTCACAAAGCTACGTACAAATTAAAAGCGCACCCAAATGTTCGAGTAGGCGCTCATTCGGTAAGGACATTTTTTGTCAGTGATTGTGTATCTAGTTTTTTATTAGTAATCGATGGGTAGAAATAAGTAAGAGAATGATACCAATCCAGACGGACCTCTAGACAAAAAAGGGGTCTTACCATCAAGTGTAATACTTAGATTTTACGCAGACACGCAATGCTATATTTATGTTCCTTTGTTTAAGTTTTAAATCAATGAGTCAAGAGTTGCCATTAAACATATTAAAAAAATATTAATTTGTATTTATATTATCTTGTATTAACTTGAGGTTTTAGTTTAAGTACAATTTCTCTGCACCCTACCCCACATGAGGCGATCGGGTTACCAATTATACAGGTAACGAGGACGAGCTCCTCGATTCCGAAATCATTAACCTGACTTACGTACGTGACCCGTGCGCGGGATGGATGTGTGATTATGTTTCCGTTTCTTCGAGATTTTAGTAATATTGTGATGTAAATACATGAATTCTAGAAGAACAGTCAGTTTAAAATTCATTCATTAAAATAATTTTGAATGGACTGTAAGTAAAAAATAGCGTCTGATTCTTAATGGCTTATAAGACGGCGTAAGAATATCCACGACCCCATATCGGCGATATGGTAAAACTATAATTTAAAATTAAAAATTTTGTACAGCCGTGTTCAATAAAAGTTATTAAGTATACTCAAAAAATTAAAAAACTATTGGTCCTACCTTGATCAAATTCATATGCGACCACACGAGAAGTACCAGCTTTCAAATAAAAAAAGAATTATCGAAATCGCTTCACCCAGTAAAAAGTTATGAGGTTACACACATTAAAAAAAAACATACAGTCGAATTGAGTACCATCTCCTTTTTGGAAGTCGGCAGAAAATAGATTGTCTTTAACTACGGATTTTATCGCGATTAATTTATTTATTTTTATACATGCCCTTCTTACTGGTGATGAGGCATTCCATCTTGATCCTCAGAGCCGACAACACATCTGCATTTTGTTTCTTACACGAGGATAAAATGTAGATGTATATGGATCATAGCATCCACTAACTATCATGTGGATGGAGTGCTCGTTTGTCACCTTGATTCTATAAAAATTACGTCAATGCTTAGTTAATGCCTTAACTAATGTTTCTAAACGTTAAAATGTCCACATCTGCTTAGCGCAACTTACGAAAAATAGTAATAAAAGCTGTCTTTGTTTGCATAAAAATTTATTTACCTAAGTATCGAAACTTGCACAATCTGTGTGGTCGCCTTTTATAACCGATTTTTTTTGTTCTGTTTTAAAATAAACAGAACTCAGTAAAGTAGCTGTTAAACAATACGGCGTTAAGAAATATTACATCCGTTCCGAGTAACTTTTGTTTTAATTAACAATTTTGGGAAATACCATTTTTCCTCAAGTATTAAATGTATATTTAAGGTTGTGAAACAGATCTATAATATTTTTTTTATAGGATAAGGGTGACAAACGAGCACACAGTCCACCTGATGGTAAGTGGTTGCTGCGGCCCATAGACATCTACATCTATCCTCGTTTGCGAATCAAAATGCAGATGCGTTGTCACCCGTGAGGACTAAGATGGAATGCCTCATTTCCAGTAAAAAGGGCCTCCAGCAACCTGCGCTCACCAAGTGAAACGCAGAGGTAAACCTCTACTTCACGCTGGTATTCTGTGAGGTCGTGGTACCACCCAGGTTCGAGCCGGCCCATCCGTGCGACAGCAAAAGCTGCCGCGTGGCTCTACCACTGTTCAAATTATAATATAAGTATATTAAGATATATCCATAATTTGTAGTACCTTTATAAATTATGATGTTTTTTTTTTCACCTTATCCATAATAGTTTAGGCAAAAGTATGTAATAAAAAACCCGACGAATTTGCATGTAAATTAATTGACTGAGATTGACTAAATATAATTTTCATAAATTAAGCATTTCGAATATTTAATTGAGTCTGCTGATATCCATCATTTATTAATATTCTCTAAAAGTTATAATTGTATATTTTTATTTGTATTTTTAATGATAAAGTTCAAACAAGCTGTTAATCAATCTTATATTAACATGCCACTGCAGTTCGTAGATACCTGCATCCAAAAAATATTTTAAACGAGCGATCCTTCCCGACTTCACACGGGTGATTTCTTGGTTTCGACAACGGCGCCACCTACCGGGTCCAAATGTGAATCTAAGCCATCTAGGGACTCAAAATCCGTCGAACCGTTTTTGAGTTGTAGTGAGACTAATGGACAACAATTGATTTTTATATATAGAGATAGAGAAGACCACATACACATTTTTACCGAAGACTAAAATGCAAGTGTGGCTCTCTTACTCCAAACCGGTACATAGCTGTGGGTGCACTGCTTATTGGCGACAGCCAGATACACTGTTGCGAGCCGGTAACTATTACTGGCTCTCCTTGTCGGAAGAAATACCTAAGAAAGAGTGCTAGGGTGGTATCAAACACGATGAACTTCTAAGAAAAAAAATTGTATTACATAGTTTTTTTTTAATATGATAAGGGTGACAAACGATCACACAGTCCACCTGATGGTAAGTGGTTGGTGTGGCCCATAGACATCTACATCTATCCTCTACTACAAATCAAAATGTAGATTCGTTGCCACCCGTGAGGACTAAGATGGAATGCCTCATTTCCAGTAAAAAGGGCCTCCGGCCACCTGCACTCACCAAACGAAACGCAGAGGCAAGCCTCTACTTCACGCTGGTTTTCTGTGAGGTCGTGGTACCAACCCGGTTCGCGCCGGCCCATCCGTGCGACAGCAAAAGCTGCCGCGTGGCTCTACCACTGTTAACTAACTGTTATTACTGTACTTATTATAGAATTTTGATTTAACTTATAAATTTAAAACAAAAGCCGTAACATAATAGTTGTAAGTATACGGAGGAACATTACGAGAGACGCTTAAATTGCATACCGTTACCTTTACAGCCTATTAAAGGCCACTGCTAAACACAGGCCTCTCTCATATATTGTCTCATAGGGAGGATATTTGCCATAGTTGCCACGCTTGGCAAGCGGGATAGCAACTGCAGTATATTTTTATTTTTAGTCGTCATTAGGCAGACGCTGCCGTCTATTTCCTGATTTGTTTCCATCTGTCTCCTCTTACGACTCCCACGGGATGATATTATGGAGTAGTGGATAGTCTTACACCGCCGCACACGGCAAATTGCATCTCCAACTAAAATAAACTGTTTATGATTGAACGTATTGATACGAGTTTAAATGCAAAATTCAATTTATTCAGCAATAAATCAATAATGATACATTAAACGTCGATCAAGGAGCGTAGAGGCACACTTACCGCAAAAGGTCTTATCTGAATGCCACTTAGCATCATGTCATAATATTGGAACATGTTTGGAGCCTGTTTAATGTTCCCGGCGTTAGACTCTTGTCAAAATATTGGCGCCAGTAGTCGGGTTTGGAAACACAAAAAACGTGGTATGTAAGCAGTTTTTCGTTTTTATTTGTGAACACGTGAGTCTGGAAAGAGATTGAACGGTGATTGAACTAATTTAATTCTTGTATATTTCATAATTAACTTTTATACAACATTTGACCTCTTCAAAGTTCAAAAACTTTACTAAACAAAGATTGTATGAAAATGGGTTATTATTAAGTGGCGAAGCTTGCGAAGTCACTTATTGATTTCAAAATGTCTGTCCGTCTGTCCGTCTGTCCGTCCGTCTGTCCCACGATTATCTCGAGAACGGTTTCGAATTTTCAAATTCTGTTTTCAGCAATCGATTACTGATCACCCAGGCATCTGAACCTCCTATTTTGAAACTGATTGCTCAACGGCAACCGTTAGAAACCGCTACAAAGGTGATTGCTTCGCCACTTTGCTATGCTGTTAGCTTGCTAGGTTTATTATAATTAGGAATTTGTGGATGATAATTTCAGTGGGAATAAAAAGATCGCTACCAAGCTATTTTGTTTTTGTTGTTAGTTGTGTAACATAGTAGGTATATGATTATTAAATGTTTTTTTTTGCAATAAGAAAGGCCCACTGGGTTTCTTGCTGGCTCTTCCCGGGTATTTTTCGAACTGGTAAATTAAACATAAGAGTTTAATTAGCTTGTTTGTCATCCTATCCTATGATAGGGTGACAAACGAGCACACAGTCCACCTGATGGTAAGTGGTTACTGTGACCCATAGACATTTACATTTATCCTCAATAAAGAATCAAAATGCAGATGCGTCGTCACACGTGAGGATTAAAATGGAATGCCTTTTTTCCAGTAAAAAGGGTCTCAAGTTCTCTACACTCACCATACGAAACACAGCAGCGTTAAGCTGCTATTTTACGCTGGTATTCTGTGAGAGCGTGGTCCTTCCCCGGTCGAGCCGACCCGTTTATGCTACAACTATACTACTAATATAGCTGCAGCATGGCTCTACCACGTATAAAAAAGTGACTTTCAATAAATATTATTTACAATCTAATATATAAAAAATAAAAATTAATGTATTTTTTGCTCGCATTTTATGCGCTGCCAAATCGTTAAACCAATTGCGATAAAACTTTGTTAACATTTGCTGGCATTTGCACGAAGGTTTTAGGCATAGTACCTACAATAATTAACGTAGGTACTAGGTGGCGCGCGTATTGTACAGACAAATTTATTTGAAAGTTATATTATAATCATTCAATTTTAATGGATGTGTTATTATTTATAATTAAACAATCTAACTCTTCCAAATTAAAAACGATATTTCCACAATTATTTCTTCTGCGGTTGCAACGCACTAGCTCCCAGCTAGTACCCACCTATCTGTTGAATAAAAAAGTTTCTGTTTTATTGCAACGTTTAGTTCAATGCGTACACTTTACCGTTTACGTTAGCTCTTACTTAATCTGTATTAATTCTTCAACATGATCAATGTGTTTTCAAGACTACTCCTGAATTAAATTAGCCAAAAAAGCCACTTCATCAATTTTAGAACAAGAGCTTATTTGTTTCTTCCTTGATTTCTTCACATTTATTGCTGCAGTAATTAGCATTAAACCAGTACCTAGTTCTACCGCAAAGCAATTTAATTTTATCGCACACAATTTGCTAATAACCTTCCCAATTCATTACGGACTAACTAATTTAGCTCTGTCATTGTTTTGGTTTTACGAAAGATCATCTCCCTGAATAAATTGGAAACGGCGTAGGCTAAAACAAACGGTCCTCTTTCATATTAACGTCGACTCACCGTCGATTGGATTCGATTTTTTTATAATAAAAACATTCGCCGGCGCCACGTTCTCTGTCGCTAATGAAGATTTCGTATGCACCCGTCCTTTTTTGTCAGCCATATCTGTTTGTTTTTGACTCACCATCAATTATTAGCCAGTTTTAAATTAGCTGTGGGCTACACCGGGCTATTTCTGTCTCGTGCGGCCGGCGGATGTAGCGTATGTGCGTCCTTGTTACTTTCGTGCCGCTGGAGTTTGTTTTGTGCGTGACGCGCCACGCCCACAGTTCTTTCGAGCACGGGCGGCTGCTTTGACCAGTAGGTAGCAGCGACTTGTTATCCATTTGTTTAGCTGTGTGTCCAAGCTAATATTATTTGAATAGGACGAAAAAAAAACACGAAGTCGTAAGCTAAAATACAGATGTTACATTCACTATTATAGATACTAATTACCTCAGACTATTTCATTCCTCTGAGCAGACAAAAACAAATTGGCAAGTGGAGTTTTTATTATTTATACTAGTGACCCGCCCTGGCTTTGCCTGGATCTATTAATGTTCAGTGATTTAGTTTAAGATAATCATCAAAGAATTTTTAAATTTCTTCTTCTTTCTCTTTCTGTTCTTAATGTCTTACCACAATTCGATAAGGAGCAGAGATTGAGACCACTACTTGTCTCAATCTGGTAGATACGAGATAACTTACCGCCATTTATCACGAGCTCCAAAATCTATCTGATTTTTTTCCATAGGTGCCACTCACGACACCTACGGGAAATGGATAGAATAGAATAGAGTAGAATGATTTTTATTCGATATTGATTATTACATAATACTTATTGAAAGTAATTTTTTATTTACCACTGGTTCGGAAAATACCTCTGTCCTGGGAAGAACCAGCAAGAAACCCAGCGGGACTTTTTTTAAACATAATATCACTTAACAATAATTGATATTTTTTTATAAAAGAGGGGGGCAAACGAGCATGCGGATCACCTGATAGTAAGTAACTACCATGAACAACCGCAACACCAGGGGAATTGCAGGTGCGTTGCCCGCCTTTTAGAAACGAGTAAGCTCTTTTCTTAAAGGTCTCTAAGTCGTATTGGTCCGGAAAATTCGACAGTGGTAAACAATTCCATAGAGAAGTTGTACGGAAACGAAAACTCCTAGTAAAACGCACAGTGGTGGACCGCCAAGCATCCAGATGGTGTGGATGGAATCGTGCAATCGATTCCTTAACGCCGCCACAATACGGAATATAATATTGTGATTAGTTATTGTGTACAATAATAACAAATAACAGATAGTATAAACTAAAACAAATTTTGGGGTCGTCAGGGATTGAGTTCGGTTTAGTTGTTTACTATGAAATTCTAGGACTACTTATTCTTGGAGTTTTTGTTATTAGGTATCTACAGGTGCTGGCTGGCGTCACTTACCTACATCAGTATAATATAATATACTTTACTTTTTTTACTACTATAAGCCAGTGCTTGACTGCTATCCCACCTGATGAAAATAAAAAAATGTATCTATATATATAGTAAGCTGAAGTGGCGAAGGCGAAGTGTAGGGCGACCCCCCACGAGATGGAGTGACGACCTGGTAAGGCATGCAGGAAGTCGATGGATGCAGGTGACTCAGGACCGTGCTTTGTGGCATTCCTTGGGGGAGGCCTATGTTCAGCAGTGTACTTATGAAAGGCTGTAATGATGATGATGACGATGATATATATATATATATATATATATATATATATATCTTTTAAAATATGGTGTGAAATATGCCAAGTCTAATCGTGGGTGTGAATCCGCCATTCAACTACTATCGTAAACCACTTCTTACACAAGCATTTTGAACTTACTTGCAGTGATTGACGTTGACATAGTCGCAATTCGACTGTCGAATGTTAACAGTGTTACTAGCACTTTTTTTAGAAAAAAAAAACTTCCTAAGTAAATTCTTTTAGCGTGCGGATGATTTATTCATACTTATGACGTTTTCCGCCCAAATATTACCGCTAATGAGACATATTGCGTAATTCAAGTGATTTGTCGCCAGGTGGCGTGTGAGTTGTGCTTGACAGATCTCATCACTGATACCTACAGGCAGTTCGGAGCACGCGATACTTTGTACCTGAATAGAGAGCTATTTCTATGCTAATTATTGTGTAGTTGTCGACTTGAGTTGCATTAAAAAAATACATTTTTTTATATTTATGTCAATTATTATTCACAGATATAAATATAGGTTTCTTTCTTTTTGTTATTTTTTTTTCTTTTATATTTTTTTAAACGTAACCTCCACACTAGGATTTTCTCCTGTATCGTGGGGGCATTTTACAAACATAAATTGCAGAAGGACAAACATTCAGCCCTGAATAATTATTTGTAGCCATAGTAATTCTTGTTCCGTGCGGGATTTGAACCCGCGGCCCTTAGCGCTGCAACTCAATTGCTAAGCCACTGCGCCACGGAACCGTTATTTGTTAAATATATATTTTTTATATTTTAACGATGTTTTATTGTGATTATAGCATATTTTAATAACTAAAAATTAAAATTTATTATGACTTTGTTTTAAAATCACTTTTTAAGGTATACTTACTTTAGAGGTATACCAAGTATTTTAGGTATATAAGTACCTAAATATAATGAAATCGACTTAGGTGTTTATTAAAAACACCCAAGCAATATTTTTCATTCTTCCTAAAATCTTATAAGAGATCGATCGATCGACTTTTACTGACTCTTTATTTCTTGCTTATGGCTTGGATTAATCTTAAAATCATTAATATCTTTTCCTCTAACTCGAATTTCTACTAAATATTATCGGCGTATTTACCTATATGTATTTAAAAAGCTTGCGAATGACGACAATTAATTTTATATCTTTTAATTAGAGATCGTCTACTATTAATAATAGTTATCAGTTATATTTTTGTAGAATTAAATATAATTTTAAATATTA
This sequence comes from Parnassius glacialis, assembly GCA_033319125.1. Lineage (NCBI taxonomy): Eukaryota > Metazoa > Arthropoda > Insecta > Lepidoptera > Papilionidae > Parnassius > Parnassius glacialis. Next base: position 19,022,485 of record JAVANC010000008.1, read on the forward strand.
TCCAATAAGAGTGCTTGAGTAGAAAGGTATCAGTCAAATGGAATTAATTCTTTTGTTATAAAACATATGTTGCAATAAATTTAAATTAAAGATATTTTATCTCTTAAGCAAAGCCTTCTAATGAAAAGAAGCATTAATTTAAACAGTTCTATGGCATTCATTTTTGATAAAGTTATAAAACGTAACACCACCTGCCAACTAAACATTTTTCAATTAGCAAGAAAATATTTTTAACGGGTGCTCGTTTTATTGTCGATTTAAATAAAATAAATCATTTGTCTATGTCATGCGTAATGTATTAACTTCCATTTTGTTATTTATACGACATGTAAAACACCGATAAAGCAATTTTTTTTTCGAGTGATATTTTTTTATTAAAGCATTTAGAATAGAATAAATATTAGTAAAAGGGTCATAATATCTCTGAATTCATTAGGAAATCATGTTCAAATCTATGAGAATGACTTCTTAACTTTCGAATAGTGGCTGGAGGTATGTGCACAGGGACACTTATGGCCAAATACTCAAATACTGGGTACTCAATTTTAAGATGTCGTTAAGTCTTGTGGTATCACAGTCACTTTGACTTAAAATTGAGTAGCGTCTAAATATTTGGGTATTATTCCTTCTAACCTATGTAGGCTAGGTACTTGTGTCCGAGGAAGGCTAATATGCACCGAAGACTAATGTAGGTACGTTAACCGTATGGAACATTGAGTTATATGTACTACATACTAGAGAAGCCATTTCAAACAAAAACTGTGTCCTACTCTATGTTTTCGCGCATGCGCGGGAGTAGTAGTCGCGCATGCGCGAACACTTTAATTTGATATAAAATAAGATATTAATATAAAATAAATATAAGAATTTAATATAAAATATCTTAATTTCATCTAAACAAACATATTTCTAAATAAAATGTAATAATAATTATTTTATGGAATTCACAAATCTTCAATTTACGCAATATTTAGTTTGTACGGATTGCACTACAGTTCAGTTGAACATAGTCAATGTTCGGAATGGCTTCTCTAGTACGTAGTACGTATAACTCAATGGTATGAAAATTTTCCATTTCTAATGTTTTTATCATAATAAAATAATGTGTAGATATTTAAACAATAAGCTTATTATACGATACTGAAATGATTTAATAAAAATAAAAATAACTGAATACCTAATTGATTTACTATTAGATAGATAGATTTATGTTATTTTTTATTTTATGCTCACTGTGACAGATATTATTAAAAAAATCATATAGGTACTTTGTTTAAACATGCTTATACAGTTTTTTATTTTTTTTAATAATTACCTATATAAATAAGAATCTACGGAAAATCGAGATAGCTATTTAATTTCATTATTTTTATTATCATAACTAATAGTTCGTAACGTTCTAATTGAAATTCAACATTTAAAATTTACAAATTGTAAAGTTTTACCAAATGTTAACATAATATTGGTTTAAAAAATTAGTGGAGTTAAACAAAGTGCCTAATCTGTTGCTAATGTTTTATTACTCGCACTTGCAAAGGGGTGATTCGCTATGCCGACGGTAGATTACGCACTTTGTAAAATTTAATTTGGTACAGGGAGCAGCTGGAATAATGGGGGTTCGAAAAAAAGTCAATTTTATCCTTCTAACTAACGATAGCAGTCTGAGCTTTGCTTAGTTTTTGCCTAATTTATACAATACACATGTTTATTTATGATAAAATCTTATCCTCTGTTTAATTTAAAAGTATGTGTTCACATTTACGTGAAATATTTTATTAATCTTACTGCACATGTCTTCCATTTTTTTAATTTCTCAGTCATGTAGGTTTCCAGCCACACTATGAAATCGTTAATAGCAATTTTAATCGATTTACCGGCACGTGGTCAGCGGCGGTGCTTTGAGATAATTATTTAAACAAATGTTACGAATAAACAAATCTGTACTAATAATTTAGTTGTCCAATCTATTTGGCGACATATTGTGTAAAATCCTCAATGTAAATAAACATTAAATGCTAAAAAAGCTCAGAAAAAAAGTTGCTAAACGCACAAAGGGATACTGCAGCACTAAAGAATTATCTCTTTTATTAGGGCTAACCAAAGAAATGTGTAAACAGCAATAAAAGAAGCAATATGTCCGTGTAGTGGGTTGGAAAATGACAGAATAACAAAGTGTTGCCAGCACAAAGCCATGATTGTTCGCGCGCAGTCGCGCGGCTAAATGTCACTTGGGGGTGATATAAAATTATTTTTGCCAAAAATATTTGTTGAATGGAGTGTATTTTTATTACTAAAATACAACATATAAAACAGTACCTAAGTATATGAGTTCAAAGTAACTTTAATTTGATTTTTTTCAAATATATACTTAAAAAATATTGTGATCATTTATTTATTACAATATATCAAAAGTCCTTGAGTCCTCTGCTGAAAATAGGCTTCTTTAGGAAATGGGGGGAGGGGGATTTATTTGGCATTGTTGCAACGCTCGACAGGCGGGTCGGAAACCGCAGTTTTTTTCTACAGACTTCAAAAAGGAAACGGTATACATATTATACGACTGATTCGGTATTATGCGACTGTATGCTTTTTTTTTGTGAGTATTTTACCTCACAACTTTTTTCTGTGTGAACCGATTTCGATGATTCTTTTTTCATTTGAAAGATGGTGTTTCCCATGTAGTCCCATATAAATTTGGTCAAGGTTTGACCAATAGTTTTTGAGTTATTATTTCAGTTATAATTTATATTGAAGTCGGTTGTACAAAATTTTGAATTTTAAATTATATTATTTGGGCTGGTACCTGGAATATGCTGCTGGTCATCTTCTGTTTCATTTCTCTTTGTTGCTTCTTCTGATATCTACGGAATGATGAAGTAGTGGATTCTTTTACACCACCACAACACGGCATTTTGTATGACGATATTTAAATAATTACTAGAACAATAGAACATAATATGTTATGCCTCAAAGATTAATTGTGTTGGTTGGTATGGCACCGTCCTCACTCATAGGGCCACAAACATTGTCCTCAGCCATCTACATCAATCGCCTCAGGTAGCCCCACTCAAATTGTACATTTTTGTTTTCATATTCTAAAAGTTACCGGACTAGATGATGTGTCCCTTGGCTCATTCAATTTTTTTATAGTTCTTGTCGAGGTTTTGATACATTGAATAAAACAATTTTTTTCTGAGAAGCATTAGAAAGCACAAGAAATTAAATTTAATTGAATTAAGATAACCTGAAGAAAATAATTATAATCAGTAATACGAAATTGTTGTGAACAATTGTTCTTTTCGCAAAGCATAACATTTATTAACTATATCTTTTGGGATATACTTATGGAACAATTTTTTATATAGGATAAGGGTGACAATGACAAGCGAGCACACAGTCCACCTGAAGGTAAGTGGTTGCTGTGGCCCATAGACATCTACATCCATCTTCGTTTAAGAATCAAAATAATAAATAGTTGTCATCCCGGAGAAATAAGATGGAATACCTCGCTTCCAATAAAAAGGGTCTCCGGTTTTTGTTGACGCACTGATGCAGAAGGAACTAGGCCGGAGTCAGGCTTGGCTTCTTGCACTACATTTATGACAAATAGGCACACATTTAGACAATGACATTTTACGTATAATTGGAGCCTTAATTATGTATAAAATATAAGACATAAATTAACACAAGTGCGTTTGTGGTATGATGGTGGTTGCTGATGTCACGTTTGAACCTGGTGCAATTCGGGATGGGCTTTCTGACTGTTAATATCAATATTTCGTGTTACTTTAATAATGTATATATTTATATATTTAGTATTACATGCTATACTTAAAATAAATTTCAAAGTATTTGGTATTTTCCAATTTTTACTCCGTTATGCACGTGACAATTGCACGTTGTATATACCGTGAAAAGGAACTTATTTATAATCTCCATATTCCGTTAAACGGATATGTCAGACATACTTTCCGACAATCGCACGTTGGATCTAAATGAACAGATTTAACTCCATCGCGCTCCGGATCTCTGGCACATTTCCACGATCTTTTAGCTCTGTTTAATTAGCGTCATTTTGCGCTTTTTTACATTGGCCCGTAGCGATTTATCTCCTCTTTGAATTCACGCTTGTTGCTTTTAAGTAACTATAAGAAGAAATGTTTGGATACACAATGCTTATTTTCAGTGATTTCTTAAATTGACCACGAAAATGGCAATTAAACAGTGCTTCCATAACGGTTGTTAAATGTTCTGCCTGTAACTTTCCACTTTTGACCACATTACCTACACTTTCATTATAACAATAAGCAACATCAGCACATATAATTCTATTCATCTATATCACCATCTACATAAATATAATGATAGAGGTTTGCAGTTGTGCACGTAGCACAGAAAAACTAAGTTTTATTTCTTAGATACTTGGCCCTTATCTAAAAAAATATTGCGATATCTTCATTTAATATAAAAGATTAATTTAAGAAACAACGTTTTTTATAAGCACTAAGGAGAGACCGTGTTTCACAGGTGTTGGATTCGAGATTGGTTGACAATATATCTCATCATTATAGCATTTCACAAGTCCGCTGATTAACATAGGCCTCCCCGCAAATAATACCATGCCCCAAACACGGTTTCGAGTCATCTACATTTATCGACCTCCTGTACGTTTAACCAGGTCGTCTCCATTTAGTGTATTATTGATAATATAAAATTTTATTTTTCTATATCTTATAATAATATTTTCTTAGTAATATAATTTTGTCTTTGTTTAACCATATCCATGAGATGACAACACTATTGATTCTCTAATCTTACTATCCTAATATTACAATAACAAACCCAAAAAATAGATTTGCTTCTCATAACACCTGTACCTACATTAAAAGTATTTTGTAATATTAAAATGTACCATATTTATTGCAAGAGGGTCAAGAGTACTTGGATACCTAGACGTGCATGTATGAAGAAGATGATGAATCTGAAAGAAGCGAAAGAGGTATGTAAGGATCGTGACACTTGGCGATCTGTTCTCTCTGGCTACCCCGTCAGGGATTGTGCGTGACGATAAGTAAGTAAGTATATTTATTGCCTTAATAAACGCAAAACTAAACTAAAAACTTCTATTATTATACAGTCCTACTCCCCGAGGTACCTAACAAGAACGCTGGCTGCGTTTACTTTTGAATGGCTATACTTTGAGAAAAGAACCAGCCCTCTTATCACAGTAACTATTATTTATTTTTTGTAATTCAAAGTTAAGCGTGTTATCAAGAATATATCAAAATAAATAAACTTTCTTATTACTGAATCAAACTTTATAATAGATGCGGATGGACTTAAAAATAATTTTTAAAAAACAACATTTTGATGCTACTTTAACGATGCTTTAACGTAGAGGTTGAAGCAGTAGCAGGGGCGAATCAATACATGAGCTTCTTGGGCTGCAGCCCAGGGCCCCATGGATAGAAAGGGCCAGCCATTGAAGACAATGGCTATCAAAGATTTAAAAATAATTCTGATGATATTGTGAAAATTTTATAAGTTTTAGTGAAAATGAGGATAAGAATGTTAATTATCGAAAATAGATACATCAGTATACTCGTACATCAATAAAGAGAATAGTTTTTTGAAAACATGGTCATTGGTTTGATTAATTAGATAGGCCCCTAAGTAGTGTTAGCAAGAGGCCCCATAAATTCGTAGTCCGGCTGCCCCTGAGGAGTAATCGCACGTAAGTGTACATTTTATCACGCATACTTTTCTACACATTTTAACGTTACCGAGTTCTCTATATGATGATATTATATCACTGTGTATTAGCATAAAATCAACAGACCATGGACATAGAGGCGGTTCCTACATACAAGTGAGTTACAGAGTATATATGCATTTATACAAAAATATATATTTTTCATACTGCAATTACACGGTCATTTAATATCCTGATTTATTAAATAACCTTGAGAATTTATACCCTATTTTAAACACGCAAATCGGAATCCTTTTTTGTTACGCTCTTAATTTACTTTTTTATTGTTTGAAACTCGACGTAGCAACATATAACACACGCACCCTGAGGACTGACGAGAAGATCCTGGAGCTGGAAGAAGAGACAGACAAGTTGCGCTGGAAAATTATAGGATGTCCGATGATAGGAGGTCCGAAGAGGGGGAGGACATGTTAATCCTCGAATCCGGCAACTTGTTATATCACCTTGCGGGCGACCATCCGTCCCAAGGAGGTGTCGGATTTATCGTCCAAAAGTCTCCCGTTAACGACGTTGTAAAGATTGACAGTGTGTCGACGAGGGTTGCGTACCTTATACTCAGAATCACCAAACAGTATTCGCTGAAGATCATACGAGGCGGTGGAGGAAATGTATAAGGATATATCTAGATCCATGCATTCCTCAAACAGAACAGAACAGAACAGAAAGTCACTCTTTTGTATAATTAGCACAGGTTCGAAAAAAAACCTCAGTCCTGCGAAGAACCAGCGAGAAACTCACCGGGACTTTTTCTTTAAATAACAGCTTACAATCATGTATGTTACACAAATTAACAACACAAGAAATTAGAAATAGCTTGGTAGCGATCACCTCATTTCCAGGGGTTATTATCATCTATAAATTCTTTAATATTATAATAACCCTTTTTATACAAACTTAGTTTAATAAAGTTTTTAAACTTTGAGCAGGTCAATTTTTGTATATTTTCTTGAATTTTGTTGTAAAAGCGTATACATCGCCCCAAGAATGAATTACTGACTCGATGGAGTCGAGTAACTGGTACTACTAGCTTGTGTCTGTTCCTAGTATTTACAGAATGAATATCACTTATTTTTGTAAAAGTACTTTTGTTTTTGTGTACGTACATTACATTTTCATAAATGTATTGAGAGGCCAAAGTTAATATATTAATTTCCTTAAATTTTTATCGCAGTGACTCTTTAGGCTTTAAATCATAAATTGCTCTTATGGCCCTCTTCTGTAAAACAAATATAATTTCAGTGTCAGCTGCGTGTCCCCATAACAAAATACCATACGACATTATGCTATGGAAATAGCTAAAGTAAACTAGTCTAGCTGTTTCAACACTAGTTAGACTTCTAATCTTTTTTACGGCATATGCTGCAGAACTAAGTCTGCTTGCTAGTTTTGATATATGGGGGCTCCATTGAAGCTAGTGTGATTCCAAGAAAAATGATGGTATCTACAAGACTCAGTTTCTCCCGATTTAAAATTACATTAGTATTTAATTGTTTGACATTTGGAGTCATGAATTTCATATATTGCGTTTTAGTGCCATTGAAATTCAAATTATTAACATTGAACCAATTTACTAATTTAGATATAGCATTATTTACTTCGTCATATTTTAGCAATTATCGACTTAATTTGAAAATTAAAGTAGTGTCATCTGCAAATAATACTATATCATGGTTATTTCCTACTATGTAAGGTAAGTCATTAATGTATACAAGAGACAGAAAGGGGTCGAGAATTGAGCCTTGAGGCACGCCCATTTGTACCATCGACCCGGAAGAACTCATACTGTTAATGTCTGTTTGCATTCTCTTACTTAAATATGAAATAATTAATTTAAGAGCATCACTTCTTACACCGTAGTGTTGAAGTTTCCTGATTAATGTTTTATGGTGAACACAATCGAAGGTTTTGGATAAGTCATAAAAAAATATACACAAAACATCCTTTGAATTTTCCCATGCATTAAAGATATATTTAATCAGCTCAACACCGGCATCAGTTGTCGAGCGACCCCTTGTGAAACCAAATAGATTTTTATGAAGTAAATTATTTATATTAAAGAAATTTAACATTTGATCAAGAATAATTTTTTCAAAAATCTTACTAAGTGTTGTTAGTATAGTAATAGGTCTAAAATTGGCGGGGTCTAATGTACTACCAGATTTAAATAAAGGTATTACTTTACTATACTTCATTAAAACAGGAAACACACCAGATTCGATATTAGTATTAAAAATAATAACTAAATGAGGCACGATTGCATCTATTAAAGACGTAATAACTTTAACGGAAATCCCCCACAGATCCGCAGTTTTCTTAACATCAATAGTTTTTAAATATTTTACAATATCTTTTGATGATACTTTATGAAATGTAAAATTCTTTGTACACGAATTTACATTTTATTTAAGAAATGATTCGGCGACGGCAGGAAAAGAATTCTGTGACTTAGTGGTTAATATCGGAATATCAGTAAAGTATTTCTCAAAAACTATTGCAACGTCCTGATCTGATTCGTTTAATTTGTTATTAACACTTAACTCGTAGTTTGAATTGCGAGAGTTGATATACAAATCCACTATAAAAATAAAAACCTGCTATACGGTATTGATGGGAGACTTCAACGCAAAACTATGTACAAGAGAGAACGGTGAGCTGAAGGTAGGAAAATTTGGAATAGGGCAACGGAACCCAAGGGGCCAGCAGCTGGCCGACTTCATGGAGAAAGAGGGAGTCTTTATGATGAACTCTTACTTCCAGAAGCGATCCCACAGGAAGTGGACCTGGTCGAACTCTGACGGTTCGGCAAAAAATAAGAATGACTTCATTATGACGACCAGACGGCAGCTGTTCAGTGATGTCTCAGTGATCGCGAGGGTGAAAACTAGTAGCGATCACCGAATGGTTAGAGGCACACTGATCCTAAATGTTAAGTTCGAGAGGTCTCGTGTAATGAAGTCAACGCTCCGTCTCCCTCGTGCTCTAATCCAAAGACCCGAAACCTTTCAGCTCGAGTTAAAAAAAACATTTTCAGTGTCTAGAAGACTGCAATGAAGTGGACGATATAAATGACAAGCTCGTGGAAACTGTCCATGCGGTCGGAACCAAGTTCTGCAAGACCCGCCGCAGAAGAACACAAAAACTCTCCGATCACATTCTTAATCTCATGGCTGTTATACGGGAGATGAAGCTACATTCTTCAAAGGATTTGACAACATACAGGCAACTGAACAGACAGATCTCCAAATGCATGCGGCGGGACCTATGTAATTCCAATACAGCTTGTATTGAAGAAGCGATCGAGAAAGTCTTTGCCAGAGATCTGTCTGCCAAAAGAGCCAACTGTCGAAGCTGAAGACCAAGTGTGGCAGTGTGGTTTCCGGGACACCTGAGATTTTGAGTGGGATTGAGAGGTTCTATGGGCAGCTGTACACATCATCGTTGGAGCCACACGCAAGTGTGACTAACGATCCAAGAACAAGTCTTATCCGACACTATTCCGAACGTCAGTCTGAGCGGGATTAGAATGACTCTCCAGCGCCTTAAAAACGGCAAGGCCCCAGGCGAGGATGGAATTACAGCAGAGCTTCTGAAAGCGAGTGGAAAACCTGTACTTGAATTCCTTCAGAAGCTCTTTAATTCCGTCCTCCATGGTGGCACTACATCGAAGGCGTGGAGCAGAAGTGCGGTAATCTTGTACAACATCTTGGTCTGAAAGAAGATGTAGTGACAAAAATTGAGAAAGGTATGCTGAGATGGTTTGGCCATGTCGAAAGAATGAATGAAGAACGATTGACAAAAAAAGTGTATAAGACGAGTGCGAATGAAAGTGTTGGAAGGGGTAGACCTAGGCGGACATTTCTAGACCAAATCAGGGACGTCTTGAAAAATGGCCAGGTCAAGAGTACCCTAAACCGTAGATCATGTATGAAGGGAATAATGAAAGTGGACGAAGCGAAACAAATATGTAAGGATCGTAGCAAGTGGAAATAAGTGGTCTCTGCCTACCCCTACGGGAAAGAGGCGTGATTATATGTATGTATGTATCTTGTACTACAGACCGATGTCCCTTCTGATCCGCGTTTATGTGCTTTTTTCGAGTCATTACGAATCGTCTCGTATGCAGACTCGATGACTTCCAGTCTCCCTAAAAAGCTGGTTTCCGAAAGGGCTTTAGCACCATAGACCACCTACATACCCTTCGCCAAATTGTGCAGAGGTCCGAGGAGTACCATTTGCCACTATGTCTGGCGTATGTGGACGATGAGAAAGCCTTTGATTCTGTCGAAATTTGGGCGGTGCTGCAGTCTCTCCAGCGGTGCCAAGTTGACTGTCAGTATATCGAAGTGCTGGAGTGTTTGTACAGTAGGGCTACAATGGCTATCCAAGAACAGAACCAGAGTACGAAACCTATCCAACTGCAGAGAGGTGTAAGACAGGGTGACGTTATATCATCGAATCGATAAAAAAGATACGGTATTAACATCAACGGCGAGTACATCCCTCACCTTCGATTTGCCGACGATATAGTACTTATAGCAGAATCACTGGAGGACCTAAGCGCTATGCTCAATGACCTCAATAGTGCCTCCCAACGGATAGGTTTAAAGATGAACATGGACAAAACAAAGATCATGTATAACGTTCATGTCACACCTATGCCGGTTATTGTTGGGAGCACTAAGCTCGATGTTGTTGACGAGTATGTTTACCTGGTACAAATAGTCCGACTAGGTAAGTCCAACTTCGACCGAGAGGTCAATGGATGGATTCAACTTGGGTGGGCAGCGTTCGGGAAATCACGGCATATCTTTTGGTCAGGTATAGCTCAAAACTTTAAAGCGAGACTGTACAACCACTGTTTGTTGCCAGTGATGGCCTATAGAACTGAGACGTGGTCCTTCACTGCTGGCCATATGAGGAAGCTCAAGGTCGCAAAGCGAGCTATGGAGAGGTCTATGCTCGGAGTTTCTCTGCGTGATAAACTTAGAAATGAGGATATCCGCAGTAGAACGAGAGTGACCGACATAGCCCAACGGATTAGTAAGCTGAAGTGGCAATGGGCCGGCCATTTAACTCGAAGAACCGACAACCGATGGGGAAGAAAGGTTCTCGATTGGCGACCTCGTACCGGTGGACGAAGTGTGGGGCATCCCCCCGCTAAAGGGAGTGACGATCTGGTAAGACATGCAGGAAGTCGATGACTGCAGGTGGCTCAGGGCCGTGAATGCCACAAAGGCATTTCTTTGGGGGAGACCTATATTCAGCTGTGGGCTTGTGAAGGGCTGTAATGATGATGATGATGTTGATTCTTTGAAATGTGTCTTATTATTATCCCCTTATTTTACGTGGTAGAGCCATCATCATCATCATCATTACAGCCTTTCATAAGTCCACTGCTGAACATAGGCCTCCCCCAATGAATGCCACAAAGCACGGTTCTGAGCCACCTGCATCCATCGACTTCCTGCATGTCTTACCAGGTCGTCACTCCATCTCGTGGGGGGTCGCCCTACATTTCGTCTACCGGTACGAGGCTGCCACTCAAGAACCTTTCTTCCCCATTGGTTGTCGGTTCTTCGAGCTATATGGCCGGCCCACTGCCACTTCAGCTTACTAATCCGTTGGGCTATGTCGGTTACTCTGTTTCTACTGCGGATATCCTCATTCCTAAGTTCAGATCCGTAAGTCATCACTGGCAACACGCTCTGGTTGTACAATTTCGTTTTAAGGTTTTGAGGTATGTCTGACGAGAAGATGTGTCGTAGTTTCCCGAACGCTGCCCAGCCGAGTTGAATCCGTCGATTGACCTCTCGGTCGAAGTTGGACGTACCTAGTCGGATTATTTGTCCCAGGTAAACATACTCGTCAACTACTTCGAGCTTAGTGCTCCCAACAACTACCGGCATAGGTGTGACATGGACATTAAACATAATCTTTGTTTTGTCCATGTTCATCTTAAGACCTATCCGTTGGGAGAGACTATTGAGGTCATTGAGCATAGTGCTTAGGTCCTCCAGCGATTCTGCCATAAGGACTATATCGTCAGCAAATCGGAGGTGAGTGATGTACTCGCCATTGATGTTAATACCGTATCCTTTCCAGTCCAGAAGCTTGAATACGTCTTCCAATGCATTGGTGTAGAGTTTCGGAGATATAACGTCACCCTGTCTTACACCTCTCTGCAATTGGATAGGTTTCGTACTCTGGTTCTGTACTCGGATAGTCATCGTAGCCCTACTGTACAAGCTCTTCAGCACTTCGACACATCAACAGTCAACTTGGCACCGCTGAAGGGACTGCAGCACCGCCCAAATGTCGACGGAATCAAAGGCTTTCTCATAGTCCACATACGCCAGGCATAGTGGCAAATTGTACTCCTCGGACTTCTGTACATCTTGCCGAAGGGTATGTATGTGGTATATGGTGCTAAAGCCCTTTCGGAAACCGGCTTGTTCGGGAGGCTGGAAGTCGTCAAGTCTGCGTGCGAGATAGATAAGAAGAAAACCTCTCAGAAGGACTCCTAGGTAGAAAAATATTCTTACCATCTAATCAAATAATATATGATATGTGAAGTAAAAAATATTCTTTTTATAGAATAAGGGTGACAAACGAGCACACAGTCCACCTGATGGTAAGTGAATGCTGTGGCTTATACACATCTATGTCATGTATGTACATCTATCCTCGATTTCGAATCAAAATGCAGATGCGTTGTCACCCGTGAGGACTAAGATGGAATGCCTCTTTTCCAGTAAAAAGGGTCTCCGGTTCTCTACACTCACCATACGAAACACAGCAGCATTAAGCCGCTATTTTGCGCTGATATTCTCTGAGAGGGTGGTCCCACTCCGGTCGAGACTATCCATTCGTGCTACAACCATAATATAGCTTATATTAATAGGCTCTACCACGTAAAAAACTTTTGGTGGAAGTAAGGGTTACAAATGAGCGTAGTCCATCTAATGATACGTAAATCCTGTCTCCATAACCCAAATTTGTCCACGTTTAAGAATCAAAATGCAATGGGTTGACGAATAAACGAAAAATAAATCTAGTCTATTAAATATATTTAAGAATAACTGAACGGAATGCGATAAAACCTGAGCATCACGAATCAAACGAATGATAAAGTCGCGTTCTATTTTCAAATTGTCACAGCTCCGTTCTCCTACCAGCATCGCACCCGTCACGGGAATAATTGCTAAATGCACCCCACAGAGATTTAAATCGATTCTGGCCTAGCATTGAAATCAATGCCCAAACTCATGATTTATAGTTTAGAATATTGAAATTAAAAAAATCTAAATGTTTTGTACTTAAGGAAAATTGCCCCCTTATAAATTATAGGTATGAATTGTTCTACGAAACACATCAGAATAAGATTACCTCTATCGAACGAAGTATGCGGATCGAATGTTCGACATGTTACGTTCAATCAGACAAACGAGTTCCTAGAATGACTTAATAGTCTACTCGATTGGACAATAACTAGGTTTTTTATAGCGTCCGGTCACAACGTAAGGTGCCAGTCAGTTGTCACGACGCGCCGTAACAGATGCGTTTACTTGCTTCAATGAACAGGTACTTTAATGTTTCAAAAAAGAACTATTTCGTTTTACACGCGGCTTATATGGAGTCGCGTTCGCTGTAAATTTCACAGTACGCGAGCAACCAGGGTTCGATCCGCGCTAGCGCCAATAATATTATTAATAGCAGTTTGTAGTGCTGTTATTATGTACTCGGTGGTGAAGGAAAACATTGGGAAAAACTCTGCATGTCTGAGGAATAAAAAAAAATTGTAGATATATAAAGACCGGTAACATGCACTGGAGCGGCGCGACGGGCTCTTTGGTCTTTAACCCTCTCAGAAATGAGAGCATGTTTGTGCTCACAAGTAGGATGCATATAGGATTTAACTTTACTTTTTTAAGAATAACTTAAGATTCAATCACTATAGGTAATATCTAACGCTAACGTTAATTCGCCGCAAATTTTAAAGTCTTCGCGTAACAAGTGATCTGGATTTTATAAATATGCAATGTATTTATCCATAACGCCTTCTCATAACATCCTAATGTGGGAATAAATTTATTAAACATAAAAGTTAATTATTAATTTAATGTTAAAAATCTACACTACATTCCCAAACACATAAATTCAATTTAATCACATAATATTATAAACACTTCTACGCATTGAGTTATATGTACTACGTACCAGAGAAGCCATTCCGAACATTGACTATGTTCAACTGAACTGTAGTGCAGTCCCTACAGTCCATACAAACTAAATATTGTGTAAATTGAAGATTTGTGAATTCCATAAAATAATTATTATTACATTTTATTTAGAAATATGTTTGTTTAGATTAAATTAAGATATTTTATAATAAATTCTTATATTTATTTTATATCAATATCTTATTTTATATCAAATTAAAGTCTTCGCTCATGCGCGACTACTACTACCGCGCATGCGCGAAGACATAGAGTAGGACACAATTTTTGTTTGGAATGGCTTCTCTAGTACGTAGTACATATAACTCAATGCTTCTACGTATTTACCGCTTTGATTTTTAATTATTGTAACATCTTTCTGAATCGAAACGTTACTGGCATAAAACAATACATTTAGGAAAGAAAAAAATGCGCCGCGCGATGTTGTAAACAATCACAAGTAGTGTTTAAAAACAGAAAGCTGCAATTACTGAGCACGCTAATGACAATGCTATGTTGACTGAATGCTAACGTTGGTGAACTAAATACCAGTTAATAATTAACTATACATTGTTGGCAAGTAATGTTCACTTCCATATACAAAAGGTAAGTATTCCAACATAACAATTAAAGTAATGAATTATTTTCTTGAGTTATGATTTTTCAAGGCAATCTTCCTTAACTGCATTCATCTATCCATTCATTACAGGCTTTCAAAGTGTATTGCTGAAAATAGAGAATTTATGAAATAGATTGCCTTTTAATGGCAATCTATGACATAAACATATGGAAACCGTAGTTTTAATTTTTTTGGTTGAAATTAGGACGACGCTGCTGCCCATTTCGTGATGTTTCCTCTGTCGTCTTTTACGAAAACCACGTAACGATAGGGATAGTGTATATTTTATAATGGTTGTAGCACAAATGGATCGGCTCGACCTGGGCAGGACCACGCTCTCACAGAATACCAGCGTAAAATAGCAGCTTAACGCTGCTGTGTTTCGTATGGTGAATGTAGAGAACCGGAGACCCTTTTTACTGGAAACGACGCATTCCTCAGGGATGACAACGCATCTGCATTTTGATTCTTAATCGGGGATAAATGTAGATGTCTATGGGCCACAGCATCCACTTACCATCACGGACTGTGTTCGTTTGTCACTCTTATTCTATAAAAAAAACACCGCAACAACACGGTAGTTATTTCCCTTACAAACAATAAATTCAATTTTTTTCATAATGAAAATTGTCTTCTAAATGTATAATGTTAATAAGTTCCTATACCTACTATATACATATAAGTTATTAATATAATATATAAATGAAGTTCTTTCTTCGTAATCAAAAATCAAAACCCTCATTCATAACATATACCAATCGTGTGTATGTGATACACTAATAAGCTGAAATGAAAATCAATTATCGCGAAGACGGAGAGACAGCGGTGTTAAATCGAATCAATTTGTCAGTACAAAGACTTTCGCGCACTGGTGAGGTCGCCCCAATCCAAGTGACAGTTATGACGTACCAGGGCGTGTCTGGGATTGCCCCCGCTTCATTTGTCGAACCATTTGCTCCACGGAATGCGGTGTCATCAGTGGCGAACGGAGCGTGAAATGGAATACGCCCCTCTTGTGACAACCCTCGGGTCACATCCCCCCTAAACCCCTTGACGTGTTAACGAAAATTTCTTGAATTTACCGGATTAAACCTACGGTTCATATACTCAAACAGGCGTTGTTAATTACGAAAACAGTTAAATAAATAGTTCAGTATTATAAAAACGTTTCTCTAAGGGTTCTTAATACCGAAATCCTTCTTAAATGATTCTGTTATAAAATAATTAATTAAAAAAGAAGGATTAAATTAATTTAAAATATCTTTTGCTTATTATTAAGACAGAAACAGAAACTTTTTTATTCAATATACCTAAATTATAAATAATACTTATGTAGCCACTCTTTTGCTTAATTACCACTGGTTCAAAGAAAACCTCTGTCGTGGGAAGAACCGGCAAGAAACCCAGCGACACTTTTTTTCAAATAACAGGTTACAAATCATGTATGTTACGCAATTAATAACACAACAAATTAGAAATAGCTTGGTAACAACACAATAGTAAGACAATAACAATGACGTATATACAACATGTAACAAAAACCCTGTGGTTCCCGTTAAGTACGTTATCAGGATCAGTATTCAAAACTATAGATATAACTTTTTTTTAAAAACTCGACCATTTTTTTTATTTTATTAAAAAAAATAATTTTATGTGGTTTTATTACCTCTTACTGACACTAGCCGATGCTAAAGCTAAGTAAAGAGGGGTCTTTGACAATTCTCTTACTCCCCAAACAATGCAGAGGTAATAAAACCACATACAATTTGTATACAATTATTTTTTTTAATAAAATAAAAAAATATTGTTCGAGTTAAAAAAAGTTATTTCTATACGTTTGAATAATGATCCTGATAACGTACTTAACGGGAACCACAGGGTTTTTGTGACCGCCACGGCGTCCTCACCTTCCGCCTGACGCAGGTCCTCACCGGACACGGTGTGTTCGGGAGGTTCCTGCACCGAATCGAGCGGGAGGAAACGCCCGGGTGCTCCCACTGCGAGGATCGACCGGAGGACACGGTGGAGCACACCGTGGAGGTGTGCCCTGCTTGGGTGGAGCACCGCCGTGTCCTCGTAGCGGCGATAGGCGGCGGCGACCTCTCGCGTCCGGCCCTGGTCGAAGCCATGGTCCGGAGCGAGACGGAATGGGACGCCATCACCACCTTCTGCGAAGCAGTGATGCTAGCGAAGGAGGTGGCGGAGCGGGAGAAGGAGAGAACAGCAGCTTTCCTTCCCGGCCGCCGCGGGAGACGCCCCGGGCGTCGGGGGCTACGTCGTGGCCCCCGGTCACCGTAGGCGCGGGCGAGCTACCCATTGCTCGCCGTCCGTCCGTCTAACGACGACAGGCCGTGTCGACGGCGCGTTTTGTTCCACGCGCGCCTCAAAGAGCTGTCAGGAGCGTGAAGGGGCCCGCAAGGGCCGACGCCTGCCGGGGCTGCGGGCTGTTCGAAAGAGATACCACGGCTCCCGAACGTAAGGGCACTGAAGGAACACGGATGGTTTTTAGTCAGTAAAAGTCTGACACTCCCTTCCGCTCCACCCAGAGCGAAAGGCGTCATTTGATGATTTTCCATCCGCAAAAAAAAAAAGGGTTTTTGTGACATATTGCATAGTGCACGGGACATCGAAAGAGTTAAATTAAGACACATAGGAGGCCACAGTCCATTGACAAGATAAATTTAATGCTGTATGTAGAAAGCTACGTCTTCCTATTACAATAATTACGAGTATAACTTTTAACAAAAATTAAAAACCGACTTCAAATTGAAAAAAAGGAAGTTATTTACTTGCTACCCTTAGGGGTGACATTTTTTCTCTAAACTTATATGTAACCACCCTTAAAGTATAACCCATTTAATAAAAAAAGAATCATCAAAATCGGTTCACAATCTGCGAAGATATCGCGTAACATACAAGAAAAAAACACTACACTCGAATTGAGGACCTCTTCCTTTTTGTAGTAGGTTAAAAACTAGGGCCTGCTGGAAGAAAGTTCAACATGAAATAAGCCGCCTTTGTACTAAAATCCCCTTTTTATTTTTATATTGTAACAATATTTTGTGTGTTTTTTTTTTCATAGGATAAGGGTGACAAACGAGCACACAGTCCACCTGATGGTAAGTGGTTGCTGCGGCCCATAGACATCTACATTTATCCTCTTTTGCGAATCAAAGTGTAGATGCGTTGTCACCCGTGAGGACTAAGATAGTATGCCTCATTTCCAGTAAAAAAGGGCCTCCGGCCACCTGCACTCACCAAGCGAAACGCAGAGGAGGTAAACCCCTACTTCACGCTGGTTTTCTGTGAGGTCGTGGTACCACCCCGGTTCAAGCCGGCCCATCCGTGCGACAGCAAAAGCTGCCGTGTGGCTCTACCACTGTTAAAATTGACTGTTAAAATTGACCTGAACACCATTTTACGTGAAATTCTATATCTTCAATTTTTATTTTGAACATTATTCCGTATCGCACATAGTTTTTGTAATAATAGTAAAAATTGGGGTTAAAGTGGTCTTTGAACAATGGAGCTATTTAACCAAAAATTCTATATTAAAATATTATATATCTGAAGGGTCTTTGTTTAAGTTGTAGGCAGATGACGTCGCGGGTAAAAGCTAGGAATGGATAAAAAAATACAATAATAGTTTCTAAATGTCTAAATTTGTAAATATTTTCTTCGAATATTCTATTGAAAAATTACACGTAACTCCCGATTCTATGTTTTGCAACTTAATAGAATTAATTAAATTTGATTTATATCAAATCTGATACGCATCACGTTTCACTTCCAACAAATCAACGGCACTGTGATTGTAACAAATTGAAAACGCAGTCGACTCGAGTAGGCTGGTGGTATCCTTTTAAATTGGCGCCCTAATCCATGATCGGGACTATTTGTTTGCTAAAGGGATCTTGCGAATTTAGCGACATCTGTACGTGACTTAAATGCCAGAGTCCGAGTCGAACGTAGTCGTAGATTAAAAAATATGTGTTCTGTTTATGTTAACTTACAACGATTTAAATAGAATGTGTTTTAGTATGAATATTTAGGTATATTTATTAATTTATTTATGCACGTTACAAATATCAATATCTTAGCCATTATTGTTTGACAAACTACTTCTCTTTCACTAGATCCATAACAAATATTTATTATTTTGACTATAATACCTATATCAGTTATTCTGCATGGATGTTTCCATAATTTTTATACTACTATTTTGAAAAAGGTTTTTAACGTAGTGGCGTTTGAGATACATAAATCGCATCCGAATCAATTATTTTGTAGCTGATGGCACTTAATCTATGTAGGAATCGAACCCGCGGCTCACTGCGCCGCAGACCAACTTTTAGTCGCCGCACAGCTGTATCATCATTTGTACTATATTTTTGATGCTGTATGATCTTATGTCATTAGATAAAATTTACCTTTAGCGTTCATACCAAAACTCATTAACAAAAGACTAAGGATTCCTAGACAACCATCGCATTGATAATAATCAGTTTGCGGGAACTAATCGATTTCTGTGAACTGTTTAGCTAATGGTTGCTCCATTCGTATTTGTGCAATGAAATGTTGACAAATGAATGAATTCTGGTAAAGACAGGTAACTGAACTATCAAGAGATTTTATTCGATAATGATTTCTTATAGTTACGCGAATACAATACGCGAGAGTCGGCGGACCGAATGCTCAAGGTCGTTCGCTAGGAGTAGCGCCTTAAATGAAACTAACTAACGGGCTAACTATTACATCGGTTCGTCAAACACCTCAATCCCCTCCGTGACCATGGGTGCTGTAAAGCACCCGAAACGTCGGGAATTATAAAGTTAAAATTAAACGCGATAAGATCCGTAATATTAGTTTCATTTAATCTTTATGATTCTCGATGATGATGTTCTCGTGGTAGATTCGCGTCTCAAAACAAACACGAGAACCAACAATTATTGCATTCTGTACTGTACCTACTCGGAACCCGCAAAGCGGTAGCCAGCAGGCAATCGACTCTCCATTATCGTCTCTAATATTCTATTGCTTACATCCAGTGATGGATTTATAATAGGGCAAACAAGGCACTTGCCCAGGACCACTTCTTTATTAATTTTCTGATAAAATATTATATGTTTTTTATGGAACAAAAATATGTTACTAGTCAATCAAAATAGAAATTAATCTCTGGCTATTTTTTACAAATGCACTAAATGCATTTAGATTTAATTTATTGTGCAACATAATTTAAAACGGAAAAAAATATATGATTCTTTTTTGATAATTTAGCGATACCTAAATTCATCCGAAAACAGTGTCTCAGCCACTAAAGTATAGGTACCTTAAGACTGTGACTATATTACTTAAAAAAAAAAACAATGTAAAATGAAAAACTACCTTTTTCTATAAAACCTAGGGCACCAAAAACTTAAATACGGTGCTGCTCACACCGTTGCATATCTTATGCAAATCGTGATTCCTAAGACTGCTATTCCACCTGCCAAGGGAATAGTTACCGTCACACCTCATTATAAAACGTCACACAGGCATTATAAGAAAGTTTGAACTCCACGCCTTAAATTTTTAATGAAAAAATCTGAACTTACTCAATAATCAAGAATATAATTTTTAAGTATATGGTTTTGTTCATTTTTAGTTAATATAGAATAGATAATAAAAAACTTTTACCTTCGAAAATGTTGGGATGGAATAGGTGAGACGCCAATTTTTTACTCTGGTGGCTATGCGCGGTAGCAATCCATGTTGCGCCACTTCTTGGTGTTAGGTGTTAGCCTACCCTTATGAAATGCCACGACTCGTTTGTTCAGATTTACTTAGCAAAGGTATGCCTGCCACTAACAATACATTCAACATGCTACTATTTATTATTTTATGAAAAATATACTTATTTTATATTACCAACGGAATAAAGGTGTTAGAATTAATGGTCATCTAAAAGTGTTAACTATTAACTTTTTCCAATATCATTCCTACTCGTATTACAATAGAATAGAATATTTTTTATACAATATAGATTATGAATATAAGTATTTCTTATTGAAAGTAATTTTTTACTTTTTACCACTGGTTCGGAGAAAGGACCTGTCTTGGTAAAGAACTGGCAAAAACCCAGCAGGACTTTTTTATCTTAATATAACTTTTAATAATGAATTTTGGAATTTATTGGGATTTATTGTAATTGGAAGTAACGACTTTAGAAATGATTTGGAGGGTGACTCGAACTTTAGGCCTAGCCATATTGAAAAGCCTATCATGTAGAGGATGTCATCGGGGTCATGGTTGAATAGGGGCAAAACGTTCTCACTACACTCCTAGGGGGTCAAAATCGCCAAAAACGAAAATATTGGGGGCTGGCTCGTACTTTAGGCATAGTCACTTTGAATAGCCTATCATGTAGAGGATGTCATGGGGGTCATGGTTGAATAGGGGCAAAATGGTTAAAAACCAAAAAGTTAAAAATTCTTATTTCGGCTATAACTCCGCCTCCTTCGGAGATTCTTACACAGTCTTTACTTCACGCATCCCACTTGTTGTAACTTAAGTTTGAATTATAGAGGTGATACATATATGCTAAGTTTACTAATAATTAATGGTAATAATCGAATAAATTTTAAGAAAATTATCCCAGTCACCCAGATTTCATAGCCTCTTCCACTTAAAACGTCTCTTACTTTGTTAATTTTAATGGAGGGCAAAAATGTGTATTTTATGTTTCAAAATTAAAAACCGCTACTACACTTAAGTATTATTTAAACAAAGAAATGATAGTGTGTAATCAGCATTTTAATATCGGAATCGCACTATAAGACCTTCCATCATCATTACCTCGCGGTCGTCACGATAAAAAGTATTCTCGGGATCATTGTCGCAAGTAGCACTGGCTATCACACACGGCGGACTAATGTGGCGGGAAAAGCATATGTCTCAATTAGTGACGCGCGGTAACAAATGGGCGGACTGGGAACGGAATTAGCTAACGGCTTACGTAGACGCAACTTAAAAAATGCTACCGATAAACCGTCATTAGACCTTACTGTTTTAGATTAATATCGTTTAAAAATAAACCCTTTTTATACCACTATGAGAATATTAAGTATGACCTATAAAATAATCTTAGAATATAATATGTAGCTTCGGATCCAAATATCGTTATAGTTATCGAATAGTAAAAATAATAATAATAAGGTAATAGAATCAGGCGTTACATTGATACATTATATTAAAGATATCAAAAAAGTAATTAGCTAAATTAGTGCACGCAATTGAGGCATGGAAAGGCTTAAGATGCTCTTCAAACTAGTTAGGACACATCACTTTATTTTATAACACGGATCTTCTAAGGATCTTCTTCGGAGCTAATCAATTATTTAACATTTTTAAAATAATAATAGTTCAAAAATGTTTCCTTTATCTTTACAGTTTTTTTTATTATCTCTCGTTTGTTTAAAAGAATGGTGTTATATTAAGATAAAAGGAGTATACTTATATATTATAGAGCTTTTATAATATAGATACCTACGCCTTTCATCTTTGCGCATAAAGTGATCGACGTGACTACTTTCAACTTTAAGCATTCCGTTTTTTTTGCCAGGATAAGGCCACACATCTAGTCAAAATGCCACCCTAGTTAGAAACTATTCTCTCAAGATGACATCTGCGACTGAAGCAGTTTATAAATGTGTCATCCGTACTGTTTGAGAGAAATTCAAGTGTGCAACAATTAATGTATTTAAAAATTAAAAAAAATGTCTTCAACGAACATATTTCGAACATAATACTGAACGAAAATTGTTACAAATTTATTTGCATTATGTTTGACATTTTGTTGCTTCGGTGACCTGCGGTCCAAATAGACACTCTGCTGTATTGTAAACAAAATTACCTACCTATTGTCGATGGAAACTGGGTTTAAATTTCAGTAACAAATAGTTTTAGCGAGATTAACGTAGATTTGTTTGACGAGAAAGTGATGCCACTAATATATCTGTCAGTGGGGCGTTTTGTTGCGGGCCCAAATGACAACATGTGCAGCGATTTGTATCGACCACACATAAACGCGTTACACTAATATTGTTATTAGGCGACGATGTATTTGTTGCACTTTTAAATATTTCACTACTTTCTTATTTCGTAAAACTATTAGAGTAAAATGACTGCAACGCTGTTGGGAAAGTAATTAAATAAATTGTTTTGAAGTTATTATATATTTTTGATGGTATTTATTTAGATATATTATAAGAATATAAATTAATACATATTTTGTTTTCGTGAATATTTACTTTGACAGAAGTATGTAAAAACTTGATAAAGTAAACAGAAAAATTTGCCCTGCTTCTCGTGTTTTCGTAAACGTTAGTAGATAGTAGATACCCATACTTCGTTATCGAAATAAGCATTTGAAATACTGCAGCCTTAAAAACCTTTGATCATAAGTAGTGAGAATATATAAATGAAAAAAAGAAATCAACAAAATCAAGTAAGGTGAAAGACGGATCATTACTTCTTCAGTCTTTTCAGACTGAAGAAGTAATGATCCGTCTTTGAAAGAAATTCGATGTTGTTCGTTGCCACTTCAAAGAATCTAGATGTTATGTGTCTCAGGCGGTAATGTTACTGGACCTCTTATACTTCCAAACATAAAGATAGTAGTTACTTAGTACACTGCTGTCATGCTGAAACGGACTCCTATTCGCGAAATGAGCCTTACCACCCAGTGCATGTATGAACACTTAATCAAGTAATCTTTCATTAAGTTTTTGAAGTAAAATCATTTAAAAGAAAAATCAAACAATTCATGGTAATCATTATTGAAGTGACGTTAAATTCCCATACTGAATGAAGTATCTAATAGATGATGAATGGTGCGGAAGAAAGTAACATAGAAGTTTCCATATGTTTTTACCTTTTGCGTCTTACAGAATACCTATATTTTAAATTTAATATTATATTGAATGAAATCCAAAATACTATAAACATTATTTACAATACGTTATTCGCAAATAATAAATAACAACATAAAGATCAATATTAATAATATTTATTAAATAATGAATAACAAGACGTTTTAATAAATTCATCAATTATCACACCACTAATACGAGTATAAATTGACAAATTATCACGAACGGGACAGTTAAAACAAATGGCACTATTAAAAGATCGTCTCTCATTCCCTATAAATATCCGTCGCAGTCAGTGAAGCAAAGTTCCCTCACGCCGCGTCCTACAGTCATATGTCTTTATTCCGTCTAATAACAATTTGGGCAATTATGTGACAAAAGGGAAGTGTTTTCGTCGGGCACATTTCTCCTGGCCATAGGGTGAACTTGCAGTCCCCCGGGGCAAGACTACCCACATTATTGCTCCATGGTGATTTATAAGCTATCGCTTTGCCACCAGTTCTCAATCCATTTATTGCTCGTCTTTTCACAGATTTAGTATTAAACTGGATTTATTATTTTAAAAGGAGTCATTATGCATGTCTCTTGTGCTAATTTTTGAAAGTTATTTTAATAATAAAATCAGACCTGGATCAATTAGCCACTTTGATTTTATGTTCTAGACTTCAATATATTGGAAATTAAACGCGATAAAATTTTTGAAATTAGTCATCATATATTAATACCTACCTATATACATATATATACATTATAATAAAATAAAAAAATTGTAACAACATAATTGGCTAGATTCTGTGCTGGTTATAACTTTATTGATTTTTAAATATAACATCTACATAGATATAGATCTACATAAAACTAAAATATTATGTATCTACTCCCACTACTACGTAAGTACATCATTAAAATTTAATGATATAAAATAATGTAGGGTGGATGCCACTATTACCAGCCTTTTAGTGCCATTTTCAACTTTAAAAATTCGTACTATTTTAATGACAGCACAATATTTTTAAAATCTTGTTTTCATCAATAGGTTATTGATCTGAAAATGTAATAAACAATTATTTTCAATCATATTATTACAAAAACAATTTTAAAATCGATGATAAACAAAAAAGGCGTACTGGCTCAAATTCCAGCCACCCTGTGCCGAATGTCGTCCTTTTGTCTATCTAATGCCAGCCTAGCATAGGGTTATGCCCTTCGAGTTTTTGGTAGCTACCGTATTGTAGGTAAGTATTAGATGCACAGTAATAAATTCGTTACAAGTTCTAACTTTAAATCATGCGTGTCACGAGCATGCAATATGAAACAATATTTTGTTTTAATGTTTTACTACGTACACTTACTGAAGTGTTTTAGTTTTAAGAAGTTAAATTTTTGTTTTGACACTAAACAATTATTTAAAACAAATTGTGATAAAATCTTATTTCTTATAAATTAATCACCTTACGCCCCCAATCCGAGACTTTGTTCAGCAAAGACTCGACTTCAGACACAAGTTTGTTCCGGTACTCGGCGACGTTTTCCCGAGAAATATTGGCACGGCCAGTGTATAGAGCATCACCAGTGCTGTCATCCGCATAGCAATGAATGTTACCAGTTAGCAACATATCATTGATATGCAGAAGAAACAGCGTTGGTGATAGGACACAGCCTTGTGGAACACCAGCGTTAATAGGATTATAGTCGGAGCATGCACCGTCTACAACGACCTTGATGCTCCGATCTGCTAGGAAGCTGGTTATCCAATCGCACAATTTCTCGGGAAGCCCATAGGAAGGGAGCTTCGAAAGAAGCGCTTTGTGCCAAACCCGATCGAAGGCCCTCGCAATGTCCCAAACTAACGGCCAACGCCTCCCCCTTGGACTCTACTGCCTCTGCCCATCTATGGTTCAGGTAGACCAGAAGATCACCAGCTGATCGACCCCGACGACACATAAGCTATAATTCATAAAGATGTTGTGTAAATTGGCCAAAATATCACGATAAATCGTAAGTAAGTCGGAAAACAATCTGTCATCTGCGAGCTGGCTACTTTTATTCTAAGGTTCAAAATAGTTCCACGCGGGCGAAGTCCCCGGGAACAGCTAGTTATAACATAAATCGATCCTCCTTCACAGCAACTCATTATTCTACAATTTGGACACTGGTTAGAAACGTAGAACATTAAATAGACTA
Organism: Parnassius glacialis; assembly: GCA_033319125.1. Classification (NCBI taxonomy): domain Eukaryota; kingdom Metazoa; phylum Arthropoda; class Insecta; order Lepidoptera; family Papilionidae; genus Parnassius; species Parnassius glacialis. The sequence continues at coordinate 19,048,189 of JAVANC010000008.1, forward strand.
AAAGTATCTACGATTTTCTATAGAAATATAAATGAAAAGATTGTTTCAGAAAAATAATAATTCTTATAATAGATTTAGTAACTTATAACTGCAGCATTCCAAAAACCCTTTTTTGCTATATATTCAATAACTTCGGATGTACGAAACAAAAAATGGAGGCGCCTAAATTTTGTTTTTGGCGCCAAAATGTTAAGCTTATGGCATAAGCCTTATATGTCAAAGCAGAGCACAGAGTTACAAAAACGCATCGTTTCGTACAAAAAGGTTGCACGCGTGGAGTACCGCAGCAGTTAGTTCAGTGGCCGTGACAGCATAACGACCGATGGTTATCGTCAATGAACTTCGTGCTTTAGTAATGCCGACGGGTTCCACTAACGAATAAAGTAAAGGAAAATTTTACATGTTACTGTAAAAATCTTTTGTATTTACGGATATAACATGCACATGCATATTATATCAGTAAATACAGTAATTTCAAAACTTACCTAAAAGCGCAGCGTATTTATGCGCGCGCACAATGAATTATTATAAACCAGCGACCTGCCCCAGCGGTTGATTTCTGGATCTCGACAACAACGCCATCTATCGGGTCCAATTGTGAATCTAAACAATTCTCTAATCAACTTAATCACATACGCAAAATTTCACCAAATTCGCTCCAGACGTTTAGGAGGAGTTTAGTCACATATACAGTTATATAATATATAATATGCATGTGTTATATACATTGAGTTATATGTACTACGTACTAGAGAAGCCATTCCGAACATTGACTATGTTCAACTGAACTGTAGTGCAATCCCTACACTAAACTAAATATTGCGTAAATTGAAGATTTGTGAATTCAATTAAATTATTATTATTAAGTACAATTTATTTAGAAATATGTTTGTTTAGATTAAATTAAGATATTTTATATTAAATTCTTATATTTATTTTATATTAATATCTTATTTTATATCAAATTAAAGTCTTCGCGCATGCGAGACTACTACTCCCGCGCATGCGCGAAGACATAGAGTAGGACACAATTATTATTTGGAATGGCTTCTCTAGTACGTAGTACATATAACTCAATGGTTATATACATATAAACCTTTGTCTTAAGTTATTCTGTCTATCGATGTCCGCATCAAAATCTGTTGCGTAGTTTAAAAGATCTAAGCGTACAGACGGCGGGAAGCGACTTTGGTTTTTTACTGTGTAGACATTTCTTACAAAGACAATTGGCTAATAAATTTTTAATTACTTTAATTTATTTATTTTAGATTTTATAAAACTTGTCCATATCTCTTTTATAATTTTGATATATTTATACCTATAAGAAGATAGAAACTATCTGAGGGTTGTAAGGTGACAAAGAGATTAGAAGCCCTTTAGTTTAAAAATAAGCACTAAAGTACGTGAGGGTAATAAGGACCTTAAGCTTTGCCGCTCTATAAACGTAAAACTAGGAGGACGACAGAGACAAAAACACAAAGTAGTATACTATAACTAATATATGAAGAAACAATAATAAACAAGCTTTAGCAATAGTTAGGAACACTTCGAAAAATCAATTTAAAGAAAACTAAATACACTATGTACCAATTATACTAAAATCTACTAAAATATTTACTATAATATCAACTGTCAAAATGGCGTCGATAAAGCGGCGCCTTTTTGAAAGCCATCTATGGAAATAAGGCTGTAGAAGAAGAAAGTGACTATATTAACCGGATGACCATATTATTACCCTCATATACTATATTATTTTATTATAACAGTATTCATAATTAACGAAAATTTTGTTTAAGTTAATTTCACGTTCTCTGAATATATTGCAATATTAAACTTATTAAATAAAAAAAATTCAGTTATATTGGGAAAGTAGTGAACAAATAAATTCGTAAACCCATATTTCCATTCTGATGTTATTCATTAAATCGTTGCTTTGATTTATAACTGATACCTTATACAAATTTAATCAATGTTTTTAATGGACGTCAAAAAGATTATTGTTGCAAAGTGTAAAAATAGTCTGTATAGAGCTGAATGCATTGAGTCGGGCGATACCTACTGGCTTTGAACTTTTTAAACTGATAATTTTTTGTACCTCTTTAGCTGCAAGAAGTCAAAACAAACCATTTGGATCCCTTTTAAGATGCCACTTGACTGAAGTCCTTCACTTTATTTTATATTTTATTTATTGTTTCTGAGATTAAGCTTTGAACACGATATGTAGCTGTAGTGAGAATTTAAGTATAAGTAGGTAACAAGTTTCAGGACCGCCACAAAAACTACTAAAAGTAGTTTTTCTATAGAAGTAAGGATAACAAACAACCACGCTGTCTACTTGATGGTAAGTGAATACTGCACACACCTATTCTCAATTGAGAATCAAAAAGCAGATGTGTTGTCACCTCTATGGACTAAGATGGAATGTAGAGTCCCCAAATTTCGCCACTAACTTTTCCGAAGGCAGCGTGGTCCTTCCCCGTTAGAGCTATTCATGCTGTAGTCATAATACGCCGCAGCGTGTCTCTGCATTAATAAACGTTCAGATTGAGAGTAATGTTTTAAAATGTATATATGTATGTATATCTATTTCTTAGACACACTCTGTAGCCTTTTTTTATAGGATAAGTGTGACCAACGAGCACACAGTCCACCTGATGGTAAGTGATTGTTGTGGCCCATAGGCATATAAATCTATCCTGGATTACGAATCAAAATGCAGATGCGTTGACACCCGTGGGGACTAAGATGGAATGCTTCGTTTCCAGTAAAAAAAGTCTCCGGTTCTCTACACTCACCGTACGAAATACAGCAGGTTTAAGCTGCTATTTCACGCTGGCATTCTGTGAGAGCATCCTACCTCGGCCGAGTCGACCCATTCGTGCTAATTATATAGCTGCAGCATGGCTCTACCACGTAAATAAAGCCTAAACGGCTTGCTGGATCCTACATGGATATGGGCTGTCATTAATTCCGTCTTAGTTGTGAAAGGGGCATAAGATATTATACTTTTTTCTACTTTAACTAAAACTCTTTTCAGTATTACGCAGTCAGTTTTTAAAAAAAAATATTGTTTTAATTATTGGACTTGTTAAGAATTGAAGACGCGTTTCAGTATATACGAGTATATTGTTGTGCAGTTTAGAATGAACCATAAATCATATCATATAGTAGATAAGTAACCAACTTATCAACACAGCCTTCACACGTTTTTAACATATAAATTATTACGAACGGCTAAAGACAGTTTGCTTGTTTAAAATAATTAATTACTTCGGTATTTTACACTTAGCTCACGTTTTTAGAATAATATATTATTAATTACGTATATATAATAAAATATGGATAATTTATGTATTTGAAACTATTACATCATCAATAAAGAAAACTTACTTTTCGGATTTACATACCTATATAAACTTTCACTATTTATATCAAATTGAGAGGGCCCTATAAATAAATTGTTTCAATGCTCGCACGTAATCCTATTGACTGAAATAAAACAGTCTCACAGAATACCAGCGTAAAATAGTATCTCAGTGCTACTATGTTTTGTATGGTGAGTGTAAAGAACCAGAGACCCACCCTATTTACTGAAAACGAGGCATACCTCATGGGTGACGTGATCTGCATTTTGATTCGTAGTTGAGGGTAGATGTAGATGACTATAGGCAACAGCAACCATTCTTATCATTAGGTTGACTGTGTGCTCGTTTGTTACCCTTATCTTATTAAAAAAGTCTGTAGTGAAAACCTCTTCGCAAATTATTAAGTACATCATTTAAAGAAACAAAACAGTCAACAGTTAAGCTGCTATTTTACGTTGGTATTCTGTGAGAGCGTGATCCTTCCGCGGTCGAGACGGCCCATTCGTGCTACATATATGCTACTTATATAGCTGCAGCATGGGTCTACCATGTATAAATAGTCTTAAAGCTACAACACTGGGGTCTTTCTGGGGTGGTTTCTTTGTTAACCTCTTTTATTTCACATAAATTATGATAGCACAGTTGAAGAGGAATGTAAATTATCATCGTGTTCTATGGATCAAGGAAATAAATTCCATAGTGATGCCGACTCATTGTATGTTAATGACGCCAAAACGCAGGTGTCTCTCTCGACTGGAAGACATTTTTTAGAAGAATCTCTACTAGAAGTATTTTCACTTTGACTACGTATTTCCAACATGTGACCTTAAAAGTATCGGATTATATGCACTTACTCTGTTCAATCGAATTTTCTTCTGGCCTAAACTTTCCTCTCATTGAATGTTAGCCTAAATTACAGTAAAAATACTCGGCGTTCTTACACCACTTTAATCTTTATCAAACGCATGTTCGATTATGTGTCCTGTTGGGTATCTCGGGACAGGTACTGGAAAATACCAACGAGGTATCTCCTTGGGACTCAGTGAAAAGACGTGATTAAAGGTTTGTGGACGACAACAATGCTTACCGTTACAGCCTATTAAATTTCACTGCTGAACATACGCCTCCCCTATAGATTGCCTCATAGGGATTCGCTCTATTGTATTTGAAATAGTTGCCACGCTTGGTAAGCGGGTTGGCAACCGCAGTTTTTTATTCCTAGTCGTTATTAGGAAGACGCTATGCCCATCTCCTGATTTGTTTCCCTCTGTCGCCTCTAACGACAGCCACGGGATTATATGGGGTAGTGGATATTCTTACACTGCCACTACACGTTTTACACGGCAAGGCTTACTTATATTGAATGCTGCCGAAAAGCTGCAAGTCTGGTATTTCGATGTGCAGGGATTGCATACCAATATTGCACCTTCATACGGGATTGCGTTGCCAATATTGATTTTGTTCTGACTATTGTACAGAATGTGTATCTTTTTTATAGGAGAAGGGGCAAACGAGCATGCGGCTCACCCGATGGTGACTACCGCCACCTATGAGCAACTGCAACACCAAGCGAATTGCAGATGCGTTGCCGGTCTTTTAAAAAGGAGTAGGCTCTTTTCTTGAAGGTCCCTAAGTCGTATCTATTTTAGACCAAAAATATAATAGGTTACTTCGAGCCAACCGTACACGTTAGTGTACGCTCGGCTAGAAGTAAACCTTGAATGTGGAAATGATCCCCAAGACGTGAATCTTGGGGCTCATTTCTACGTTCCATTTGGAGGACTTGTTTACAAACGTTGGTTTTTGTGCAAATAACTTATAAGAAAACAAATGCTATTTAACTAACACGAAAAGAATTACAATATGTTTGTATTTTAAACATATAAATTAATTGTATGATCCTTAAACTTTTGTCCCCTTTTAAAGATAAACAATTTATCATTAAAGGGGGACAAAACATTATCATACTTTAAAATTTCAATAAAGAAAATCAAACAACACCTCTCTCGGTTTACTAGATTTAGTCAAACAGCAGGACATAAATCGAATTTAAAACCAATTTGCGAGTGTTAGGCGCCCGACTACGCGGATCGCATGCGGCGTGCCGCGCCGATTTGCGAACCCATTTGTTTTCGGGACTTTACGCTCTGGCTGACGTGGATAACGTAAAATGGAGAAAAGTTACTATTTTCTAGTGTAGGTAATCCATGGTTACTATTTTTTACGTTGTAGAGCCATGCTGCAGCTATATTACTGGTATAGTTGTAGCATGAATGGTTCGGTTCGACAGGGGAAGGACCACGCTCTCACAGAATACCAGCGTAAAATAGCAGTTTAACACTGCTTTATTTCGTATTGTGAGTGTAGAGAAGTGGAGCCCCTTTTTACTGGAAACGAGGCATTGCATCTTAGTCCTCACGGGTGACAACGCATCTGCATTTTGATTCGTAATCGAGGATAGATTTAGAAGTATATGGGCCACAACAACCATTTACCATCATGTGGACTGTGCATCGTTTGTCACCCTTATTCTATATTAAAAAAAAACTGTAATTTTAACTGTAATCCTGTAAGTTATACGTATTTTTAACCTATTTATTATTTCTACATTTTAAGTAATTTAAGCAAACACATCAGTGAGTGCTATCGTGAGCTTTTACGGATATTTCAAAACCAATTAGAATTTTAACAGTTTTTTAGTCGCACTGATTTCGACCGTAGCATTATCTAACGGTTATAAACAAGAAGATAAAACCCGTGCGAAATAAATTATTACGCCGTACTTTTAAATAATAATACAGAGGCTCATTCGAATTTTTGCGTATCCCATGTGGAACATGTGTGATAAAATCGGAATAAAATTATGAGTCCAGACCTAACAATTTGTGCAAAACAAAAGATCCAATTTCAGAGCCCACAATGTATTTACAAGTAGGTAGGGTCGTTGCGCCGGTAAGCCGACCGGGTCTAGTTTTCGGCCTTTGGCACGAGGTGATGCAGTAAATTTGATTTAATAACGATTTTAATAAATATTATCGTGCAAAATTAAGTTTAATGCATTTGTAAATAGTTGCATTATATATTGCAACATTACTTCATCGGGTAAACACAACACGCGATTCATAATAAATATTTCAGTTTGACGCCGGCACAGGAGCTGTCAAAGAGTGTAAGATCGTGTAAAAAAAATAGTGGCGCGCGTTTTACTCAAAAGTAAATTTTGCGCTGTATTTACAATGATTATTTAATATTGTGCTTATATTTCACTGTATAAATAACTAAATTTTAAATTTTCACATGGATTACTATAATATTTTATTGTAAAAGTTAATAAATTAGGTGGCCGGAAAGTGACGCCTAAAATTTTCCTATTATTTGGTTATCGGCCATGTGGCCGGAAAGTAGCACGAGTTTAGTCTAAACACTTTGTCTCTTTAATTTATTTGGTTACCTACTATTAGTCTTCTTTCTTATTTATAATGAATTGTATCCTTGCGAAAACACTAGCTTTCAGTTTTCGGCCACCAAATACTGCAATTTGAATGGTTATTGATGAAACTAAAATACCCATTTTAGTTGTGGCCGAAAACTAGATTGAGTCTAAAATTATTATTTAGTTTTCGGCCAACTTAAAATTGTATGAAATAATAGGAAATTATTTCATACAATACCAATATTATCATACAAAAAAAAAAACGAAAATTGAATACTGCTTTGGTTGACAGACATTTCATGAAATATTTCATTCGCGTTGCGTTTCAGGAAGAAGAATCTTCTTCCTAAGACACAACTAATAAGACATTATTTTTTTCAGATGGCTCCTCCAAAGAAATATAATTAGTAAATGGTTTCAGAAAATGTGGACTTAATGAATTTGATCACCATGTAGTGGATTATTCAAAATGTGTGCGGAATACCCCGGAAAGATTAATTAGTGAAAATTCAGACACCAGAAAAAATATATTTCTAACGAAGTAACTAACGCAGACCTAGTTTCCACAAAAAAAGATTTGAAACATTTAAAATCAAATCTGGCAGAAGCAAAACATGGTTGGCGATGTTCTAGTAACTATGAATTCATCTACCGATGCATTAGAATCGTTTATTGATAACAACATTTCAACATTGCATTTGTCACGAAGTTATTTGGATATCAGTTCTTTAGTATAAGTAGATGATGTTCTTGTAATCCCAACTCAAATAAGCCTTCCAATGACAACAGTACTGACGATGCCGGAAATGGTGATAGATTGCAGTAATGCAATAATAACGACTCAAAGTAGTACAATGGCCACGATGATACCACCACCACTAACACCGATGATAACAAACAACGCCTTTGAAACTTTAGAAAATGTGCTGGTTGATATTCCAATAAAACAGACTAGTACACCTCTACAAACTAGTGAAACATTGGCTTCAGTACTATTAAATAAAGAATACAGAGATGCGATAGAAAAAACTTTTATTTAAACCGGAACTCGTAAAAAATCAACCATTAACAGTACACGTACACATTCTTCTGTAGCAATTTGATATGCAGAGTGGCGAAAACTTTATAAAGATAAAGAGAAAGTTAAAATAGAGAAGTTAGAACTAAGTTAAAAATAGATAAGATATTTTAAAAAAGAAAAGTTAAAAAATGCTAAAGTTCAAATACGAAAAATCGCAAAATCCAAGAATTCCATGAAGGAAAATGAAAGAGTAAAAGTAAATTGCACCTATGACATTTTAATAAGCGATACAGAAGAAGATATGGAAAAAATTGGATGTGACTTTTGCACCAAATGGATTTAAGATGTATAGATTTTGTTGGACTAAAATATGAGGCAGCGCTCGGGAAATTACAGCACATCTTCTCGTCAGGTATACCTCAAAACGAGACTGTACAACCAGTGCGTGTTGCCAGTGATGACCTATGGAACTGAGACGTGGTCCTTCACTGCTGGCCGGATGACGAAGCTCAAGGTTGCACAGCGAGCTATGGACAGGGCTATGCTCGGAGTTTTTCTGCGTGAAAAACTTAGAAATAAGGATATCCGTAGTAGATCCAAAGTTACCGAAATAGCCCAACGGGTTAGTAAGCTGAAGTGGCAATGGGCCGGCTATGTAGCTTGAAGAACCGACAACCAATGTGAAAAAAGGTTCTTGAATGGCGGCCTCGTAACGGCAGACGAAGTGTAGGCCGTCCCCCCACTAGATGGAGTGACGACCTGGTAAGACATGCAGGAAGTCGATGGATGCAGGTGACTCAAGACCGTGTTTTGTGGCATTCCTTGGGGGAGGCCCACGTTCAGCAGTGAATTTGTGAAGGGATGTAAGGGAAAGGCTGATGATGATGAAAATATGAGCAAGTACAAAAAATGAGAAGATTTGATTGCCATATTTAATGACACGAAACTTTGTTATAATTTTACAAAAATTATATTAAGTTAAGGTTAAGGCACCTTTTCTATCGTGTCTAATGCAGTGGCCGAAAACTAAAATTCTTGTGGGCCGAAATTTAAAATTTGTGGCCGAAAACTAGCATTTTACATATTTTTCACATTAAAAATTATTATAAAAAAGAGATTTTTCTTGTAGCATCAATGAGTTACAAAAATGAAAACTACATTATATAAGCTACAAATTAACATTAACAGCACTAGGCCAGCATAAGGGCAATTATTTTTTTTAGTACCTTAAAGTTAACAACTCCACTAAAAGGCCGAAAACCGGCGCAACGACCCTACATTTAAGTTTAGTATGTTTCATGTACCGACGCAATTAGTAATCAGAAATTATAATAATAATAAAGCGCTCTATCTTTGGAGTGTTCTATCTTCAGTTCTCTAGTACCTACTAGATTGTTTAAAAGGTGAATGACCTAAGCGATGATTATAATAATGATTTTTCTAATCCAGGGTAAAAATAAAATTAAAAGACGGTCAGTATTAGCGCTAGAGTAGTTTAGCCACTTGAGGATTCCGTGGTGATAAATTTATTCCAGAAGATTTTAGGTACTGGGAGAGAATAAAAAATAATTATACTTATTTTTTATTTAGTCGAGTGAGCCTGACGGAATCCCCCCAATTGTGCTGAGGACGTGTGCTCCGGAGTTGGCACCGGTCCTAACGCGTCTTTTCTGGTACTCCTACTCCCAAGGCGTAGTCCCGAATACATGGAAGACAGCTTTTGTCCACCCGATCCCTAAAAAAGGCGACCGCTCAGACCCGTCCAGGTCGTCGTTTTTATTTAGTAGTTTTTGCGTAAAAGAGTAACAAACATCCATACATCTTCACAGACGGATTTAGCAGTCCTCACAGTTAAACGGCAAAGTCCTCTACGCTAATAACACGAATATAACCAAATCAAGAAGTATGTGTGCAAATATGGTACAAATGCAATAATGTAGATATTAAATAACCCATTTCTTACCTATTTATCTTTCCACGTATTTTCATTCTAATTTTATAACATTACCAATAGATAAGTAGATATGTAATAGTAAATGATATCAAAAATATTAACTGTTTATATATGTAGGTGTTTTGCTTTTCTCAATATTTTAAGTTTTTTACTAGCTGGTTTTACTACCTGACGTGTTGCTGACAAAAAAATAATTGTCGAAATATCATTTTAAATTTGGAAGTTATATTTTTTAATTAGGAATGATAATACATTCATTGAATTTGAGTGATATATAAATGTTGGGACGGTACGCGCGCCACCTGCTCTAAGTTAATTGTACTATGCCTATATCCTTCTTACAAGTGCAAACAATAAGTTGACACTTTTAACGCAATCTGATGAACGCTATGGCAGCGCATAAAATACGTAGGTACAAACAAAAATAATTTCATTAAACTAGATGTCTCTATTCCATTCCCAATTACAATATACTTAATACAAAGGCTGGACAAAAGTTTTAAAAATAACGTTATTGTTTTCAAATTTATTTTGACTAATATATATGTATATATGTACCTATTTGATATAATCATAATTGATGCAATCACACGCCAATTATAGTTTATTGTATCTATGTCGACGTATAAGTTACAAAGGCGTAATCAAACCTTAATAATGACAATGTACTTTGTACAATAACGCCCACGCGATAGTTCGGCTCAATATTGGATGTTTCATGCTGCTAATTACTTAATGACATATTGTGCCATACTGGTCCAACTGGTTAAGCGCTAACCTTCGCAACCTCAATAACAATAAACTCAACGACCACGAATAACTTTACAAATAATTAGCTCTTTGTATTTATTACATATATTTAATTATGCAGATAATATATGACATGACTGCCTCGTTGTTCTAGTGGTAGTGCGACTGCTGATCATGAGGTTCCGGGTTTGAATCCCGAGTCGGGCCAAAAAATCAATTATTGAGTTTTTCCGTCAAGAAATTCTGAGTATATGCCCGGAATTAGGAAGTTGGCGGTGTCTCACCCGTGCATTGGAAAGCACTAAAGCCGTTGGTTCTGCGCCTGATCTCTCTCCGGTCGTGCCGGCTTACCGTCCCATCGGGCTATGATAGTGAGGGAATAGAGAGTGCACCTGTCCTGCACCGATGGCTAGTCTCCGTTGAGGCTGCCGCCGTGACCGAAATTCAGTCTGGAGGACATTAATATATGATTTTTTTTGTATTATTATCATACTACAAAAAAAATCATATATAACAGCAAACTTTCTTTACGTGGTAGAGCCATGCTGCAGCTATTTTAGTAGTATAGTTGTAGCACGAATGGGTCAGCTCCACCGGGGAAGAACCACGCTCTCACAGAATACCAGCATAAAATAGCAGCTTAACGCTATGGTGTTTCTTACGGTGAGTGTAGAGAAACGGAGACCCTTTTTTACTGGAAACGAGGCATTCCATCTTAGTATATCTAAAACAGCCTGACCGTTGATGTACCTACCTACATTCTGTTCCTGGTTATAACAGCGTCTGAGGGACAAATTATTAGACACTGCGAATACAAATTAAGACGCTAATTTGGAGATTATGATAATTCTACCAAATTGTAGAGATTTGGTTTCAGTTATTAGGAGATTAAGAAAGACAATGGTGATGATGATGTTTACTTAGTCCATTTCTGTCCCGACGTCATTTTCGAATAGTACTTTTTTATCTTAACAGTTTCCCTGTCCGCGACATTGGAAACGAGGCATTCCGTCTTAGTCCTCAGGGGTGACAACGCATCTGCATTTTGATTTGTAATCGAGGATAGATGAAGATGTCTATGGGCCATAGCAACCACTTACCATCATGTAGACTGTGTGCTCGTTTGTCACCCTCATCCTATAAAAAAAAAACTGTAACTACAAAAACGACAAATGCTCATGATAAATTGAAGAAGATTATAATAGAATTCTCAAATCGGCCACAGATAACAATAACATAAAAACCTCAAATAGTAAATGCTCATCTCAATTTCGCTGAAAAAATAAATAAAACCCAAGACTTCGGTTAACGGGGCGTAAAACCAGAAGTTACGTGCCGACCGAATATTTCAGGCGTGTGAAATACTAGAGGCGCCCGTGAGAATGTGGTTACCAACTTATCCATTTTTTTTTAAATTTATTACGATGATCTCTTCCCATAGACTGCCAATGATACTTTGTTCTCTATAGAGTCATTATTACATAGGTTCCCAAAGTTTGTAACACTCTCAATGTAAGTAGCACAAGCATATGTTTTAATAACATTTGTGTGAAAACTACCTGGTTATCACTTCACCTGATATTAAACTGTGATTGCGACCCGTGGACACCTGCAACCAAAATGAAAGATGATATGATTATGATCATTATATTATGTAGAAATTGAACATCATGTTTTATCGGGAAAATTCTATTAAACACTTTTAAAATAAAAATTCAGTTTATTCAACCGTTAAGATGGCCGTTACAGTGGTAGAGCCACGCGGCAGCTTTTGCTGTCGCACGGATGGGCCGGCTCGAACCGGGGTGGTACCACGACCTCACAGAATACCAGCGTGAACTAGAGGTTTACCTCTGCGTTTCGCTTGGTGAGTGCAGGTGGCCGGAGGCCCTTTTTACTGGAAATGAGCCATTCCATCTTAGTCCTCACGGGTGACAACGCATCTCCATTTTGATTCGCAAACGAGGATAAATGTAGATGTATATGGGCCACAGTAACCACTTACCATCAGGTGGACTGTGTGCTCGTTTGTCACCCTATCCTATAAAAAAAAGTCTATCAAAAATTGTTCATATGCCTTCACCGTAGATTTCCTCATAGAGAGGATACTTGTCATAGTTGCCACGTTTAGCAGTCGGGGTGCAAACCACAGTTCTTTAATTTTAGTAGTTATTACGAAGACAATTTTGACAATATCATGGTATGTTATCATCTGTCACCACTTAGGATACCAACGGGACGATATGGAGGTGAGGACTAAGATGGAATGCCTCTTTTCCAGTAAAAAGGGCCTCCGGTTCTCCACACGAAACACAGCAGTGCTAAGCTGCTATTTGACGCTGGTATTCTGTGAGAGCGTGGTCCTTCCCCGGTCGAGCCGACCCATTCGTGCTACAACTATACTTCTAATATAGCTGCAGCATGGCTCTACCACGTAGGTATTAAGTCCGCCCATTTTAACCCTCAATAAAATGTGTTTGTAATAAAGGTTGATTAAATAGATTTTTTACCACGCAAATTAGCATACATTAAAAGTTTGACTAGTAGATAATTTGTCCAAGAGTAGGTACAATTTTGTTATTAAGCCAGAACTGAGCTCTGACAATTTGACAGATTGAATTACTTTCGCCGCCTGATCAATTTAATCGAATAATAATGGAAGATTGGATTTCTTGAGGTTGATTCACGGATTCACGTATTGACCGTAGAGAATTGACTGGTGAAGGGACTGGGTTTTTTTTATTTTTTACTTAAAATGGATTATTGTTCATGAGCAGACATGCAATAATTTTAAGCAATTTTATTAAACGTGTAGGGTTATATCTTAAGCAAACATCTTTAATTGCACAATATTTATTTTTTAAATAAAATTATTGTTAATAATTTTATTTAAAAAAATGTAGTACTTATAAATAGTAAATACTGTACTTTTTAATTGCATTGTAATTTAGAAAAACGTTTTTAATATTATAAATTGCACATAGATAAACATTCCCACGCAAGTAAATGTTTAACTTAATACTTATTTTGTGCGGGAATTGAACCCGCGTCCTGTGTTGCCGCACCGAAATCCTAGTGCGATGCCGAACCGTCGAAATAAATACATCTCACTGCTATATAACAGAAAAAGTTCTGAATGACACCGAACCATAAGCACCTATAACCTATAACTACACATTTCCATTTAAGATTTTCCTTGTATATGTCTAAGTAAATACAAATTAATTATTATAGAAAACTAGCATACATATTAAATTTTTGAAAAGAATTTTAAAACGTATTGTTATAATAAAAAAATGCAATCCAACCGGATACTTATCCCTAATTAAGGAGCAGAAACAGAAACATTGTCACGGGCCATTATGCGGCGGCTCCACAAAGTGTTGCCAGCCCGTCAATACGTGCGAGTCACCCGTCATAAATAGGCCGTGGTGGCAACTGAGCCATTCAGTCGCGACTGTCTGCGAGCGTTTGTTTTGATAACACCGCTCCATGTTTCAAAAAAATATACTTGTTGGTGCTGTCACATGTTTGTTAAGATAACGCCTAGGATTGAGAGCCAAAGAGCAGTAACACGTCAGTTTTTTCAAATCACCCTAACTTGTATTCTACTGTATTTCGGAACGCATGTATTTATGCGCGATATTAATACTTTGATAATAAATCTAAATAAATAGAAATCTGATCAAGCATGCGCAAAGGATACAATTAGAATTGGGTTTACTGACACTCTTCACATTCCATATGTCAATTTTCATGGCTTCCTTATAAGCTTATTGCATATGCAGCAATAAAAAAATAATTATTAATTAAAATATTATCATATTTTTTATTTTAAGAAAACATAGCGAACTGTGGTAAAAACATTAAATCAATAGCAATTAAATACATTACACATTTCTTACATGTTTTTTTATTTTTTATACAACCTACAAAACGCGCTAGAAGATGCCTAATATGAAACGAAACGTTTGACAATGTTTGACAGTCTAATACTTTCGTACGCGTATATTGTTTAATAATTACCTTTCAATGAAAGTTTCAATACAATGTTTAGGTTTCCGAACGCAAGCCGGCGAATTACACATTAAATTCTAACGAAAAAAAAATGTAAGACATTTGGTAATAGAAACAGTTTTATCAAATAACAACTATAGAATTACAGTCATTAATATCGCCCGCTTCATTCTTATGCATGTAATCAAATTGGAATCGCACTGTTATTCTTACTCTGTTTCAATTTTTGGTAGCATACACCCTGTTATTATGACTAGTTATAATAATGACTACAAATGGATGAAGTTTGCATTTGTAATCACATCAATAGTAATTTATCTATACCTGTTATCAAACTCGGAAATATTTATGTTACTGTTAAAGTTAGGATTGTTTCTTTTTCACTCACAAATTAAATAGTTATTAGGGCTTGTCGCACGTCGCTGCTCTGTTATGTAGCTTTGTATTATTTATTATCTTGTATTATTTCTTTGCACCATTTATGGAATTACTATAATATTTGAGGCACGTATTACAAAGAAAACTTTATAACTTAGCAAAAATCGCACTTCTGCTTACTAAGAATAAATAATAATTATGTTCATTACATTCTAAAAAGCTAAATTAAAGCTAACTGTCAGTCTATTCTACACCAAATACCCACTAATAGACATTCCAGTTTATTATATTATTTTAATAACTTACATAAAATATATCGGCGTTTTAATCAAAAATATATATATTTTCTGCCATAATGTAATAGGATACAAAAATGAATAGATATATGTTTTTTGTTCGCCTTTTAAGGGTTCCAATAATATTTATGATAACGATGAAACAATCGGAGAGTTGTTTTTGACAAAGATAATGGCAAGAATGTCTCCTAAGGAATAATACAAAGCTTGGTCCTGAGCCACTTGCATCCATTGACTTCCTGCATGTCTTACCAGATTGTCACTCCATCAAGTGGAGAGCCGCGCTACACTTCGCTCATCGATTTTAGGTTGTAACTTGAAAACATTTCTTCCCCATCGGTTTTCGAAACTTCAAACTATATAGCCGGACAATTGTGACATCAGCTTACTGATCCGTTGAACTATGGCGTAATTCTATCTATCTATTTGTGTAACATACATGATTGTAAGCTGTTATTTAAAAAAAAAGTCCCGCTGGGTTTCTTGCTGGTTCTTCCCAGGACAGAGGTTTTTTTCGAACCAGTGGTAATTATACAAAAGAGTGACTTTCAATAAGTATTATTTATAATCTATATTGAATAAAAAAGTTTCTGTTTCTGTTTCTATCACGCAGAAAAACTCTGAGCGTAGCCCTTCCATAACTCGCTAACCGACCTCGAGCTTCCTTATACTGCCAGCAGTGAAGGAACACGCACTGGTTTTACACACAAACACACACTTATTTTCAAGTTTAGAGGTATACGTGACGAGAAGATGTCTCGTAATGTCCCGTACGATGCCCAGCGAAGTTGGAGCTGTCGATCACCTCTCGGTGGAAGTTGCTGTACAAATATAACAAACAAATAAAAACTACAAACAAATAAAAACTATGACAGGTTTGTTGCATTTGTATTAACCCCACATAATAAAATATTCCTAACACTATTTTCATTTGTATCAGTTTTTATAATTCGTGATCTAAAGCGTGATTAACAGCCCGTGTGAATAAAAAATCAATAGTTAACACGTAAGTTCGCATTCGCCACGCTTTTTTCGCTAAAGTTTCAATAGACCCGTACGATCTGAGAAAAGAGTGTTTTTCTACATAATTCCTTCCATTTGAGCTCCGTAACGAGGTATCCGAACGAAACGTGGCAGGATATTCAATTTGTACTCGTTAAAGAGCTGTCCACGTCCATTGTTCACGAAACGCACGCACTAAATTCCCTTTTGATGCGGTCTCTAGACGAAGTGTAAAGATTTTTCTATATGTAAAAAAACTTATTTGAAAGCGATTTATGAAATCAGAATTTCAATTATTGTTTATATAGCTTTTAATTTCATTATAAATTTAACAACAGATAAGAAACACAGAACATAGGTGAAGTAAAAAGAAAAAACGTACTTGACTGTAATAACTGATTTATTTATTGCGATCAAAGATTGTGTTATTAGTTCCATATAAGCCTTTTTTTTTAAATATCGTATCGTTTCTACAAAAAAAATCATAATTGAACCTCTAGTAAAATAAATAAAGGCTATCATTAGCAGAGACGTGTGTATCGATCCGACGTTGGGCTTCGGAAGCTCGCAACTCCAACGGCATTGACTAAACAACGCCGATACTGCTCAGTAACCAGATTCCAAAATGGTATCTATGGTAATTATTTAAATTAAGTATCAATTATCTCTATAACTGTCTCTTTCTACTGTCATTTAGTGAAAAGAGAGAGAGTAACTTCAAGCATTTCTTAAATTGACGTTGATTTTTATGAGTAGGGCCCTAAGTGTATAATCTATGGGTATCGATTATAGTTTTTCTTACTATCGGACGATACACGAAACGATTGACAATCGAATCTGTAAAAGTATATTGCTCTCGATTAAAAGAAATAATAAGAATAAATATATAAGAATAAGGTTATAATGTAGAAAAATAAAACTGAAAAATATGTACATTTTTGACTAAATATAATATTACATGTACAGTATACATGAAAGATCTGCTAAGTGTAATTGATATACAATTTTAAACACTGACTCAATTATGGATATTATGCCAGCACGTTCCCTTTTTCAAGATAAATATAAAAACATTAAATAGAGTTATAGAATAAAATGAATAAAGAAAATAACTATTTGAATGCTATTCGAAGATACAATTTTTTTTTAAATTCAACGTTATTCACAAATAATATATTGAGGTGCCTGCCTATCAAACGTCATTTCAAACTAAATTACTGACATCAAAAATTCCGATTTACAATGAAGCGACGACTTTTAAATTGTCTTCATTATTAATATGTCGTTAGAATAATAAAATCTAATGCGATTTAGGTAGTGATGTCACATCCCGAGTCAGGTGCGTTCCGTTTTCCGTCATGACTGATTTGATATTTTTTTGCGTCGTCATAACGATGTCTTTGGGTTTTTTTAGCAGTTCGCCAGTTTTATACAGTCCTAATTGAGGTCCAGATTCGCTAAGGATGCGATTAGGTCGTGATTAATACAGCTGTTTTGCCATTTTGATGCCTTGGGTATTTAAATCGTGTTTTATAAATTGTTCGCCTTTGTTAATTTTGACTTCTTCGAAAATAGCCATGACGGTGTACGAATGGAATTTAGATTATAATTAATGAAATACGTTAATTTATTTTTGTTATATGAATTGAATGCAAATCACAAGTTTTATTTGTGGTAGAGTCGTGATAAAGCTAGATTATGGTTGTAACGGGAATGGGCTGGCTCGACCGGGGAATACAAGTGTGAGATAGCAGCATAATGCTGCTGTGTTTCGTATGGTGAGTGTAGAAAACCGGAGTCCCTGTTTTACTGGAAAATTAACTTTCCATCTTAATAGGTACTCAGGGGTAACAAAGTATCTGTACTTTGATTCTGAATCGAGGATAGATGTAGATAGATGTTTATAGGCTACAACATCCACTTAACATCGGGTAGACCGTGTGACGGTTTATCAACCTTATTCTATAAAAAAATTGAAGCGTATTTAACACACCGGTCTTAATTTGCGACTTGAATATAATCGTGTAATGAGAAAATATTGATATATGAGTACATACTAAACGAACATAATTTTTATACGAAATATTTTCTTTATCGTCAATCGTAAAAGTCCATAGCATCAGAGAGTCTATCTGAGTATTTTTTACATGGAACACAACACTTCATATCATATTCTTATCATATTATAGACTGCACATGGACATGCAGTGGCATGTCCATGTGCAGTCTAACCAACGGACATGGGCCTCCGCATCGTAGGAAGAAAAAACTAGCTTACTTGACAAAAAACAAATACAGCCTATTTGCAAAAGGGACTTAACAATATTCGCATTCAGGACAGTACTGTTTTCTTTTTAGCAGGGAGTTCCATTTTTGATGTACTCACTCAAAAACGAATACAAAAATAATTGCTGAAATGGCTCTAAAATATCAAATTTTTGCCAAATGAGTGATGACACGCGGTCGGAAATTATAATATTATTTTAAATAATTGCAACACTAAATGCGATTACGGGATCACAAGAGGCACTTAATAAGAAGACAAATTACTTTCTCTCTCTTCGCTACTAATCTTACGTATTATGTATTAACATTACATCGAATTTAAATTTAATTGTTCTGTATTCGTGGTTATGTTAGCAGCACTACAATATATCCTGCGCAATTGACAACATCTGGTTGTATAATAAATGTTACCTTAATTAATATAAGTCGGTCGGAGAACATCTTCCGTGAATGGATTTTACAGTAACAGTGTAGAAAACGAAAAAAAATTAACAGAAAAAAGTTAAAATTAACTTTGTATTAAGTATTTTTTCGAGTTTTTAAGTTTTAAGATTTTGGTAGACCTAAGTGTTGTTTTTGCGTGTATTTTGTTCGTATTCTTATTAAATAAAATGCCTACATGCATCAACACGGTTTTAAAGTGACTAATATTAACCAACTACAAAAGTATTATTTCGCGCCGAAGATAATTGCACATTAATAATTTTAGTACAAAATTCCAATACTCTGACAATACGTTACATAGGCAGTTTATGTTAACGACACAGATTTAACAGCGACGGATCATTTTTATTAATATTTGCGGTCACCCACACATACTTAATACCACTGAGCCCAGTTATCTAAGGAAATCCACGTATACAAGGAGGAGGCTCATATTTTTACACGTAGTATATCCCAGTAAAATCAAAATTGCATTTATGAAACCTTTTTAGAATGTGTAATTTATTAATAATGTTTTTGTATATTCATTTTCTACTAACTTTTACTAACCTATTCATTCATTTATTTATTAAGTATCTCCTATAAAGTCCACTAACATAGGCCTCCATAATTGCCGCAGTTTATTTTTTAGTTGTTATGAGAATGTTGAAATAGTTGGAAGACACTGCTGCCCATCGGCAGGTTTTGGTTTGGTTCGGTTTTCTCTTTGTCGCTTCTTACGACACCCACGGATAGTTATGGGAGTTTAAATCTAAAAATATTTTGATACTTCTTGCAGTTGTAAAACCCCACCTCTCAATAAAATTACCTTAGGTTGAAAAATTATATACATAATATTATATAAATGTATAATAGGTAATTGCTTTTTTAAATACATATGTATTTTCTGTATTTTTTTAAATAAAATAAAATAGTGTATTAAATTATTATTACCATATATAATGGGAAACTTATTACTTCAAACATATTCTTATCGCAAAGAAAAACAATAAAAACGTTTCAGTTACGCAAAGTCCGTACCCATTAACTAAAAACCATAAACTGAAACATTAACAAGTTAATTTCAAAAACAATTAAGAGTTACACGATTTCAATAGAAAGTAGAGCAATATTTTGCTCTTGACAGTCAGTTACAGATAGCGCCATTGTAATTTTATGTATTATCAATTTCCGTCGCTAGACATAAACATTAAATCAGAATAGATTATAAACGTAATCAGATAAACGTAATTTCATGACAATTATCATAATGCTAACATTATCTCATTTGATACAATGTTCGCAACGATTATTTTCTTTCTGAAAAGCTTTTTAAGACGGCCCGTATATTATTGAATGCTCGTTAAAATGTTACGATTCCGGGGTGTGTTTTTATTGTATATTTTATGACAGGAGTGTTACATTTTAGCGCTGCGGGCTCTTTATTACGGTGTCATAGACTCGAATACTCTTTTAGTACCTGATAACGAGTCGAAAGTCGGTTTCTACTTTTCTATCTATATACCATGCTAATAGATATGCAGTTGATGTTTATGTCGTAACGACCTGATGCTTCTGTTGATGAAGAAAAATATTTTATACATATTACTTTATTAAATGAAATATACTTCTTTATTGCTATTTTACTTATCCTTAATATTGTAATGCCAAGTGGATGAATATGAAATTATGAATGAGTTTTGTTAGGAATTTTATATATCGTACGTACCTAATACCTATTATTTGCATATAAAGAAAATTTAAATTATTACTTATAAAAAATAATATATAGTTCCTACGTGAGGGTAATATGATCATCCGGTTAATAAGGTCACTTTCTTATAACTGAAAGACCTTGTTTTCATGGATAGCTCTGTGATACTATATAGTAGCTCTTCATCAGTCAATTAAATAGTAAGGGGTCACAAGGGCGCTGCTTTATTGACGCCATTATGACGATTGACATTATAGTAAATATTTTAGTCGATTTTAGTATTTTATAGAGTTGTTAGTTTTTTTTTTTTGATTTTTCGAATTTTTCTTAATTATTATAGCCTTGCCAAAGCTTGTTTGCTATTTTTTTTCTTAATGCATTACTTATAGTATACGACTTTGTGTTTTAAAGGCCTACAAAGCTTAATGTGACCATATTACCCTCACGTATCTTACATATTTAAAAAAAAAAAGATTTTAAGTTATTAAGTTTTAAAGTCCATTCGTATAAGTTAAAATGTGCCACATCACTAAACTTCCGAAACTGCGTATTTTTATAATACTTCTTTTGTTTACATGTTATAATCTGGACCTAAAATATTTGGTCCTTCCTTTAGTCCAATTTAAAGTTTAAGGTCGTACAAAGCGACAATAAAATGAACAGAAATATAATGTTACTTTTCTATAGAGTACGGGTAGCAAACAAGCAGTCTTTTTTTTTATAGGATAAGGGTGACAAACGAGCACACAGTCCACCTGATGGTAAGTGGTTGCTGCGGCCCATAGACATCTACGAGTACATCTAACCTCTATTACAAATCAAAATGTAGATGCGTTGTCACCCATGAGGACTAAGATGGAATGCCTCATTTCCAGTAAAAAGGGCCTCCGGCCACCTGCACTCACCAAGCGAAACGCAGAGGTAAACCTCTACTTCACGCTGGTATTCTGTGGGGTCGTGGTACCACCCCGGTTCTAGCCGGCCCATCCGTGCGACAGCAAAAGCTGCCGCGTGGCTCTACCACTGTTAAAAGTCTATTGGATGGTACGTGGATGCCTTATGTCCTCGATTAAGATTCAAATTGCAGATGCGTCGTCACCCCTGAGAATAAAATGGAATATCACGTTACCAGTAAAAAGGGTATCCGGTTCTCTATATTTACCATACGAAACACAGCAGCATTACTCTGCTATTTTACGCTGGTATTCTGTGAGAGGGTAGTCCTTCAACGGTCGAGCCGACCCATTCGTGCTGCAAATATAACATAACTGCACCGTGGCTATGCCACGTAAAAAAAGTACTTTATATCAGGAACGTAAAATGTTTGAGTAACAAAACTTTTCCTTTTGTTTCAGATGGTCAGTCCAATCACCTTAACCTATTCAACTCGAGGCCGCAACCAAAAAAGAAACGAAAATCCAGGACTGCGTTCACAAACCACCAAATCTTCGAACTAGAGAAACGTTTTCTCTATCAAAAGTATCTATCGCCAGCAGATAGGGACGAAATTGCCAGTTCTCTCGGTCTCTCTAACGCACAGGTTATTACATGGTTCCAAAATAGGCGAGCGAAGCTGAAGCGGGATATGGAGGAATTAAAAAAAGATGTCGAAAGCGCTAAAGTCCTTTCGGCACATAAAACCTTCTTGGAGAACGTGACAGATTTGGGGATACTAAAGAAGAAGGCGATGAGCATAGGTGCGAGCGAAGAGGCCGCGACTAATTTAGTCGTGAACGCGTCCAAATGAAACGAGGCAGCGCGCTCGATCGCGCCCGACGTCAGCTACGATCGAAGCGTGCTCGATTTTTAAATCGTTGCATGGGACTGTTTATCTCGAATAGTGGTCAATTATTCACAGAAAAAAGTCTAAAGTGGCGTTAAAACTTAAAAAGACTATTGAATGTAGCTAATTGAACGAATAGGATAAAATACAGATAATCATCAAAATTAACCAAACTGTATGAAAAATAAAATCTCCCTTATAACCTTAATGTTAAAGTAATATCTCTGAAACATATATTATAGACATGAATCCGAAAATCAAATTATGTAAAACTATTATCATTCGAAACGACCGATAATAATGTTAAATGATTTTTATCTTCAATAATCTAGGGTCGCGTTGTACTTCACTATTTATAGCATATTTAATATAATTAGCGTCTTTAAAACGTAAAATAAACGAAATATAATTCAGCACTTCTAAGTGCTATTTTTAAATGAAACATGTAAATACGTCGTCTGTTTGTACAAAAATATAATATGAAGATTCTTCTTTTAAAATATAAATAAATGTGATAGTTGATTTTATTATTTAAGTACTTAATGTTTATAGAGATATTTCTAAATTATTTATTTCGGTAGCACTGTCACTGATACATAAAATACTAAAATGTTAAAATCTAGTGATAAGTAACTTATAAACGATTATCTAACAGTTATTAAAAGCTAATAGTTTACCGCGCAGTGCAATATAAATACTTTGGACTATCAGTGATAATGCTAATTCACGAGTTACGTTGTAAATATTGTAATTGTATAGTTAGATTGCTTAGTGTTAGAATATTTTAAATATAGATTTAAGTATAACTAAAGATGCTAATGCAATGAATAGCGTTTAAACTAAATTTCAATTAGTAAGAGCGAATACTAATTCTGAATTAGTAATACTGTATAATTTTCCTAATTATTACATGCATTAGAAATCAATATCGGTTAAACTTTTACAGAATTCTAGAATCAGTCGTATTAATTCCGTCACTAAAAATGAACCCGTAGGTACTTGAATTTTGTTTTTAAACTTAAAAAAATAATTTTATAAAAATGTCAGTCACGACATAGGTATATTATATTTAATTACCTACTTGCCTTTGATAGATTTGGGCGGCTTTGTCACATTCCATATACCCATTTATCAGATTCAAAAAGAGTATTTACTTTAGTGTAAGCTATTACAATTTCAGCTATACCGTATGCAATACTGTTTGTATCAAAAATCTTTGTTTTTTTGTAATCAAGTTTCACAACTCGATTTCGAGAGTCTTTTTTATTTGCAGTTGTTGTTTTTATTCAGATTTTGTAAAGTTGCCAGCCGTTCCAAAAGATTTATTTGTCCTCATCATAAGTATTTTTCTGTTTTATGTAAAAGATGGTCTGAACAGATATATTTTATATTCAGTGAGTCATATCGAATATATAAATCACATTATTTCATATAAAGCCTTGGTAAATAAATTGTAGACCCTTGTTCCAATCACAGGCAAAGTTAGTATATATAATAGTTATTAAACAATTATGTTGATACTGCATCTGATTTTTCTTTTGATTTTTAAGAGTCAGCATATATTATTTAAGGAAAGAAGCACGACGCTTGGACAATAATAAACCAACTGTCAAGATAAACTTTCAAATTATCATTATTTCAAATCAGATGCATAATAATATAATATGAAATAAAAGAAACACTAATCCTCTCACAGGCGGATAGGTGGACAAAGACACCTTTGACCATGCTCCCTTTTACTGGCGTAGGTATTTTATATCTAATACGTACGGAAAGGTCTACCGCCATCTAGTAAGGCCATAAGACATTTCTGAGAAATGAACTGATCGACTCTTTTAAGCCGGCACCGGACCTTACGCGACAAATTATAATTTTAAAATATTATGTATATCATTTCAGACCATCTTTGCAAAAAACAAAAACCTTAAACTTATCTATGCCAATAAAATTTTGACACATTCGATTTCGTTTGTAAATGCAAATAATTCTACTATTATAGAATGTTTACTATATCTTTAAATCATTAGCCTGAATTCATGTTGCTTACATTTGAATTATTAAAGTAACAAATTGCAGGTCATTCAATTCAACTGCCTAATAATAATGTCCTCCAGACCGAATTTCGACCACGGGGGCCTCTCTACTATTATAGAATGTTTACTATATCTTTAAACCATTAGCCTGAATTCATATTGCTTACATTTGAATTATTAAAGTAACAAATTGCAGGTCATTCAATTCAACTGCCTAATAATAATGTCCTCCAGACCGAATTTCGATCACGGGGGCCTCTCTCACAGAGACTAACCAAGTTTATAGTGCACGAGTGTGTGCACAAGCATAGGTGCTCTCTCTAATTGCCCACATTATTACAAGAAAATCTTGTTCGGATCATTAGAAATTAAACATTTTCTTTTTTTTTTAATTTGCATTACTTTCCATTTATTTCTCCATTAGTCAGTAGTTGTAAAACAAAATAAATAATACATCTAACCTACGCTGTGAAACAAATATATGAAAATTCACAATATTTTGCTTGAATGTGTCAAAATATTTATTGATGAACGTATTGTTCCTACTATACTTGCAGTTACTTAATAGATGTAGTATACCAGCAGCGCTCGACGTGTGCTTCTGCAAAACATGTGAATATCGATTAGTGTAAATAAATAATTACGTGTTCTTTTATGGTGGTTATTTTTTCCTTCCGCTCGCTGATTTCCTGTTTTATTTACAACTATATGGAGAGATGATCGCTGTGGCTGTAATTGTAGGCTCTTGTAGTGAGCACGATCATCAAATTCTTGGAGCTAACTTACACTGAAATTTAGAGTATTTATAATATAAAATAAATATCCAAATTTGAAACCTAGATACTTCTTCTTAATAACTGGCTTTACGGCTCTTGGATCTAGCCCTTCTGAGCCTGAAGTTACAATATATTATAATAATTATCTTTCATAGTATACTGCTTCACAATATGTTGATGCGTCACAATATGCAGCCCTTGGGAGATTTTGACGGCAACTTGAGCCAGCAGACAGCTGACGGTTGGCGATACAGACAACTTATTTTGAGAATCACATCACCATCAGAGCACTTGTTTCACAGTTTCCAATAATAGTTCACATGCGCATACACTTAATACACAAAATCGCACCACTTTTACATATCAAAGTCTACTTCAAACCATTATTTAAACAATAATACAGGAGCAGCAAACCGCCGCCGGTCAAATTCCCGCCAAAACTCCTGGAACCTAGATACTGTGACATTTCTTTGCAATCTTATTCTGATCTACTATAATTTCATGTATATGCCTTTTTTCATAGTATGAATGGTGACAAACGAGCACACAGTCCACCTGATGGTAAGGACAAACGAGCACACAGTCCACTTGATGGTAAGTGGATGCTGCGACACATAGACATCCAGAAGTTTAGTTTCCAGAAAAAAGGGTATCCGGGTCTCTACACATACATTTACATTTACATTGACATTCCTACTACAACCATAATATAGCTGCAGCATGGCTCTACCACGTATGTTTTTGAAAATATTGTATTTGGTCGGCAAAAATTGGGCAACTACTTAGTTTTATCATCCAAGTTTTACCGTTGATAATGCTGAACATCATAGTTAACATAATAATAAAACGTTAGTATGATCAATGCGTCTTTGGTTACATGATATGTTGTTTAACCGACTTCGCAAAAGGAAGAAGTTATCAATTAGATTGTATTTTCCTTATTTTATATATGATACAAAAAAATAACACTGCCGAGACTAGTCAACAAAATTAGCTGTATTTCTTCAATGCGAGAGTTTATTTTCATAATTAACACCAAATATACCTATTATTAACCAAATCCGATTATTATTGAGGACGTTTTTTTAATAATGACAATACAAAAAATATTTTACAATAGAACTACTACTTCATCATCTGCCAGAAGAAGCGCTGTTACACATGGACCTCTCCTGTTGAAGGGAGAATTAGCCTTAGTTATTTTATAGAAAAAGTACCTACCTAAGCCAGAATCCGACAACCTCCATGATAAACATAGTCTGTTTGCTTGCTATAATAATAATTAAATAAAATAGCGCATTTTGAAATCATATTTTTTATCAAATTAAGGAGATTATTTTCAGCAGTGGACTTTGATAGGTTCTAATCAAAGACATTTAAGTAGTAGTAGTAACAGTGGTAGAGCCACGCGGCAGCTTTTGCTGTCGCACGGATGGGCCGGCTCGAACCGGGGTGGTACCACGACCTCACAGAATACCAGCGTGAAGTAGAGGTTTACCTCTGCGTTTCGCTTGGTGAGTGCAGGTGGCCGGAGGCCCTTTTTACTGGAAATGAGGCATTCCATCTTAGTCCTCACGGGTGACAACGCATCTGCATTTTGATTCGCAAACGAGGATAGATGTAGACGTCTATGGGCCGCAGCAACCACTTAACATCAGGTGGACTGTGTGCTCGTTTGTCACCCTTATCCTATAAACAAAAGTAGTAGTAAACATATATTTTAAATCTCTTTGGTTATAATTAATCAACGATAAATGAATTTTTATGACCGAATTACACAGTCCGTAGTGAAAAACTCTATTCATCAAAGGCGTAGCTCCCGAATTTTACAAGTACTATATTCAATTTTAAATGACCCAAATTCTTCTTCTTATCTTAAGGATAACTTTCAGTACCAATATTCTACTCATGATAGAGTTCCCCGTTCCCAAAATAGTCTTAAAATTCGTATACCACCACGTAAGAGTGTGGTTTCTTTAATTCATCTTTTACTGTGCAGTCCATACTGCTCTGGAATGCCTTGCCTGTTCATATTAAAAAAACCAGTAACAAACATTATTTTAAAAGAGAAGTTCGAGAATTCTTTAACAGAAATAATACCACCGATTTATCCGATTTTTTTTTCTCCCTCTTTCGCTTTGTAATTGATATTTTGTATAATATGTATTTTAATATGCATCATGTTATTGTATTTTGTGTTATATTATTGCATACCTTAAGCGAAAGCGCAAGGTATTGCATACCTTAAGCGAAAGCGCAAGGTAATGTTCTACTATCGCCTAAAAATTAAAATTCCAACATTTTATCGAATAAAATCGTATCTAGCAATCATATTATACATATAAATGATATAAAAAGCACATTGTTAGAAAGATAAATGATGGTTGAACTTATAAATAATTTTTTTTAAATCGATTAATTGCTATTTTTAATTAAAAAAAGGGTTTTAGTGGCTTATGGTGTGGATTTATCATGTCCCTGTGGCTTGTAAACACTATAACTTTTGAAAATATCAATTGTTTAACTCAATCTATTTTTTAATCTCTTCATCTATCATGTGGGAAGCCACTGAATGTAAATGGCAGTGTAATTTTGTTTTGTTTAGCTATAATTAATTTTTTTCGGCTCCAAAATGGCGAAATTTTCGTTGATTTCGTTGCCTCGTATATAAATTGTTTCTGTAAATGGGGATCTACAGCCACAGAGTAGTTTAGTTCACAGTGCACCTTTGTATTAAGTTTAGTTCGCCTCATAGAGTAGAGTAATATATACCGGAAGTTCGCCTTCAGTCGCCGTCGTGAGTGGACATTGTTTCGGTTATTTTCAGCGGCTCAAAAAGATCGCTGTACAAATACACAATATTTGAATAACCAAATTTCTTAAAAATACTTGATTATAATAATAATAGGAGATTTTTTTATTACAATATTTAAAAGCACAGAATAAATAATAGTAGTACGTACTAAAAGTAAGTAGTATAATTTTTTTTGTCATGGGTGACATTTTCATGCTTTTCGAGGGTGTCGAAACCGATAGGGTTGTCGAAATGTAAATCCAAGATGGCGGCCGCAATAGGTATCAATTTTTTCATCATGGGTGTCATTTTCATGGTTTTCGAGGGTGCTGAAGCCGATAGTGCTGTCGAAATGTAAATCCAAGATGGCGGCTGAATTAGGTACCAATTTATTCATCTTGGGTGTCATTTTCATGGTTTTCGAGGGTGTTGAAGCCGATAGTGCTGTCAAAATGTAAATCCAAGATGGCGGCTGCAAAATATATCAATTTTTTCATCTTGGGTGTCATTTTAATGGTTTTCGAGGGTGTTGAAACCGATAGTGCTGTCGAAATGTAAATCCAAGATGGCGGCTGCAATAGGTATCAATTTTTTCATCATGGGTGTCATTTTCATGGTTTTCGAAAGAGTTGAAGCCGATAGGGTTGTCGAAATGTAAATCCAAGATGGTGGCTGAAGTAGGTACCAATTTTTTCATCATGGGTGTCATTTTCATGGTTTTCGAGGGTGTTGAAGCCGATAGTGCTATCGAAATGTAAATCCAAGATGGCGGCTGAATTAGGTACCAATTTATTCATCATGGGTGTCATTTTCATGGTTTTCGAGGGTGTTGAAGCCGATAGTGCTGTCAAAATGTAAATCCAAGATGGCGGCTGCAAAATATATCAATTTTTTCATCTTGGGTGTCATTTTCATGGTTTTCGAGGGTGTTGAAACCGATAGTGCTGTCGAAATGTAAATCCAAGATGGCGGCTGCAATAGGTATCAATTTTTTCATCATGGGTGTCATTTTCATGGTTTTCGAAAGAGTTGAAGCCGATAGGGTTGTCGAAATGTAAATCCAAGATGGTGGCTGAAGTAGGTACCAATTTTTTCATCATGGGTGTCATTTTCATGGTTTTCGAGGGTGTTGAAGCCGATAGTGCTATCGAAATGTTAATCCAAGATGGCGGCTGCAAAAGATTTAAATTTTTGCATCATTGGTGTCATTTTCATGGTTTTCGGGGGTGCTGATGCCGATAGTGCTGTCGAAATCTAAATCCAAGGTGGCGGCTGCAATAGATATCAAGTTTTTCATCTTGGGTGTCATTTTCATGGTTTTCGAGGGTGTTGAATCCGATAGTGCTGTCGAAATGTAAATCCAAGATGGCGGGTGAAGTTGGTACCAATTTTTTCATCTCGGGTGTCATTGTCATGGTTTTCAAGAGTGTTGAAGCCGATAGTGCTGTCGAAATGTAAATCCAAGATGGCGGCTGCAGGAGGTATCAATTTTTTCATCATGGGTGTCATTTTCATGGTTTTCGAGGGTGTTGAAGCCGATAGTGCTGTCGAAATGTATTTAAACTACTTTAATAATTCCGTATAATCATGTTATACGTAATTTTTTTAATGCGCTTAAGGTATGCCCAATTGGATTTACCAATATATTTTATATTTATTTAGAGATTTTGTATATATAATACATACATACCTAAACACTCACGCCTGTCACCCAGAGGGGTAGGCAGAGACTATGGACTTCCATTTGGCACGATCCTGACACACCTCTCTCGCTTCCTCCACATCCATATACCTACGCATACACGCTCGTCGGTTAAGGGTACTCCTAATCTGGCCCATTTTTAATGTATCGCCGATTTGGTCGATAAACTTTCGTCTATGGCGTCCCTTCCCGACCCTGCCGTTGACTTCTGCAACATAAATTTGCTTTGTCACTCTTTCCTCTTTCATTCTTTCTACATAACCAAACCACCGCAGCATTCCTTTTTTAATCCTGGTCACAACGTCATCTTGCAAACCACACTTTTCTCTTATCACACTATTTCTCACCCTGTCATTTAGATTCAGCCCTAGCATACTCCTTAAGGACCACATTTCTACAACATTTATTCTACTCTCAGGCTTCTTCTACCAGACCCAACTTTCACTACCATACATTAGAGTAGGGACTAACACAGCACTATGAATTGCCATACGTGCCTTATTTGAAACATTCTGACTCCTCATAATAGCGTGTAGAGCCCCATTCACTCTATTTCCTGCGTTCACTCGTCGTTCTATATCCTTATCACATCTACCATCCCTACTAAATAAAAATCCCAAATATACAAAATCATCCACTTGCTCAATCAACTCCCCTTCTATTCTTATTTCGCATAATGTTTTACTCTCTTCTCTTTCAAAACCATAACTTTCGTCTTACTTGCGTTCACTTTCATACCCCTTTCTTTCAATGACAAGTTCATTAAAGTAACCATCATTTGCAACTCGACCGACTTTGCAAATATGACTTGATCATCGGCGTACAAAAGGCATTTGACGGTTAACTCACCCATTCTCAACCCACATTCTTCAACTTTCAAAGTTTGCAAACAACTGTCCATAAATAGGTTAAACAGCCACGGGGAAGCTACACATCCCTGTCTGACACCTTTATGTATGCCAAACCAGTCCGAGTAGACCCCGTTGATCCTGACACAAGCACTAGAGTCCCTATAAGGGGACCTCAATGCCTGTATCAAACCAGCGCTCAACCCAAATGAGTTCAGTATTTGCCATAACACATTCCTGTCCACTCTGTCATAAGCCTTTTCCAAGTCCATGAACGCATAAAAAACTTTCTGGTTTTTTGCCAAAATCTTCTCCGCAATCATGCGCATGGAAAAGACTTGATCCATGCACCCCATCCCCTTTCTAAATCCAGCTTGCACATCCCAAATTTTTCCATCAGTTTCTTCCATAACTCTTTCAATTAACATCTTAGCATACAGTTTACCCACAATGCTAAGCAAGCTGATACCACGGTAGTTTTAACAGTGCTGCTGTGAGCCCTTTCCCTTATATATTGGGACTATAACGGCTTTACACCAGTCTTCCGGTACTCGCTTCAGTTCCCAACATAAATTAAACAAGGTGCACAGCAGGCTTGCAACCACACCCTCTCCAGCCCTTAGCATCTCGAGTGATATGCTATCATATCCGGCTGCCTTACCTACCTTCATGCTTTTCATTGCTTTCATTATTTCATCTACACTTATCTTCCTACCTCTCTCCACTTCTTCCGGAATTTCTATTTCACTTACTTCAGACGACTTTTCACTCTTAAACACTCTTTCAAAGTATTCCTTCCATCTCTTTAGATTCGAAACTTCATCATTCAGCATGCAGCTATTCTCGTCTCGTATAGCATTCATTCTAGGCTGTTTAGAATTTCTCCTGGCAGTTCTTACGAGTTTCCAGAACATTTTAATATTTGCCTGGAAATTATCAGATATCCTTCTATCATTCTTATCCATCCTTTCTTGGTTTTTCCTTTCAACAACTTCTTTTACTCTTTTATTTATACGTATTTGTGTTTTTTATTGTACATATAAGTATCCGTTTATATATTTTCTATTATTTTTTTTATTACTCAGTAGATATTAAGTTCGTATTGTTTAAAATATTTTATTTATTTGCTTTTTGTTATAAGATATAAAGTTTTTACTTATTTATTAATTCATGGAGTGGTGTTGCACCTACCACAGCTTCTCAAATCACCCAGGGTTGACTGGTAGAGAATGCCACAAGGCATTAAGTCCGCCCTTGATATCCCTTATTATAAGGTAGATGTAAAAAAGAATAAATAAATAAAAACTCTTCCCGCATTATTAGGTATATCAGTTAGTCAATAAGTTAGTGTTACGTAGTAGAGATGCGCTGCAGTTATATTATGGGTGTAGTACGAATGGGTTGATATGACCAGGACAGATTAGATTTTAACAGTGGTAGAGGCACGTGGCAGCTTTTGCTGTCGCACGGATGGGCCGGTTCGAACCGGGGTGGTACCACGCCCTCACAGAATACCAGCGAGAAGTAGAGGCTTACCTCTGCATTTCGTTTGGTGAGTGCAAGTGACCGGAGGCTCTTTTTACGGGAAACGAGGCATTCCATCTTAGTCCTCACGGGTGACAACGCATCTGCATTTTTATTTGTAATAGAGGATAGATGTAGATGTCTATGGACCTCAGCAACCACTTACCATCAGGTGGACTGTGTGCTCGTTTGTCACCCTATTACTATAAAAAAAAATAGGACCACGCTCTCTCAGATTAACAGCGCGAAATGGCAGCTCCTGGTCGGCTCGACCGGAGAAGGACCACGCTCTCACAGAATACCAGCGTAAAATGGCAGCTTGACACTGTTGTGTTTCGTATGGTGAGTGTAGAGAACCGGAGACACATTTTACTGGAAAAGAGGCATTCCATCTTAGTCCTCACGGGTGACGACACATCTGCATTTTGATTCTTTATTGAGGATAAATGTAGGTGGACTGTGTGCTCGTTTATCACCCTATCCTATAAAAAAAATCGAGGACAATTGTAGATGTCTACGGGCTCCAGCATTCACTAATCATCAGTTGGAGTATGTGCTCGTTTGTCACCCACATATGTTGTAAAATAAAAATAAACAGTCCACCATTGAACTTGGGTCTCTCTCATAGTAAGGTGTTTTCGTCACCTTTTATCATCATTTACATCTGTATTTTAATAGATGTCTGTTTATTCATCCATTACAGCCTATAAAGGTCCCCTGCTGAACATAGCCCCCCCCCCCCCCCCCCACCACATATATTGCCTCATAGAGGGGAGCTTACCGTCATCTATTAAAAGCCACGAGTTTCACTTAGTTGACCGCTCCCAGGGGTCATCAAGTATGGACACAAAAATATATTGTATCCATGATTAGATGTAAGTTAAATAATGAGCCGTTTTATTATAATAATATAACTACGGTAATAATGGACACGTCAGAGTATAACTTCAAAACACAACAAATTTTATCGGACGTAAGTACATACAAAAAGGTCAAAATAGACCCTACAACTAATACACTTAAAAACAAATATTGATTTAATAAAGAAAAACTCAAAAAAAATCGATCTCGACGTGAATTCGACAATACCATCATGTGCCAAACCACCGAGGTTGTATGGGTTACCGAAAATACATAAACCAAACGCTCCACTACGTCCTATAGCAGATCGATTTACCAACTTATAACACTTGGCAAAAATACTGCCACCACTAAGAGGACACACCAGAGCACACGCAAAGGATTCATACCATTTTGTTATTGAGATAAAAGACCTACATCTCGCTGACAATGAAACTATGGTCAGTTTTGATGTTCAGTCACTAATGTGATTAGTGACTGAACATCAAAACTGACCATTACCTATTGAAGGCTGCATCTCAATTGTAACTATGAAGCTAGAAGATAACAACATGCCTACAGAATATGCAGCATTACTCAAACACTGCCTCACATCTGGCTATTTATTGTGGTAGGAAGAGTTCTACATGCAAGTAGACGGAGTGGCAATGGGCTCACCTGTATCTCCCGTAGTCGCCGACATATTCATGGGGGCTTTGAGGAGAAAGCCCTTCTTACTGCTCCTGTAAATTCAAGATTCTACAAGCGATACGTAGACGATACTTTTACAATTTTACCTCTGACATCAGACATCTGACAAAGTAACTGCATTTTTAAACCACCTTAATTCCATTAACCCTAAAATACAATTCACAATGGAGTTAGAGGCAAACAATTCTTTAGCTTAATTGATGTTATAGTCATCCGAAATCCTGATAACACTATTGGTCATACTGTGTACAGGAAAAAGACCCATACCAACCGATATTTAAATGGTGAATTATATTTAAAAACCGTTAAAATAATGTAGGTATTACAGTTTATAAAAACCATAGATGTAAAATTACTCCAAGGATGAAACATACGATTTATTGTCATATTATTGTTACATAGTAGTGCGACTGCTGATCATGAGATCCCGGGTTCAAATCCCGAGTCGGACCAAAACAAAATCAGTTATTGAGTTTTTCCATCAAGAAATTCTCAGTATCTGCCCGAGGTCAGAAAGTTGGCGGTGTCTCACCCCCGTGCCTCAGAAAGCACGTAAAACCGTAGGTTCTACCGGCCAGGCCGGCGTGAGTTTGCCGCATCCGATCACCGAATCTGTTAAATTAAAAAATACGTACACACCCTTTTGTTTGAAAAAAAAACGTGCGTGAGTGTCGTGGAACACTCGGTTGGAACGAAATTCCTTATTATTGATTAATTTATTATATTATTGTTTAACAAATACAAATAAATATATTACTAGCATCTATTAAAATGAAGCGTCATTTAAAATAAAGTACACTATAACACAAGGGGTAGTGACAAAAATCTCTTACACTTTTTGTCGCCTAGCTCCCATCCGCCAAACCCGTACCGTCCGATAAAGAACTTCGTTCCAATACTCGGATGCTGTAGCCCATAGACATGTACATCAACCGTCGATTAAAATTCAAAATGCAGATGCCTCGTCACAGCTCAGGGTTCAGATGGAGTCCTCAACGGTAACAACCCTTGTTACCAGTAAAAAGGGTCTCCGTTTCTCTACACTTATCATACGAAATACAACAGCATAGAGCTGCTATTTTACTCAGGTATTCTGTGAGAGGGGGTTCCACCCCGGTCAAGCTGACCCATTCGTGCAACAACCATAATATAACTGTAGCATGGTTTAATCACGTTCGATATATGTTAAAATATCGCCAGCTGAGCAACCTAGGCTGCCATTCCATTTAGTAAATGGGCGGTCCCCCTTTTTTTTTATAGGAGAGGGGGCAAACGAGCATGCGGCTCACCTGATGGTGGCCGCCCATGAACAACTGCAACACCAGGGGAATCGCAGATGCGTTGCCGGCCTTTTAAAAAGGAGTAGGCTCTTTTCTTGAAGGTCCCTAAGTCGTATCGGTCCGGAAAAATCGCTGGTGGTAATCGATTCCACAAGGAAGTTGTGCGAGGGAGAAAACTTCTTCTGAATCGCACAGTGGTGGACCGCCAATCATCTAGATGATATGGATGGTATCGCAAGTTCTGTCGCGATGTGCGATGGTGAAATTGAGCGGCTGGAATTAGTCCGAACAATTCCTCAGAGCACTCCCCGTGGTAGATGGGATAAAATACGCAAAGAGATGCAACCTCTCTACGCAGTGCCAGTGAGTCAAGCCGATCGGAAAGAACTCGGTCGTCGACGATTCGAACCGCTCTGCGCTGGATGCGGTCAAGTGGAAGGAGCTGGCACTGGGGGGCCCCTGCCCAGAGATGGGAACAGTATTCCATGTGAGGCCGAACCTGCGCCTTGTAAAGTTGCAAGCGGTGTGCCCGCATGAAATACTGTCCCGCTCTGCTGAGCACGCCAAGCTTTTTAGAGGCCAATTTGGCCTTCTCTTCCAAGTGACCACGAAACTGCACGTCACTCGATATGTCGACACCGAGGATTCCGATACTGGCTGAGGCAACAAGGGGAGTGCCTTGAAACTGAGGAGATACGACAAAGGGAATCTTTTTAGCGGTAAACGCGCAAACTTGTGTCTTCTGGGGATTGAACTGGACTAGATTTAGTCGCCCCCAGTCTGAGACTTTGTTCAACAAAGTCTCGACTTCAGACACAAGTTTGTTCCGGTACTCGGCGACGTTTTCCCGAGAAATATTGGCACGGCCGGTGTATAAAGCATCACCAGTGCTGTCGTCTGCATAGCAATGAATGTTACTGGTTTGCAACATATCATTGATATGCAGAAAAACAGCGTTGGTGATAGCACGCAGCCTTGTGGAACACCAGCGTTAATGGGCTTGTAATCGGAGCATGCACCGTCTACTACGACCTTGATGCTCCGATCTGCAAGAAAGCTGGTGATCCAATTGCACAATTTCTCGGGAAGCCCATAGGACCCCCTACACTACGTTCGCCGGTACTAGGCTATCCCTCGGAAATCTTACTTCCCTATAAGTTTTCTGAGCTACATGAGATATGTAACCGACCAATCGCCACTTCGGTTGCATCACGCGTCTTGAAAGAGACATTTGTCCAGTTAAGAATTGCAGCAGGATGATGTATACTGACAATAATATTTATCATATTAGTTCGATACGTTAATATTGGATTACAGTGCTTGCGACTAGTCTACCGTCATAAACGTAGTCGCAATACGGTTTTTGAGTAGATCAGAAATAATAAATATAAAAAAAATGTAAATAATCACGAAAATCATCTACAAAAATTTCAATAACTCTTTTCAAATCTACTTGAAAATGTTCTCCCTAGCCAATTCTTTCATACACGCAAGATTCACAAAGTAATTCACAGTCAACCTGAATGTAATTAGATGTCGCGGCGGATGACAGAATAGGCACCTACATACGAGTATTTCCCTTTTAAGAATCAAAATGTACAAATTTGTCACTCCAAATAGGCCAAAAAGGATCTTCACTTAGTCGGCTTATATGTTACGGTTAAAAGCCGTAGTGCAAATACCTGAGTTTTGCCGGCTACAGATAGGCTCAGCCGGTTTTAATTGATTAAACTTTGGTGTTTTCGATTTATTCATGGCTAATTGCTTTCAGCTTAAACTAGTTTTAGTAAGGTACGAAAAACAAATCTGTTAAATTTGAAAAAAATTACGAGACCATATAATATCAAGTAATATCAGCAACAGGGTGTGGCTAAGATGCGTGCTCAAAGTCGCGCACTATTATATAACTTAGGTATATACCTCCTGGTGGCAGGATTACATTTCGTCTGAGTAGCTGGTACCTATCTCACCTATTTCTGCCGCTACATAGCAGTGCTTGCACTGCAGTGTTCTATGTTTTTTTTTATAGAATAAGGGTAACAAACGAGCACACAGTCCATATGATGATACGTGGTTGCTGTGACCCATAGACATCTACATTTATCCTCAATAAAGAATCAAAATGCAGACGCGTCGTTACCCGTGAGGACTAAGATGGAATGCCTCTTTTACATAAAAAAAGGATCTCCAGTTCTCTACACTCACCATACGAAACACAGCAGTGTCAAGCTGCTATTTTACGCTAGTATTCTGTGAGAGCGTGGTCCGGTCGAGCCGACCCAGTCGTGCTACAACTATACTACTAATATAGCTGCAGCAAGGCTCTACTACTTAAAAAAATTGTGTTCTGGTTTAAAGATAAAGTTCAGTATAATTACACTATGTGAAGCAAAACTTAAAGGTGACAACGCATCTGCAGCCTTTTTTTTTGGAATTTGGCAGTAGCCCGTAGTTACCAGGTTATCAAATGAACTGTTTGTTGTTTGTCACTTCTGTTTACCATTAGGTACAGTACACTGCTGAACATCTCTGGTCTATTTGCCAAAGTTGCCACACTTGGCAAGCGGGTTTGCAACCGGAGTTTTATTTTTATTTTAGTCGTTACTAGGAAAACGCTGCTGCCCACCTGATTTGTTCCCTCTTTCGCTTCTTACGACACCCAAGGAATCATATGAGGTAGTGGATATTTTTACACTTCCGTTTATAAAATAAAAAAATCATTTGCGATTATCCGTGCCAGGAATAAACAGAATACACCTAAGTTTAACTAACCATAATCAGCTACATCTAGTTGTAGCCTAGGTGTATCCGAACTTTTGCTTTTACCTATTACGGTTTTTAGGTCAACAGTCCACCGCGCTGCCCCAATGGGTGTTGGCGGAGTTCACATCATATCTTAGAAATAAAGTTATGCTGGTTTTCTCACGATGTTTTTATTCACCGCCTAGCACGTGGTAAATCAACGCAACATTAAATTCGCGGTGGAGATGGAACCCAGATTACACGCATACTATAATATTCACGGCGTCTGCCTCTTACCAGGTTTAACCTGAAAATTTAGAAATATATTATCCATTAATAAAATGTATTTACTCTATTTTATGATAGGTATGTAAACGTAAAATTTTCTAAAGACCGTCAAAGACCACATAGGAGATGGAGCCAAAACGTGAAATTAAAAATATACTATAAACATAAACGATCGCACGTTACAATTAGTGGTATTCTCATGGCGTTCTGTGAAATCGATTTGCCACACAACCAAATAGGCTCTACGCAAGAATTGGCTTTGTTTGAAGTAGAAACGAGCCTTGATGACGACGTCGCGTGCCGTGCGGGGATATCAAAGTTAGGGTTATTGTACATTAAAAAAGATTTAATATTGTCTGTGATGTTATACATAAGCGCGATATCCACATTGTTTTATTGATACTACAGTAATAAGACATAACAGTGATAATTTTGCTAACACGAGATATTCGTGTCTATTAACTAACATATCAATACGAACTCTTTTTGTTTCTGTACAATATACATATTTAGCTTTATTTTTGTTCCTCGGACTGGCTCTTTTCACTTCGCCGTCTGGTTTCTCGTTCGGTTAGAATTGTCTACCTGAAAAGTTATAATGTCTTACCAGAAAACACATATTTAAGCAGAAACAAACGGCTCATTTCTTAAAAATTGTTCAAAATAGCTGGTTATCGCCATCATTAGCATGTTTATTTTGTCTTTGTTAGCTTTTACCTGCGATTTCGTCCGCGTAGATTGTAAAACAACCTATAGATTTTGTTGGCGACGCGATTATAAAGAATATTTCAATTTATTAGTTAACCGATTACGAATAGCTTCTAAAGTTAAATTATCAAGCAATAATTGTCTTATAAGAAAACGCTTAGTTAAATCTTAAAGAAATATCGGATTAATAATTTGAAGGTCTTGGGTTCGATTCCCAGGTCGGACTCGTTTGTCGTTTTCTTAGCAATATTTTCTTAATAAATTCATACAGGGAATTTTTAAGATATAATTCATGATTCCGGGTTCAGTTCCCCGGTTGAATTACCTTTCACTGTTATTATCAATTTAAAGAAATATTAAAATAAAGTTAGACCAGGATTTGTTCCCCGGTCAAAATGATCACTTTATGTAAGTGGAATGAATGTTAAGTAGTATTGCATAACATTGCCTTATGTAAGCTGAGTACATTTTGTATGAAAAATAAAATGTCTATTTTCAATGTTTGATTCATAAAATATTCTGTTTGTGTTATCTGATAAGAAACATGATAACTGATAAGAAACATGATAACTGATAAGAACCTTGATAACTGATAAGATCCTTGTTGGAAACTACTTTACCAACAGTTGTGTGTCGTGTAGGAATCAGTTGTTCACCTAGTATTGGTTAATAGCAGCGCGTGCTAATTTGCAACCACTTTATCGACCATTTGAAGGTTGTGTGGGGAGTGGTTGTTCACTTAGTTCTAGATAAAAGCCGCGTGCTAATTTGTAAAATTAGAACCCGAACCCAACGTAGGTGTCATAGGAAGTTCAAGATCAAGACCGACTGAAGGAAGACCTCTGTTGGCCCTTGTCTGAACCGATGCTGTTGTATGATCCCATTCAGATTTATAATAATTCTTTGGTTTGCTGAGACAATGTTTGATCAAGGAATGATTCAGTTAGTGCCAATAAATGGAAGCTAATCTTCAATGACACTACATTTCGATTAATACTTATTAGGACATTAAAATCCGTTTTTCATAAAGATGGTACTTATGAAAAACAGATTTTGATGTTATAAGAGATACTCGTAGAACTTTAAGTTTAGGGATGTTTTGTATAAACTTGCAAACATGACTAATAAAAATCTTCTTCGTCTCTTAACAAGGTCCTAAACCTTGTCAAGAGATGGTCATTATTATAATTTGTCGTCTCCGCTCAACATAAGATCGGTTAAAAGATTGCCCAGTCGCTGCCTTGCAAATTTCTTATTACCGTAATTGTTTTCATCATGTGGCGTAATAAACAAGGATATTCTTTCTTGTATATGTATTGGATAGGCTAAAATATATACTTTATAATTCCATTAAGTATGTTGTTCAAAATTATCAAAAACGATAAGTTTTAATAATGTGACTCCATCAAGTGTTACATAACTAATCCTTTATTTTCAGCTTACTGGTACTGCGATTGCAAACATATAAATTAAATAACTAAGTTTATTTGAGAAATTCTACTGCGCATTGTTAAAATAATAGTTAGATAGTATAGGAAAGAATATATTTTTTCTCTCGGCGTTGACTGATAGAAAATGCAACCTTTCATTATATCCACGCCATGTAACTGTTAGTACTATAATAGTGTGTTCGCCATAATCACAGCCTATCACAAGACAACTACTGAATATAGGCCTGCTCCAAGGAATACCAATAAACACGGTCCTGAGCTACCTGCATCCATCGACTTCCTGCATGTCTTACCAGGTCGTCACTCCTTCTAGTGGGATTCTCCCTTCACTCCGCTTGCCGGTACGAGGTTGTCAGCCGAGAACCTTTTTAACCCATCGGTTGTCAGTTCTTTATATTATGGCATCGAAGTTTGATTACGATGATGTCCTCTTGTCCAACTCTGGCGACAACTTTTGCAATTTTGTGCAACTTGTATAGATAATATTTTTACAGATGTTAGACCCTTACATAAATTAATTCTTCAAAATTTAAGTTCTGATCACTGCGGACAGTTAGTCTCGCTACCTTACATGCACAAAAAACAGAAAGTTAAGAAAGTTGTGCTTGTTCCAGTAAATGAACATCATTATTTAAACTAATTAGTCTTGAATTTAATAAAACATTTACTTCTTAAATACTCTTTTTAAACAGTCGCAAATCTTTTAATGAGTGGGCGACAGTAGAAATCCATAGAAGTAGACAAAAGTTATATTATGACCTTTACAATGAAAGATTATATATTCATAGTGTTTCATTCTGAGAATATGTAATAAAATATTCCAAAATATTTAAAACAGTGTGTTGTGCAGCCAAGTCTTCATATTTAAGAAACAAAATTAAGAATGCCTCTAATAAAATTAAAATGACTTGA
Source organism: Parnassius glacialis (assembly GCA_033319125.1). Classification (NCBI taxonomy): domain Eukaryota; kingdom Metazoa; phylum Arthropoda; class Insecta; order Lepidoptera; family Papilionidae; genus Parnassius; species Parnassius glacialis. The sequence continues at coordinate 19,089,220 of JAVANC010000008.1, forward strand.
AGTATACCAATAGACCAATAGTGAAACTGCCAAGATGAAACTACATAACTCAAACTTTTAATTAAATTTTAACAATAATTTAACGAAATTAGATCAAGACGTTGCAACAGCTTTTGAACAATACTTTACCGACATTCCGATCTTGACTACAAAGTCACTAAATTCCTCCTCTGCCGTTGCTAAGTCACTACACAAACAAAATACAGATGTCTGTAAAAAAGAATTTGCATTTCATAAAAGGCGAGATTGTGAAATATTTCAAAACTACTGATTATAAGAAAACAGCAGATCTATGGGGGATTTCTGTAAAGTTAAATCGCGTCTATAATAATAGATGCGATCGCACCCCAACTTGCTATTATTTTCAATGCTAGTATCGAATCTGGTGTGTTTCTTGATTTAATAAAACATACTGCCAACGCTCAGTAAATTTTTGAAAAAAATATTCTAAATCAAATGTTAAGTTTTTTTTAAATGTAAATAAATTAATAATTCATTACAATCAGTTTAGATTTACGAGGGGTCGCTCGACAACTGATGTCGGTGTTGAGCTAATCAAACATATTTTCTGTGCATGGGAAAATTCAGAAGATGCTTTGGGTATATTTTGTGATCTTTCCAAGGCTTTCGACTGTGTTTGCCATGAGACATTAATTAGGAAGCTACATAATTATGGTGTAAAAAAATAGCGCTTAAACTTATTATATCATATCAAATTATAGAAAGCCAACAGTTGTTATTACTGAATGCAGTTCTTCCGGAGCGGTAGTATCTATGGGTGTTACTCAGAGCTCAGTTCTTGGTCCTATCCTGTTCTTAGTTTATATTAATGACTTACCATACTTGGTAGGGAAACCATGATATAGTATTATTTGCTGATAATACTTAGTTGATTTTCCATATGACGAAGTGAATAATGCTATATCAAAAGTAGTACACTGGTTTAACGTTAATGATTTGTTTTTGAACGGTAATAAAACGAAATGTATTAAATTCACTACATCTAATGTTAAACAGGTAAATACCAATGTGCTTTTAAATGGGTACACTGGGCCTTGTTGAGTCCACTCTTTTTCCCGGAATTACAGTTGACGCAAAGTTTTAATGGGGCCCTCATATATCTAAACTAGCTAGCAAACTTATGTCTGCAGCATATGCTGTAAACAATATTAGATGCCTTACATTTACATGCTTTACATTGAATTAGCTAGATTAGTTTATTTTAGTTATTTCCATAACATAATGTCATATGGAATCTTGCAATGGGGTAATGCGACTGACAATGAATCTATCTTTGTTTTGCAAAAGAGAGCCATAAGAGCAATTTATAACCTAGGTCCGAAGCAATCCCTTAGAGAAAAATTTAAAGATATAAATATATAAACTTAGGCCTCTCAATATATGTACGAGAATTTAATTTATGTACACAAAAACAAAAATAGTTTTATTAAAAATAGTGATGTACATTCTGTAAATATTAGGAACAAGCACAAGTTAGCTATACCAGTTACTCGACTCCAAATAGTCAGTAACTCTTTCATGGGGAAATGTATACGTTTTTACAACAAAGACCCAGAAAATATGCAGACCTCTCTTACCAAAAGTTTTAAATTATTTACTAAGCAAAAATTGTCTAGAAAAGGTTATTGTACTACTAAAGAGTACATGACTCATAATAACCCCTGGGAATGAGGTGATCGCTACCATGCTGTTTCTAAATGTTTTCATAACATTTGTATAAAATACTATATTGTAAATTGTGCTTTATTTAAAAAAAAATGTCCCGCTGGGTTTCTTGCTGCTTGCTGGTTCTTCCCACGACACAGGTTTTTTTTGCGAACCAGTGGTAAAAGTAAAAAATGACTTTCAATAAGTATTATGTATTGTAGTCTATATTGAATAAAAATAATTATATTCTATTCTAATCGGAAAACTATTAAATATGCTAGAGATATTATAGTGTCACAAATGTACCTACGCGCAAACGCAGAGCCGCTCGTCGTAACCTACCCGATGTAACGTTTATGCGGAAAGATGGAAAGTAAGTTTTATTACGCTTGAATAGCCGTAATTAGCTATCTAGTGTAGCCCTAGATCCACTCATCACCAGGCGGGATTGAAGACAACTACTGGCTTATGATAAATAAAAAAATGGATGCCGTGTTAGAAACATCAGAAAAACAGCAACGCATATGTTGGCTGCTGTTGGGATTAGAATCCACGGCGCAGTAGTTTCGACATCTGAGTCATTAGTAATAGCATCCTGAGGAAATTTACTGGCAAATTCGATTGTATCTACTTGAACCACCGCTGTATGGTTCATCATCATTACAGCCCTTCACAAGTCCAGTGCTGAACATAGGCCTGCCCCAAGGAATGCCACAAAACACGGTCCTGAGCTACCTGCGTCCGTCGACTTCCTGCATGTCCTACCAGGGCCGTACAGGCCCTTTTTCTGCTTAGGAGCCTGTCTGAATGTGTACCACCCTTACAATTATTTCTGCTGCCAAGGAGAGAAAACACAAAATATATCTTTATAATAGAATAAGGGTGACAATCAGCCGTGGTAGCTCAGATGGTTAGCGCTCGCTGTACTCGAACAACCCGGGTTTGATCTCCGCCGGCACCAATGAAATTGTTAATTGCAATTTTAAGTGCTGGTTTACCACGTGCTCGGCGGTGAAGGAAAACATCGTGAGGAAACTTGCATGTCTGAGAAATAAGGAAAAAATATTTCGAAGACATGTGAAGTTCGCCAATACGCATTAGGGCAGCGCGGTGGACAATTCCTTGGCCTAAAACCCTCTCAGGAATAAGAGGAGGCCTATGCCTAGCAGTGGGACGTAAATAGGCTGCAACTTTAATGGTGACAAACGAGCACACAGTCCACCTCAAGGTTGTTGTAGCCCATATCTACATCCATCTGAAGCAAAATGCAGATGCGTTGTCACCCCTGAAAATTAAGATGGAATGCGTCTTTTCCAGTAAGAAGGTTCTCCGGTTCTCTTTTTTTTACAGGAGAGGGGCAAACGAGCATGCGGCTCACCTGATGGTAAGTGACTACCGCCACCCATGAACAACTGCAACACCAGGGGAACCAAGGGAATTGCAGATGCGTTGCCGGCCTTTTAAGAAGGAGTAGGCTCTTTTCTTGAAGGTCCCTAAGTCGTATCGGTCCGGAAAAATCGCTGATGGTAATTGATTCCACAAGGAAGTTGTGCGAGGAAGAAAACATCTTCTAAATCGCACAGTGGTGGACCGCCAATCATCCAGATGGTGTGGATGGTATCGGGAGTTCTGCCGCGATGTGCGTTCGTGAAATTTGGCGGCTGGGATTAATCCGAACAATTCCTCAGAGCACTCCCCGTGGTAAATGCGAAAGAAAATGCAAAGGGATGCAGCATCTCTTCGCGGTGCCAATGAATCGAGCCGATCGGAAAGGACTTGGTCATCGATTACGATTACCACGCCAACACAGTTTTATGCTGGTATTTCATGAGAGTGTGGTCCTACCCCGGTCGAGCCGACCCATTCGTGCTACAACCATAATGCGGCAGCATGGCTCTACCACGTAAATATCATTTAGTATCCATGCGCCATCTACCAGAGAGATTGTTTAATTTTAAATGTTTATTCTTTGTTTGTCTTTTTCGGTTTCTATACCAAGAATCTAATTCTTTTTACATAGATAACTTATTTGATCAAATTAACGCCACAGTAACGCCACGTGGCTATGCGTTTAGGTGCGGCGCTGCGGAGCTTGTGTTCCTATAGCTTATAAATAGATGTTCCGTTGTGTCTTAATATGTTTGTTTATAATATACAATGTATATCTTCTTTAATCTATAAAATTGATTTTTGTTTGTTCGTGTTTTATGCGCTGCTATGTTCATCAGATTGCGGTAAATCTTTGTCAACTTATTGCTTGCATTTCCGCGAATTACAGCAACGTGTAGTACCGACAAATTTATTTGAAAGTTGTATGTTATTATCATTATCATTCCTAATTAAACAATATAGCTGTTCCAAATTTAAAAATATATTTACACAATTATTTCTTCTGCAGCGGCAATGCGCCGAGTTACCCGGGTACCAAACCGACGCATTGCCGCTGCAGAAGCAACCAGTACTATATAAAACAGCTGCACAATAACAGGATAAAATCTTAGTAGAAATCTTTATAAAAACAAGTGATACTTTTAAACATTACGTATTTTTTTAATATACTATTTTTTTTCCATATTTTCACATTGTCATCCTATACTGAGTTATGTTCAAAATTTTAAGTCTATAGCTCATGGGAAAGTGAGTTTGAAATCATTTACTAAATTCGACCCGTACAGACATAGGTAGGTACACGAAAGGGAGTTAATAAAATATTTCAAAAATAATTTATGCACTATAAGGTAAGGTTTCAAATTATAAATTAAAATTAAGATAGATTACTTTATAATAATTAATATAGTTGGTTAACAAACAAAAATTATATAAACACTTATAGAATAAACTAATTGCAATTACCGATTTTATCGCACATAATTTAACTTTTTTTTATAGAAGAGGGGGCAAACGAGCATGCGGCTTACCTGATGGTAAGTGGGACCAGGACCAGGGCAATTGCACGTGCGTTGCCGGCCTTTTAAAAGGAGTCTCTTTTCTTCAAGGTCACTAAGTGGTATCGGTCCGGAAAAATCTTCGCTGGTAAACAATTCCACAGTGAAGTTGTAAGAGGAAGAAAACTCCTAGTAACACGCACAGTGGTGCACCGCCAAGCATCCAGATGATGAGGATGGTATCATGAATTTTGAAGTGATATGCATTCGTGAAATTCGGTGGCTGGAATTAATCTGAACAATTTCTCAGAGCATTCCCCGTGGTAGGTTCGATAGAAAATCCAAAGGGATGCAACATCTCTACGCAGCGCCAGGGAATCGACCCGATCAGAAACAACTCGGTCGTCGACGATTCGAACCGCTCTGCGCTGGATGCGGTCAAGTGGCCAGTGCTTGCACTGGGGTGCCCCGGCCCAGAGATGAGAACAGTATTCCATGTATGGCCGAATTTGCGCTTTGTAAAGTTACAAACAATATGCCGGCATGAAATACTGTCTCGGTCTGCTGAGCACACCAAGCTTTTTAAAAGCCAATTTGGCCTTCCCTTCCAAGTAACCACGAAACTGCACGCTATTCGATATGTCGATGCCGAGGATTCCGATGCTAGCTGAGGCAGCAAGGGGAATGCCTTAAATCTGAGGAGATACGACAAAGGGGTTCTTTTTAGCGGTAAACGCGCAAACTTGTGTCCTCTGAGGATTAAACTGTCAATGATTGAACTGGAATAAATTTAGTTACCCCCAAACCGAGACTTAGTTCAGCAAATACTCGATTTCAGACACAAGTTTGACCCTGTACCCGGTACCCAGTGCTGTCATATGCATAGCAAAGAATGTTACTAGTATGCAACATCTCATTGATGTGCAGGAAAAACAGTGTTGGTGATAGCACGCAGCCTTGTGGAACACCAGCGTTGATAGGCTTGTAATCAGAGCATGCACCGTCTACTACGACCTTGATGCTCCGGTCAGTAAGAAAACTGGTGATCCATTTGTACAATTCCTCGGGAAGCCCATAGGAAGGGAGCTTCGAAAGAAGCGTTTTGTGCCAGACTCAATCGAAGGCCTTCGCAATGTCCAAACTACTGACCAATCCCTCACCCTTGTAGTCTACTGCCTCCGCCCGTCTATGAGTCAGGTAGACCAGAAGATCACCAGTTGATCGACTCTACTACAGCTGGTGATCCTCAAGGTACGTCATGAGCTGGCAGTTTATAATGGATTCCATTATTTGGAGAACAAGGAGGTGATGGCGAGGCCTATAGTTAGACGGATCTGAGCGGTTGCCTTTTTTAGGGATTTAGGTGAACCAAAGCTGACTTCTATGAATTTGAGACTACGCCTTAGGTGTAGGAGTGCCGGAAACTACGCGTTAAAACCGGTGCCAACTTCGGAGCACACGTCTTCAGCACAATGGGAGGGACTCCGTCAAGCTCACTCAACTCGCTGACGTCCATGAAGAGGAGTACTTTGCAAACAGAGCGCTCTGTAAACGCACATCCGGCATGGAGCTCTTCCACCGCGGGATGGTCGGCGGTGTGTTCTCCCGTCATCAAGAGTCGAGTTGGAGGCAAAGAAAGAGCCTAACATTTTGGCTTTCTCCTTTGCGGCATGGGCCAATGAGTCGTCCTATATATGCAGAGATCGAAACGATGGCTGACACAAGTTCCCTTGGATAGCCTTGACAAGAGACGAGAATGCAGGGGTTCCCGAAGGAAGGTGAACTAGCTTCTCGCCAATTCTGTCGATGTGCTCAGACTTTACCTTGATAATGACTCTTTTGAAGGACCTGGATTCTGAATTATACTTCCTTTTAAGAGCACTGGTCTTTACATGATGCATTAGCCCAGGCTCGATAGCACTCCTGCTTAGCTTAGCATAGCGTGATGCTATTTCACAGGAGCGACCAAACCATGGCTGTGATCTGCCTCCGATCTGCACCACAGGGGATGGAATAAAAATTTCCATACCCTGAAGTACCACATCAGCAACAACGCTGGGATCGTCCGGCGAGAAACAATTCCGCACCCAAGGGTAAATTGCAGAAAAAGACCGCATCCTATCCCTATCCGCTGAAATATAGTGCCAAACACGGCGGCAGCCTGCAGAATGCAACCGCGACGCTAAAGTCAGTGGCTCCACACTCCGGAGAAGAGAATGGTCCCACGAGCCTAGAGGGGTGTCGACGGAGACTTGATATCCACCAGGATGAGAGGTCAGCAGAAGGTCCAACAGGGAAAGTGCATGATCCTCCACATATGGAACCCGTGTAGGCGAAGTAACCAACTTTGTAAGACCATATGCCAAGGTAAAGTCATAAACAGATCTCCCCGCATGATCGGTTAAACGTGAACCGAGCCATTCGGCGTGGTGGGCGTTAAAATCGCAGAGTATCACGATCTCTGCGGATGGCATCTGATGTAGCAAGGAATCTGTAGCCATTTGGACGTGGTCGATGAGTCGGTCTGTTTCGGCATTACAGCTATGGGACAGAGCCATCCGTAGACGCGGGGATGGTCGTCACTGTCTACGCTCAGCAATAGGATGGACAGGTCCGTACCTTAAAGTCTGCCAAGGCGTCCAAAACAAATGTCCTCTCTGATGTAACACACAAACTCCAGCCAGGGACACAAAAATATGTTCTAATTTGTACCCCGGGTAGGAGAGATATGAATTATCCGGATGAATGAAATAGCCGGAAAGTACATTTGAGTCTCGGTTAAAAAGAGCAAGGCCGGCTTCGCCGTTTCCAAATGTTAGTGGACAGCGTTAAGGTTGGAATGAAGTCCCCCGATGGTGCAGAAATTCACGGATAGCGTGACAGCGGTCGCCTTGGTCCGCTTTGCTCCACTTACCCCGAGCAGTTTTAGTCACGAGCGGAATATCGCGCCCCAAGAATACTTTTTTAATGCCCACAATGTGATAAAATCGATAAGTTTTATGCAATGTATGTATTCGAGTAAATATAAGAAATAATTTTAAGGTAAGTTATTGTTTTGAATGTCAGAACAAATTTATCCCTAAGAAAAAAAAAACGAAACTAACAACCACAAATTAATTTGTCTTATTTCAAGAAGTGTAAAGTGTAGTACAACTCAGAGTTGAACGTGATTGCCATTGTCACCAGTATTTACTTACTACAAAAAAAAAACAAATAACTGCATTTTGCTCTCCTGCGCGAAGCAAATACTACGAATGTTTACCCTTACACCCCCAAAATAACATCCAAAGACAACATCTGCCGCAGAACACAGACGCGCACACACAGCTATAACATTTATATACCCAGAAGCAGCAATGATTGCTTCTAATCATCTACTTCTGGGCTTTTAAATTTAAAAAGCCTCAGAAAACTTGCCTAATTACCTTATAATGTATCCAGAGAATGCAAATGTTTCAATTATTTTGAACAATATAATACAAAAAATATCTATACAAATAAATAAAATTGAAGTATCTGTTTGTAATGTCAACATTACAGCTTTTTACTAAACGCAGATGAAAGCATATACGGTACTAATAACAAAAATACAATTTTTAAAGTTTTTGTCTGTCTGTCTGGCTGTATGTCTGTCCGTCTGTCTGTCTGTTTGTTCCGGCATCCAAATCTCCAAAACGGCTGGACCGATTTTGACGGGATTTACACTGGAAGATAGCTAACATCACAAGGAGTAACTTAGGCTACTTTTATTATAGAAAAAGAATTAGGGCTCCGCGCAAAAACATTAAAACCCCCAAATAACACGCGGGCGTAGTTGCGAGGAACAGCTAGTCTCAAATAAATTCCGAATGTTCCATTTTACCACGTAAGAAACGTTTTTAGTAAAGCGTACAATAAAAAAGCGTGAAATTTATAAAGCTGTAAGTTTAATAATTAAATTAATCTACAATCCATATGATGCCTTAAAAATAATTACTGTAATGTAAACCGCACCTTACAACCTCGATGTTAAATTACGTAAACAATTCGAGAATGTAATTGTTAAAACTGTACGAGAATTTGATACGGACAAGAGTTTGTTATTCCTTAATTCATCGCCCGTTGAATTCATGGTCCATTACAAGGCGACCCACAACAAACCTAACACACCTAATGGATAAAGACCAATACTACCTGGATTTTTGAATAACACACGCAGTGTTTCGGCCACTTTTAAATATTCTTTGAGCACCGTTAAAACGTTAACTATGGCTTGTGTCTTTGGGGATTATGATGAACCGTAACCAATTAGTAATTGCTTTCAAATATAAATTGTTTCTTTGGTTTTATACATATAATAATAAGCTTTGTAAGCATCGAAAATCCTATTCTGTCAATTTTTCTCTATAATTAGAACTAGACTAGAACTTTTTTTTAAATAGAGTATGGATTACAAACGAGCACACAGTCCACCTTATGGTAAGTAAATGTTATGGCCCTTATACATATTTCCTCGATTAAGAATCAAAATGCAGAAGTGTTGTCAGCCCTAAATACTAAGATGGAATGCCTTCGTTTCCAGATAAAAGAGTCTCCGGCTCTCTATACTCATTAAAAGAAAACCAGCATTACTATGTTAATATTTTGGTAGTCTGTGTTAACGTGGTCTTTCCCAGGTCGAGCCGACCTATTACTGGTCCCACATCTCTCGTCAGAGAGAATTTTTAAAATCCTTATTCCGCTTTCAGAAATTCATTCGAGCTACAAACCACAATATACTGGCTCTACCACGTATAGCATTCGTTTCTAGCACAAACACTGAATTTAATAAAATAATAATCTTATACTACTAGATATTAAATTATTAATGAAGGAAGTAAAAATTATATATTTTTATGTAAATAAAATAAAAAGTTTGTTATGAAAAAAACATAGGAGTAATGAATACAATTTTAATAGCACAGTCGCAACTGAGTGCTTGCATTGTAGGTACGTCTAGAATTTGCCATATAGTGCGGCTGTTAGAGGAAAATCATTGGTCTAATACAATTTCATCTCGTGTACTCCAGACGTAAAATACTCAGCGTCGAAGGTGAGCGGTCTGCTATTGCGCTTGTCGATCCGCCTGTAATTAGGCAAATAATCATCTATAGTATCGATAAGGGCTGATAATAAATATTATTAATAATTTGACCAATAAATCTACTCTCTTCATAAAATTATCTAATTAAGAATAAAATAAAACTCTCTCAATTTTATGATAATAAAAATGGCGATATTTAAGTAATAGTGCATTGTTACAAGAAACAAAAGTGCGTGCCAAATTTTAGCCCGATAGCTTCAGTGGAAGTTGGTGAAATGTTGATTGCGAAATTCCAGGATACAAGTGAAGTTAAATAAAAGATTTAAAAAAATAGCGACACTCGGTATTTCTCAAGATATATCCCCCTAGGATGTGCATAGAAATAGCTTAGGACTTAGGCAAAAGTTCCTTCTTCGTCTAGATATTTGTTAAGCTAGGTCAGTGCGTTACCATCTAGAAGTACTTGACCACCGTCACTGTTGTTTCATAGTATTATTTTTGTAGAATAAGGGTGACAAACGAGTATACAATCCACCGGATTGTAAGTGGATGCCGAGACCCATAGACAGCACGTCTAGCCTCGAATGCTGTCAATAACATAACCGTGCTGCAACCATAATGCAAACAGCTACAGCGCGACGCTATCACGATACAAATTTATAACCTTTGGATAGTAAAATCGAAACACTGCTGCACCACGGATTGGTGGACTTCTCGAACCTAAGATGCTTCTAGTCCAGTGTTCCCCAAACATTGTTCTGCCATGGCCCGGTAATTTTCACACTGTACCTTCGTGACCCACTTAATACTTTTAAATCCAAGCTGGTTCCATTAAGTAAAATAATACACATTTATTAATAGTAAAAATGTTTTAAAAATAAATGTTAACGATGCATCGATCGATAGTAGATATTATTTTTAAAACAAGGCGGGAATGTTGCGACCCGGTATTTTATTTTGATGGCCCGGTACCGGGTCGCGACCCGGCAAATGGGAAACGGTATTCTAGTCTATAGATATCGTGTAAATAAGAACGTTTAATAAAGCTGTAGCACTTTAAAAAGTCAACCGCAAAAAAATAAACTTACATTCAATAAACAATGAAAAACATACATTTGGCTAAAGAAAACCGTTAATAATATAGCCGAGAACTGTTAATTACTGTTGCCTTATACTACATACTTATTAAAAGACGGCTTTTTTATAAATTTCAATACTTGGAATTTATTTTCCAATTCAGTGGTACATTTTGCGGCTGTTTTGTATGAATTGAATACAGTAATTTTGAGTTCGGCACGCGTGATGGCAGGGTGTACTTGCTTGGTGAAATGCAACCAATTTTGGTATGCCCCAGGTCTTTCGCACCTATGCTTCCTTGCGACGTCTTTTCAAATTCAAGAAAAAACTGACAGCATTATGCGATAGTGAAATTATAAAACAGTTGTTGACTCGAATGTACCAATTCTTAATAATGAAGGAGTACAATCGTGATATGTAATTATTTATCATTTGTTTTCGCAACCGTAGTGAAAGGGTGACGCTTTGTTGAAGTGTTACCAGGTGTATTTATCGTTATAAAATGTTTATTGCAATTAATCAATGCTTTATGCTGCAATTAAAACGTATGTTACGATAATAACTATTTTTGAATGAATATTGCGGGATTGAGAATGTATTTTTTTATAGGATATGGGCTTAGAGTATTAAAAATACTCTAAGGATATGACATCTACATCTATCCTCTATTACAATTCAAAATGTAGATGCGTTGTCACCCGTGAGGACTAAGATGGAATGCCTCATTTCCAGTAAAAAGGGCCTCCGGCCACCTGCACTCACCAAGCGAAACGCAGAGGTGAACCTCTACTTCACGCTGGTTTTCTGTGAGGTCGTGGTACTACCCCGGTTCGAGCCGGCCCATCCGTGCGACAGCAAAAGCTGCCGCGTGGCTCTACCACTGTTTTTGTTTTTTAAGTAGCCATTTACAATGTTTCAAAATGTATTTATTGCTTGCTAATAGTGAAAAAAGGTTTATGATGTTGCTTTTTTGATTTAGTCCTTTTTATAAAATTAAGTTCATTCGCTATTTAAAACTAGCTCAGTACAACGACTGCTTTGCATTTCTTGGGGGAGGCCTATGTTCAGCAGTAGACTTGTGAAGCGCTGTAATGATGATGATGACAATGAACGTCTGTTACTTTAGAAACTATTGCTACTTTTTGTCATTATAACTTGTAACATCCAAAGCTAAAAACGTTTGTCGCGCCTGAGGACTAAGATCGAATGCCTCATTGACTTACCTTTCGATTTACGCGAAAAAATTTCACAAAAAACATTAAAACTAAACTCAAAAGCTTTTTCATATCTAAATTATAATTACCTACTATATCTACTTACTTAACAATAACGTACCTACCTGCCTAGTTCTTACTTTTACCTTGCTACTACTGACTTTAACTAAGTTGTTAACTTACCTTCTTAGTCTTTATACCTTGTACCTACTACCTACTCACATACCTAACTACTTACTTATACTGTGTCTTGCACATAATATGCTGACTTGAACTTAATTATTTGGCATCAAGTCAAACCTCCGTGGTTTTAGATGTTAATTAGACCTATATATGTATTATTGTCTTTTGATCTGATAAATAAATAAAAAAAACAGATATTGCATCGGGAGTGGTCAGCATGGTACTGTTTTCGCTTACCATGACGAACATCTTCATCATCTTTATGCTATTGTTTCTCGATTTTAGGAAGTAACAGTGGTAGAGCCACGCGACAGCTTTGTTGTCGCACGGATAGGCCGGCTCGAACCGGGGTGGTACCACGACCTCACAGAATACCAGCATGAAGTAGAGGTTTACCTCTGCGTTTCGCTTGGTGAGTGCAGGTGGCCGGAGGCCCTTTTTACTGGAAATGAGGCATTCCATCTTAGTTCTCACGGGTGACAACGCATCTGCATTTTGATTCGCAAACGAGGATAGATGTAGATGTCTATGGGCCGCAGCAACCACTTACCATCAGGTGGACTGTGTGCTCGTTTGTGACACTTATCCTAAAAAAAAAGAAAAAGTAGATGCGGGGTTAAAAGAAAAAGTATTTTCATAGATTTTAAAAGTGTCAACGAATCGACATAGTCTGAGTGCTGGCGAAGAATTTTGGGAAAGTCCTTTTGGCAAGTTGAAATTGTAAAAAAATCTTTTTGGAGAGGTCTGGTAATACTTTATAACCGACAAAAACGTCTGGGATTATTTTTATTGAATTATTTGCCAAATTATAGTCAAAATAACGTTTTTTTGGATTTTTTTTTAAATGTTATATACTGCGCCGTAACAAAATAACCACAAACGCTCAGCCAGACTCGCGGCACTGGATTCGCCAATTGACGAAATTATATTTTTTCACAATTTCAAGTTGCCCAAAGGACCTTCCCGAAATTCGTCGCCAGCTCTCAGACTAACATAACATAACGAATTCTCAACCATAGAACAACGTAGGGAACGATCTCGCCCGATCATCCCGATCGATTTTTTACGAAACTGAGTTCAATTTCATTTTATTAGATAGTTCCTAATATTTTTGAATAATACTAACTAATAATACTAATTCTTAAAACAAATTTTTACTGCGAAATCGATTTAACAAGATTACCTAAAGAAAGTGATTGTACTATTTATAATAAAATTTTAAAACTAACGTGATGATAATGAGCAAATGGAATTAATAGCATTTTCATATATTTTCAGAAAAACTTCCCAATCGAGCTTTACGAGATCTCACGAGACTGGCTCTATGGTCTAAAATCTCGCGAGATTGTATTCCTTTGTCCAACGTCTACGTCTGACTCTAATTTATGGTGTAAGGTGCTTATTCTTAATATTAATACTTTTAAAATACCTACTGTAATGTGTAACATTGTGTAACAAAAAAGTTGTTGCTCTCTTCTTAATTATTCAATAGTACCTATTAGTTACGACCCGTCACACCGTTAGCCGTTACTTAATTTAGAAACAGAGTCCGTCATTAGCGGTAACGCCATTTTATTTATAATTAAAGTGTCATTATAATTAATTTGTGCTGGGCACGCGCCGCCTTAGGCGCTGACAGTTGTGAGCTTATTTTTTATGTCGCATCCGCCTTTATGAGTTTTACTAAAGGCATCCCGCCATTTTTTCGCTTCCTGCTTAAACGCACAAATAAATTTTCCCTTCGTATTCGTCTTCTACGTAAAATTATTGACGTGTTTTTATGTAATTACATAGCCAACTACACAATCCAAATATTTTATTAAGTTTTTTTTTAATTTTAGCCAATGATCTACATATTTGTTTTACTCTAAGTGAATATTTACGTTACTTAACTTACTTTCTACTTTTCTTAAACTTACGTTCTACTTTAAGTAATTACTTAAATAAATTCCAAATTATTATAAAAAGTTACTAAAATTAATAAATATTGGAACAGTCGCCATATTCCTATTTCTTACGTCTGTAAGCTCTTTACGCATCTAACCTGTATGTAGAGGACGTAGAAAAGTCCACTAATCCATGTAATATATTAATTTAGCATAACGTAGTGTCAGATGCCCACGTAATGTATCGTAAAGATAAATTAACACATTCTTTTAAATCCAAAATGGCATTTACCTACGGCAATTTTTTTCTCACATTAACCTACCCCTGCGGCATGAATTGACCCAAAACTCCAGCCTCCATACTGTAACGGATTAACAAGAGAATTTGCCCGAATGATGAATCGTTATTAACAATCGCTTTCGTGTTCCCACTACAAAAAATAGGAATTGCGACTTTATCGTTTTGTATGTAAGTTCAGATATTGTCTGTGAAATTTCAAAGTTGCAAAAATGGAATATCTTTTGAAAGCAGCAAAGAAAATAAACAGGGTTGTCTATGGTTCGTATTCGGTACATTATCAATTGGATGTGGAGTGAAATCGCAACAATAGTCGATAATGAAGTGGTTTTGTCATGTTTTAGGCGTTTCGCGGCGAGTGTGGGTATTAAGATACAATTATGTCATAAATGGGAGTTTATTAGACGATTAGCGGGAACGGATCGGAGTAGAATATATGCAGTTGTGAAACCCACTTTACGAAATCTGTTAGTACAATCGCGTTCACAAATTTATAGTAATAATCACTGATATGTATTATCATATATATTTGACTGTTGAAAACCTCATTTTTATTTTTTTATAAAGAAAAACCTTTAAATTAAAAAGATATTTTATAGTATATATTTACTTTTCGAGTAATTATAGTAAATTAACTCGTCACATAATTTCGCTCGGAAGTAATGCAAGGAACATCGATTCTCTTTGTAATCAGCCCTCATCAAAACAAAATCTCTATAAAATTTAAACCTTTACCGTTACAGTAAACTTATTCCATACAGCTAGTTTCCGCATTTCTACCATAGTATAAAGAGAGGCCAAGTAGGTTATCTGTGGCCTAATCCGCGATATAATTGCCTACTGTCTCAGGGTTGTCACTGTCACCAAATCATTAGTTTAAAACTCGGCCCTTGCCAAAAATAATACATCTCTGTATAACTAATTCAGTGATCATTAGTCGATAAAGTTCAACAATGGTTTTCCTAATAAATACAGAAATGTATTAAGATTCAGAGCAGTATAATAAATATATATAATAATAAAAAAATTGAATAAAGCGACTAAAATATTGTAAAAAAAAAAACATCGTACATAAAATTACTAACGCCTGCCTCTTAGACTGTAATCAATTTTTTGTTCTGTTGTTATTATTCGAACTTTGCTCTATTTATCTGATTCACAATTAGTCAATTACTTATTTTTAATTACGATTTTATAACCGTAAGTAGGTACTTAGTTACTATTCTTCCTCTGTCTGATAGACAACTAATACAACAAAAATAAGTAAGTAGGTATCTCATCGTCAAGTAAAAATTATATGCTATAATAAGTGACTCGCATGCATGACGCGCGAACCTCGTGCGATGTTAGCCTCGACTGGCACATTGAGAAACACTTCGAGATTGTGTTTAAGTGTGCGTGCGGCGCCTCATAGATACTATGGCGCACACATACAAGCCGCGCGCAGTGCGTTTGTATCAAGATAACGTACTTCCCCTCTCTTTATACTATGTTTCTACGATCGCAATATTAATTACCTGAAAGAAATTAACACAAAAACACTTTGCTTTGCGATCACGATAGTGACCTGGTCAATTTAAATTCTGAAGCAGTTTGTCGTATTTTTGTATATTATACCGTCATATTTTTGCTGAGATACGCTGAGCAAACGTTTGCGGCTGAACCTCAACTCATGAACTGAGTGAAATTGACGACAAAGACATTAGCGAATTTAGCAGAGCTAACATTTCCTCATGAAGTCGTTAACCAGGCCTATTATTTTCCAGGCCTTGCCTCAACAGACTTCCATTTTTTTCGAAATAGAAGAGTTCATCAAAACTTGTGCAGTAGACTTCTAATAGCAACACCAATGTAATGTCCTCCAGACCGCATTTCGAGTTGCGACGGCCAGTCTTAATAGAGACTAGCCATCTACTCAGTAAGGGATAATAGTTCCCAAGTGTATGCGCAAGTACAGGTGCACTCTCTATTCACGCACTCTCACAGGCCGATGGGACGGTAGTCCTACACGATCGGGGAGAGATCAGACGCAAGACCTACGGATTGAACTGTTTTCCGAAGCACGTAAGTGAAACATCTCCAACTTCCTGACGCCGGGTTGATACCGAGAATTTCTGGAAAGAAAAATCCAATACCTAACTGATTATATCAGAACCGGAATTCGAACCCAGGTTCTCATGATAAGGAACCGCATGTATGTTCAGTAGACCAACGACTCAATCAAAAAAACTATCCAAAAAGTGGCAAGAATATGTTAATAATTTAGAAAAAAAAATTTGCATACCTCGAACTCGAAGTGGAGAGGTAGGACTTTGCAGTCAACTGTTAAGTCTGACAGCGAGGAACGTCTTTGTTATTTTTTGTCTTTGTTGACTGCAAATGCGGGTTTATTCTAATTTTTTCATACAAAACGGCAATTTCATAATAAACCTTTTTTTTTAATAGGATAAGGGTGACAAACGAGCACACAGTCCACCTGATGGTAAGTGGTTGCTGTGGCCCATAGACATCTACATCTATCCTCGCTTGTGAATTAAAATGCAGATGCGTTATCACCCGTGAGGACTAAGATGGAATGCCTCATTTCCAGTAAAAAGGGCCTCCGGCCACCTGCACTCACCAAGCGAAACGCAGAGGTAAACCTCTACTTCACGCTGGTTTTCTGTGAGGTCGTGGTACCACCCCGGTTCGAGCCGGCCCATCCGTGCGACAGCAAAAGCTGCCGCGTGGCTCTACCACTGTTAAAAATATTACTTAACCTTCATAAATAATAAAATATTCTTTATTTAGCCAAATAAAACACTTTTTGACAAGAATATACACCATTAAATGATTGTAATAAGTTATAACGTCGTAATAAATTTATGAAAGGAAACGTTTGACGTTACGAGAGACATATGTTAATATCCTCATTGTAATCACATTACACATTACTACTGCAATTTGCTAGGAGTTAGTCCATTCAGACCACTTTAATCATAATTGTAATTCATTTTTCTATTTTTTAATTTTTTATTTAAAACTAACTGGTGCCCGGCGCATTGCTGCCGCAGAAGAAATAATTGTGAACACGTGGTTTTAAATTTGGAAGAGGTATATTGTTTAATTACGAAAAATAATACATTCATTGAATAAAATATCATTTAAAAAAAAATTTGGCTGTCCGATAAACGCGCCACCTAGTGTAAGTTAATTGTATTGTGCCTATAACCTTCGCGTGCAAGCAATAATTTGACAAAATTTTACCGCAATCTGATGAACGGTATGGCAGCGCATTAAATACGAACAAACATAAAATAATTTTTACATATTAAATTACATTTTTCAAGCATCTTTTATTTAAACATACATAAAACATAACGATTAATCAATCATTTCAACTAAAACTGCTCGTTATTGCAGTAATAATCGAATGGTAAGGTAATAAAGAATATTGTATGACGTAATACTAGCTAGTAGCAATGTCCATATTGCAAATCCCCGACACCATAATAAATAATAAGCCGTATGTTAGCGGTATAAGAGATTTTATAATCCCACTTCGCCTAATGGGTATGGTAAGGACTATCGGAAACCCTAGAAAGATATCATGACTTTCGACACATGGTGATATCACAATCTCATTTAAGACATAGGTAAAATATGTCTTCAAGGCAAGAGTGAATAGGCTTTTGTTAAGTCAGTGCGCTTCACCATCTTAGGCTACATCACCACTTACCATCAGGTGGGATCGTAGATAAGCGCTGGCTTAGTAGAATAAAAAAAAAATGGACCGGCAACGGGAAATAGCGACAAAAGTGCAAGACTTCTGACCGTCTGAATACGATCGTTAATATGCCTAACAAGCATGGCCTTTGATGCAAATCCTTCCACAACGGAAATGGCTATTAATGGTATATTAATGGTCTTTTGTGCGCTGATGATAATGAAGATGAAGAAGGTAATTATTGCAAACTTATTGTAGGCTGTAGACCATCTCAAAATGAGTGGTAGCAACTTTATGCGTGAAGCCGAAGACTGGCTTATCCGACTTCTTAATTTATTAATTTAAAGAGATCTATCCGACTAAAATCTTAATGTGAAAGGGGGCCAAGTTCGGTAAAAGTGACGTTTAGCATCGGCTTCGGCTTCTTCAATTACGTTAATATACGTTCTTCAATTTATTTAAAAGAAAATTAGTTATGTAAGTTCTTTGATATTGAATTTATAACACGGCTAGTTATATGTATAGAGCTTTGAAGATATGTCAATTTATATGGGACCGCCCTTGAAGTACGTAGGTCACTCAATAAGTTTTGAGTTTTTAAAATATTCTCTATCATGCTCTATACAAAGTTCCATTCACCTAAACCAACTCTGAAAACACTTTTGCCAGTCTTGATCTGACAGGTCGGAAATCGCTTCTTCGTAGGCAGCCACGGCTTTTTCGGCGCTTGAAAAAATTTGCCTTTTATTTTTTCTTTGACTTTTGGGAACAAAAAGAAATCACAAGGAGCTAAGTCAGGGCTGTAGGATGGGGACTTAGAGTTTTAACACCAGATTCCTCAATAAATGCTTTTGTTCTAAGGGAGGTATGTGAAGAGGCGTTATCGTGATGCAGCATGATTCCCCGAAGCCCGGTCTTTGGTCTTCTCCCCCGCACAGCTTGAAAAATTTTGGGTAATGCAACTATAGTTCCATGAACCATTCAGAGTTGACTGACCTACAATTTTCCAGCATTGACGTCGACAAATGTTCGCTCCGCGAAAAAAAGCTAGCCACCATTTTTTGCCAACGTTGCGAGGTCTTTGCAGTTTTGTCAGTAACTGTGCTTCTGAGTAGACCCATACCGATGATTGCCTTTTATTTTCCGGATCATATTGATAGATCCATGTCTCGTCACCAGTAACGATTTCCGAAACACGCCTAGATGCCCCGTTTTCAAAACGTAGACGCATTTCATGGCACCAATCCACACTAGTCTATTTTTCGCTTTCGGAGAGCAAACGAGGGATCCATCGCCAACAAAGTTTTCTCACTCCAAGATATAGATGTACCATCCTGGTATGAATGCTCCCCGAACTAATGCGTACAATCTTTTCGATGTCCGTATATGTGATTCGTGGGTCTTCTCGCACCAACATTTCAGTAGTCCATACATTTTCTGCCGTTACTGCTGTTTGCGGGGCCCCGGTTCTTTAGTCATCTTTAAGATTAATTTTAACCCCTTTGGATTCAGCAAACGACCTAAAAATTGTTGCGCGTGATGGAGCTGAGTCCCCTAATCCTGATTGTAACCGTTGTAAACTTAATTGTTCGGTTAAAACAAATTTAAAATCATTATATATCATTGCGCGCAAATGTTCACGGTTAAGATCCATCGTTTTAAATGAAATGCGCGGGGAACGTTGCAGAAAAATTAATAGAACTTTGTTTTTTTTTTAAATTGAGCAATTGGCTTATGGAGTTCTATTTTTAAATAAATTTGCTTTTTAGAAACATATAACACGGGTGCTTTCCATTTTTAAATTTCGAGCATCTCAAAACTTATTGAGTGACCTACGTACCTATATGTATCACTCCTCAAATAAGCATTTTCAGCTTACTTGTAGAGATTATTAGGAAGACGCTGTGGCCCATCTCCTAGTTTGTTGTCTTTTATCTCCTCTTACACTACACGATTTATTAGGTGGTAGCGCCATGCTGCAGCTATATTGTGGTTGCAGCATGAATGGATCAACTCGACCGGGGTAGGACCACGCCCTAAGAGAATACCAGCGAAAAATAACAGCTTAATTCTGCTGTGTTTCGTATGGTGAATGTAGAGAACCGGGGACCCTTTTTACTTGAAACGAGGCATTCCATCTTAGTTCTCAGGAGTGACAACAAATCTGCATTTTGATACTTAATTGAGGATAAATGTGTGTATGGGCCACAGTATCCAATTATCATCAAGTGAACGGTGTACTCGTTTGACACCCTTATTTTATAAAAAAAAAATCCGCCATATTCACCTACATATTTCTAAAAATTAAAGATAAAAAATTAAAAGTAAAAATGTTTAACGCAAAGAACTGGCTGCTTTTCAATTTCTGTGGTGTATAAAGAAGGCTTGTCAAAAGTATTTTCCAAGTCGTTTAGACGTAAGAAAAGTATATATAGAGGGATTGGCAGACTTCCCTTTAGCACGATCCTGACAAACCTCTCGCGCTTCTTTTACATCCATTTATCTACACATGTTCGTCGGACTCACTCTTCAATTGGCTCAATAAATCACCAATTTGGTCGATAAAATTACGTCCCTTGCCGACTCTTCCACTCACATATGCAGCATAAGTTTACTTTGTCACTCTTTCCTCGTTCATTCTTGTGAGAGTAGAATATGTTGTAGAAATATGGTAATTATGGAGTATATATATATAATATAATCTGGATGACAGGGTGAGAAATTGTGTGCTAAAAGAAAATTGTGGTTTGCAAGGTTATGTTGTGACAAAGATTAAGAAAGGAATGCTTCGGTGGTTTGGTCATGTAGAAAGAATGAACGAAGAAAGAGCGACAAAGCAAATCTATATTGCAGATGTGAACGGCAGAGACGGGAAGGGATATTCTAGACGAAGGCTTATCGACCAAATTTGCGATGTATTGAATATGGGCCAGATTAGGAGTACCCTTAACCGATGTATGCGTATTATATGGATGAAAAGGAGGTGTAACATAGGTGTGTCAGGATCGTGCCAAATGGACAGAGTCCGTACGGACGGAAATCCTTAGTCTCTGCCTACCCCTCTGGTCAGGTCAAATCATGATAACGTATCATGATTTTAGCTTGTATTACTGCCACAAAAGCCGATCAATATTAATGTACCTTTAAAAAAAACCTACATAAATCACTTTCATTTCTAATTAAGGTAAACATCCTACTTTCTTGGTCGTACTTTGCGGAGACTGGCGGCGTATATATCTTTTTAAAAAGATTCCGTTCTATTTACAGCTATCAATTTAACGTCATTTCGGGTTCAACAAGCGGCCAACGAACAAGTCTAATACCGTGATCCCGTGCCGCTTAACAAGCCCCGAATAATAAAACAAATCAAAGAGACCGCTTTATTGTTGCTACGCCTCGTTTGCGTCTCACAATCATACGCGCTGTGTCTTTCCACGTCTCCGGCGAGGGATCTTGTCGCATTAAATAATCGGCTCAAATAGGTGCATATCAATTGATTTGTAAGATAAGTACTAATGAGCCACAGTTCCTTTTGACAGGATGCACGTCTGTCAAGCGACAGATTTGTTCTGCTAAGTTTTATATCAATACATTTTTGTAATTTCAGTCTTATGCTAATGAATATACGATTCAACAAACTCATTTCCTACGATATTTATATCGGTTGGTAAAACATTAAGCCGATAATAAAATTACTAAGATCTTTTTAACATTCCCTCTCGACAAGCGGCTTATATTTCGGCCACACAGTATTTTTTTATAAGTGAAAAGGAAAAGGTTACTATATTTTACTTTAAAGAAAAAAAAGCGTCAAAATAGAAGAATTATGTCAGATTTATGATCTGAGACTTAGATAGTAGCTTGTAACCTTATAACTCATAGATCTGATTTTTTTAATTCTTTGAATCCAACTTATGCAATGTTTTTCACGCTGTTGCTTTGAAGTCCAATCATCATTATCAATCATTTTGATAAATATCATTCCAAGAATGCACCAAGTGACATATTATTATGTAGATGTAAATAGAAATGTCTTCATTCCCACTTGTATACAATACTTGACTACTGTATGATTCAATGTGTTGTATCTTTGACTGTTGTCAGTCTCGATGTTGTGTTTAAATAACGTTCGCAGCCAGTAGTAATTTTTTTATATAGAGTACGGGTTACAAACGAACAAACATTCTACCTAATGATAATTGAATACTGTGGCCTACATACATCTACATCTATCCTCTATCGAGGACTAAGTTGGAATGTCTCATCTATACATCTATACATACATACATACATACATACAAATAAATAAAATTGAAGTGTCTGTTTGTAATGTCGAAATAACAGCTTTTTACTATATGCATATAAAGTATATACGGTACTTATAACAAAAACTGGAATTTTAAAATTTTTGTCTGTCTGTCTTTCTGTCTGTCTGTCTGTTTGTTCCGGCTAATCTCCGAAACGGCTGGACCGATTTTGACCGGACTTTCACTAACAGATAGCTGATGTTATAGGAAGTAATTTAGGCTACTTTTATTTTAAAAAAGGAATTATGGTACCGCGCAAAAAAATTAAAACCCATGAACTCGAATCGTAATAAATTACGCACGGGCGAAGTCGCGGGGAACAGCTAGTTTAAAGTAAAAAGGGTCTCCGGTTCTCTACACTTACCATACGAAACACAGCGTTACACTGCTATTTTACGCCGGTTAAACTGACCCATTCGTCTCACAACCACAATATAGCTGTAGTATGGATCTACCACGTCCCCAAATATCAACAATAATGTTTGTTGACATATATAAGTATTTGTAAGCTGAAGTGAAAATGGGCCGGCCATATAACTCGAAGAACTGACAACCGATGGAGTGAGAAGGTTTCTGAAGTGACAGCCTTATACCCGTAAGCGAAGTAGTAAGGCGGCCCCCCACTAGATGGAGTGACAACCTGTTAAGTGTGTGTGTATGTAGCATTCCTTGAGGAATTCTGCGTTTGCAGTGGACTTGTGACAGGCTGTAATAGATGGGTGGATAATTTGTGGATTTAAAAGACATAATGGGTTGTGTGACCGCACCCGATATTTTTACAATTGACTATTTTTGCATTAAGATGACAGGCAAAAAGATAACATCAAGTTTTCATGAAAAAATCACCCCCTAGCGAGTATGCCTTCCTGGAATTTTAGAGCATTAGAGCAACATTATTTTACGTGGTAGATCCATGCTGCAGATATATTAGTAGTACAGTTGTAGCACGAATGGGTCGGCTCGACCGGAGAAGGACCACGCTCTCACAGAATACCAGCGTCAAATAACAGCTTAACACTGCTGTGTTTCGTATGGTGAGTGTAGAGAAACGGAGGCCCTTTTTACTGGAAAAGAGGCATTCCATCTTAGTCCTCACGGGTGACAACGCATTTGCATTTTGATTCGCAAACGAGGATAAATGTAGATGTCTATGCGCCGCAGCAACCACTTACTATCAGGTGGACTGTGTGCTCGTTTGTCACCCATATCCTATAAAAAAATAGGTAAAAAGTCAATATCTGTTCATGATGTTCTATAAATTACGATTTTATTATGATCGTATCGCTGGACAAAGTCTCGGACTGAGGGCGACTAAATCTAGTCCAGTTTAATCCTCAGAAGACACAAGTTTGCGCGTTTACCGCTAAAAAGAACCCCTTTGTCGTATCTCCTCAGTTTCAAGGCACTCCCCTAGTTGCCTCAGCCAGTATCGGAATCCTTGGCGTCGACATATCGAGTGACGTGCAGTTTCGTGGTCACTTGGAAGAGAAGGCAAAATTAGCCTCTAAAAAGCTTGGCGTGCTCAGCAGAGCGGGACAGTATTTCATGCCGGCACACCGCCTGCAACTTTACAAGGCGCAGGTTAGGCCTCACATGGATTACTGTTCCCATCTCTGGGCAGGGGCTCCCCAGTGCCAGCTCCTTCCACTTGACCGCATCCAGCGCAGAGCGGCTCGAATCGTCAACGACCGAGCCCTTTCCGATCGGCTCGATTCATTGGCACTGCGAAGAGATGTTGCATCTCTTTGCATTTTCTTTCGCATCTACCATGGAGAGTGCTCTGAGGAATTGTTCGGATTAATCCCAGCCGCCAAATTTCACGAACGCACATCGCGGCAGAACTCCCGATACCATCCACACCATCTGGATGATTGGCGGTCCACCACTGTGCGATTTAGAAGATGTTTTCTTCCTCGCACGACTTCCTTGTGGAATCGATTACCATCAGCGATTTTTCCGGACCGATACGACTTAGGGACCTTCAAGAAAAGAGCGTACTCCTTTTTAAAAGGCCGGCAACGCATCTGCAATTCCCTCCCTGGTGTTGCAATTGTTCATGGGCGGCGGTAGTCACTTACCATCAGGTGAGCCGCATGCTCGTTTGCCCCCTTTCCAATAAAAAAAAATTATATGTAAATTACATTTTCATAAATATATTGCGATGCCAAAGTTAATATGTTTATTTCTTTAAATTTTTGATGATAACTGAGATCTCATCATTGGACACAGTGATAGGGCAGAGGCTGTGGGGGGTGAGTTCCGGCGGCGGACCTCATCCTCCACTGTCTGGATATGGGAGGGGTCAGTGGGTTGTCAGCTAGGAGAGCATTGAGCAGTGATGCTGTCTGCAAAGCTCTCAGCCTTTTCCTCGTCCCCGAAGGCAATAGTACCGTCGGGACGGGAGAGAGGGGGATACTCCCCCTGATAGCGTCTATGTGGAAGGCTCTCGCCATCTGATAGTACGCTGTATGAGAGGGAGAGATATTCTCCATGAGATTACTCTTTTCGAGGTCTCGAAGATTGGAAAGGCGTGATCGGACTTCTCGTTGAAGACGATTGGCCGTACGCGTATATTCAGAGGTGGGACAGAGAGCTGCTCTCCAGTAAGCAGCTCTCTTGGCTTTCATTAGGTTGCTAATATGTAGGAGAAGACTTATTATTAGCAACCGGGACGACTCTTTCATTCTCCTTAAGGGAGAATTTTATAAGGGTGGAGAGAACCGCCTATCTTGAGATATGTTTATTAATAAGATCATAACCTCAAGATTGTACTCAAGTGTGTGTATTTGAGCTTAGTAACGTTTATTAATACGGACCTAAATTTTGGATAGATGTAGATGTCCCTAATTGAATTAAAAAATACCGACGACGGAAAGCAACTTCAAAGGTGCGAGACGTGAGTTTCTGCATTCGTCAATCGGTCTGCCAAGCGTGATAGCACATCCTCCTTACAACAGAAGAGTGCCATTGCCAGCAATATACTTTTACGAGCTTTTGTAGAAGAAGAAGCAAAATAATATCCAAAATCCTAACCGTTACAGCCTATTAAAGCCCGCTGCTGAACGTAGGTCCCCTCCATACATTGCCTCATAGAGGAGATATTTACCATAGTTAGCACGCTTGGCAAGCGAATTGCCAGCCGCAGTTTTTTTTATTTCTAGTCGTTATTAGGAAGACGCTCTTAATTTATTTCCGTCTGTCGCCTCTTGCAACCACTAATGAGGTAGTGGAGTGGATTAGTCGGTATTCTTACACCGCCACTACACCGTAAAATTCCTAAAATAACAGGAAAATATACTAATTTGTCTGCAATTCCCCTAGTGTTGCAATTGTTCATGGGCGGCGGTAGTCACTTACCTCAGGTGAGCCGCATGTTCGTTCGCCTTTAATTAAAATATCCTTAGATTATTGATAAGTCATCGACTTGACTTGACGATGACTTATTAATAATCTAAGAAAATATCCTTATATTAACTTCATAACGTTGTTTTTTCATAATCATTTTTGAATATAGTAAAGGCTTATAAGATTAAAAAAATAATCATAGATTCATAAGTCTAAAATGATACTTCAAATAATTATTTTAATATATCCATAGGACTCTATTGTTCTAAATTCTAACTCTAATGCTTAAATAACCAAAAAAGGATGTTTAAAGCAATGAAAACATTTTATAAAGCAATTGCGCCTTTCGTACTAACGCATCATAAAATTGTAGAGGCTGGGTTACATCAGTCTAAAACAGCAATAGCAGTTGTCAGTACTGGCATTTATTCAAATCAAGGATTGTAAACAAATGTTCACATCAAAGGATAGACATAAAATTACGATTATGATATTCGTTTGAAATTAATTACAAATGAGCATGTCGAGCGAATTAAGACTTTGATACTCATAAATCATCTTGAATCTTGAGGTTTATGCGATTCTGGTACCGTTGTGTAGGTTGTTTAGAAATTAGTACAGTCCCGATGCTTACTTTTAAGAAAGTTAATTTTTCAAAGACTATTTTTAATATTTTGACAAAGAATATGTATTGATACATTTTTTTTATTTATGACTATTCAACTATTTTTCTTTACATATTATACCCGGATTATTTTTCTTATGTTTACGCGAACACTTACACATTTAAACAAAACTAGCGTTCACGGGGGAGACCATGGGTGCTATAAAGTGTCCGAAATATTCCCGACGGGAATGTAAAATGACTGTATATAGGTACGCGATAAAAACCGTAAAAAACTAGTTTTATTTAAATTAATAACTAATTTGACGACAGAATTCATAAATTTCGTGTTCCTTTTTGTTGATGCTGATTGCTGACACGTTCACCATAATTAACGATTACAGTTAATCTTCCCTTGGTTAGCAGATTTGTGATAGCAGATCTTGCACCTTGTCATCGGTACGCATTTCTTGCTTAATATTCATCAGAAGCTTTCTTTTGGTTATCCCTAAAATGAAGAATACGATACCCACAGAACAAAATAACGTGATAAAATCTCAACCGTTATCATTTTAAATATATGTCCGTTCTAAATATATGATCTAGGCAATTTTTATCCGAAAAAAAATCCTATCCATGCGAAGCTTGGGCGGTTTGCTAGTACATAATAAAATGATTCATTCATAATGAATGAAGCGGACTGATTTACTTTTCTTTCTTTTTCGCAAACTAGAAAATTCTCGCTGCTGTATCAGATAAAACGTTGTCAGTGAAGAGTTATCAATTACTACATCCGCTACTGGATCTGTCGCAAAAAATAACATAATGCTATCGACGACGCTCGTCTATGGCGCCTGTGCTTAATTTTATCTCGTCTAGAAGGTTGATTGATTCCCACGAGTCTAATAGATGCTTATAATAATTGTTTTATAAAGATCATATTATGTTATATTACTCCTCCTCGAGATAATTGTACTCTCGAAAAAAAAGTGTTTGCGAACAAAAATTTTTCACCCAGCTGTTCTAACGTGACTAAAGAACAAACATCCAAACAAAAATACCAATTTATAATATTACTAGCGTCTGCGCCGACTTCGCACGGGTGATTTCTGATCAAAAACAACGCCACCTGCTGGGTCCGATTGGTAATCTAAGCCATTCTCGAATCAACTTAATCATACTGTATGTGATGACATTCGGTCCATCCGTTTAGGAGAAGTTAAGTTACTTACACAAGGACACAAGAATTGTATATGCAGGGTTATTTTGCAATAATCGGTCAAATTTGCAGAGAAGGTTCAGAATACGTAATATAGGCAAATGGTGAAGAAAAATTTATTAAAAAATCACAAACATTCTGTCCTTTTTATCTTTTAAATTCAAAATGCGTGCATTAGCATCAAAAATCAAAAAAAAATCAAAAATGTTTATTTCATTAACTTAAGTCTAAATATACAAGTTTTCTATGTTTGGAGATTCCTTTTAAGCTAAATAAATTGCTTGTTCTAGGAAACTCTGCTCTTCCAAAAACACTTTTACAACATATATTTAGACTACTATTTTTAATGAACTGAGAGACTACATACTAATTATTTAAATAAGGCATGCATACAATTTTTACTCTTGTGTGATTGAATAGGATGTGTGTGTGTGTGTGTGTGTGTGTGTGTGTGTGCGTGCGTGCGTGTGTGTGTGTGTGTGTGTGTGTGTTTGTGTGTGTGTGTGTTTCTATACTATGTGCGGATGTAATTCTATGTTTAAAACCTAATCATGCTCTCTACTTCCTCATAAGTGAATGCTTGTGCATTTGCATGTGTAATTGTAAATTCAGTATGTGTTCTAGAAATGAATACTGTACCATGCTGCAGCTATATTGTGGTTATAGCACGAATGAATTTTTGTAAGCGGAACATCATCATCATCATTACAGTCGTTCACAAGACCACTGCTGAACATAGTTCATAGAACTAGAACATAGTTATCCCCAAGAAATGCTATAAAGCGCAGTCCTGAGCTACCTGCGTCCATCGACTTCCTGCATGTCTTACCAGGTCGTCACTTCACCTAGTAGAGGGCCGCATTACGTAAGTAATCTGTGGCATTACACTTCGTCTATGAGGCTGCTACTCGAGAACTTTTCTTCCACATCGGTTTTTCGAGATATATGGCCAGCCCATTGGTACTTCACCTTACTAATCTGTTGGGCTGTAACTCTGGTTCTACTGTGGATATACTCTTTTCTAAGTAACACGCAGAGAAACTTCGAGCATACCTCGCTGAGCGACCTTGAGCTTTCTCATGCGGCTAGCAGTGATAGACCACGTCTCAGATCTATATGTTCACCTATTTACTTTCAACACGCACTGGTTGTAGAAAGATATTCCTGATAGTAACTTAATAATGATAAAAAAACTGCTGTTGCCAACCCGCTTGCCTTGGCGTTGCAACTATAGAAAATTTCCCCTATGAGGCAATCTATGTGCGAGACCTATGTTCAGCAGTGGACGTTTGAGAGGTTTTAATGAATAATCGACTGAATGAATAAAATTAGTAGTTAAAGTTCGCTTACGCCGTAAAGAAACCCATCAAACTGTCGCCATGAATGTCATAAAAGTAGCTGTATAAAATGTCTGAATAGTTTCATGTTCTCCGATAGATTGCGGTATTTATAATTAAATACCCAATCTGATTTTTTTTATAGGATAAGGGTGACAAACGAGCACACAGTCCACCTGATGGTAAGTGGTTGCTGCGGCCCATAGACATCTACATCTATCCTCTATTACGAATCAAAATGCAGATGCCGTACCCGTGAGGACTAAGATGGAATGCCTCATTACCAGTAAAAAGGGCCTCCGACCACCTGCACTCACCAAGCGAAACGCAGAGGTAAACCTCTACTTCACTCTGGTATTCTGTGAGGTCGTGGTACCACCTCGGTTCGAGCCGGCCCATCCGTGCGACAGCAAAAGCTGCCGCGTGGCTCTACCACTGTTCAACTGATTACCGTGTGGTGACGATGTAAGAATATCCACTACCCCGTTTATACCCTTTGTGTCGTAAGAGGCGACAGAGAGAAACAAAGCAGGATCTGGGCAGCAGTGTCTTCCTAATAATATCTAGACAAAAAACTCCGTCTGCCAACCCGCCTGCCAAGCGTGGCAACTTTCGCAAATATCACCTTAATGAGGCAATCTAAGGGAAGACCTGTCTTTGGCAGTGGTCTTTGATAGGCTGTAAGAAATAAAAAAAACACTGTCTGATGTGTGTGATACAACGATCACTGCTGCATACGTAACGTGTTTTATTCCGGACGGAGCGGGACGTCAAATTTTCGTCTCCGTTTCGTGCACGTGCTGGTCCTATCTTGGCACAACCGCCCTTAAAGCGACAAACGAGCTAGCGAATAATAGTCCATCTGCTGGTTAGTGAAGTGCGAATTTCGCTGACGGCGGCCAGTCAGCCGTCGGCATAGGACAGGATTATAGTGCCCGAGTGTATGCAGAAACACGAGTGCTCTCTCTATTCCCTCAATCTCATAGTCCCATGGGATGGCAAACCGACACGATCGGATAGAGTTCAGGCGCAGGACCAACGGCTTTACGTGCTTTCCGGGGCACAGGAGTGAAACATCGCCAACTTCCTGAAAATTTCTTGATAGAAAAACCCAATAACTGATTCTGACCCCAACCCTGAAATCAAACCAAGGGCAGCCATCGCGTTTACGATCACTAGACCAACGAGACCGTCATTACTTTTAATATAACCTCATGGAGTATTAATATCAGAAGAAGTTAAATTCATTTATATTTACTCAATGAAGATTGTCTCAAAAATTTCTTTGGAAAAGTTACACAGGCAGGTGGTAACTGCCAGGAACCAAGGTGTTGTCTAGTTAGTATTGGCATCAAAAAGATGTTTATAACCAATATTAAGATATTGGTTATAAACATCTTTTTGAGTTAGTATTTTGAGGTTTCCCTAAGGGGAATTCCCTAAGGGGAAACCTCAAAATACTAATTTTGAAGACGATTTCGATATGTTACTTAACAACCAGAAGTTAATCATATTTTAATTCAC
Source organism: Parnassius glacialis (assembly GCA_033319125.1). Lineage (NCBI taxonomy): Eukaryota > Metazoa > Arthropoda > Insecta > Lepidoptera > Papilionidae > Parnassius > Parnassius glacialis. The sequence continues at coordinate 19,119,535 of JAVANC010000008.1, forward strand.
CATCACCGCCTGACAATGATACTGCCCTTGTGTTAACAGTAGGAACAAATTATTATCTATTTGATTAACCAGAAAAAAATGGTTTAGTCTATTTGTATAGAAAATGTTGTCTCGAACACAACAAATGTGAGAAAATAAAATTGTACGTTACTAGATCTGAACAACCTATAAATATAGGAAGATATTATTTTTTCAGCCATTACAAGGATTTTAATAAAGATAGTGTTCAATCGGGTTTTTTTTAATAATACTTCCTGACAATTTTATCGTGTTTGCATTGAATTGAATTTCTTGATCAAAAATTTCGCGAGTATTTTGACATCAAAAGAAAAATTGTAAATATTGGTAGTGCAATATTAAAACGTGTGAAAGATTTTATACTTGTTATTAAATGCGAGTGATTTTTAAAAAACTTTACATTAAATTTAAAATTTACCATTTCATTAATAGTCACAACTAATTGTTGAAGAACAATAGTTATAAAATTAAAACATTTAGAATATGTAATTTATAAAAAAAAATATTATAACTTAAATAGAAAATAAAAGCTGATATATAAACTTTTTGTTTATTTAGTTTTATCCTTCTGTGCCAACCCTACCAAAATAGGTAAAAATTTTGACGGAGTTTTGGCGGGAACTTGATCGGCGGCGGTTTGCTGCTCCTGTATTATAGTTTAAATAATAGTTTGAAGTGGATTTTGATATGTTAGCAAAAGTGGTGCGATTTTATGTATTAACTGTCTACGCATGTGAACTATTAGTGGAAACGGTGAAACAAGTGCTCTGATGGTGATGGATTCTCAAGATAAGCTGTTTGTCTAGGCGCCTTTAGATATCATCGCCAACTGTCAGCTGCCAGCTGGTTCAAGTTGCCGTCAAAATCTCCCAAGGGCTGCACAATGTGACGCATCAACATATTGTGAAGCAGTGAACTATGAAGGATATAAAACATAAAGACAAGGCTTAGGGAAATTATAATAAACCGAATAATAATACTCAAGACTTGGCCTAAAGGTCTAGATACCAGGCCATAAACTCCAAAAAAAAATTTGACAGCTCTTTAGAAGCTTTGCCTCTGTACAGTTTCTATACTCATGTGGCAGTACACAGTAAGTGGCGGTTACTGGTAGCAACTATTATTTATTTTGTGCTAGTAGTTAAGCTTAAATTGATATTAATATCTATTGAACATTATTACTATTTCTCGTGCTATTATGTGTTTTCTTTTATAATAATTAATATTTCTGCGGCCCTGATTTGGTTTTGTTTATGCGATGTGCATATGACAAAAGCAATGTGTTTTTAAATGTGACCATTTTGGTAATTACTTTTAAAGTATTCGCATAATTTCCGGTTTTTATTCACTTGAAAACAGCCACAATCTAAGAAATTGAAGGTTCAAGGCATAGGCTATAATAATTTAAAGTCTACTGCTATGCATCCACAAATTGCCTCATAGGTACTAGTTGCCATAGCTGCCATCCTCGGCAAGCAGGTTGATGCCCATCTTCTGTTTCAGTTTCCCTCTCTCGCCTTGAAATTAATGATTATATTCTATCATTTCAGATATTTTACAGTACTTTCCGAAATCTGAATATCCTTCACTAGAAAGGTTTCAGCAATGGAAGAGGACAGCTGGAAAATATTTAAAAGATAAAACTGATCGTCAAATTTACAATAACTACCGCATCTGTAATCGGAACTTTGAGGATCATTTCTTATATCCTAAAACTCAAAAACTTGCAAAAACAGCTTACCCCAGTCTTAACCTTAGTAAATCTTTATTTATTAAAGGCTTTCTCATTGTCATATATATTAACAATTATTTTAGCAGTGCAGACTAAAGAAACTCCCTTTTATGATTGTAATACGAGTACGAGGGCGACTTTGAAAGTTTTTAGAACGTGCCACTTGTAAACGATATAATAAAAAAATAAGTTCAAATTTTAAAAATGGAACTCTTTGCCAATATTATTGTCTATGTAGTTTATTAATTTGTCATTTGTTTTAGCGGTCAGGAATATGAATACTTCGTCGTGTTGACTGGTGTCATGAAATGTTTCAAAGATTTAACGGAGGTGACTGAAATGCTGTTTTCGGCGTACTTACGGTTGACGAAAGCTGGATTTATTGTTATGATCCTGAAGCTAAGAGACAGTCTGCTGTCTCGATGTTTCCTTCCGAGGAGCTGCCAACTAAAGTGAAGAGAGGTCGAAGCGTGGGAAAAAAGGTGGTGGCCTCGTTCTTCGGAAGGACAGGTTATTACGCATCAATTGTTTTAGAAGATAGAAAAACAGTTACTGCAGAGTGGTACACTAACAATTGTTTGCCACTTGTCTTGGAAAAAGTTCGGGAGAAACGACCTTGCAGTAGGATCCTCCTTCACCACGACAACGCCCCGTCGCACACCGCCAAGCAAACAATCGGCCACTTGGCGATGTCAGACGTGGAATTACTGGGTCACACGCCCTACAGCCGCGACCTCGCATCTTGCGATGTTGTAATGTATGTTGTAATATATGTGTGTGTAAAAGAAAACTTCGAGGAAAAAGTTTTATGGACGCCGAGGAAACAGTGGCTGCTTTTCAATATGCCGTCGAAGAGACCCCTAAGTGCTTTTCTCGGTGGTTCCATTAGATCAGTGATGCACAGACTTATTAAGACTAGGGGCCACTCGGGCAAATTATGAACTGATGGCGGGCCGCCAGAAGTATGGGTAATTAAAGACAATAAAGAATTGATAACAATGTATTAAAATTGAAAAAGGATTTATTAATTTGAAGCGTGGCACTGCATAGTGCTTACAATCTTTTTTATATTTGGCTCAAATTTACTTGTAGCAACACGTAAAACTGCTTCCAAACTTTCATTTGCAAGGCGGTTTCGATTTTTTGTAAGAGCAGGGATATCAGTTGATTTTTGCCTTGAAGCCGTGTGTTCAAGATATTCAAATGATTTGTAATATCAACTAAAAAAGCCAAATCACACAACCAATCAGGATTTTTAAGTTCCGGGACATCCCTTTGCTTTTCCGACGGAAATATTCCAATTTCTTCTATTAAATTTAGAAATCGTTCCAATGTCAATCCACGACTTAGCCACCTTACCTCTGTATAATACAGTAAATCTCCATATTCACTTTCGATGTCATCAAGGAATTGTTTGAATTGCCTGTGATTGAGTCCTCGTGATTTTATGAAATTTACAGTTGAAACTACCACTTTCATGACAGTTTGAAATTCAATTTTTTTAGAACAGAGGGCTTCTTGGTATTTTATGCAGCGAAACTGCATGAGATCTTCAGCGTTTATGTTTTTTTCTTGCAGATGCTTTTTCAGCAAAGTAACTAGCCCAGAATTGGCACCAATCATCGAAGGAGCACCGTCAGTCGCAACTCCCGATAATTTTGATAAGTCCAAATCAGTTTTTGAACACTCATCCAAAATTACATTGAGTATATCAACTTCTCTGGTTTGAGCTTTCAATGAACACATTCCTAATAACTCTTCTAAGACTTCAAAATCGTGAGTAACACCTCGTATGAATATCAGAAGTTGAGCTGTGGAACTAATATCAGTGCATTCGTCGAGTGCTAATGAAAAAAATTCAATGATCTTAGTTTTTTCATTTAATTGTTCCGCAATATTACCTGACAAAGACATAATTCGTCTTTGGATAGTCATACGATTCAGTTGTATTTTCTCAAACTTTTTTGCTGCTTCTGGACACATTTTCTTAGCGGCAATTTCTATGCATTCTTTTACAAAATTCCCATCATTGAAGGGGCGACTTCGCTTTGCTATCATTCGAGAAATTTCATAACTAACTTCTGTAGCTGTTTCTGAATCTTGAATGGGTTTTGTAAACATAGCTTGCTGACCAATAAGCTCCCGTTTTAAAGACAACATTTTTTGCATTCTTAATTCGCCTGTAAACTTGGTAAAAGTAGGATGCTGCGTTTCATAGTGCATTTTTACATTATATTCCTTTGCAATCGCAACAGAATTCTTGCAAATTAAACAACGACTTTGTTATGCGACCATACAAAAAAGTATTTCTCAGTCCAAATTTCTTGAAACTGCCGATTTTCATCTTTAACCTTACGTTTTTTACTAGGTACTGGTTTGTCCATGTTGCGTTCTAATTCTGGCTTAAATTACCCATCCTTTTATAAATTATCAAAAATAATTGATTAAATAGGTAGGGAAACACTTATTAATAACAGAGTTTTACTTACGATTTCACAACACAATTATACACGGCACTTAACGGGAAATCTACGTTGAATGTAGATCAAAATATATGACACCGGCTAGTCGAGTTAAAATCTACACTAGAACTATTGACACTTCACTCAAATTAAAACCAAACTGTCGGTCGCTGCGGTTAGCGTGGCTTTTATACCGCGCGTATGGAGTCGAAAACTGTTTGGGAAATCACGAAACCGACTCCGGAAGCTTCGTGTATCTACCTACGCGAGCAATCGGGAATTCGGGACTATTGCTATCTCGCTTGCTCTAATAATATAACCCGTGGATAAGCCGCCACCGCACTGCCGTCGTCACCGCGCCGCCGGCCGCGGCGGTTCCTCAAGAAAACGAATTTAACCGAGATCAGCACGAACATTACCGACCGCTGTTACCGACGCATGCACGGCGCACCGATAAGCGCAATTAAGAGCGCGCGCGCGAGATTCAAATTACTTTTCGAACATATTTTTTTTGGTTTTATTCTGTAATATAATTCAATATTTTTCGAATGTACGAGAGTATTATTTTTGCTGTCGACGGGCCACCAGTATTAGACCGGCGGGCCGCATGCGACCCGCGGACCGCGGTCTTTGCATCTACGCATTAGATGCAGCAATGTGTTGATGTAAATGGACACTATTTTTAAAAGATATAATAAAACTAATAACTTGGTAGTTTGTTCAGTTTTTGATTTTTTAAGAACTTTCAGTTCAGTCCCTCGTAGTAGTAAATATAGTCAAGCAGTATTCTAGTTTTTCTTATTATAATATGTCAGTGTATAGCTTGACTAGAATCCCACCCGGTCGTAAGCGGTTATGGAGTAAAGCACACTGTTTTTATCTTTCTTTTTTCAAATATTTTTTTCAATAATTAAACACTATTAGTAGCAGTCTCTTCAATACTTTTTGAAATAAAAGAGTTATTACGACACTGGATAGTACTAAGCTAATTGCATGATAATTTATATTATATATTATATTCTTTTATATTTTATCTTCCCCATCAGCCCACATCTCTGTAACAAATTTTTGGTCAATATATATATATATATATATATATGGCGAAGCTTGCGAAGTTACTTATTGATTTCACGATGTCTGTCCGTCTGTCCGTCCGTCCGTCCGTCTGTCCGTCTGTCCCACGATTATCTCGAGAACGGTTTCGAATTTTCAAATTCTGTTTTCAGCAATCGATTACTGATCACCCAGGCATCTGAACCTCCTATTTTAAAACTGATTGCTCAACGGCATCCGTTAGAAACCGCTACAAAGCTGATTGCTTCGCCACTTTGCTATGCTGTTAGCTTGCTAGGTTTATTTATATCAATTATACAAAAAATCACCGGATATCAGGTGATTTTTTTATAGAATAAGGGTGACACATGTGATCACACAGCCTACCTAATGGTAAGTGAATGCTGTGGCCCATAGACATCTACATCTATCCTGGATTAAGAATCAAAATGCAGATGCATTATCTCTCCTGAGGACTAAGATGGAATACCTTAAGTTGCAGCCTATGTAGGTCCCACTGTTGGGCACAAGCCTTCTCTCATTTCTGAGAGGGTTTTAGGGCAAGTAAATGTCCGCCGCGCTGCCCCAATGCGTGTTGGCGAACTTCACATGTCTTCGAGATATATTTTTTTATTTCTCAGACATGCAGGTTTCCTCACGATGTTTTCCTTCACCGCCGAGCACGTGGTAAATCAGCATTTAAAATTGCAATTAATAATTTCATTAGTGCCGGCGGGGATCAAACCCGGGTTAGTCGCGTACTGTGAAATTTACAGCGAGCGCTAACCATTTGAGCTACCACTGCTCCCAATGCCTTGTATCCAATAAAAAGGGCACTTGGTCCTCTACAATCACCTTATAAAATACAGGAGCATTGCTGCTATTTTACGCAGGTATTCTGTGAGAGCGTGGCCCTTCCCCGGTTGAGCCGACCCATGAATACATTAATGAAAATACAATTAATATTATAATAGCACTTGACTGTCTCGTTGGTCTAGTATCATAATTGCGTTTGCTGATCATGAGATCCCGGGTTCGAATCCCAGGTCGGGCCAAAATCTCTTATTGGATATTTCAATCCATACATTCTCAGCAGCAGCTCGGAGTTATAAGAATGGCGGTGTTTCACCCCTTTGCCTTGGAAAGCACGTAAATTCGTTAGTCCTGTGTTCTCTCTCTCCGGTCGTGAGGAAATACCTGTCCCATTGGACTATGAGAGTATAGAAGAATAGAGTGCCATATACCTGTGCTTGCGCATACACTTTGGTACTATAAAATTTGGTCTGGAGGACATTATTCTTATTTTTGACGTGACAACGTCTTATAAATCGATGAAGCTGGCTGCCGGCACGAAAAAACATGACTCATGCGGTGTTACCTAGGCGTTCCATTTAAAGTGCAAGCGAGAGCGCGGAACGAGCGACTGTGCGAGCGAATGTGGTGTCAATTGTTTATAGCAACGATAATTGCGGCGATAAAGATAATGATTCTTTCGATATTAAATATTTCTTATGGCGTTGTCACGTTCAACTATTGTCAGTAAACCGACTTTACAGACAACCGATTTTTTTTTATAGGATAGAGTGACAAACCAGCACACACTCCATCTGATGGTAAGTGGTTGCTGTGACCCATAGACATCTACATTTATCCTCAATAAAGAATAAAAATGCAGATGCGTCGTCACCCGTGAAGACTCCGGTCGTGCCGACCCATCCGTGCTACAACTATACTACTAATATAGCTGCAACATGGCTACCATGTATAAATATGTATGTATATGGTGTGTAGCAGTGGATAAAACATGCCCGCTAAAGAAAGTTTGTGTCATTCGTATACTTTCACTATTATTACAGGTTTACATGCTGAAATTTTAGAAATTGAACCCATATCACATATACCAGCTGTATTTTCTTCACAAGTTTTTACCACAAGTTCACATGATAATCGTATAAAAGGTATTTAATTTATTTTTTTAAATGAGACGGGGAGGGCAAACGAGCATGCAACTCACCTGATGGTAAGTGACTACAGCCGCCCATGAAGAACCGCAACACCAGGGGAATCGCAGATGCGTTGCCGGCCTTTTAAAAAAGAGTAGGCTCTTTTCTTGAAGGTTTCTAAGTTGTATCGGTCCAGAAAAATTTCTGGTGGTGGTATAATATTAATAAATTCGTAATTACTGTAACTATATTGTATTACTATACCAGTAAGTTTGCCGTGTGCGTGTGATGAGTTCAAGATATAGTGGATGGAACTTACTATAATAATTACAAGTACGACATTACGATTTGATATGCTGCGAGTCTTGTCATTGCCGAAACAAGTAAAAAGGATGAATATCTAGACCTAGCTCACAACGCACAAGGTGGATAGTATATGGGGTAGGCAGCTGACTGAAATTATTCCTGTAGTTAATTCTGAGAACGGGTTAATCGTGGTCTTACCTCGCGTTCGTTGCATCTGAGGTAACTAGGACTCTGAGATGAAACGCTCCCGGCTCAGCGGTTACTACTCTTGCAGATATAACTTCAAGATTTTGTTATCACTGGTCCGCAAGCCATGCAGTAAGAATACTACTTTATTACTTAATTAAAAATGTTGTACAACCGACTTCAATATAAATTATTAAGAATAACTCAAAAGCTCTTGGTCAGATCTTGATCAAATTTATATGGGACTACATGTTAAGCACCAGCTTTCAAATAAAAAAAGAATAATCGAAAAAGGTTCATCCTGTAAAAAGTTATGAGGTAACACACATAAAAATACATACAGTCGAATTGAGTACCGGCTCCTTTTTGAAGACGGTAGAAAAGTCATCCCTGTGCGCACAGCAACACCGCGCCAGCTCCAAATGCATTCTAATAACATATTGCATATTATATCATTATAAGGCAGAAGTTGCAATTAAAAATCATTCATTAAAAATATATTCCAAAACAATCTCGTCTATGCTGTTATTATTTCATCTGGTCTCTATATGCATACCTGATTGTCATACTTTTTCAGGTACATTGATTAAAAGAAGATGTACAAATGTAAGAAAATATTAAACAAAATAATGAGATAGAAAAAGTAGAGGACCAAATGGCTCTACGATTTTGTGCAAGTAGGTATGTACCTACTTGCACAAAATCGTAGTTTATATTGTTTAACAAAGTATATATACATATACTTTGTTAAACAATATTCAAAGTTGAAATTATTATTTTCTAACATATCTCTTTATCACTCTACTTGTATTCTCTCTTGTATTTAACATTTTATTGCTTGTTATTATTTAAAAAGTGTTCATAACATTTTATTTCTTTGCAGAAAATAAGTTACTGCCACAAGAATGTGAAGATGCAGCCGTGTTTGATATCTATATTTTTTTTTTATAGGATAAGGGTGAAAAACGAGCACACAGTCCACCTGATGGTAAGTGGTTGCTGCGGCCCATAGATATCTACATCTATCCTCTGTTACAGATCAAAATGCAGATGCGTTTTCACTCGTGAGGACTAGGATGGAATGCCTCATTTCCAGTAAAAAAGGCCTCCGGCCACCTGCACTCACCAAGCGAAACGCAGAGGTAAACCTCTACTTCACGCTGGTATTCTGTGAGGTCGTGGTACCACCCCGGTTCGAGCCGGCCCATCCATGCGACAGCAAAAGCTGCCGCCTGGCTCTACCACTAAATTAATAAGCTGATTGACGTCCTTAGCAGCACACATGTTGGTTGCCATATGGATGGAGTTAGTCTAAATAACTTGAGTTACGCAGACGACATGGTGCTGGTGAGCCCGTCAATCTGTAGAATGCAAAAGTTGCTTGCCATTTGTGAGGATTATGCTGAGCAGCATGGATTGAAATATAATGCTGATAAAAGTGAACTGTTTTGTTTTCAGAGGTAGAAATAAAAGTCCAACATATGTTCCTCCAGTAAAACTTAACGGTTTCACTCAATTTTACTTTTACAGTGAGTCACTTTTACAGAGAGTAACCCATTTTAAATATGTGGGTCATATTGTGACAGAAAACTTAAAGGATGACCTAGAATATCGAGATATCGAAAGGGAACGCAGGGCGCTAGCTGTGAGAGGTAATATGGTGGCTCGAAATGTGTTCGCCGATGCGCATACTGACGATTACTTTGCGATCATGCGTAAAAAAGTGGGATCATTGATGCACAGAGTGAGGAAAAGCTCGAAAAGTGTCTTGAGGGTGTTTGCGGAGCGGCTAGATGGCCCGACACTGAGTAGGTTTGTCAAGCTACATTTACTAAATGGAGCTCGATAAAACCCCCAATTTTTCGTATATTTGTCTTGTTTTATTTATGTTTTATTTACTAACATTAGTTCCTAAGTTTTATTTCTATTAGTAACACGCTATGGGCCTACGATGCCGGAAAAATAATTTATTATTATTACTCGTATTTGATCAATTGTTTGATTCTTTTAATGGAAACGTACAAGATCTATAAAAATTGTGTAAAACCAAATTCAAGATCACTGCACTATGGACTTATATAAAGTAGATAACTAATCACATAAGCTGTTTTATTATACCTTAATTTTGATGATTTTGAAAAATGTTTGCTTTTACAGATAACTATTTGTATTTATGGTGTTTTAAAAGAATAATTTGGCCTTGATTTCAGGTTATTAAAACTTTTTTAAACATTACTTTTGTTACTAAAACATACACAGCACAATTTTTATAAATTATTTTCTTTAAATAGTTCAAATCGTTAGAATACCTTCTAATAATTAATCAAGGTACATAATTTGTCATTATTGTATTTTATTTTGCGTCGTGTAGTGCCGTGTAGTGGCGGTCAAGAATATCCACTACCCCATATCCTCCCGTGGGTGTCGTACAAGGCGACAAAGGGAAACAGGCAGGAGATGGGCAGCAGCATCTTCCTGATAATAGCCAAAGTTACAATAAAAAAACTGCGGTTGCCAACCCGCTCGCCAAGCGTGGCAACTATGGCAAATACCCCCCAAAGACGAGAGTAACAAAGAGACGGCCCCCAGTCCCCGGCGGCCCCGTTCTTCCTGGCTTCGGTGGCGACCATGATAACGGCGGGGCAGGGGGTGCAAAGAATCTCCGGTGGAGGTTCGGTTGCCACCTACGACGACTCGACCTGGCAACGTACAACGCACGCACCCTGAGGACTGACGAGAAGATCGTGGAGCTGGAAGAAGAGAGAGACAAGTTGCGCTGGCATATTATAGGATTACATTAGCATACATCCGAAGAGAGGGGGAGGACACGGTAATCCTCGAATCCGGCAACTTGCTCTATCACCGGGAGGGCGACCATCTGTCCCAAGGAGGTGTCGGATTTATCGTCCACAAGTCTCTCGTTAACAACGTTGTACAGATCGGGAGTGTGTCGACGAGGGTTGCGTACCTTATACTCAGAATCACCAAACGGTATTCGCTGAAGGTCATACAGGTTTACGCACCAACCTCGGCACACCCCGATGAGGAGGTGGAGGAAATGTATGAGGATATCTCTAGAGCCATGCATTCCTCCAACACCCAATATACGGTGTTGATGGGAGACTTCAATGCAAAACTAGGCACAAGAGAGAACGGTGAACTGAAAGTAGGGAAATTTGGAACAGGGCAACGGAACCCAAAGGGCCAGCAGCTGGCCGACTTCATGGAGAAAGAGGGACTCTTTATGATGAACTCTTTCTTCAAGAAGCGGCCCCACAGGAAGTGGACCTGGCCGAGCCCCGACGGTTCGACAAAAAATGAGATTGACTTCATTATGACGACCAGACGACAACTGTTCAGTGATGTCTCAGTGATCGCGAGGGTGAAAACCGGCAGCGATCACCGAATGATTAGAGGCACACTGAACCTAAATGTTAAGTTGGAGAGGTCTCGTCTGATGAAGTCAACGCTCCGTCCCCCTCGTGCTCTAATCCAAAGTCCCGAAACCTTTCAGCTCGAGTTACAAAACCGTTTTCAGTGCCTAGAAGACTGCAATGAAGTGGACGATATGAATGACAAGCTCGTGGAAACTGTCCATGCGGTCGGAGCTAAGTTCTGCAAGACCCGCCGCAGAAGAATACAAAAACTCTCCGATCACACTCTTAATCTCATGGCTGTTAAACGGGAGATGAAGCTACATTCTTCAACAGACTTGATAGCGTACAGGCAACTGAACAGACAGATCTCCAAATGTATGCGGCGAGACTTACGCAACTTCAATATAGCTCGTATTGAAGAAGCGATCGAGCGGAACCAAGACTCCAAAGTCTTTGCCAGAGATCTGTCTGCCAGAAAGAGCCAACTGTCAAAGCTGAAGACCGAGTGTGGCAGCATCGTTTCCGGGGCACCTGAGATTTTGAGTGAGATTGACAGGTTCTATGGACAGCTAGACACGTCATTGTTGGAGCCACACGCAAGTGTGAGTAACGATCCAAGAGCGAGTCTTATCCGACACTATTCCGAAGATATCTCGGACGTCAGTCTGAGCGAGATTAGAATGGCTCTCCAGCATCTTAAAAACGGCAAGCCCCAGACGAGGACGGAATTACAGCGGAGCTTCTGAAAGCGTGTGGAAAACCGGTACTGGAAGTCCTTTAGAGGCTGTTTAATTCCGTCCTCCATGGTGGCATTACACCGGAGGCGTGGAGCAGAAGTGCGGTGGTCTTGTTCTTCAAGAAAGTTGACAACACTCTCTTGAAGAACTACAGACCGATTTCCCTTCTGAGCAGCGTTCACGTGCTGTTTTCGAGAGTCATTACGAATCGTCTCGCACGCAGACTTGACGACTTCCAGCCTCCCGAACAAGCCGGTTTCCGAAAGGGCTTTAGCACCATAGACCACATACATACCCTTCGGCAAATTGTACAGAAGTCCGAAGAGTACAATTTGCCACTATGTCTGGCGTATGTGGACTATGAGAAAGCCTGTGATTCCGTCGAAATTTGGGCGGTGCTGCAGTCCCTTCAGCGGTGCCAAGTTGACTGTCGGTATATCGAAGTGGTGAAGTGCTTGTATAGTAGGACTACGATGTCTATCCGAGCACAAAACCAGAGTACGAAACCTAACCAATTGCAGAGAGATGTAAGACAGGGTGACATTGTATCCCTGAAACTCTTCACCGCTGCATTGAAAGACGTTTTCAAGCTTCTTGACCGGAAAGGATACGGTATTAACATCAATGGCGAGTACATCACTCACTTTCGATTTGCCGACGATATAGTCCTTATGGCAGAATCGCTGGGAACCTAAGCAATATGCTCAATGACCTCAATAGTGTCTCCCAACGGATAGGTCTTAAGATGAACATGGACAAAACAAAGATTATGTTTAATGTCCATGGCACACTTATGCCGGTAGTTGTTGGGAGCACTAAGCTCGAAGTTGTTGACGAGTATGTTTAGCTGAGACAAATAGGACGACTAGGTAAGTCCAACTTCGACCGAGAGGTCAATCGACGGATTCAACTCGGCTGGGCAGCGTTCGGGAAGCTACGACGCATCTTCTCGTCAAACATACCTCAAAACCTTAAAACGAAATTGTACAACCAGTGCGTGTTGCCAGTGATGACTTACGGATCTGAGACGTGGTCCTTCACTGCTGGCCATATGAGGAAGCTCAAGGTCACTCAGCGAGCTATGGAGAGGGCTATGCTCGGAGTTTCTCTGCGTGATAAACTTAGGAATGAGGATATCCGCAGTAGAACCAGAGTAACAGACATAGCCCAACGGATTAGTAAGCTGAAGTGGCAGTGGGCCGGCCATATAGCTCGAAGAACCGTCAAACGATGGGGAAGAAAGGTTCTTGAGTGGCAGCCTCGTACCGGTAGGCGGAGTGTAGGGCGACCCCCCACGAGATGGAGTGACGACCTGGTGAGGCATGCGGGAAATCGATGGATGCAGGTAGCTCAGGACCGTGTTTTGTGGCATTCCTTGGGGGAGGCCTATGTTTAACAGTGGACTTATGAAAGGCTGTAATGATGATGATGATGATGAATAGATTATGAAAAGTTTTGCGAAAGTCGCAAAAGTGTTTTTCTTGAAACATTACAAAGTTTATATAATTGCTTTGGGGTGGGGTTGTCTTACATAGGTCATCATTACAATTATTATATTATTTACATTACATACCTACATTAATTTTCGTCTTTTTATAACTTTTGAAATAAAAATATTTTTGTTTTTAATTTCTGCGAATTCGCTATCTGCCAAAATGTGAGTAGTAAAATCTCATCTATTTACTCTTCCTTTGGGGTGGAGGGCATTTTTACCAGAAAATAATCCAATTTTTATAATGTCTTGCTAACAATTTTCCACCAAGGAATAATTTAAATTTCAATTGTTGATTGTTTAAGAGTATATTATATACAATTGTTGGCAAGTAGGATTCGTGTTTTCTGCTCCATGTTTTTATACTAAGGAGTAAATATTCAACAGAGTCTTAGTTAAATTAACGCATCAACTAACATAATTCATAAAGATATTGTATAAAAGTATACACTCTTAACATCCCCAGTCTTCAAAAACTATGACAGTTGCATTGTAATGTAGTGAGGGGAACACTAGCATCTCATCAAACATTAAGAAGCACAAGCTCTCGGCCATGCTCAAGCTTTGTTCTTTCATTTGCTTAAATGTAATTGGGTTTATATCTGGTTTAATTAGTATTTATTTAAGGACATTTTTAATGTCCGTCTTGAACAAAGTGAACAATTTCCTTAAGAATCTCTTATCTTTTAAGGCTTACATATTGAAAATGCCAACAATTTGTCTTCAAAATTGTATCATCTTCCACGACATTTATGTTATACTGGCATCATCATCATTACAGACCTTCATAAGTCCACTGCTGAACATAGGCCTCCTCCAAGAAATGCCACAAAGCACTGTTCTGAGCCACTTGCATCCATCGACTTTCTGCATGTCTTACCAGGTCGTCACTCCATCTAGTGGGGTGTCGCCCTACACTTTGTCTAGCGGTACGAGGCTGCCACTCGAAAACCTTTCTATAGCATCGGTTGTCGGTTCTTCGCGCTATATGACCGGCCCATTGCCACTTCAGCTTACTAATCCGTAAAACTTAGAAATGGTTGTATATAAAATAACAATTGTAAAGTGCAAATAAAGGGCGAGTTAAAGTACTTTTAATTTAGCACCATCTGTTAGGCAAACACAGTGCAATAACGAAAATTAAATTTAAGTCGCGCATCTATCTCTAGTATATATACACTAATCTATGGCCGAAACCAACGGACGCCGGTACATCGAGTCAAAGTTTTTTTGGTACTAAAAAGTAAGTCGTCATCATCATCATCATTACAGCCTTTCATAAGTCCGCTGCTGAACATAGGCCTCGCCCAAGGTATGCCACAAAGCACGGTCCTGAGCCACCTGCATCCATCGACTTCCTGCATGTCTTACCAGGTCGTCAATCCATCTAGTGGGGGGTCGCCCTACACTTCGCCTACCGGTACGAGGCTGCCACTCGAGAACCTTTCTTCCCCATCGGTTGTCGGTTCTTCGAGCTATATTGCCGGCCCACTGCCACTTCAGCTTACTAATCCATTGGGCTATGTCGGTTACTCTGGTTCTACTGCGGATATCCTCATTTCTAAGTTTATCACGCAGAGAAACTCCGAGCATAGCCCTCTTCATATGTCGCTGAGCGACCTTGAGCTTCCTCATACGGCCAGCAGTGAAGGACCACGTCTCAGATCCGTAAGTCATCACTGGCAACACCCACTGGTGGTACAATTTTGTTTTAAGGTTTTGTGGTATCTCTGACGAGAAGATGTGTCGTAGTTTCCTGAACGCTGCCCAGCCGCCGCTGTAGTTGTAAAGCGGTATGCCTCCGTGCTGACCCGTTTGCGGGACAGCACCAACAATATCCTTAAGGTAATCGTAGACCGGTGGGACTTGCCACTTCTACAAGCGTTGCTGCGGGTCCACACTGCAGCATTAGTGTATATGTTGTTGTGTGGATTTGTCTCACGGTTGTTTGATTTTTGTTTTTGTAGTGTATTTTTACTAACCCTATATATACCCTATATAATTTGTTACCAACACTTATGGAGTTTGCCTGAAAGAAATAAATAAATTATTATCAATTATTATTATTAAACATAATAATAACATATTGAGCAACTAACCGTAGACAACTCACTACAAACATATAGATATGGATTCTAAGTCTTTATTTTATTATTATTTTCAAACTCATGGCAGCGCCTTGTTGATTTGAAAAATGAATAGCGTCCGCTCGCCACCGGAATGGGCCCTAAACTTTAATACGTATTAAACATTATGCACACATAAAACATAAACAATTATACGATGCTAGGCTGTTCTCGCAGAGAATTGATCCTAATTGTGTCGAAATAGGCGTTAATAGGACACCTAATGGGCAGTTTTACGACCCCCAAGGTGCCGCCAAAGAGCCTTCCGTTGTTTTTATTGACCCCTTTTTTCCTTTCTCGATCTAAGTTTTTGAGCAAACATCTCGATTCAGATATCTCGATACGTTAATTTGAGCCTCTCTGTTTTATCCTCGATGTTGGATAAAGTACGTTCTATTTGCTTTTGGATGTATAAACATTTTATAGTGTACAAGGTGAGCCCACGTCTTTGCTTGTATCAACTTTAGTATTAATGTGATTAATAAATAATGGTAAAATAATAGAGCTGTAGTGTTGGCTAGCGGTATCTATGTTAAGTAATGATAAGTTTCAAATCAGTAACATTTATGCTAAGCAGATTTGTCTTTGTTTTAGTAAAATCTCTGACTAAATCTAGTCTAATTAAACCTCTTACAGAATTAATTTACCGCTAAAATTCCTTTTTGATCCTCATTTTGAAGTAGGGCGCGATCGCGCCAGTCATGAGATTCCTAGTATGCAAGTAATATGAGTTTTATCCGCACCGGCACCACAGTACTTTGCTAATTACAAGAAGTATAAAAACATTTATTTCTATGACGTATGGAGTCTGTCACCACTAGGGGTTGCAGCACGATCTCTCGGTAGAGAGTAACAGTGCCCTGTGTGCATACTAACTACAGTTAGCTAGGTAGACATGCACATAATGTGTCATTGAAAATAAATAAACAAAGTGTACATTTCCGCTCAATTAAATAATCCACTTTTAGTTCAGTGCTTCATTAAATCCAGAAGATAGGAAAGAGAGTAGAAGAGAGACAGCAAAAAAGAGAAAAAAGCAGAGTGGCTCGAATCGTCGACAACCGAGTCCTTTCCGATCGGCACGATTCATTGGCACTGCGAAGAGATGTTACATCCCTTTGCATTTTCTTTCGCATTTACCACGAGGAGTGCTCTGAGGAATTTTTCGGCTTGATCCCAGCCGCCAAATTTCACGAACGCACATCGCAGCAGAACTCCCGATACCATCCACACCATCTGGATGAATGGCGGTCCACCACTGTGCGATTTAGAATATGTTTTCTTCCCCATACGACTTCCTTGTGGAATCGATTACCATCTGCGATTTTCTGCCGACTTCCAAAAAGGAGACGGTACTCAATTCGAGTGTATGTTTTTTTTTTTTTTTATGTGTGTTACCTCATAACTCTGTACTGGGCGAACCGATTTCGATGATTCTTTTTTTATATGAAAGCTGACAGTTCTCGTGTGGTCCCATATAAATTTGATCAAGGTCAGACCAATGGTTATTGAGTTATTCTTAAATAACCTATATTGAAATCGCTTATATTGAAGTCGGCTGTACAAAATTTTTAATTTTAAATTATTCCGAACCGATACGACTTAGGGACCTTCAAGAAAAGAGCCTACTCCTATTTAAAAGGCCGGCAACGCATCTGCAATTCCCCTGGTTCACCTGGTGTTGCAGTTGTTCATGGGCGGCGGTAGTCACTTACCATCAGGTGAGCCGCATGCTCGTTTGCCCCCTCTCCTATAAAAAAAAAACTAGTCAATGAATATGAGGAATGAGCAACTAATGACGCATATTAAATTTGTGATAAAACGCTATATCAGTTATTAGGTTATAAAAAGGCCTAAAATGTTTTAATTTGCAGGCCTAATTTGTTTAGTAAGGCCATTGATTTGGTACCATGAAAAACGGGTAGGTATGTTAATGAACACCTATGTTTTTTTTTTAAATTTCTAATACTGAAATCTGTGCAGCTCGCACAATTGGATTTTTTATAATAGTTACACATGAGTCATAAGTTTATTTTATAATTTGGAGTACATAGTTAGCATTTTCTTCAGTCGTTCGCAAACTACCCGTGTTTATTAGCTTCAAAATGCACTTAAGTAATAAGAAAGAAGGAAGGTAAAGCGAATATATACAATGTAGTAAAAAGGTACAATTTTAAAATCACAGGCAGACAGGTCTCCGTTATTTAATTAAATATAGGAGTGTACACCTTTGTACCGGATATCATCTTCTGAGATAATCAACACCACACCGTCACTTTACTAAGCATGTTAATTAGACGAAATTTCATATTTAAACATCAAAATTAATTATTGTCCACTGCTGGACAAAAGCCTCCTCTTAGATTACCTCATTGGGCGGATGGCAACTTCAGTTTTTTTAGTTGTGCCCATCTCCTGGTCTGTGTCCCTCTGTTGCCGCTTACGACATCCGCGCGACGTCAATATCAGTCAAGTATAGGTCATCAAATTTACAAATTACAAACAAAATGTTATATCTGACCGAATAGGGTGATAAATAAAGTAAACCCACTGTTAACTACAACCCTCATTTTAGGAGTTTCATGTAGCAGGACAACTTCTGCCGCTGCTAACAGTCCCAATATCCGCAATATATTTTTTAATTCTCTGATTTATATACGTGACGTGTTTCCGCGCGGGACATTGATAAATTATTCTGATAACATGATCACCGTCAATCTATACATTATAGACCTGTGCTTGACCACAGCTTATTCTATATTTAGTGGTATTAACCTTAAACCTCATTACCGCAGGTGAAAAGTACGCATCCTAACAGACTTGCACCTCAAAAGCCCCTCCTCTTATTGTCATCTATATGTTAAATTACAAAAACCGTTCTTAACATTTCCTAAGTCAATAGAATCAATATAAACGAGAGAGATAAAACACTGGTCTATATATTCTTTTTTATATAGAATAAAGGTGAAAAACGAGCACACAGTCCACCTGATGGTAAGTGGATGATCTGTTTCAACTACATCTATCCTTGATTAAGAATCAAAATACAGATGCGTTGGGACCCCTAACGACTAATGTGGAATAAACAGTAGCATTAAACAGCGTAAAATAGCAGCATTAAGCTGCTATTTAACGCTGGTATTCTCTGAGTACGTGGTCCTTCCCCGGTCGAGCCGCTCTATTCGTGCTGAAACCATACCTGCATACCATAGCTGCAGTGTAGCTCTACCACGAATAAATTTGATTGCTAAAGTAACGAGCGTAATTTTTTTTAAATAAAAAACACTACTTAGTGCCATTAAAATTATTAAAAAATTAGAATCCAGTTAAGCCCACCATCGAGCTATATCCTAAGAAAATGAATCTGTCAGATCGCTTTTAACCAAACCGAGGCGTCCAAAAGAATAGGTACAATTCCACTATAATTTATAGCGAAGCCGAAGCAAGCTATAACACTATAATAGCCTTTCAGACACCTCCGCTGGTGGGAATGGGATGGAAACATTTGTGCGAAGAAGAAAGACGACCAGAAGCGCCGCTTCACGTCAAAATACGTGCTCCATTAGTTTTATTGCCTTGTGGTGATGGGTAAAATTTTATCGACGTCGATAATTTTAGCTATTTTAATGAGACTAATTTTTACACGCTGATTTTAAAATGATGAAATGAGTTATTAACAAATTATAAATTTTTTACAACCTTTGATTTTATATCTTCAAAGGGAAATTGAGATGAAAAAGCTTTTATAAACGTCTCTTGGTTAAAAGTAAGAAGCAATTATATATTATAAATTTTAAAAATCATAACCATTTTATATGAAAAATTAAAATTAAATAGGTAACATCTTTTGTAAAAACATCACTTATAAATTGTTAATTTAATGATTAATTATTATTTTATTGCTTTTCTTCCATATTGCAGGTATAGTACATTCGACAGTAAATTCAGAAAATAATAACTAATACAAATAAAATCATCACAACCTCACATAGCATTATTTTTACACGATTCATCCATGTATGTGTTTACTAATTATAAATATGTACATAGTTTAGTTATTAGAAAATCATTTTCGCTTTATATTATTTTATACTATATTGCTACACCTACGTCAAATGCTCACCATGTAGGGGTTGACTGGTAGAGAATGGACTGGTAGAGAATGCCTCAAGACATTAAGTACGGCCTTTGTAATTTTTTGTTTTAAGGAATGCAATAAAAAATAAATAAATAAATATTTTGATTATAAACATAACACTATTATATATGATATATACAAATATGTGAGTCAATTTTTTTTTATTTTAAAAATAACATGTTTGTAATTTTGTTAAATTTGTTTTTCTAACACCTTCTAATTGAATATATTATGATAGATTTAGTTAATTATATGTTAGATGTTATAAATGTCGATTGAAAAATTAGAAGTAAAAATTAACTTTTGTCGAAAAAATGTCGATATCAGCATAACATCCACATGGCACGGAGCAACGCAGCATTGAGGGCGGCACCGCGGCAACATCAAAGGAGGCCACCTCTTTGATGTGGCCGGCGGCGCGCGCCTCCAAACGCCGCAAGCGACAAATCCATACGTCATCCTCCTGTCATTATAACGCCTCACAATCGCGCTGGGAATGTGGAATTATTAATGAGACAATATAAATTGACAAGGCGCTTTAATACCGCTTACTTGATCCCGCATGAGAGGTGAGTGTCATTTGAATCAGTTCATACTTCATACAAAATGACACTTTTCAGTAAATGGGTGTTGATGTCAATTAGAATGTTACTTTAGAAATAAAATTTAATGTATTATTAACCATATAGCTTAGATTTTGGTAATTAATTGTTTTCAATATTTATACTGTCTTTTTGTATGTACTTACTGATCAGTATTTCAAATGTACAACAGCAGGAAACAGTAGGTACTTTTTCATTTCATAACACAATCCATATGGCCAAGTGAGACCTGGATCTGGGTTCTAATCTAGGTAGGCTAGGATTAGCTTAACTCCGATCTTATCGCATAAGTATAAAGTACATAAGGCACGAGTAAGTTGAGGCGTGTGAGTGAGTTTGCACAAACATTGCGTACATTTATGGTTCTAAAATACCTCCTGCGTAGTTTTTAGTGTTAGCATTATATATTTTGTCGTGGAAGTCAATTTAATGTCCTTTTCAACATCTTTCAAATATATTTTTTTTAAATTAACGACCAAAATAAATCTTCTAATAATTCTGACTCCGACTATTCTATAATTTTGCTCAAAATTATATGGTGCTTAGTATTAGTATTGATTGATGACCTGTATTTTTTAGATTCGATATTTATTAATTTATTTCTCGACTCGTTCATTAACCCCAAAATTAATTGATATCGCTAAATATGATTATAGTGAAATTACAATTAAGTTTATGGTAGCTCAGGGACTAAGCGTTCTTTGTATACTACACAGAACGCGAGCAAGCCGGGTTCGATCCCCGCCGGTACCAATGAAATTGTTAATTGCAATTTTAAGTGCTGATTTACCAAGTGTTCAGCGGTGAAGGAAAACATCGTGAGGAAACCTGCATGTCTGATAAATAAGAAGAAAATATTTCGAAGACATGTTAAGTTCGCCAACACGCAATGGTGCTGCGTGGCGGACATTTCCTTGCCCTAAACCCCTCTCAGAAATGAGAGGAGGCCTTTGCCCAGCAGTGGGACGTATATACGCTGTTACTTTACTTTGCTTTTATATTAACAGTCCAAACTTGGTACACCATACGCATAGAGTAAATACTCTAACCTACGTATTTGATCGGGATAAACTTTGACATAGATGCGGGGCCAATCACAAAACGTCTCTACAGTCGGCTAGGATTCCGCCCTATTAACTCAGTAGATAAATTAAGACACGCGATTATCGTAACCTTGTTACTAACTTGATCTTGTTTCACCAAAATATCTACAAAGGTTCTGTTACTTGATCCGTAAAGTTTTAACACAACGGGCAGGTTGCCGGACACAATAAGCTTTCGACACAAATTTACATTGTTCGTTTTGTTCTAAGTCCAATACAACGAGTAGCCACTTATTAGGTCATTTTGGTCTTATCTCGCTAACAATTGCTGGAACCTATTGTGAAAGGGCACAAAAAGGAAATTACAGGTTGCCTCGTGTGCACATTGTTGCACGGGATAATTTGGGTAACCCCTTTACATATCTCTGACGGTAATGTTATGTTTTCTTTAATTTAAGCTGGGCAACGCTACGAACCTCCCGGCTATACTAAATACGTCGAAAGATAAAAAATATTTCAAAGTAAATATTATGTTATTTTAAACTCAAGCTTTTCCGTTACGTTTGTTACGGTGTTTCTAGATGGAGTGACGACGGTAAGAGATGCAGGAAGTCAATGAATGCAGGTGGCTCAGCATTAGACGAATTATAATAATTACGATGATATTACGGTGTTGGTAATCTTTTTTTATGATTTAGGATGACAAACAAGCTAATAGTACACCTAATAGTAAATAAATACTGTGGTCCATAAATATCTATATATATCCTCAATTAAGAATTAAAATGCAGATGCGTTGTCACCCCTGAGGACTAAGATAGAATGCCTAGCTCCCAGTAAATAGGCTTCCGGTTTTCTACAGTCACCGTACGAAACACAGCAGCATTGAGCTGCTATTTTACTTTGGTATTCTATGAGAGCTTGACTCTTGTTTCAGGTTCTATAGACAAGGATATTTTCGTATTTTATATTTAAAATGAAATGTATTAATCAAGCATTGATAGTTTAATTTTTAGTTTCTAACAGTCGTTGTATCGAGTACCGATGCTGATGTTGATGATGGTATGACGTGTTGATGTTACTCGGTTGGCAATCATTGTATAAAAATCATTTTGAATCGGTTCAGCCAAACAATATAGAACCTCTTCACTTTGCAATGTTATTTACGCATGACATTATCGCCAAGTTTAATTTCAATTACACATAGTCGTCTTCTGATTAATAAACTGCAGCTGCCATAAGTGCCAAATATACTAGTGTTTTTAGAGGTGTAAGAATAGTAACCAGATAAGATGCAGATGCAGGTGGCTCGGGGCCGTGCTTTGTGGCATTGCTTATGGGAGGCCTATGTTCAGCAGTGGACTTGTTAAGGGCTGTAATGATGGTGATGATGAAGGGTAGCAAACGAGCAAACTCATTGTAAATGGATGCTTTACCCAATAGGCTCCCATATATGTCCTTGTTTGAAAATCAAAATACAGATACGTTTTCACCCCTGTGGATTAATATAAGATAAAATGCCTCGTCTTCGGTTCTTATTTTTTAATAGAATAAGTTTAGTAAACGAGCACACAGTCCACTTGACTTCTTTACGTGGTAGAGCCATGCTGCAGCTATATTAGTAGTATAGTTGTAGCACGAACGGGTCGGCTCAACCGCGGAAGAACCACGCTCTCGCAGAATACCAGCGTTAAATAGCAGCTTAACGCTGCTGTGTTTCGTATGGTAAGTGTAGAGAACCGGAGACCCTTTTTACTGGAAACGAGGCATTCCTACTTAGTCCTCACGGGTGATGAAGCATCTGCATTTTGATTTGTAATCGAGGGTAGATACAGATGTCTATGAGCCGCAGCAACCACTTACCATCAGGTGGACTGTGTGCTCGTTTGTCACCCTATCCTATAAAAAAAGTGGATGCTGTGGCCAATAGACTTCACATCTATCCTTGGTTAAGAATCAAATCATTCGTACTGCGGCCATAATTAAGCTACAGCGTGGTTTGAATACCTTAAATAAGTTTGGCTTTTATTACTTGCACTAATGGTTTTAGTTCATCTCATTTGACTTCCGAACTACCGACACGATTTAGATTTATAGACCCTTCAGGTCCGGCATTAGATACTAGGAGCCCGACTGGGTAGATACCACCCTCTTCTAATAGCTGTGCCAATTGTGACGAAACTTTCTTGTGGAATCGATCACCATCAGCGATTTTTCCGGACCGATACGACATAGGGACCTTCAAGAAAAGAGCCTACTTTTTTTTAAAAGGCCGGCAACACGTCTGCAACTCCGCTGGCGTTGCAGTTGTTCATGGGCGGCGGTAGTCACTTAGCATTAGGTGAGCCGCATGCTCGTTTGCCCCCACACCTATAAAAAAAACTTAACAGACAAAACCAGTACCAGGAATAATTGAGGCTATATTTTAACCGAAATATATGGAAGATTTATTCATGAAATCGAAAAACTGGAATAAATGGTTAGTCTCGTCTTTACATCTATACAAATAAATAAAATTGAAATATCTGTTTTTAATGTCAAAATAACATCTTTTTACTAAACGCATATGAAGTATAATATATGGTACATAACAAAAAACATTTTTAAAACTGTTTGTCTGTCTGTCTATCGGTCTGTAAGGTCTGTCTGTCAGTCTGTTTGTTTCGGTTTATCTCCGAAATGGCTGTACTTACCGATTTTGATTCGACGACATATCTATAACAAGGCATATTTATATAAATTATGAAGATCTTCAATTATTATTTTAAATATCACAGAAAGTGGTAGTACTCCTTTCTGCATAGGAGTACATCTGGGCAGGTCCACCCAGGTCCACCACCTTACTTTTTTCTGTTGCCAAACAGCAGTGCTTGCACTGTTGTGTCCCAGTCTACGTAGGTCACTCAATAAGTTTTGAGATGCTCGAAATTTAAAAATAAAACGCACCCGTGTTATATGTTTCTAAAAAGCAAAGTTATTTAAAAACAGTCCTCCATAAGCCAATTGCTCAGTTTTAAAAAAAACAACGTTCTATTAATTTTCCTGCAACGCTTCCCGCACTTTTCATTTAAAACGATGGATCTTAACCGTAAACATTTGCGCGCTAAGATATATTATAATTTTAAATTTGGTTTAACCGAACAATTAAGTTTACAACGGTTACAATCTGCATTAAGGGACTCAGCTCCATCACACGCAATAATTTTTAGGTGGTTTGCTGAATTCAAAATGGGTAAAATTGTACTTAAAGATGACCAAAGAACCGGGGCCCCGCAAACAGCAGTAACGGCAGAAAATGTATGGACTACATAAACATTGTAGGCCTTAGTTCAGGGAGAATTCATACCATCATACATCAATATCTTGGAATGAGGAAGCTTTTTGTCGATGGATCCCTCGTTTTCTCTCAGAAAGCGAAAAACAGACTCATGTGAATTGGCGCCATGATATGCGTCTACGTTTTGAAACCGGGGCATCTAGGCGTGTTTCAGAAATCGTTACTGGTGACGAGACATGGATCTATCAATATGATCCGGAAAATAAAAGGCAATCATCGGTATGGGTCTACTCAGAAAGAAAGTTATTGACCAAACTGCAAAGACCTCGCAACGTCGGCAAAAAGTGGTGGCTAGTTTTTTTCGCGGAGCGGACATTTGTCGACGTCGATGCTGGAAAATTGTAGGTCAGTCAACTCTGAATGGTTGATGGAACTACAGTTGCATTACCCAAAATTTTTCAAGCTGTGTGGGAGAGAAAACCAAAGATCGGGCTTCGGGGAATCATACTGCATCACGATAACGCCTCTTCACATACCTGCCTTAGAACAAAAGCAGCCCTGACTTAGCTCCTTGTGGTTTCTCTTTGTTCCCAAGAGTCAAAGAAAAAATAAAAGGCAAGTTTTTTCAAGCGCCGAAGAAGCCGTGGCTGCCTACGAAGAAGCGATTTCCGACTTGTCATATGAAGACTGGCAAAAGTGTTTTCAGAGTTGGTTTAGGCGAATGGAACTTTGTATAGAGTATGATGGAGAATATTTTGAAAAGATGTAAATAAATATTAATAGTATCTAGAATACTTTTTGTATATCTCTAAACTTATTGAGTGACCTACGTAAAGGCAAAGAGGACCAGTATAATTACAGGCTGTGAAGCATTCCATCTTAGTCCTCACGGCTGACAACGCATCTGCATTTTGATTCGCAAACGAGGATAGATGTAAATGTCTATGGGCCACAGCAACCACTTACCATCAGGTGGACTAAATCCTATAAAAAAATTCTATAGCATAAAACAATTTTTGGATAGTAAAAAATAAATTCTATATTGGATAATATTATGCCATCAAAAACATAACTTGTAAAAAAAAAGCCAAGACTCGCAACTCAGTTCTTCTACCGTAAAAAGTTGTGAGATCCATGTAATACCAAGTCGGTTAATTTATTCAGTCCATAGATTGATACATAGATTGACTTGGCAATCGCACTAAACAATCTAATTTTATATACTTAATATGTATTACTTGTGAGATATATTGTGTTTTCATGCGATTGCCAAGTCAATCTATGTATCAATCTATGAACTGAATAAATTAACTGACTTGGTATTACATGGATCTCACAACTTTTTACGGTAGAAGAACTGAGTTGCGAGACTTGGCTTTTTCTGCCGACTTCCAAAAAGGAGACGGTACTCAATTCGGGTGTGTTTTTTTTATGTGTGTTACCTCATAACTTTGTACTGGGCGAACCGATTTCGATGATTCTTTTTTTATATGAAAGCTGATAGTTCTCGTGTGGTTCCATATGAATTTGATCAAGGTCAGGTACCAATGGTTATTGAGTTATTCCTAAATAACCTATATTGAAGTTGCTTATATTGAAGTCGGCTGTACAAAATTTTTAATTTTAAATTATTTATTTTTACAAGTTATGTTTTTGATGGCATCTCATTTCTTTTTGTAGATAGTTATATCTCGGTAGCTATTTACACCTATTATTCCATTATGCATATATAGGTGCACTGATTCATTCACTGCAAATGTAACTTTGTAATACTATATGTTTATATGGGATTACAAAGTTATTTATGCAGTTGGTGTATCTCAAAAACTAGACCGAAATTGTAAAATATTATAATTTTTCCTTCATTTATATATTAAACAATAATTGTATTCCAAATTTGAAATTTCTATGTCTGCTAGAAGTGCTTTAGAGTTTTGATGATCGGTCAGTCAGTGAGTGACAAAATTAAGAAATTATGACTAGTTATAATTCTTAAACTACTGATACAAATTCAATGAAATTTTAAATATACCGAGTTCATACAATGCCTACTTGGTTAGTAAAAATTCGGGCTTCTAGTTTTATCCATAACGAAGTTATAGGGTTTCGGAAATGGCCTGAACTGCTTCGAGAAAAGGATGGTACGGCCGTGCCGCTTTTTTGCTCGACTTAGCGGGGGCACTGCCGTGCCCCCAGATTACAAGTACAAGTATAAGTCAGCGCTTAACTACAACCCCACTTGATGGTAAGTGGTGATGTAGCCTAAGATGGTGAAGCGCACTGACTTAACAAAAGCCTATTCACTCTTGCCCTGAAGACACCCACATTATATTCGGGTGGAAACACAATTGCTGGCAATTTATTCCACACCTTTGCTGTACGCATGATGAACGATGTAGCAAACCGTTTGGTTCGAATGCGTGGTAAAGTCAACAACGAAGGGGTGCAGACTGGCCAAACGTCTCGTTGCCCGATGTTAATAATTAATTAATTTTCATTTAATTATTGTTAGAGTACAGTTACAATGTTTTACGTGGTAGAGCCATGCTGCAGCTATATTAGTGATATAGTTGTAGCACGAATGGGTCGGCTCGACCGGGGAAGAACCACGCTCTCACAGAATACTAGCGTAAAATAGCAGCTCATTGCTACTGTTTCGTATGGTGCGTGTCTCTACACTACTGGAAAAGAGGCGTTCTATCTTAGTGCTCACGGCTGACAACGCATCTGCATTTTTATTCGCAAACGAAAACAGATGTAGATGTCTATGGGCCACAGCAACCACTTACCATCTGGTGGACTGTGTGCTCGTTTGTCTCCTTTATACTATAAAAAAAATCTTTAATTAAGTTATGCGACTTCTTACTAAGTATTAATTGACGATGCTCAGAATGAACATTTAGCTAATTAACCAATCGTATTTCAAATAGCCGAGAAAAATTTTGACATTGTTTAAAAATATTTGCATGCATCGTAGGGAGTAGGAGTGTATGATAATTAAGTTGCTACTTTTAGTTTTTTTTTGTTATAGTTTTAAACATTGTATATTATAAAATATTGTTATATAAAAAAAAACTAACGATAATTATCTCCGTCATATTTTCTTTAAAGTCAAACCCAATAAATCATCCCGTTTATTCTTACAAAATCAAAAGTACCTACAACATGATATTTTACTTATAACTGGTGACAGTTTTTTATTTAACATTACACGTAAAATGCGGGATTCGCAAGAGTATTTTTTTTAAATAAGGTACCTATATTATTAAACGTAAACTAGGATTCAATAAATATCTAACAGAAGAATATTCGTATATTTTTTAGCTTAAACTAAACTAAAAAATTAAAATTGTCCAATGATGTAAGGTAAATTTATTTAGTAACGCTTAGTAATATTGCAGCAAGCTGGGTGAGGCTCCTACACTCTCTACCCTTATGATTAATTAATTTAAACAATTACGTGATTACGTTATTTTCACATAGGTTTTATGTCAAATAATCTGTGGTCATTTATTTATTCACAAGTTTTGCCTAGGTATCAATTATATTTAAAAACATTCCAAACTATACCTGATATAACAGATCGGTTATCTGAAATGGCACTATACTATACTACGAGTATACCTCAACCACATGTTACTTACTATGTTTGATTGTAACACCATGTATCACCAAAGAGGATACTGATCAAATCTATCACTATTTACTCTAAACTTCTGTCCAAAATATCCATTTGTGAAATGTATTTCATATGTAGCTTACTAGACACATACTAAATAGTCTAATTTAAATAGTACACACACGATTCTCTTGTTTGTAATGTTTTTTATAGATTAAGGGTGAAAAACGAGCACACAGTCCACCTGATGGAAAGTTGTTGCTGTGGCCCATAGGCATCTACATCTATCTTCGTTTGCGAATTAAAATGCAGATGCGTTGTCAGCCGTAAGGACTAAAATAGAATGCCTCTTTTCCAGTAAAAAGGGTCTCCGGTTCTCTACACTTACCATTTCGAAACACAGCAGTGTTAAGCTGCTATTTTACGGTGGTATTCTGTGAGAGCATGGTATGTCCCCGGTCGATCCAACCCATTCGTGTTACAACTATATTATTAATATAGCTGCAGCATGACTCTACCACGTATAAAATGCGTAATGCTCAAGCTCTAGGTTTTTATTTATATAGTATAAGGGTGACAAAGGAACACACTGTAAACCTGATTGTAAGTGGATGGTATGGCCCGAAGACATCTGCAACTATTGTCGATCATGATGCAAAATGCAAATGTGTTTCACCTCTGAGGACTAAGACAGAATACCTGGCATTCAGTAAAAAGGGGCTATGGTTCTCTTTATTCACCATATAGACTGGGAGATGGTGACAGAAAATATTCTCCCATTTTCTCCTGCATGCCTTTTTAAGAATTGATAACTAACCCTAAAATATGAAAGATAGAGGGGACACGAGCCCTTGCGCGCTTGCACGTCAAAAAGAAAATGGCTTCTCTTTGTGTAAAGAATTTTAGTATTTTTCCGTGACATTATATTGCATGCCTTTGTAATATAAAGTAGTTGGAACAAATTTAAGCTATAATAATTGATGGCATGCAATTCGCAACGGCCGACGGGGCTCAAAGGGTTACGTAGAAATGAAAAAAAAATAGAACATTTCCGTGTTTACAAATTGCATGCCGTTGTAAAAAAATAGTTTTTTTTATCTCAAAAATACTCTACGAAAATTGGCATGCACCCCTCGTATGACCAAGGGTGGAAAATATTAGGAAAATGTTGTGAAAACTCAATACAAATTTTCCGTGATTTCAAACTACTTCTAATAAAGATAAATATTAATTTTATGACCAAATAATTCTGAAATACAAATGGTAGGCATGTTGCACATGGTCATTATATTATAAATAATAACAAAAGTTGCAAAAAAATTAAATAAACATTTCCGCGTTTTTTATTTGCATTCCGTTTTGTATTTCATAAAAACATATTATTTTAAGTATATACCGAAAATGGCATGCGTATTAAATAACACAATCGTATTTTAAATAATAATGAAAGTTTCATAAAATATATGAAACATTTCCGTGTTTATTATTTGCATGCCGTTTTGTATTTCATAAAAACATATTATTTTAAATATATACCGAAAATGTCATGCGTATTAAATAACACGATCGTATTTTAAATAATAATGAAAGTTTCATAAAATATATGAAACATTTCCGTGTTTTTAATTTGCATGCCGTTTTGCATTTCATAAAAACATATTATTTTAAGTATATATCGAAAATGGCATGCGTATTAAATAACACCATCGTATATTTAATAATAATGAAAGTTTCATAAAAAATTACAAGCATTTCAAAATCACCAAAAAAAAAACAATTTTTTTTATTTCACGTGACTTTTTGTTAGAACTAACAATATACTATATAAAATATTTCAGTTATTTAATAAAGTAAACCCGAGTACTCAGTAATAGAAACAATAACTTAGTTTGTATTGGAAGCGGTTTTTTTGTTTACTTAAGTAATTTTTTATCAATAAACATGCATGCCACTTGTTATTGAAGTTTCAAATAATATTTACAGACAATGTACAAAAAGGCATGCAAAAAAAAACATGGAAATGTTCCTTATTTTTATTTTCGTTAAAAACTTTTTTTAATTTTAGTTTTGCACAAGTTTTTTTTTTATATGATAAGGGTGACAAACGAGCACACAGTCCACCTGATGGTAAGTGGTTGCTGCGGCCCATAGACATCTACATCTATCCTCGTTTGCGAATCAAAATGCAGATGCGTTGTCACCCGTGAGGACTAAGACGGAATGCCTCATTTCCAGTAAAAAGGGCCTCCGGCCACCTTCACTCACCAAGCGAAACGCAGAGGTAAACCTCTACTTCACGCTGGTATTCTGTGAGGTCGTGGTACCACCCCGGTTCGAGCCGGCCCATCCGTGCGACAGCAAAAACTGCCGCATGGCTCTACCACTGTTAAAAACGTGCTATTTAACGCTGGTGTTTTGTGAAAGTATGGTCTCTACCCGATAGAGCCGACCCATTCGCGTTACAACCATAATTTAGCTGCAGCGTGGCTCTACCTCGTAGATCTGGTTATTTGAAATTACACTATAGTACTTATAGTGTAATTTCAGATAACCGATCAGTTGTTATATAATTTACTCTAATAAAACTGCTGATATTCTCACTACGAATTCTTCCACGCGGAAAAACTCCAAGTGTAACCCTCTCAATCTCAACAGGCTTCGAATTCTCAACAATTTAGAAATTTCTATTACTGCCAGAAGTGAAGACTACGTCGCCAGCGATGACCTAAACAGGCATGCTGAGAGCAGATAGTTCCAGACTTCCAGGTGGCACAGGTAAAACACAGTGGTTCATCACTGTCTTTGAAACTTCGATCAGCACGGTGAATTTCAATTGCAATTTTGGATCCAATATCGGAAATAATTCGGCTGTTTGATAACGTCTTTGGCTTTGTACCGGAGAATCCGTGATAGGAGTTTTGTTAAATCTTTCACAGAATTGACGATAATAACACAAAAGCATGTGTATGGCACGTCGAAAGCCCACTGCACGTTCGTCACCAATATTTACACTTAGCGGATCCATGTTTGCGCTACTTACGTACATCTTAACCACGCATGATACTGTATTTGAAATCAGCCTGATAGATTCGTAAAATTAAATTCCTATGGTTACTAGGCTAGACTTGAACGTAGAAGTCTTTTTCAGTCTGGGGACTAGACTACACGAGGTGGTAGAACTATTTTCTGTCTGGGATTCCGTTGGGCACCCCTACCACCCTCACATTTATTCCTGCCGCGAAATAGCAGTGTGTGCAGTGCTCTGTTCCACTCTTAAAATATACATAATTATAGGCCATGGGACATACTATCTTTTTAAGATAAAGCATTTGTAGCATTTTTTATTTGAAGTTAGGTGCGGGTATCCATGGGCTATAGTAGTCACTTCCCTCTGTACTGTTGTCACTTCATAAAAGAATGAAATGACAAACAAGCAAGTTCTGTTTATCATCGGGGGGACTGTAAGCTCCAACTGATTACGGGGACACTTGCAGCTAGCTCTGAGCCCACGATTCAAAAATCATTATGTAAGCATTGCAAGCCTGTTTACACTGAAACACCACAGTGAGTCCTCTACTATTTCAAATGGAAATATTTTTATTGAATAAAGGTGGCAAACGAACACACAGTTCAATTGAGAGTACTAACTGGATGCTGTGGTCTATAAATATCTACATATATATATATATATATCTTTATATATAAAAATTACGTGTCACGTTGTTTGTCCGCGATGAACTCCTAAACTACTGAACTGATTACACAGAGATACCCTTTCCAAATAAGCTTCATGTCTAACAAAACTAAACTTTTAAACAACAGTGTATTTTGTATGATTCCTAGAGTGTATAATCATTTACCCAACTCTCTGCTTGAAATTTCAAATAATAATTTATTTAAAAAAAAAGTGAAGACACTACTTTTAGAAAAATCATATTATTCGGTAAGGGAATTTCTTGAAGACAAATTATTAGATGTAGTATTGTAACCGGCTTAGTGGTACTGTGACATTAATTAGACATTTTATGTGACATTTATTTTACAAAATTGAGATTGTGTATTAATTAATCTAATTTGACATTATTTTAATAATTATTTAGACACTGTAATTTGATATGTAATAATTTTAATTTAAACTATAGCATGTTATTGAGAATTTTTGCATGGCATGAGCCTAAATATGGCGATCAACAATGTAAATTGACCACTGTAACACCATCTGTACCCATATTGCGCAAATAAAGAATTAAATTGAAATTGAAAATTGAAAATTGATTTTAATGAAATTTTGCACACTCTGTGCAGTTTGGTGCAACTTGAGAGATAGGATAGTTTTTATCCTGATAAGTGACGCTCAATATTTTGTTATTACGAATTTAATAATTTTTACATGAAGGGTCGTCGGAAATGACAGAACAACGTCTGCCTGGCCAGCTAGTATATATATATATATATATATATATATATATATATATATATATATATATATATATATATATTCAATTATTTTCGTTTCCATTATTTTATTTTATTATTTTGATAACATCTTTCTCGAAAATAGAAATAAAACGAACATACTATCCTCTCGGGCGAGTCCAACCTCAATGGGCATTGCTGAAAACCAACGCTACCGCAATCCTGCGATCGCATTACGTTGAGTCAGTGCCCTTTTCAGCATCACATCACTCATGCGATCGGATCATTTTATGACTGTTTTTGTTATTTACTTTTATCTTTGATGTTTTTATGTATTATTTTATTTTCTTTATCAAAACTGTATGAGTGTATGTTGCTGAATAAATGCATGTCTATGTCTATGTCTATGTCTATGTTAATTAAGAATAAAAATTTAGATGCGGTGCCACCCCTGAGTACTAAGATAGAATGTCTCGTTTCCAATTAAAATGGGTCTCCGGTTGTCTGCACTCACCATACAAATCACAGAGGATAACACACACATAAAAAATAACGAAGAGGATGTTCTCTAGACGGATTCATAGACAAAAGTAACCCTACAGCTTAGCGAAGCTAAAGAAATAGCCAAATATATGCGAATTTAATAAGTAGGTAAGTTAAATTCGTTACTAATGACCATTTATTCCAACGCTGCTCAATTTAAGATGCCATTAAGTTTCGTTTTGTGTCTATCACTTTAAGTCAGAGTGACTGTGACACTATAAGACCGACGTTTTAAAATTGAGTAGAGTTTGATTATTTGACAATAATTAGCATTGAAGCTAAAGCGTTTGATTTCAGTACAACCGATCGCAAGTTCGATTCCCGCGCTTAACAAATATTTGATTGTTGTACAAAAAAATGGTGGCTATTTATCCATGTGAATATTTTTTGCATTTTAAAACGCCGTAATGACGCGGAAGTAGTCTCCACAGTTAGTGTTAAGTTTATTATAGCATAAATAATTCCAAACAAGAATTTCCAAATCAAGACCAAAATACTTAAAAGTTCGATAGCAATTTTACGTTAATATCAAAATGAAAAATACTTAAATGACAATTTTAAATCCAAAAAAACAACAACACCAAATTAACCTTGTCGAAAAAAGTTTTTATATATTTATATTTATATTTAAAATGTATTTAGCCGTTGCTTGAATGTTATATTTATGTTATATCTCTGCAATACTAGACAACAGTTGCATATCAAATCGCATTTGAGTTGCGCGGATTTCGACCACGCCCGGGCAACATTCGGGCAATTAGCGATCATTTATCTTCGCGCCTCTGTCAAAACTGTGTCGTCCAGTTCCAAAACATTTTAGTGTACGCCATAATTACGGCTCTCTTGATTAATTTGACCGGCCGGGTGAGGTCTTTGTGTGTCAAATTCGGGCTCTTTAAGGTGTGAATTAGACGATTTTTCTCGTTGATAAAGGTTGACGGATGGACGAAAAACGTACCTTTGTTGGCTAATTATGCACGGTTATCTGTTAAATTTATTTAATTATACCATCGCCCTCCATAGAGGTCGGACTAAGTCGGATGTTGCCTTTTCCGTTGATTGATGAGTTACTTGCGGCGCTCCAGACTTGCCCGTTTGCGTGCTTATGTCTTATAAATCTATCATTATTACCTACACCTCAGATAATAACTGCTTCAGAAGTAAAAAAATATATCTTTATTTCTGCTTATTTGCCAGACAGAAATATCTAGTCGGTGATAATATGTAGCAATCTCATAGATGTTTGATACTGCGACCGCCAACGCGGAACTTTTGTTTTTTATACAATCAAGGGTTACCAACTTGTACATAAACCACCGATAGGTAAATGTATGCTGAGGCCGATTGACACCTTCAAATATACTCGATAAAAAATCAAAGTACAAATACGTTGTCAACACTGACATGACTTATATTATAAAATACTCTCAAAACTATTTAAATAAATGAAGTAAGAATGCAAACCAGCAGCTTTTCTGCAACATCATCATCAACTTTCTTTGCTTTTTTAAAAGAAATCCATGCCACGACGGACACAATAATGACAACGATTAAAACTCGTTGGACAACCTAAGCTTATTGCTTGTGCAGTACCTTATACTACTCAAACGAATGTTTTGTTTAGAGTTTTAATGCTTCTTTGTTTTCTACCCTCTCTTAACACTAAATTGGGAATATCCCGTTACAAGCAAAAAGGGTCTCTGGTTCTCGTCATTCAACATACAAAATACGGCATTATTATGGATTCTATGCTGCTATTCTGTGAAAGTGCAGTCCTTCCCCTTTCGAACTAATATGGCTTAAATACCATTAGCCTTAAAACTACTTCGTCCAAATCCCAAATTTCGTCAAAAATGGTCGTGTAAAATTTGAATAAAACTACTTTTATCGGTACTATGTATCGCGTTTAATTAACTTATTTTATTAATTCCCGACGTTTCGGGTGATTGACGTCCCGATGTCAGAGTTAACCTAAAGTATCTTGTACCTTCAGCTTTTTTAATTATTAATTTTGGTCCGATCTGCGCAGAATGAACTTACTGTGTCTTGAAGTCTTGCAGTAGTATGTTTGGTTTTAGTTTTAATTGTATTAATTACAGGATCCCAATCAGGTGGTAGTACCCAGCCTCCCTTTCATCATCTATCGGTATCATCCTCGGCAGGAATCAATGTTCTTTCGCGAGAATTTGTTGTTTATCAAATCTAATGTAATGGCGGAGGCCGTCTAGGATATGATCACAAACTACGAACTTCCCGGAACGTTGGTGCTTCAAAATCAACGAAAGTTAATTAAACGCGATAGAATCCGTAAAAGTAGTTTTATTCAATGTGTAGTGTTCGCGTAAATATAAGAAATCATTAAAATAAAAACAGGTTTACACTAATATAATATACCAGTGTATTTGTTATTTGTTGTATGTTGGTGGCGCTGGGTAATATAAATCACCACCGTTATGTCCCGTGGGTTTCGTAAGAAGTGGCTATGAAAAATGTCAGAAAGGCCTGTAATACAATCATCGATATAATAGTATTGCCACGCGATATAGGTAACTCAAAGTTGCGAGCTGTCCGGAGACAGCCGCTGCCAAGCGTGGCAATTACGGCAAACACTTGTTACATTGAACGATCCCAGCAGTGGACTGTTATAGACTGTAAAAAAAGAAGACGTGTATCAAAATCCTAAGAGTATAACTGTACATGGATGTCAACGAACATTTTGATAGCCTTAAATAAGACACTATTTTTACGTGGTAGAGCCATGCTGCAGCTATATTAGTAGTAAAGTTGTAGCACGAATGGGTCGGCCCGACCGGGGAAGGACCACGCTCTCACAGAATACCAGCGTAAAATAGCAGCTTAACACTGCTGTGTTTCATATGGTAAGTGTAGAGAACCGGTCACCCTTTTTACTGTAAACGAGGCATTCCATCTTAGTCCTCACGGTTGACAACGCATCTGCATTTTGATTCGTAATCGAAGATAGATGTAGATGTCTATGGGCCATAGCAACCACTTACCATCAGGTGGACTATGTGCCCGTTTGTTATCCTATCCTATTAAAAAAAGACTACAGAATCAGGTTTGTGATTGATATAGTATGAAAATATTTTTATACGATCGAAGGAATATCCTTTGAAATATATTACGTAAATTATATATTGTGACGGCTCCATGGCGTAGTGGCTTAGCAATGAGTTGCTGCGTGTTCGGATCCCGCACGAAACAAGTATTTGTATGGCCTACAAATAATTGCTCCGGGTCTGGATCCTTGTGCAATTTGTGTTTGTAAACTGTCTCCACGATACAGGAGAAAATCATAGTGTAGAGATAACGTTTTTAAATAAAAAAGAAAAAAAAGAAAATCTATTCTTTTTTTAAATACAAAAAAGGACGTCCATTCCTGCACTTAATTGTTAAATCTTTTAAAAACATTCGCCCTGTAAGCAGAATTATCGTTTTAAATGGTAACAGCTTTATCATATTCGCGATCGTGGGAACATTATTCTGCGTCTTACAGCTTCGTAATATTCGAGGTCTTCATGACTCAGCAGTCTTTCTATTAACCAAGCGCCAGATTAACTTGAACCACGTTGCTGCTAAACCGTTACCGAAAATGACAAGGATTCTGTTGATGCGGAGGTCTCGGGTGACCGGTCATATTATGTCTAATGAGTAGTTAGGTTTTCTCTTCTGAGTGAACGTGTCATAGATAATTCGATTTAATGGCCAATGCCCGTTAATTATCGAATTAGGAACATCTCTCGAGCGACTTTTGTGTATACCTACCTACGCGTACAATTTTTCCTCCTTTTGCTTAAAAGAAACTTTGAAAATTATTATTTAATTATTGTTCGTGTTCCAACGTATTCGTTGAAATATTGTCAAAAATATAAAATAAGGGACGTGACTAATTCGTTGTTCTAGTGATTGTAGGCGCGAACGAAAACTGCTGCCAAAATCAGTTTTCGGCTTTTGCTGTCAAGAAGTGTATAACGACTTATCTAAATGTCAAGCTCAAAAGACGGCGTCTAGTATCGGAAATGGTGGTATATCCACCTGAAGCAGGCCCCTGTGAGCAGTCACTGCCTACAAGGATCACAGACTAATGACTGAAAGCAACATTATCAGCGCGTAAACTCTTTGCTCTAATCAAATTCTCAAATTTCAAGAGAATGCACTACTACATAGCGTAGCGTATTCAGTGAAAGCCCTATAGCAAGAATGAATTAAGAGAGGCTGTTAAAAAATAAAAAGAACTATCAATAACCATATTTATAGACTAGCTGTTCCCCGTGAATTTGCCCGCGTTTTTTTTTATAGGATAAGGAAGACAAACGAGCACACAGTCCACCTGATGGTAAGTGGTTGCTGCTGCCCATAGACATCTACATCTATCCTCTATTACAAATCAAAATGTAGATGCGTTGTCACCCGTGAGGACTAAGATGGAATGCCTCATTTCCAGTAAAAAGGGCCTCCGGCCACCTGCACTCACCAAGCGAAACGCAGAGGTAAACCTCTACTTCACGCTGGTTTTCTGTGAGGTCGTGGTACCACCCCGGTTCGAGCCGGCCCATCCGTGCGACAGTAAAAGTTGCCGCGGGGCTCTACCACTGTTAAAATTATGAATTACTATTGTTAATTCCGCGTGGAATTTTGATTGGATTTCATGGGTTTTTTTTGCGCGGAACCCTAATTCTTTTCCTAAAAGAAAAGTAGCCTAAGTTACTCCTTATAACATCAACTATCTACCAATGAAAGTCTCATCGGTTCACAAGCTTTTACGTGATACGTGTTCAGACAGTGTTAGTTTTATTATAGTAATAGATTATATTTATAGATTGTGTTTTTGCGCAATAATTATTTATTATATCTATTGTTATAATACACTATCGATGTGTTTTAGATTTTATTTGTTTTTTTTTTCAAAATAAAAATTTTGCTTAGGAAACAAATCTCATTTTACAACGGTAGTCTGTTTCAGATACGGTAACTCGAACCGGAAAAGATACAGCGAAATAAATTCCGCAAATAACCTCCTTTTTTAATGACACAATACGATTTGAGCCTTTCTCTAATATTATAATTAGCACCACAATTCGCAAAATCATAATATGATCAACGACAATCTTTAACAGTTTACATTGGTTTTAGAGTATTTTCTTAAAAACACTGCTTTCCCTGGTAGTTAACTATATTATGCTTTCAATTAGGGCTCTTCCATTCACCAGATGTCGCTAATTGTGACTGAGGTAAAGTTTTTTGTGACACAATGCCAGTTAATTGAGAAATTAGATTTAATTAATAGTTTATCATTTTCTAGAGTATTATATTAATACACAACACAATTCGTCATTGGTTTAATTTTAAATGTTTTGCACTTTATAGCTCTTTTTAAAAATCGGCTTTTAGTTATATTTTTTTTGTTTGCTTTAATAATTTCTGATGAAACTAATATAAAAAATATAACTAATAATACAGAAAGAAACCTTAAAGATTACGTTTTCCTAAGAAATTATCGTCGTCTCTATGAAATCTGTCAAATATTTTACCTCATTGTAAAGTGGCGCCGCCCTGGTGGCAGAAAAAGTCGTGAATGCCCTCATTTACGGGTGACGGATTACAAAATCATCACCCGAAACTAAATTCAACATTCAAAACTTTCAGCATACTTTTAACATATACTTTCATTTATAGGTTAATATTAAAGTAGGTAAACATAAATTTCCGTCATAATCATAATTCATTCACAACAACCTATCAAAAGTCTACTAAACATACCTAAGCCTCCCCGATAGACTGCCTCATACGGTGAATTCTGCCAGTGGCCACGCTTAGTAGACTAGTTGGAAACAGCATCTCATTTTATTTTCAGTTGTTCTTTTGTTCAGTTCCTAAAAAACAAAAACAAATCATACAATAGCACTAGCATTAAGTATCCCTATAAAGGTTAAAATGTGAACGAAAATAGTAGTTTCATGCGATCTCTCGATTATTGTAAAAAAAAATCGGTTTGAGATCATCGTGGTGCTCGTGCCGACGAGGCGGTCATTCATTTATAAACAATACGTCAATGACGTAAGCTTCTTTAGAGGCACAGATTTATTGCTAGTGATGTACCTGTAAACTAGAATATCGACTTAAAAGAAAAAAGTATATATACGAGTAAAATAAAAGTATTTATAAAATAAAACATATCCAGGTATAGTCAAGCTAACAGTCCATTGCTGGACCCCTCGCAATCACAAATATAAAGTCACATTACAAGTAGCTTTACCCTTAAACAAAGCATTAATAGACTGGAAAATTTATACGTAATGCTATTATAATGCAATAAACAAACATTACCTGCGCATTTCCTTTGAATTTTTGTTAGTACAGATATAAGTTCATGCAATTATACAAGCTTTTTTATATACTGCACCTACCAAGACGAATTCCTAGAATTTCCAGACAAGGAGACCTACCACCTAATAGACTGACATAATTTTTTTGTAAAATGAGTAGTTTTGACCCCGGTTCAAATAAGATATTTCCAAAATCTTTAATGAAATTTTAGTAAATTTCTCTTACTCTTACAGTTTTATACCTTTTTGTACTTAACCATGTACGCATGCACACATTTACACACGCACACACAAACACACACACACACACACACACACACACTTTTGTATTTCTCAACAGGGAAAAAGTACTGATGACTAAAATACAAGTTCGTCGCCTAGTTTAGGAGTCAGTCTGTGACATTACTTTGAGCCTTTTTTGGTCAAAAATGGAGATTGATAACTTAAGGTGGTGAGAAATAAATTACTATTATTATTATCATTAACACCTTTCCCTCTCTTCTTATTCCCTCTATGCGCAATCCTGCATATTTAAAATAAAAACTACAAGTTATACCTATAATACGAGTATGTACCACAGCTGCTCTTTCAATTTTAAGGGTTTTAAAAATATATGTAACACTTATGCAATTAGAGCAACTGAATGTACTTTTTTTATATTTTCTCACTTAGAATACTGGCATGAATTAGCAGTATACTGTTGCTGATTTGCGTCAACAGAGTAGCAGTAACGAAGACCACTTTTACCGGTAACGAGGCAATCTTAGTGAAGTGTGACTACTTCTGCATTTTTATTCTTAATAGAGGGAAGAAGTAGGCGTCTATGGACCACAGCATCCACTTACTATCAAGTGGAGTGTGCTCGTTTGTCACCCTTACTTTTATACAAAAAGTATTAGATACTGCTACAGAAACGGTTTTAAAACTTCAATGTTGTTAGGAAATGAAACAAAGTTACTAAACTGTGCTATGAAACTTACATTATTTTTAATTATAGTTCGCATTATAACAGGGTAGATTGGTCCCGTCACGGTTTTCTGAACGATATTATCCGAAGGGCTCTTGTGGAATATTTTGAGACGATAACAAGAGACCCGACAGTATGACTTTCTTGGGAGAGAGGTAAAGCTCTAGTGTGGGTTGCTACATACGATATTAGCAGTTATTCACTTTAGAAATACTTCGTTTAGATCCGGCATGGTGGTATGAGTCTCTGAGAGATTACTAAATATTTGTCTCATTTGCTGTAGAGACTATCGGTCAGTGGCTCCGTCCACTTGCGCTGAGTTCCTAAAGGAACTTTATTCAAGAATTATCTTCGCCGCTGATAATAAGAGTGTTGGTTATTTTCTCGCTCAATGGCTAAGTATAACCATTCTGCGAGGAAACGCAGCCAGCGTTCATAACACTTCATGGAGTAGAACTATATCGTAATTTAAGTCTTTGTTTTATTTTTTTATTATACTGATAAATACTGTACATTTGAATATGAAATAACAAGGTCACTCACAATCCATACAATTTTAGAACGAATCCTGTAATGTTCAAATTCCTATAAGAAACCTCATTCAAATTTTCATGTATTGTATGAAACATATCGATATCCACAATTTTCACAGCACTTACATTCATTTCCGACATAACTTGATTCAACCCGTTCAACTTACTACTACAAACATGTTACAGCCATCTCTTTCTTAAGTTCGTGTGGTATTGGACCCTCCGCTCGCACGTCGGCAAAGACCCTTTGTGATGTCGGCGGCTTCTTTGATGTTACGAGGAACCGCCCACCGCCCTGCTGAACGCCCGCCCGTAGTTAAATCCCGTAGTTAATTCGTCACACGGTAATGACAATGCTTTAATTACTAACGGAAACGTCTGATTGCGAAATATCTTTATGTAGTTTTACTAAATAAGTACGCGTAAGTTAATTAAATTTATTTTATTGAAATAAAACTATTAAATTCTGGGACTGGGACTTATATTGATTGTGATTTCTGGCGCCACATATTATAAAACCCTAATGTGTCTTATTTTATTCAACGCTTTTGAGTTAGGAAAATGTGTTTGTTTAAGTTGTTCTAATTTATAATTAAGCATTGCACATTTACGACTCATAATTTTATAAAATACTTAGACATCATCAGCACAAAAGTTTTTTTCCGTCAGTTACTTAACTTGTTATAAGAATAATTGTGACAAAATGTAGATGAGTTGTTGTTACCCGTGAGGACTAAGATGGAATGTCTCTTTTCCAGAAAAAGGGTCTTCGGTTCTCTACACTCACCATACGAAACAAAGCAGCGTTAAGCTGCTATTTTACACTGATATTCTGTGAGAGCGTGGTCCTTCCCGGTCGAGCCGAACCATTCGTCCTACAACTATACGAGTAATATAGCTGCAGTATGGCTCTATCAGGTATAAAATATTAATATAAATAAGTTGGTAGGTTTTGTAATTAACTAAATTGTTTTTTTTTTTAAATTATAAAAACCTAAGATATTATGTCCTGTTGAATTATGTAAAGAAACTTATGCTGAAGCTGAACTATAACTTACTGGTGTGTATCTTAGCGGATTTTGCTAAGGTTAGTAGTAAGTAGTAAAAAGTACTTTTTAAATATTATTATCGTTACTTAACCTTGCCAAGCCAGGCCAAGCCAGGCGTGGCAACTGTGACATATATCCCCTTATAAAGCAATTTATAACGGCCTATATTTTTTTATATGATAAGGGTGACAAACAAGCACACAGTCCACCTGATGGTAAGTGATTACTGTGGCTCATAGACATCTACATCTATCGTCGATTACGAATCAAAATGCAGATGCGTTGTCGCCCGTGAGGACTAAGATGGATTGCCTCGTTTCCAGTAAAAAGGGTCTCCGGTTCTCTACACTCACCATACGAAATACAGCGGCGTTAAGCTGCTATTTTACGCTGGTATTCTGTGAGAGCGTGGTCCTTCCCGGGTCAAGCCGACCTATTCGTGCTACAACTGTAATATAGCTGCAGCATGGCTCTACCACGTAAAATACTTAGCAGTGAACATTATACTGTAATGAATGAATGATTGAAAGAATGTTACGTCCCACTGCTGGGCACAGGCGTGCTCTCACTTCTGAGTGGTTTTTTAGGGCAAGGATGTGTTTGCTGCGCCGTCCCAATGCGTGTGGCGGACTTCACATGTCTTGGAATTTTTTTTGTAGAGCCGTGGTAGCTCAGGTGCTTAGCGCTCGCTATAAATTTCACAGAACGCGAGCAACCCGGGTTGGATCCCCGCCGGCACCAATGAAATTGTTAATTGCAATTTTAAGTGCTGATTTACCACGGGCAAATATCGTGAGGAAACATGTAGGTATATCTGCGAAATAAAAAAAATAACCAAAGAATTACATAACTTCAATCAAATCAATAAATTAAATAAGTCAAAATAAAATAAAGCCTAACTCACACTTGATACACTTTTGTAGTCAAAAGTTAATATAAATCACAATAGCTACTATAAACTCTGTACAAAAGATGTATAAACGTAATGTTTGATTTGATACGTAGTTCTAGTAACTTAACATACACGCTACGACGTTAACCGAACACCAATGCGTTCTACACTCGCTCTTACGTAATTACAGGCGGCCACTTCAAAGGAGCCGCCACGGCGCGCGGTTTCTTTGTAGTCTAATAAACGAGCTGTATTTACCTAACGAAAATCTTTCTTAACATCTTGGATATATAGTTCAGATTAGTATGAATGTTAACAGTTTTCTTAACACCTTAGCAGAGTAAAGGGTCATATCAGTTAGGGATTTTGCCACGGATATGTCAAAAAGAGATTTTATTGCGCCTCTAAATGAGGGACCGCACGGAGAGCGAACGAATTGGGTCATTTCGATGTTACGGCGCTCGGAGGCTGTTTGAGATTGATTTAAACAGGGTAATGATTATCGATGACATGTGTCCAGA
Source organism: Parnassius glacialis (assembly GCA_033319125.1). Taxonomy (NCBI): domain Eukaryota; kingdom Metazoa; phylum Arthropoda; class Insecta; order Lepidoptera; family Papilionidae; genus Parnassius; species Parnassius glacialis. Next base: position 19,162,914 of record JAVANC010000008.1, read on the forward strand.
GGAATGAAAGTCCATATAATACGACGTCCAATAATATATGTAGGATATTTTCGTATAAGTTTGCTTTTTTCACAAATTTAAGTAGTATAAATTGATCACGGTAAACTTTTTAGAAAAATAATTTAAAATTAAAAATTTTGTACAGCCGACTTCAATATAAGCAACGTCAATATAGGTTATTTAAGAATAACTCAATAACCATTGGTCTGACCTTGATCAAATTCATATGGGACCACACGAGAACTATCAGCTTTCATATAAAAAAAGAATCATCCAAATCGGTTCGCCCAGTACAAAGTTATGAGGTAACACACATAAAAAAAAAAAACATACACTCGAATTGAGTACCGTCTCCTTTTTGGAAGTCGGCAGAAAAAATATAATTGGACTGTTCATGGCCTTGTATCTCTTACACTGCTAATGAATCTGCCTTTGAGTTAACGTTCACGTTTTAGAATACATTTAAATAAAGAATGAACGGTTTAATTTACGAAAATTTCATAACTGAAAGTTAAAACTTTGATAATTTTAAATCAAATTTTATAGACATACATAAGTACATGGCCACATGTCAATTTATAAAAAACAAAATGTCACAATTTATAAAAGTTAGTAGTTGGAATTTCTGCGCATTCTGCAGGTATATTATAAATCAATAAGGATTATCATTATTAAAGACATTATTACATTATGTTAAATAAGAGGTAGTACTGCCTTATTTACATTGAATAAATCTATTATCACCAGAAGAAAATAGATAAAATTTATATTTCTCAAAGTGATAATAATTGCAAAATGAATATTGTATCGAATTCAGCTTCGGTTATCTTCAATAAAAAGCCATTCGATGGTAGTTATATATCAAGAAATTATGTAAATTATACTAATTGTATATTTATAAGTCTTTTGGGTCTTCTGATTAATAAAATCTCAAAGATCATAATTTTATCACTAGTTTTTTTTTATAAGTGCTCCCCAGTGCTAGTTGTAATAAAAAGCCTTCTACGTTAATTAATATAGTTTAAATTGTGAAGTGTTAAGTTAATAAATAAAAAAAATTGTTACGTGGTACCATGCTGCAGCTATATTATGATGGTAACATGAATGGTTCGACTCCACCTGAGAAGGGTATAGCACCTCACAAAACGCCAGGGTATAGCACCATAATCCTGCTGTTTCGTATGGTAGTTGTGTAGAACCGGAGACCTTTTTTACGGATATGTAGATATCAGCATCTACATGCATCAGGTTGATTGTGTGCTCATTTAAGACCCTTGATACTATAAAAATCTAGCTTTTAGAAAAAAAATCTCCCCGCTTATCACTCTAGCGATATTTGTTTTAATACTCGTAAGTATCGCGTGCTACGGCGCCGTAAATGTAGCGTGTTATACGTTTAATTTTCTTTTTTAAAAACCTTGTACGAAACCATCGATCGTGTACCAGTAAAGACCATCGCCCCACACGGAGAAGTCATTACGGTCTTAAAATCACGTCGGCCAATTGGCTGGATGATGTTATTACACGTAACGCGGGAAAACATTTTTTTTTAATATGGTGCTTGACAGCTTAATTTTTGCCGTCTTCGTGTTGACTAAATACCTCGGCTTCTTTATTTTTATGGTTTACTAATTATTATGTACTTATCGTGATTTATTGTTATTTACACCTTATTATCACAAACAATACAGAAAATGTCTTTTAACTTTTTGAGAACGACATATTTTTGTTATTGTCGACTTTTTTACGTGGTAGAGCCATGCTGCAGCTATATTAGTAGTATAGTTGTAGCACGAATGGGTCCGCTCGACCGGGGAAGTACTCACAGAATACCAGCGTAAAATGGCAACTTGACGCTAATGTTTTTCGTATGGTAATTGTAGAGAACCGGATATCCATTTTACTGGAAGAGAGGCATTCCATGATTCTTTAATGGGGATAAATATGGATGTCTATGGGTCATAGCAACCACTTACCATCAGGTGGACTATGTACTCGTTTGTCACCCTATCCTACAAAAAAAAAACAAAATCTAATATCTAATAATTTGTTAGATTTACATTTAAAATATTTGATTAGTATCGTATACTATTAACACAATACTTAGATCGACAACAGGATGCAGTATCACAGGTACCTACGTACGTGACATCTGGTAATGCAAACGCCATTACACCAGTCGGCCTGCCAGGCGTGATGATTAAGGAAAATCCTCTCTACCAAAGAATAGGCGCATAAAAGTCCACTGCTGGATATTAGCAGTGAATGTTTACGCGCTGATGATGAAGTAGAAAAAGAAAGTATAGGTTTTAGGTCAAGAAAATTTAGTAAGTTCATTAGGCTATCGCTCGTCATCTTTATATTGAAAGAGAATGTATAAAATGTTTGCAGTAAGTATATTGAAAAATATAATATCCCTAAATAACAAAAGATCATAATTTTGTCTATAGTTTATAGATAGATCAAATAAATTTTATTTACTGTTTTGAATGTAATCACGTAAATGTCTTCACGTGGTAGAGCCATGCCGCTGCTATATTACTGGTATAGTTGTAGCACGAATGGGTCTTCTCGACCGGGGAAAAACCATGTTCTCACAGAATACCAGCGTAAAATAGCAGCTCAACACTGCTGTTCGTATGATTAGTGTAGAGAACCGAAGACACCTTTTACTGGAAAAGAGGCATTCCGTCTTAGTCCTCACGGGTGACAAACGCATCTACATTTTGATTCGTAATCGAGGATAGATGGACCGATAGAGAGATAGTCTATGGACCACAGCAATCACTTGCCATCAGGTGGACTGCGTGCTCGTTCGTCACGCTTATCTTATAAAAAACCGGCCAAGTGCGAGTCGGACTCGCGCATGGAGGGTTCCTAACAAATCCGTAGGTATATAAGTTTAAAATTATTAAAAATATTTTTATTATATGATGTAACTAAAAATTTATGCTTTTAGCAATTTTTTCTTTATCTGTGCTATAAACGTTACTTCGTACCAAATTTCAATTTTCTGAGTTCACGGGAAGTACCCTGTAGGTTTTGATTTCCTTGCGAATATCGAAAATTTGCGGCATAAACGGCTGTATCTTTTGATTGCGTTGGCTTAGAAATTTAATTTTTTCACAGCTCCAAGGAACAGTAGACTTAAGTATTTTTTATGAATTTCAGCTTGATACATCCACGCGTACCTTCGAAAAAGGGTCTTGACAGACAGACAGACGGACAACAAAGTGTTCCTATAAGGGTCCCGTATTTTCCTTTTGAGGTACGGAAACCTAAAAAGAGCAAGTAAAAGCCGTGTAGTGATGGTTTTAAATTATTCACTACCCATATCATCCTATAGGTGTCGTCAGAAGTAATAGAGGGAAACGAACCGGGAGATATGCAGTAGCCACCTTCTAATAACAACTAGAAAGTAAGAAAATTGCTATTGCCAACTCACAAATTATAAATATATAATAAATATACTACAATTCCCCTGGTTTGACTGTGGTTCATGTGCGGTGGTCCACACTCACCATCAGGTGAGCCACTTGTTCGTTTGCCCCTCCTTTTATAAAAAAATACCCGTTATGAGGCAGCCTATGGGGAAGCCTATGTTCAGCAGTGGACTTCGATAAGCTGTAATGGTAAGAAAAAAATGTGGTTACATATTATAGATTTTCACTATAATTACAAAAAGTACAAAACCTCTGGTAATTATAAAATTCCATCAGATGCGTATGTTACGTACTTGTGTCGATAGTTCAGCGTATATAGTTATGCGTTAAAATTCATATCAGAAAATCAAAGTCTTAATTAAAGGCAAGACCTCATCCGATAGAGAGATAGTCTTTGAACGAATTACTATCCAATCTCGCGCATGCTCGGTGAAATAATAGATCATTGTTTGGCCGGCGTTAGAGATGTTCGACGATACGTTTAGTGTATCGACACTTGAATTAATTTTTAAACTATTATTTAAAGAATATTATTTTTTTAATATTCAAATATTTCGACCGTCCGACCACAAAATTGTTAATTTTAACTATACGTAATAATTTACCATGCGGTAAAGGAAATGTTGGTGACAAGCCTGGATTTATTTTTTAAAGTAATTATTTTGTAGAGTTCACATCTCTAGAAAATACTTTCTTTTTATTTTCCTTCCTTCAACACGCATCGGCGCAGCGCAATTTTTTGGGATCCCTCTCACGAATTAAAAAAGTCCTGTAGGACGTATATAGACTGTAAATTATGGCTAATATATTTGGTGGTAGGAATTATTTTCTGTCTACGACTCTGTCTACCGTATCTATTTCTCGCAATAAATAGCAATACCTTTACTGCTGTGTTTCGTTCTGGAGCGTAGAAAGATACCATCAGGTATGTGTGGCCTTCTTTGTTTGAAGTGAGCTGCATGTTTCCATGGACTGCAGACCAAGTTCATTTGTGACTTAATTTTTTTAAAAACTTTGGTTTTAGCTTCGGTTTCGGCCGAAAGTTATACACTTCTAATTTAGGAACAAACCAGCTGTTCCCCGCGACTTCGCCCGCGTGCATTTTAGGGTTTTAATTATGTTGCGCGGAACCCTAATTCTTTTTATAAGATGTAAGTAGCCTATGTTACTCCTTATAATATCAGCTATCCCGTCAAAATCCCGTCAAAATCGGCCCAGCCGTTCCGGAGATTAGTCCAAACAAACAGACAGACAGATAGACAAAAATTTTAAATATTGTATTTTTAATTTTTATTATAAATACTGTATATACTTTCGTATGCATTAAGTAAGAAGCTGTTATTTTGACATTACATACAGATGCTTCAATTTTATTAATTTGTATGTATTAAAAATTATAGAAATATTATCGTAAAATTAATATTAATTTAATATTATGATTCAAAGTCGAATATTTTTTTATTGAAATGATTTTTATCGAAAAGTTGCATCCCTAGTAGGTAGTCATTATTGCAGACGCGGACGTGCGGCCACCCAGCGTGGTTATCCTCTATCTCCCTCCCACACACATGGATTCCCATAACGAGAGCTAACAGGGAAAGGCGAATCGCCACAATATGACGCTCATTTTTTACATACTTACCTTTAACAGTGTTTGCAATAAATCGTCTCGATACCCCCTACGTAAAATCGATGGGGACCGTATTAAAGTTGCATTAATTTGCACACATTGATATCTCTGCTATTTAATTATCTTTTATAGTCCATAAATAACTAATGATTCAATGAAACAGCGAATAATCGATTTAGTATCGAAAGTGTTCATAAAGCTATTTAGTAGCTAGTTACAATAACAACATCAATATTATAATTTGTTATACTCTAATCTAATTCATATTACCGTTAGAGACTTAAATTTAGGTTTCCCACGTGAGAATGCATGAGAATGCCTCATAGGAGGGATATCTGCAGTCGTTGCCAAGCTTGGCAGGCGGGTTGGCAACCGCAGTTTTTGTTACTTGCAGTTTTTCTTCAAATACTTGTAGTTTTTCTTCTTTTTTTATTATTTTTATAGCTACAGTTTATTTTGTATAGGCAGTAAAGAATATTTATAGTTTTTAATAGAGTAAATAGTACCCAAACCGTTTACACACAGCGTTACTATCACCGTTACCGTTACAGACCATCAAAATTCCACTGCTGTCTATAGGTCTGCCCTATTGATTAATATCGAGGTTTATTAACCCTCTGAAAGCTGCCGTTGCCAACGCAAGTGATCAGGACGTTAAACACCTACTAACGTCATTAATTTAAAAAGCAAGAAACTTGATATGAAATTGGAAAAGACGAATGATAAATAAATTACTCTTATATTAGTCAGATATTTTTTATAGGGTGACAAACGAGCACACAGTCCACCTGATGGTAAGTGGTTGCTGTGGACCATAGACATCTACATCTATCCTCGTTTGCGAATCAAAATGCAGATACGTTTTCACCCGTGTGGACTAAGATGGAATGACGAGGCATTCCAGTATAAAGGGTCTCTAGTTCTCTACACTCACCATACGAAACACAGCAGTGTTAAGCTGCAATTTTACGCTGGTATTCTGTGAGACAGCTCGACCGAGGAAGGACCACGCCTTCCTCGGTCGAGCTGACCCATTCGTGCTACAACTATACTACTAATATAGCTGCAACATGGCTCTACCACGTATAAAATTTTATGAGTAACAGAAATAGCACATAATTTTAGGGACCTTGAAACCTGAAGGTATGTGAAAATTTGGACTTAAGAAAATAGGAATCGTTACAGTAACCGACCACTGAAGGTTTAAACGGTAAGTAATAGATAGCGTTAGTCACAAACACAGATCCTAAATCACACAAGCAAAAATCTATATCTACAAAAAACAGCAATTATTTCTTATGGGAAAAATCCACTTGCTTTGCGCGTTTACAGTCATGAAACGTCGCAGCGCAATCGAGGCCAGCGCTAAACATTTTAACGGGACACAAAAATCTCACCATCAATTCGTGTTTGATACGAAACGACATGTCCGCATGATTGATCGTCTGTACTCGGACGACGTGACTGCAGAGAGGCGCCCATTACAAACCGCCATCAAACAAAAGTCGGCCCGTGATGGCCGAAAGCGTGCGAAAGGCGGCGTCGTGGAGGCATGATCGCTGATGGGTAATGATGACGACCCACTCGCCAGTTTTACAGCGCAGTTGGTTGTTGCTTGAAATGCTGTAACAAAGGCATGTTATAAACGTATTATAATATGCATGAACCATGGCTGAGAAGACAATGGCTTGCCTTAAAATTTTATAGTACACAAGCAAATCAAATTCGATCTCAGCTGGTACCAATGAAATTATACATTTTCAAGTACTGATTGAACATGTACTCTGTTTTACTAGGTATTTTAAAGTGATATATCTACATTATGCCTATATTATGGTGGCAGCAGGTATAGGTCGGCTCGACCGGGAAGGACCATGCTCTCACAGAATACCCGCGTAAAATAGAAGCTCAATGCTTATGTTTGGTATAGTATAGAGAATTGGAGACAATTTTTACTGGTAAGGAGGCATTCTAAAGTGTATAGTATGATAAGGGTAGTATTACTATAGTAAAGACAATGGTAGAAGTATTACATTTTGATTATTGAAGGGTGATGGATAGTAGGTGTCTATGGGCCACAGCATCCACTTAGCATCAGGTGGACTGTGTGCTCGTGTGTATAAAAAATGTGCTCACTCATGATGAGGAAAACATATTAAGGAAATTTGGATATCTAAGAAATTTAAACACACTGTGAGGACATTTGAACACTGTCAACACGCATTCGGGCAGCGCGACGTACTCTCTCTAGCCCTAAAATAGCATTCGTAAGTGAGCATGAATGGGACGAGCAGCAGTGCAACATATACATTCTATTACTTAATATGCTATCGATTACTGGTCGGGTGGGCTGTCAGGTGGTGAGAGGGCCTGGCTACTGATCCGGTGTTCTTAATGCGAATCTCAGCCGCAAACAATATTAGTAATGGATCACGAATTGTTAGCTTTTCGGTTCGGTTGTGTAAATATCCCTCCACGTGGTTGCATCTTAGTTTAGCTCAGATCTAATTGATCATGCTTTAATATGAAGCAATAGTAGGTTAGTATGAGTGAAGGAATCTGGGCACTATGACATCTTTTTCTTTGATGATATCTATTATGTTCCAATTACACTTGGCACAATGCCAATTGTTCCCGGATCAAAACATATAAGGAAAAGATCGTCATTATTGATTTAATTTGATCCAAAGCTTCTTATTCCATCATCATCATTACAGGCCTTCAAAAGTCCATTACTGAACATATGCCCAAGTAAATGACACAAAGCACGATCCTGAGTCTGCATTTATCGTTTCTGTATGTTTTGCCAATTCTTATTTAATATAATATTATTCGTCCATTTTTTTCGCTTTTTTGCTCTTTTCATTATTTTCTAGGTGGTTGATGGCTCCTAGATCGAAAAAGAGTTTTCCAACTTTTGTCAATCAATTTGGTTTAATCCCACTCCTTTTCTTATTTCTACTGTCAAAGAGCAGAGCACTGGATACTGATGTGTTCCGGTTTGAAGTGTAAGAGAGCCAACCTATTTACGGATTCTGAGGCTATTAATTTTTTTTACAATATTGATTATTACATAATACTTATTGAAAGTAATTTTTTTATTTACCACTGGTTCGGAAAATAACTCTATCCTGTGAAGAACCAGCAAGAACCCCAGCGGGACTTTTATTTAAACATAATTTCACTTAACAATAATTTTGTTTATACAATTTTAAATGAATTTTCATAGAACCAGCATGGTGGCGATCACCTTATTCCCAGGGGTTATTTTCATTCATGTATTCCTTGATATTATAATAACCCTTTTTGTACAGTTTCTCTTTAATAAAACTTTTAAACTTGTTTATTGACAAACTTTGAACATGTTCTGGCATTTTGTTTTTCAGTCCCAACGCTATAGAATTGTTGTTGGTTGCAGATATCCGCAGGCTGCATTACCCACTTACCATCAAATGGTCTGTCAGACATTTCCTTTATTACAGCCTATCAAAAGTCTACAGCTGAACATAGGCCTCCCCCATAGATTCATAGGGGGATTTAATATTTAGTCCAAGCCAAGCGTATTAAGGTAAATATTTGCTACGAGGAGAGAGGCCCATGTCCAGCGATGATTTTGTATAGGCAGAGAAATGAAAGTTAGGATACAGTGTCAGAAATGTGGTGACAACCGCAAGACTATCTTCAGACTAGTAGTAGTAAGACACATCATTTTATTTTACTATGCGGATCCTTAGCAAATTAATTTTTGAGATCTTTAATGCCATAATTTTGTAAAAACACTGGCTTTCGCGTATGATAGTCTTGCGATTGTCATGTCACCGCGTTTCTGACACTGCATCGAAACTTTCATTTCCATGCCTGTACAAAACCACTACTACACTTTATACGTGGTAGAACCATACTGCAGCTATATTATAGTTGTAGCGCGAATGGGTCGGCTCGACCGGGGAAGGACCACGCTCTCACAGAATACCAGCTTAAAATAGCAACTTAACGCTGCTGTTTCGTATGGTGAGTGTAGAGAACCGGAAACCTCTTTTAACGGGAAACGAGGCATTCCATCTTAGTCCTCACGGGTGACAACGCATCTGCATTTTGATTCGTAATCTAAGATAGATGTAGATGTCTATGGGCCACAGCAACCACTTACCATTAGGTGGACTGTGTGTTCGTTTGTCACCCTTATACAATAAAAAACCAGCATTTTTGAAATCTTAGGTATCGTAGCAACTAGATGCTCTATTAGGGTTTTCGAATTCGGAACACCCATGTAGGATCTTTTGTCACCCTATTTAAAAATGTTTACAGTTACATCACACCTTGCCATCAAGTGGACGGAAGTCAAGCAATGGCTCGTAATAGTTAAAAAAATTCAATCTAGTTTCAATATGATTGACAGAAATAAATAGTTTAAGGTAGCTCAGATGGTTAGCGCTCGCTGTAAGCTTCACAATACTCGAGCAACCCGGGTTCGATCCCCGCCGGCACCAATGAAATTGTTAATTGTAATTTTTGTGGCATTCTTTAGGGGAGGCCTCTGTTCAGCAGTGGACTTGTGAAGGGCTGTAATGATGATGATGAATTTTAAGTGCTGATTTACCACGTGCTCAGCGGTGAAGGAAAACATCGTGAGGAAACCTGCATGTATGAGAAATAAGAAAAAAATATTTCGAAGACATGTGAAGTTCGCCAACACGCATTGGGGCAGTGCGGCGGACCCTTGCCCTAAAACCCTCTCATTATTAAGAGGAGGCCTGTGCCCAGCAGTGGGACGTAAATAGGCTGCAACTTTACTTTTTTTACTTTTACTGATGAAGGAAATCATAGTAGGCATTGCGCGCCTTTTAAACATCATTCATTCATCTTTCATTCATTAGAGCCTGTCAAAAGTCCACTGCTAAACGTACGCTTCCCCCATAGATTGTCTCATAGCGGGGATATTTGCCATAGTTTCACGCTTGGCAGTTTGTTATTTTTATTCAACTATTATCAGGAAGATGCTGCTACCCACCTCCTGGTTCAGTTTCCCTCTGTCGCCTTTACGACACCCACGGGATGATGTGGGGTGGTGGATATTTTTACACTGCTACTCGCCACATACTACAGCGACATATTGTAGCGTCACTACACGATTAGGGTGCCTCATAAAAACCCGACCTATGTTATTTTCTTTCTTATTCACTTTTGTTATCATTGGACTTAATGCGACCACTGTAACCCTTTCGATATAGTTATACGTGGCAGAGCCATGTTGCAGCAATATTATGGTTGTAGTGCAAATGGGTCGGCTCGATCGGGGAAGGACCACGCTCACACAGAATACCAGTGTAAAATAGCAAGTTAATGCTGCTGCGTTTCGTATGGTGAGTGTTGAAAAAACCGGCGACTCGTTTTACTGGATACGCGGCATTCCATCTTAGTTTTCAGAAGTGATAACCCATCTGTATTTTGATGCTTGATCTTGGATAGATGCATATATCTATGGGCCACAGCATCCACTCATCATCAGGTGGGCTGTGTGCTCGCTTGTGCCTTATACTATAAAAAAAATAGTAGAACTAATAATTAATATCAGACGTATTGCTTTACTTTTTGAAGTCAATTAAAAAGACTTTCGATCGTGTTGTGGCTTTCTCTGACCTGAGAGTATCCACTATCCCATATGGTCCCTTGGGTGTTCTAAAAGGCGATCAAGGGAAACAAACCAGCAGATGGGCAGCAGCGTCTTCCTCATAACAATTAAAACAAGAAAATCTCTGAAAACTAAGATGGAATGCCTTGTAACCAGTAAAACAGGTCTCCGGTTTTCTCTATAGGGAATAGCGATTAATCGGTATTCGACTATTTACTATAACAACTATACGCGGCTTCTCTACTATCGCAGAATAAATAATCTACTATGTGTAATTCTACCACCTAAAATATTTTTTTTATAAAAATGTATGATAATAAACGAGCACACAGTCGACCGGACAGTAAGTGGATGGTGGAGATAGACGTCTTAATCTATTTTCGATTAAGAATCAAGCACTCCTGTGGATGGAATAAGATGGAATGCCTCGTTTCCAGTAGAAAAGGCCTCCGGTTCTCTACTCTCACCATACGGAACACAGCAGAATTATGCTGCCATTTCACTCTGGTTTGCATTCTTTGAGAGCGTGGCCCTTTGCCGGTCGAACCGACTCCTTTTCGCTGTAATGTAGCTACAGTGTGACTATAACAGATAATGTGTCTATAAATAACTTTGTTTAAAAAAAATCTCTACGAATCTACATGTTTGACTGCACCGTTGGACTAATGTTTGTAAATGCGACTACTGATCATGAGGTCCCGGGTTCGAATCCCGGGTCGGGACAAAAAAACAGCTATTGAGATTTTCTGTCAAGAAATTCTCAGTTTATGCCCGGGGTCAGGAAGTTGGCGGTGTTTCACACCTGTGCCTCGGAAAGCACGTAAAGCCGTTGGTCCTGCGCCTGATCTCTCTCCGGTTTACCGTGCCATCGAACAATGAGACTGAAGGAATAGAGAGAGCACCTGTGCTTGCGCATACACTTAGGCACTATAATCCTCTACTGCGCCAATGGCTAATCCCCGTTGAGGCTGACACTGTGACCGAAATTTGGTCTGGAGGACATTATTATGTTGAACTGCGAACTTATAAGACTGACGATAATTTAGAGTTTAAATCTTTATACAATATTTTACATATTTACGAGGAATACACAAATATATATATATATATATATATATATATATATATATATATATATATATATATATATATATATTTACAAGGAATAGCACTTTTACGTGATAGAGCTATATTAATTGTATAGTTGTAACACGAATGGGTCGGCTCAACCAGGGAAGGACCTCGCTCTCACAGTATACCAACGTAATTAACTTAATGCTGCTGTGTTTTGTATGGGAATCGGAGACCTTTTTTACTGCAAAAGAGGCATTCCATCTTAGTACTCACGGCTGACAACGCATCTATAGGCCACAGCAACCACTCACCATCAGATGGACTGTGTGCTCGCTTGTCAACCTTATCCTATAAAAAAATCTTTCATTTAAATGAATTAGAAAATTACGAGGGTCACTTTACTTACAGGCGGTACCCTACGATTAACGGACAAGGGTGTTGTGACCAAGTGACGGCGGAATATCAATTCAAAAATGGTAAGCCCAGACTTAACATACTGTTGCTGACCACCAGATTTCTTGCAGATCGGAGCATCGAGGTCGTAGTAGACGGTGCATGCTCCGATTACAAGCCTATTAACGCTGGTGTTCCACAAGGCTGCGTGCTATCACCAACGCTGTTTCTTCTGCATCTCAGTGATATGTTGCAAATCGGTAACATTCATTGCTAAGCCGATGACAGCTCTTGTGATGTTTTATACACCGGCCGTGCCTATATTTCTCAGGAAAACGTCTCCGAGTACTGGAACAAACTTGTATCTGAAGTCGAGACTTTGTTGAACAAAATACTGATACTCTGTCAACAAAGAATTGGACTAAATTTAGTCGCCCCCAGTCTGAACTGGGGGCGACTAAATCTAGTCCAATTCAATCCTTAGAAGACACAAATTTGCGCGTTTACCACTAAAGATAACTCCTTTGTCGTATCTCCTCAGTTTCAAGTTCATCGGGGACGATATGTGTAAATAACAAAGTAAACAGTAAGGACTCATTATTTTCACCTACACTCTATGACAGTGCCATGACAAAGGATATAAACTTAAAAAGCAATGTAAATATTTAAAAAAATAAAGTTATTATGTGTGACAAAAATTTAAGGAAATTAATATATTAACTTTGGCCTCTCAATACATTTATGAAAATGTAATGTACGTACACAAAAATAAAAGTAGTTTTACAAAAATAAGTGATATTCATTCTATAAATACTAGGAACAGACACAAGCTAGTATAGTACCGGTTGCTCGACTCCATCGAGTCAGTAATACGTTCTTGGGGCGATGTATACGATTTTACAATAAAATTCCAGAAAATATACAAAATTTGACCTGCTCAAAGTACAAAAACTTTATTAAACTAAGTTTGTATAAAAAGGGTTATTATAGTATTAAAGAATTTATAGATGATAATAACCCCTGGAAATGAGGTGATCACTACCAAGCTATTTCTAATTTGTTGTGTTGTTAATTTGTGTAACATACATGATTGTAAGCTGTTATTTAAAAAAAATGTCCCGCTGGGTTTCTTGCTGGTTCTTCCCAGGACAGAGGTTTTTTTTTCGAACCAGTGGTAATTATACAAAAGAGTGACTTTCAATAAGTATTATTTATAATCTATATTGAATAAAAAAGTTTCTGTTTCTGTTTCTGTTTCAAGGCACGCCCCTTGTTGCCTCAGCCAGTATCGGAACCCTCGGTGTCGACATATCGAGTGACATTTAGTTTCGTGGTCACTTGGAAGAGAAGGCCAAATTGGCTCTAAAAAACTTGGCGTGCTCAGAGTGGGACAATATTTCATGACGGCACACCGCTTGCAATTTTACAGAGCGCAGGTTTGCCCTCATGTGGAACACTGATCCCATCTCTGTGCAGGGGCTCCCTAGTGCCAGCTCCATCCACTTGACCGCATCCAGCGCAGAGCGGTTCGAATCGTCGACGACCGAGTTCTTTCCGATCGGCTTGACTCACTGGCACTGCACAGAGATGTTGCATCTCTTTGCGTATTTTATCGCATCTATCACTTGGACTGCTCTGAGGAATTTCGGACTAATTCCAGCCGCTAAATTTCACCACCGCACATCGCGACAAAACTCGCGATACCATCCATACCGTCTCGATGATTGGCGGTCCACCACTGTGCGAATTAGAAGAAGTTTTCTTCCTCGCACAACTTCCTTGTGGAATCGATTACCACCAGGGATTTTTCCGGACCGATACGACTTAGGGTCTTTCAAGATAAGAGCCTACTCCTTTTTGAAAGGCCAGCAACGCATCTGCAATTCCCCTGGTGTTGCAGTTGTTCATGGGCGGCGGTAGTCTCTTACCATCAGGTGAGCCGCATGCTTGTTTGCTCCCTCTCCTATAAAAAAAAGCTCTAGATAGTAAAAACATTAGTGTCATGCTTAGTTGTGGCAGCATTTGCCATGTGGTGGGGGCATAAGAGAATTAGAGAGTCCACCACTCCATTTCGTAGAGGCCACTTTAAAATATAGGCGACTATTTGTGAGCTTATAGTAAATTTATTTGTACGGCGTTTTGTCAAGTGAGACGTATTACCAAGTTTAACCCTAGATGTAGAGTAGTTACATCCTGGGAACTATAAACATCTCGTTTACACTAATTGTTTTTATAGAATAGGATGACAAACGAGCACACAGTCCACCTGATGGTAAGTGGATGCAATGCACTATGTGAAACATAGACATCTATATTTATGGTCAATTAATAATCAAAATGCATATGCGTGGTCATCCCTGAGGACTAAGTTCGAATGTCTCATTTCCAGTAAAAAGAGTCTCCAGTTCTCTACACTCACCGTACGAGACAGCAACATTAAGCTGCTATTTTACGCTGGTGTTCTGTGAGAGCGGGGTCCTACTCCGGTCGAGTCGACCCATTCGTGCTACAACCATAATATAGCTACAGCGTGACTCTACCACGTATAAACTAGACTAAACTAGATGTATAATGCCGATACTGCCTACGGCAATTAAAAGTGAACGAACTTTTTTTATTGAATTCTTAACAATTATATTATTTGACGATTTTCAACGATGTTTCTTGATTATCTCATAATGTTTAATAGCATTGTGACTTTAGTAAATGTTTGATCATGCACGCTTCCTAACATAAAATTTCTAATAAGTGTCATAATATTCAGACTTATTTCATCGTATTTTATAGGTGATAGGACTGCTTTTTCGGCCTGATCTGGGTAAATACCATCCTCTTAGCTATTCCAGGCGCCAAATATCAGCGATTGCACTGCTCTGTGCCGGTCTGAAAGGTATAACGAGGCAGTATTAATTATCTGAGCGAGATTAGAATGGCTATCCAGCACCTTAAAAACGGCAAGACCCCAGGCGAGGATGGAATTACAGCAGAGCTTCTGAAAGCGGGTGGAAAACCGGTACTTGAACTCCTTCAGAAGCTCTTTAATTCCGTTCTCCATGGCGGCATTACACCGAAAGCGTGGAGCAGAAGTGCGGTGGTCCTGTTTTTCAAGAAAAGTGACAACGCTCTCTTGAAGAACTACAGACCGATTTCCCTTCTGAGCCGCGTCTACGTGCTGTTTTCGAGAGTCATTACGAATTGTCTCGCGCGCAGACGGGCTTGTTCGGGCCGGTTTCCGAAAGGGCTTTAGCGCCATAGACCACATACATACCCTTCGGCAAGTTGTACAGAAGTCCGAGGAGTACAACTTGCCACTATGTCTAACGTATGTGGACTATGAGAAAGCCTTTGATTCCGTCGAAATTTGGGCGGTGCTGCAGTCCCTTCAGCGGTGCCAAGTTGACTGTCGGTATATCGAAGTGCTGAAGTGCTTGTACAGTAGGGCTACGATGGCAGAGTACGGAACCTATCCAATTGCAGAGAGGTGTAAGACAGGGTGACGTTATATCCCCGAAACTCTTCACCGCTGCATTGGAAGACGTTTTCAAGCTTCTGGACTGGAAAGGATACGGTATTAACATCAATGGCGAGTACATCACTCTCCTTCGATTTGTCGACGATATAGTCCTTATGGCAGAATCGCTGGAGGAACTAAGCAAGCACCATGCTCAATGACCTCAATAGTGTCTCCCAACGGATAGGTCTTAAGATGAACATGGACAAAACAAATCAAAATGGACAAAAAAAATCATGTTTAATGTCCATGTCACACCTATGCCGGTAGTTATTGGGAGCGCTAAGCTCGAAGTTTTTGAAGAGTATGTTTACCTGGGACAAATAGTCCGACTAGGTAAGTCCAACTTCGACCGAGAGGTCAATCGACGGATTCAACTCGGCTGGGCAGCGTTCGGGAAACTACGACACATCTTCTCGTCACACATACCTCAGAACCTTAAAACGAAATTGTACAACCAGTGCGTGTTGCCAGTGATGACTTACGAATCTGAGACGTGGTCCTTCACTGCTGGCCGTATGAGGAAGCTCAAGGTCGCTCAGCGAACTATGGAGAGGGCTATGCTCGGGGTTTCTCTGCGTGATAAACTTACAAATGAGGATATTCGCAGTAGAACCAGAGCAACCGACATAGCCCAACGGATTTGTAAGCTGAAGTGGCAGTGGGCCGGCCATATAGCTCGAAGAACCTACAACCGATGGGAAAGAAAGGTTCTCGAATGGCAGCCTCGTATCGGTAGGCGAAGTGTAGAGCGACCCCCCACGAGATGGAGTGACGACCTGGTAAGACATGCAGAAAGTCGATGGATGCAGGTGGCTCAGGACCGTGCTTTGTGGCATTCCTTGGGGGAGGCCTATGTTCAGCAGTGGACTGGTGAAAGGCTGTAATGATGATAATGATGATGATGATAATTATAGGATGTGAGTCATCTAACTTTACTCTCCAGAGGTGACAACGCATCTGCAGCATTCTTTGTTCGAATTTCGCTGCAGATATCCATGGACTGCAGTAGTCACTAACCATTAGGGTGTTTTTCCACCAGAGATGTGCTATGCAGCTATGCTGCAAGGATGTGAAAGCTAAGCTATGAAACTATGTGACCGTTTCCACTGATGCTAAGCTATGTAGCGGGGCGGGTAATATGTCTATGGAGATGCAAAGCCGCGTTATAGCTGTGCGAGGAAGATGCACAGCGTGAGCTATACGATGTCTCGACAGTAGGGAAAGCACGGGGAGCTCTGCTCTGCATATAGCTACACCAGTCCCGACCATCCATAACACGCATCCAGAGCATGCATCAATCTATATAAAAAAACATTGCAGAACCTGTTTCCACCAGTGCTAAGCTATATGGACCAATGAATATGATTGGTGGATATCAAACGCATCCATAGCAACGTATCATGGAATATCTCTAGTGGAACAGCACCCTTAGGTGGTATAACAATCTTGTTTAGGCGACGCGTTCGCTACTTTGCATGAAAGGCATGACGATAGTTCTACTACAAAGGCACATATACAGCAGTGGGCTTTAGGGGTGACAAACGGACACAGTCCACCTGATGGTAAGTGGATGCTATACCCGCGATATCCGCGATTAAGGATCAAAATGCAATGCGTTGTCACCCCTGAGGACTTAATTAGAATGCCTTCTTTCCATAATGTAGGCATAAAAGACCCTTTTTATTGGAAACGAGGCATTCCATTGTAGTCCTCAGGGGTGGCAACGCATCTGCATTTTGATTCTTGACCGAGGATAAATGTAGATATCTATGGGCCACAGCATCCACTTACCATCAGGTGGTCTGTGTGTTCGTTTGTCACCTCCATTCTATAAAAAAAAAACAATTCGTCTATTTCACATAAACTTTGTTCATAAATCTTTATTGTGGCTTTTGCAGCCAGTGGTAAGAGCATAAATTACTTTCATAAGTATTAATTGTAATCTATAAGTATTGAATAATTGAGTCCGTAATACACAAGGTGCATATAAAAATTATACGCTTGACGCATTCTTTTTTAAATCGGCCGCGGGGCTCTGCAACTAAGTCACAGGCCCTGGATTCAAATTCCGGTCGAGATTAATGATTATTACTCAACACACAAATTACGTGTTTATTTTGAGTCTGTATGAAGGCATTGCGATTCGTACATAGAAGACATGTAACTAATAAAGATAGGTATTATGTAAAGTGAAATATCAATGAAATAACAGACTAATACTGCTGTTGTTTTTATAGTGAGTGACGGAAACCGGTTACCTTTTATTAACCATTATTAGCCAATGTTTGACTTCTATCTTCAATTAGTAAGTGGTGATGTAGCCGAAGATGGCAAATTTAGATTAGAAATTTTAGATTCAAAAACTTATTGAACATAATTACATGTGTTCGTAATGCGTATGATAATGGAATGTAACAAATTGTTACATTCCATTATCATACGTATTACGAACAGGAAGCAAAGAAGTTTTACTGGAAACTAGACATTCTATCTTAGTCCTCAAGGGCATTCCAATCATTTAGATTCTTAATCCAGGATAAATGCTAGGGGGTTATTCTACAGATTAGTTCTATGGACTATAGCACCTTACTATATATTCATACTTTTTTTTAAATACTAGTAATGCCATTAAACATTACTAATATTTCCTTTAACCACTTCTGGTAAGCTTAAAATGCTTGTGTTAGAAGTGGTTCACGACAGTAGTCGAATGGCGGATTCGAACCCACGACCTTTCGAGTTCGCGGTCCGCGCCCCGCCATTAGGCTACTGACGCTTTTTTAACTTTATACATCTAGTTTGACACATTAAAAACATATTAGATATGTTTAAAGAAACAACGTAATAATAATAAACATATTTATCTTAGTCTAAGCGATACATTGTAAAAGTCCACTTCTGAACAAGAAAGGGTTAAAGGTCCCCCCCAATTCCTCGTAGGTGAGGGTTTGCCGTAATTATCACGCTTGGCAGGCTGGTTGGCAACCGCATTTTTTATTATATTAAATTGTTATCAGGAGGATACTTCTGCCCTTCTACTATTTCGGCATACCGTAGTGGATCTTTTTACATCGCCACCACACTGTTCAGTGCGGTTTTAGGCGATTAATTAACACAGTTTTATTCGAAGTGGCCGTCTTGTACCAGCCTTTAATTTCAGGCCTTTCAGGCCGGCAATCCATATAAGTAGAGCCATACTGCAGCTATATTAATATTTAATAGTATAGTTGTAGCGCGAATGGGTCGGCTCGACCGGGGAAGGACCACGCACTCACAGAGTACCAGCGTAAAATAGCAGCTTAACACTGCTGTTAAGCTGCTATTTTACGCTTAACATTTCGTATGGTGAGTGTAGAGAACCGGAGACCATTTTTACTGGAAAAGACGCATTCCATCTTAGTTCTCACGGGTAACAACGCATCTGCATTTAGATTTTAAATTGAGGATAGATGTAGATGTCTATGGGTCACGGCAACCACTTACCATCAGGTGGACTGTGTGCTTGTTTGTCACCCTTAGCCTATAAAAATATCTTTCAGGTCACTAATTTATGGATTTACACACTGTATGGTCTCAACTTCGGGGTAAAGTTTTGAGCAGACAATGTTCTCTTGTGCTAACCACAATTTGTAGTCCAACTTGTTCAGACCTGGTCTGAATGAGGGTCAGACCTTAGCTTTCGTGAACGTTGCTATTGAGCCAAGTTTGAGTTGTGCCTGCTTTGTGACCAAAGACAGTCTTCTTGAATTAGTCACAACTCAAAGACTTAACTACACGATGTAAGTCTAAGGTAAACTTTGCCAAAGTATTCACACCTTTTCATAAAAGTAAAGCTCCATGACTCTTTGATAGGACACTCTTCATGAAACCAGATTAATGCGGGGCCTTTTTTTTTGTTTTTTATATTATAGGGCCTATATAGAGCCGTGTGCATAGACTTTGACGTTTCGCTTATTGAAACGCCTTTCAGCTTTAAAAGTGTTTCCATCTGCAAAGAACAGATTCGTATATTTTCCACGTATGTTTTAATCGATTCACTCTTCATTTCCTATATATCGATTTAGTATAAGCACCTAGCCTTGTTTGGATAATAAGTGACAAAGTCCTTAACTCCTTAACTTCGTATGATAATACTTTTTGTTTTCTTATAGGGTTTCGTTTAATTCTTACTTTTACAGTGTTCCCAACTCGTCTGGTTCTAATAGCATAGGGTCTTTCCGGTCTTTTATGGTCTTTGGCAGAATGATTGTTGGTGTAGATATCTGTCGATGGTACGATATACAAAATATAACACTGATGTATGCATCAGTTTTAATGTGCTTCGTAACGAAATCGTTCGGCTGCGAAGCGCATTTGACTGGCGGCTCCATACCCATTTTGTGCAAAATAAACAGAACATTTTTTTTTAAAGCACACACATTAACAAGCTTAATTTAATTAAACAATTACAGTGAAAAATCTAGAAATTAATCGAAGTCTCTTACACAGGTAATAAACGCATTCCAAATTTGATTTCGGGAAAAACACTTTTTATAATGTAGGTACCTACTTTATTTATGGCCAGCCTGTGTATATATTTAAATTTTGTACTCACACTTTTTAGTATTATACCTGTACTACGTCTTAAATCCCTGATGATGCATATATGAGACATTTATCCTACATTTTTGCCTCCGATATATGAAATGATTATTTGGATTGTGGTGATTATATCAAACATGACGTAAATAACCAGATTGACGAAGGAGAAAGAAAATTATGAGATATTCTAGTACTGCGGTCGCTATTGCGCCGTTTATCATGGCGATTTTTAACAAATCCTTCAATCCAACAGTGGAAGAGACTCCGTCAAGCAGTGGAATATCTCGGCCTGGTTAAGAAGATTTCTACGTTTAACAGACACTATAAAATCAACAGGATAACGTTTGATAATAGATACATAGCCTGCTACCAGACGACGATTCGGTTTAACTAAAATCTATTTAAACAACATGTAGATAACAAAAACCCTGTGGTTCCCGTTAAGTGTGTTATCAGAATCAGTTTTTAAACTTA
Source organism: Parnassius glacialis (assembly GCA_033319125.1). Lineage (NCBI taxonomy): Eukaryota > Metazoa > Arthropoda > Insecta > Lepidoptera > Papilionidae > Parnassius > Parnassius glacialis. The sequence goes on from JAVANC010000008.1 coordinate 19,183,655, forward strand.
TAGAATTAACTTCATTTCGGAAAACTCGGCCATAAAAAATTTAATTTAATTTAAATAAATTTTTATTTGTAAATTGTATGTAGTTTTCCTAATGAAAGATATTTTTATAAGTTGGAATATAAGTAGTACGTGAGAGCAATACTTAATATGATCATCCGGTTCATATGGTCACTTTCTTATAACTCAAAAACCACAACCTTGTTTGCATACATGGCTCTGTGATACGACAGCTCTTCATTAGTCAAAATAATAGAGGGCCAAAAGGGCGCTGCTTTATGGACGCCATTTTCACAGTTGACATTAGGTAAACATTTGAGTCGTTTTTTGCATCGTGTAGTGTAGTTAGTTTATTTAAGTTGATCTTTCAAAATGTTCCTAATTATTACCAAAGTTTGTTTGCCCTTTTTCTTTAAAAATATTAGTTATGGTATACGACTTTATGTTTTTGTCTTTGTTCTCCTCCTAGTATTGGTTTTATAGGGCGGCGAAGCTTAAGGTGACCATATTACCCTTAGGTACCTTTGATACTGATTCTGATACCGGGGATCACAGGGCTTTTGTTACATGTTGTATAGTATAGGTATAGGTATACATAACAAAATCGATCTGTGATATCGAAATAACTGCCTTATATTCAAGTTGAATTGAAGTGGTTGTTTTATTTAACATTTTAAAGGCCGGCAACGCATCTGCAATTCCCCTGGTTCCCCTGGTGTTGCAGTTGTTCATGGGCGGCGGTAGTCACTTACCATCAGGTGAGCCGCATGCTCGTTTGCCCTCTCTCCTATAAAAAAAAATTAAGATATGAATAACCATTTTTACAATTTTCTGTTTGGGCTAATTTTTTGAATAGCTAAACCAATTTTAAAACTTCACGAACAGATAGAAAGCTTGACATGAATGATCTAGGCTACATCTATCCAAAAAACTTGAAGTATAAAAAAACAGTTTTTTCTTTAAATACATGATCTGTGACTATCTTAAACCTAAATAACGCCACATTCATGGCTGCCTGGTTCGCCTGGGCGAAGCCGAGGCGGATTGCTAGTTATAAATAAAACACTTTCTATTTCAGTTACAAATTTTATAAATATTACAACTGCATGTCAGTATCTATCTCCAATAAATAATAAGTTAATAATGTTCAACATTTTATTAAAAATAAAACAAATAAAACCCTAATTACTCTTTATTTCAGCACAGCTCTACATCCTACCTTGAGATACTTTAGGGAAGTTAATTGAATTACAGCAAAAACGGTCCTATTATAAACAGACATTTTAATGTTGCACATTTTCAAGCGAGTGCATGTGATATGGGTTGATATGCGTAGAAAGAGCTCGACTGTATATAGTCCTTCTCGCTCTACCGGGCGGGGCTTAGCCGCGTCTTGGCCCACGTATTTAGAGCCCTCTATGTGAGGTCTCGATGGTAATTTATTAACCGAGGCCCCACAAATACTGACTTTCGAAACGTACCATCCATTTTCAAGTGATGGCTATATGAAATTATTAACGCCGAGACCTTTTTATATCCGGCCTCTTTCACATAACGGTGCGAATTCATGCTAATTAAGACATCAAAATGTTCTATTAAAATTTTAATGAGATATCACAATTTTTATGGATATTTTCGGATGGACTTATAAACTTTAACCTTAAGTTCTACGTATTTAAATGCATTTTTATTAAAAAGTTGTTTTAACAGACAATATTTTATATGTCTATCGTGTCTGCTGTTTAAAGTCTCCTAGTTTTTATAACGTTAACGCTTATTTCATATAGGTGTCTACTTATATAAAGTGTATATATAAAGTATATATGTATATAAAAGTACATATTTTTAAATCCACCGTTGGACATTTTCAATTATATTTGGCTAATGAGCAGAGACCCTTGCTCGGCTGACACGGCTTTTTCTTGCTAATTAGTCTGTTAGAGAATGCAATACAAGAATATACTTAGAATGATGTTTGCGGGACTAACCCGCACGTAAATTGTTCAAGAATAGATTCCATCTCTGAATTGTGCGGGATCGCGCAAAATTTAGGAGACTGATAATACCTACTTAATAATAATACGTGAATTGACGAGGGAGATGCATTGATCGACTGCCTTGTAAACGGGACTGGATTGAGGTACGGAAAGTAGGAAGAGTGGGAATTAATACATCATCAGTATCGATGTAACTTCAGAATCAATTAAAATAACATCGCGTTCTTAAAGTTAGTAGCTACTCTTAAAAAAAATAAAAAAGCTTTGAAGTCATTGGGTAAGGAAAGAGATGAATTATTTTGAGTCGAACGAATAAAAACCGCAAGCATTCGTCCAAAACTCGTTACTAAGTCATTAAACGTTATTAATAATGATAGCTGTTCCCAGCAGCGTGAAAACAGAGCGAGCCTTTTCCGCTGCCTACCTAGTCTTCAAGGTCAGATACCGTTTAGTTCAGCCAATTAACTTTTTATTTTATTTGCGCAGTTTTTTGTAGCTGTTGTTTTATTGTGTAATTTGAAAAAATAATTGATGATTGATTTTCGACTTTATATGCTTCTTTCAAAATAATATTATGATAATTAGATACAGTGCGCTTCACCATCTTAGGCTACATCATCACTTACCATCAGGTGGGATCGTAGATAAGTGCTGGTTTAGTAGAATATTAAAATAAATACAATATTCTTAGTATTTAGGCATAAGATAGGGAGCCAGTTTAATTACAAACTATGAGGCATTCTAATTCTATCTTATATCTCAATTTGTCGCCTACGCCGCAAAGGGGCGAACCTCATACAAACGGTCAAAAATGAGTTTAAGAAACAAAATTGATCCATTGTTCGAGATCTATATCATCTGATTCGGGCTAAGCTCTAAGTACAAAAACAACGTATTTAAAGTGACGGCGTATGTCAAAAACACTTCGTGTGAGATTTTACGATAAGACCAAGCACGTAGATCGTCTTTGCGCAGTGACACACCTTAGTAAGATAGTAACAAAATAGATCCTAACTAAGCATACGCCCTTTTGTTGCGACTCGTAATCATTTGTTAACAATATAATATTACATACAATAAAGAAAATCATACCCACAAAAGCTGTTTGTGCACACTGCAGTGTAGAAAATTGTAAAGAGAAAAATCGTCACTGTTAACGTTTTATAGGCGTTAACCGCAAAGTTATTTACACCGAATTTCATAGCACATGTGATATAATATCTTTAAAAATGAATTTATTTTACGACACTGTTTTTTATAGGATAAGGGTGACAAACGAGCACACAGTCCACCTGATGGTAAGTGGTTGTTGCGGCCCATAGACATCTACATTTATCCAATGCAATGCAGATGCGTTGTCACCCGTGAGGACTAAGATGGAATGCCTCATTTCCAGTAAAAAGGGCCTTCGGCCACCTGCACTCACCAAGCGAAACGCAGAGGTAAACCTCTTCTTCACGCTGGTATTCTGTGAGGTCGTGGTACCACCCTGCTTCGAGCCGGCCCATCCGTGCGACAGCAAAAGCTGCCGCGTGGTTCTACCTACCACTGTTGAAATTTACACATTACTGAATGTGGGCCAAAATAGCGAACGCTACTACCGGGAGGCAAAATTTTAAGACGTTAAACATCACTTAAATAACCTATCTCTTGAAGGCCAAAAATACCAGGTGTGCAGTATTTCCTTTTTGAGCACATTTGCTATGTCTGAAAATTTTGTTCGTATTGTTTTGGTTATGTCTAGTCAGTCAGGAATCATGGGTTAAGATAATGAGGGCTAATAATCTTCCACTCACCAGATGTCGCTAGTTGTGACTGAGGTAAAATTTTTTGTTACACAGTGTCAATTAATTGAGAAATTAGTTTTAAATAATAGTTTATCATTATCTAGAGTATTATATTAATACACAACACAATGCGTCAGTGGTTTGATTTTTAATTTTTTGCACATTATAACTCATTTTTTTTTTAAAGTCATCTTTCAGTTATATTTATAGTTTGGTTTATTCATTTCTAATGTAATTAATATAAAATATAACTAATAATACAGAAAGAAACCTTAAAGATTACATTTTCCTGGGAAATTATCATCCCCGCTATGAAATCTGTCAAATATTTTACCTCACTCTAAAGTGGCGCCGCGCTGGTGGCAGAAAAATTCGTGGATGCCCTCCTTGAGGTGGTCGTGTAGGAAGTCTCAAAGTATTCCGTGACACCGGCCGAGCCGACCCGTTCGTGCTGCAACCACAATATAGCTACAGCATGGCTCTACCACGTAAAAAGTTACTGAGAATTTTTTGACGGAAAATCACATTAACTGATTTTTTTGGCTCGACCCGGGATTTGAACCCAGGACCTCATGATCACCAGTCGCTCTGACCCTAAATATGATGACTTTAGTGATCACGTATTAACATTTTAAAGCCACGCGGCAGCTTTTGCTGTCGCACGGATGGGCCGGCTCGAACCGGGGTGGTACCACGACCTCACAGAATACCAGCGTGAAGTAGAGGTTTACCTCTGCGTTTCGCTTGGTGAGTGCAGGTGGCCGGAGGCCCTTTTTACTGGAAATGAGGCATTCCATCTTAGTCCTCACGGGTGACAACGCATCTACATTTTGAATTGTAATAGAAGATAGATGTAGATGTCTATGGGCCGCAGCAACCACTTACCATCAGGTGGAATGTGTGCTCGTTTGTCACCCTTATCATATAAAAAAAAAAGTTACCATTTATATTATTCTATATGTAGGTACTAGTAAGTCAGTAAAATGGCGACTCTAAGAAAAGTAGATAAAAAGAGAGCCTGGGCAAAACGAAACGCGACGATAAAGCATATCATTTTTCAGAGCTTTTTTATAGTAATTTTAGGACTGTAATACATTAAAGCTGTACTCATCGTATAGTTCTATTATAATACAATACGGTCGTATTTGTTGTTTTCCATTAAATTTAATATTTTAAATTTTGTGATGAGAAAAGGTAGTAATCATGGAAAAATAAACGTTATTTTGCTCTCCTGCAATTTTTTAAATATTGATGTTCGCCCCTTTGCGGCGTAGGCGACAAATTGTGACAAACTGTAGCTTTCTTTGTTAGAAATTGGTTTTAGACTTGAACCTACAAGCTTGGGCTGCAGTTGGCTCTTTTTACTACAAATAACTGTTTCATTCTTGTTTGAAATAAATTAAGTAACTCTGAATATTATACCTAATTAGCCTTTTTGTTTTCCATTAAATTTAATATTTTAAATTTTGTGATGAGAAAAGGTAGTAATCATGGAAAAATAAACGTTATTTTGCTCTCCTGCAATTTTTTAAATATTGATGTTCGCCCCTTTGCGGCGTAGGCGACAAATTGTGACAACGCAACTGTAGCTTTCTTTGTTAGAAATTGGTTTTAGACTTGAACCTACAAGCTTGGGCTGCAGTTGGCTCTTTTTACTACAAATAACTGTTTCATTCTTGTTTGAAATAAATTAAGTAACTCAGTATTATACATAATTAGCCTTTTCTAGAATGGGTTAACTACATTATAGGTATACTTACTTAACCACTCAAGAACGTGGATTTTTCAAATTTTTTGGATCTGGATTTTTAATGACAAAAAAAATACACGTGTTTCAGTATTTTTCATTTATTATAATAGTTTAAAAGTTATTTAAAAACAAAGGGGAGTGTTGCTTTAAAGCAACACTGAACCATAAGACTAAAAATGTATGTTCGTCGACTATGTATATACTTTAGAAACCTTTTTCAGAAAAAATTATGATAGGTGAAAATTTCTGAAACAATTCTTAGTTTTGGTATAACACAGTGCTACCCCACATTTCTCACACATGTTAACGTAAATCCAACGCACTTTGGAAGCTTGCATCTCATTTTTTTTTTTCAGACCATTGCGGCCAATGGCCTATCTGGTCTTGGCGTACTGCCATTGGCGGTACGTATTGTGCAGGTCCTTTGCGCTTTTTGGCTTGAATCTCGGTCTCCAGCGAACGCCGGCCAGACATACCAGACTTTGTACCCATTTTACATAGGGTCACTGCAACCTCCTGACGAAAATCTGCTGATGATAAAATGCTTGATGCTGAAAGATTTTTGTATTTTGAGACTCTTTTATAAAATAACCATGCATTAGCCATCGTGAGGTCTAGATAACGGTAAAACAAGCGCACCTGCCATCGTTTACTGCGTAGCCGTATCTTATAGATGCCCATGATGCTGTCGATGAGGTCGACCCCACCCATGTGGCGATTGTACTCTCCAACTACACAGGGTCGCTTTATAGTCACATACTTTGACTTTTGCTTGTCCCATCTACGAACATCAGCTTCTGGTTTTTGACCAGCAAAAGTTGAAGCAAGAACGACTATTTTGTTGTCCTTCCAAGCAACAGTCGACACATCAATTCCGTTCACGTCAGCTACGTATTCTTCAGAATAACCACGTTCTTTTTTCATGACTTCCTTTTCTTGTTGCAATTTACAATCTGGTATTCTATTTCTTCTTACTGTACCAAGACTGTGGATATCTTCTTTAGCCAAATACTCCAACAAAAGAAGAGAGGTAAAATAATTATCAAAATAGAGCTGGAAATTCTGGTGTCTTGGAATAATGCGCGCTAGTCTTGTGACGACGTTGGATGATGCACCTAAATCAGGCTCTTCTTGTAGGACAACATTCTCCTTACCAGTTTCAATTTCAATTTTATAGGCGAATCCAGAAACGCCACTCAACATGAAGATTTTGTAACCCCATTTGTGTGGTTTGTTGGGATTGTATCTCTTCAACGTATTTCGTGCTTTAGTGGAGCACATTTGTTCGTCAACGCAAAGGTGCTCTTCCAATGGAACTTTGCTGTAGACCTCATTCAAAGAGTCCACCACCGGTCTTATTTTGAAAATTCGGTCATGTTCAGGGTTGTTTCTGGGAAGGTTCTTGCTGTTGTCATTGAAATGTAGTCTGGCGAATTTTCTCAAATTTATTCAATGACATAGTTTCTTGAATTAGTGTTGTACCTAGTATTGGGCTCCAATGATTGGTAAGTCTAGGTAACTGGATAAGAGACATTACATTTACCACACCTATGAATTGCCTGACATCCATTTCTGTCATACATAAAGTGCTATTGGGATCCTTTTGAACTCGGTAAAGGTTTGTCTCTTCTGCAATCTTTTGTATGAGTTCTTGAGGAAACAGGTATAAAAAAGAACTGTATGGGAGTATCAAGTTCTAGAAGATCAGGACCCAAGGTCTTGTTTCCCTTGAACATGAGCTGCTCGGCATTCAACTCAAGATTTTTCTTCTTCCAGCGTAATATCAACTTGGCGGGCTTTTTCTTACCTTGGGATTGTTCGTTGCTCATTTGTTGGTTGTCTTGAGCTGGAGAAAGCTGAGGAACACTTACGTTTGATGGGGAAATTTCTGCGCTAGTCGATGGGTTTTCGTGGTCATCTTCTAAAGTTTCGATAAGAGAATCCATGTCAATGTCCAACGCCAATTTGTCATCTTCGAATGTTTCCAGTTCGGGTACAAAATCAGGGTCCGCAAGGCTGTCGTCGTCAAAATCTAGCCCATCCTCACTATCCACACCATTTTCCAGCGCTGCAGCAATGTACTCGTCCGCAAGGGATTGCTTCCGAGCTCTCCTAGAACATAAAAAACTCCTATAAACACTTTTGCTCTCATACAGAACTACTTATAATAAATTCTCCTTTTCGATCAATGTTGCCTACGAGCAACGAACAAGAATTTAAAAAAATAAACAAAACAAGACAATATTTTCGTAAAGATAACTTTAGATATTAAAATTCAGACACTTACCTATCCATGTTTCCAAAATAACACCAAAACTCTTCCAAAAACGAATTATTTACTATTTTTCAAATCGAAGCACGCACGCACTTGTTCAAATTATCAACAACTGACAAATGAAGTTTGATTTGCGACACGTAACGCCATCTAGTAAAATTTATTAGTACTACTTCTTTACTTCGGTTTGTAGACCACGGACTACAGTGCAATATGACGACAAAAAATGAACCATTTTAATTTTATGGGAGGGCAAACGGTATGTTGCTTACAGTCTACAACATGCTACAGAGGGTTAAAATATATGACCATTTTCAACAGACTGGAGATACGGCTCCTATCATCAGTCTAAGCGATTAGTGTCCTGATCAAATGTATGGAGGTACCTAATATTGTAATATGTAGATTGCTAAAGCCTAGCCTCTCATTGGTTAAGCAGTAGGGAATTAATCACATAATTAAGTACAGATTATACCGTAAATTGACTCTCCAAAACATACACTAAAATATTTTTAATTCTGTTCTTTTATTTAAATTATTGTGACATAATTATCTGTTCTTTTACGCCGCCATTACAAGGCGTACCATCCCGTGGATGTCGTAAGAGGCGACAGGGGGGAAACTGAAACCAGAAATCTTAATGGTAACAACTCAAGGTGTTAAAAATGCGGTTACCAACTTATGATATATGAGGCAATCTATGAGGGAGGTCTAAGTACGAGTATATTAGCTATGTACTTTTGATAGACTGTTATGAATGATAAATAACAATGAAAATATCTAGTCACACTCCAAGCACAGGCCTCCTTTCCTTTCTGAAAGGGTACTGGTTTTGGTAGACATCACATTGCCTTTTAAATAATTTATTTAACCTGCATGTCTGTGGAATAAATTATTCCACAGACATGCAGGTTACCTCACGATGTTTTTCTTTACCGCCAACTGCATGGTCAGTCATCACTAAAAATTGCAAATTATTAATCACCGGTGCCGACGTGAATTGAAACTGGTTGCTCGCAAACTGTACAATTTACTAATACAAGTGTTTAGCCCCTGAGCTACTATGGCTCAACTTCTTTCATTTAGGTATTTAAAATCGTTATACACCGATATGAATTCGTAAAATTAAAGGCTATAAATTACGGAGGTGGCGCCATCACATCTTTAATTTCGCTTTTAAATTTTAAATACGGCTACGGTCACACATGTGGGGTTAACACTGTTGATGTTAATTTCAGCTAGATGTCGTTATTTTATAACATACAATGTTCATAAAAAAATTAAACTGTGCCGAAAATCTTCTGTTTTATGCTTAAGATAAGAATTTTGGTAAATCATTTTTGAAATAAAATTTTATAAGCAAAAAGAATAAGTGAGGTGTATCTACGGAGGATGTTTTTATGCAACAAGATATATCTGAGCATAATATTATTTATGTAGGTAACTACATCTTTACCATTAATAAAATTATTTTCTTTGTTATGAATGTATCTAAGAAAAATACCCTAATATTGTTTTCGATTTACTTTTAAGCAAAAGCAACCAATTTAAAGCGTTTAATTTTGTGATTTACAAAAAACAAAAGTACAGTAGGTATAAATAAAAATATTTATATTTATCTTATTTAGGTTTAGTTTAGATTTATAGGTGGATGCTAAAACTGTCATCGGCCAATTTATAAATTTAAATTGCTATTTAATCAATATACCTTTTTGATTTTTTAAAACTGATTGATTACTAATATTGATTGAATTCCGCCGTGAATAATCCTAAATTTTTTTGCTACCTCATATATTATGTAAACATGAATTTGCTATTTGCCAACTACTCATCACTAGATGGCGCTAAAATATAAAATGCGTATATTACATAGATATTTTAAGTTTTATGCCTTTTCACATATTATTAGGAGATGCCGCAAAACAAAAATTTAAACTGGAGTGACCTTTTTAACAGTGGTAGAGCCACGCGGCAGCTTTTGCTGTCGCACGGATGGGCCGGCTCGAACCGGGGTGGTACCACAACCTCACAGAAAACCAGCGTGAAGTAGAGATTTACCTCTGCGTTTCGCTTGGTGAGTGCAGGTGGCCGGAGGCCCTTTTTAACTGGAAATGAGGCATTCCATCTTAGTCCTCACGGGTGACAACGCATCTACATTTTGATTTGTAATAGAGGATAGATGTAGATGTCTATGGGACGTAGCAACCACTTACCATCAGGTGGACTGTGTGCTCGTTTGTCACCCTTTTCCTATAAAAAAAAAACTCTCATTAGAAAAATTAAAATCGTATATCGTAATCAAATGAAGTGAATATAATTTTCCTAGTTTTTAGAAATATTTATATATTTATTATAAATTTAATATTAACATTATATATAAATATTAATATTAAATTTATAATAATTCAGTACCTATACTTAAACAAATATATTCAGTACTAACGATCAGCCTCGGTTTATTTCTGGATCTCGACAACTTAACAGGTCCAAATGTGAATCTAAAACATCTAGGGACCCATTCAAACACACACACACAAGATTTCATCCAAATCGGTGAAACCGTTTTTGAGTTTTTGCGAGACTAACGGACAGCAATTGATTTATAAAGATATGAATTAATTTAACAGAGTTGACAGCATCCTTGGCTGACGATGCCTTATGCACCGGCCGTGTGATATTTCTCAAAAACATGTCGTGTAGTGCCGGAACAAACTTGAGTCTGAAGTCGAGTCTTTGTTGAACAAAGTCTCGGATTCGGGGCGAATTAATCCAGTGTAGTTCAATTCCCAGTAGACACTTTGCTTGTTTATCGCTAAAAAGAACCCCTTTGTCGTATCTCTTCAATTTCATGGCACGTCCCTCGTTTCCAAAGCCAACATCGGAATCCTTGGCGTCGACATATCGAATAACGGTCAGTTCTGAGGTTTGCTTTTGCTTTTGCCAAATTGGCCTTTAAAAACCTTACCGTGCTACAATGCAGATGGACAGTATTTCATGCCGGCACACCGCTTACTTACACTTAACTTTACAAGGCGCAAGTTCGGCCACACATTGAGTACTTACTGTTCTCATCTCTGGGAGAGGGCACCCGGACAGCTTCAGCTCCAGCCCTTAGCCAGTGCCAGCTCCTTCCACTTGGTCGCATCCAGCGCAGAGCGAAACGAATCGTCGGCAACCGAGTTCTTTTTGATCGGCTTGACCCACTGGCACTACGAAGATATGCTGCATCCCTTTGCAGGTTCTATTGCATCTACCACGGGGAGTGAATTTTAGTCTGTTATAATTAAGGAAGATTAATACGCTCAAAATGGGCCGAAGGTTTACTCAGGAAGAAAAAATAATGGCTTTAAGCCTTTATAAACATGGTCCAAAGGCTTATAGATAGATGAGCAAGGTATTCGTTCTGCCATCATATATGACACCCAGCCGTTTGATTGTCCGAGCTGCATTAAAACCGGGCATTACTGAAAATATATTTAAAATTTCATTGACATGACATTTCAAATGTCAGTAGCCTAATAAAAAAGCCTAAAGCCGCGGACCGCGAACTCGAAAGGTCGTGGGTTCGAATCCGCCATTCGACTACTGTCGTGAACCACTTCCAACACAAGCATTTTAAACTTATCAGAGGTGGTTAAAGGGAATATTAATAATGTTAAATAGCATTACTAGTATTTTTTAAATAATAAAAGAATGGCTTCAAAGTTGTACCAATTATTTGTGATCATTGTGCCTCTAATGTAAGTACCCTGAATCAATTCCTAATTGAAGAAACTCGAGTAGACTATTTGAGAAGGGAAAAAGAATTTCGATATGACGTTTTCATCGTAAACAACCAAGAAGTCATTCCATTATATGATGCTATTCAATAAAAAATGGAATACGGAATAATATAATAACAAAACATTTGAAATATAAAATGATTGGGCAGATAAAAATTGCCAAATGGGAGCATGTGAAGCTTTTACATGAAGAAAACCCAGCATAAAAAGGAATAAGTTGGTGAAAAATCTATCCGAAGCTCACGTCAATCCAGAAAAAATTAATAAGTAGAAAGTCAAATATGCGACGCAAATATTCAGCCAAACAGTAGCATCAAACATGGGGTACCTATCTGGTATTTGTTCAACTGTTTTATTTATATTATATGTTGAAAAATGAGAAATAAAAAGCACAAACCTCTAAAACGCAAAAAAATATGCTAAAAATATGTAAACAGGAGATACTCTACCTCTACCACACACCTCGCGGTCTACCATACTGACTGAGAATGCAGGAAACTTTAGAATATATACTATAGTATGAGTAGCGCCGTGGTAGCTCAGATGGTTAGCGCCCGCTGTAAGCTTCACAGTACTCGAGCAACCGGGGTTCGAGCCCCGCCGGCACCAATGAAATTGTTAATTGCAATTTTAAGTGCTGATTTACCACGTGCTCGGCGGTGAAGGAAAATATCGTGAGGAAATAAGAAAAAAATATTTCGAAGACGTGATGTTCGCCAGCACGCATTGGGGCAGCGCGGCGGACATTTCCTTGCCCTAAAACCCTCTCAGAAATGAGAGGAGGCCTGTGCCCAGCAGTGAGACGTAAATAGGCTGCAACTTTACTATACTATATATTCTAGAGTTTAAACATGTTGAGTAAAAATCCATTTCTTTTTCAGAAAAGGGTTTTCTACCAGTGGAATGCACAGGGACAGCTGATATTATATTATTTTTCGACGAATTATTTGTTTCAGATAATGGAAGCTATGACAATAGTAAAAAAAGAAGTGGTAAAGAATTACTCCGCCAGTTAACTCCGAACTCAAATCATGGAATGTATGGAATGATGCCAAAAAAGTTTTTGATTCAATGAAATTCTGTTACAATTAACGAAAGGGAATGTACACCGCCATCAATTACAAATTGATTAAAAACAATTAATAATTTTCAATATTTAAAAGAAAAATTATTCAATGAATTTAAATTTAAAACCATATGTCTCAGGCACTTTAACCAGGACTCGCTTGAAAACTTTTTCGTATGTATAAGAAATCATGGAGCTCAAAATATGAAGCCATCATGTACAGCATTTGAAGATGCATTTGCCTCAATTTTGAGAAATAATTTATATAGTAGCTATTCTCCTGGTGCTAATTGTGAAGATGCTTATGAAGTATTCAGTAACCTTGGAAATTTACTCTTAAAAGATAAAAACATTGATAAAGATTAATTTTGATCACATAGACTACAATATTATTGTAGACTTCAATATTAAAAAAGATAATAAACAATAAACTCTGCACCATTGAGTTATATGTACTACGTACTAGAGAAGCCATTCCAAACAAAAATTGTGTCCTACTCTATGTCTTCGCGCATGCGCGGTAGTAGTAGTCGCGCATGAGCGAAGACTTTAATTTGATATAAAATAAGATATTGATATAAAATAAATATAAGAATTTATTATAAAATATCTTCATTTAATCTAAACAAACATATTTCTAAATAAAATGTAATAATAATTATTTTATGGAATAAACAAATCGTCAATTTACACAATATTTAGTTTGTATGGACTGTAGGGACTGCACTACAGTTCAGTTGAACATAGTCAATGTTCGGAATGGCTTCTCTAGTACGTAGTACATATAACTCAATGCTCTGCACTTAATTATGTAATTGGCTATGTTCTACGCAAAGCAAGATTTTTTTTAAAACTTGCACATCATGTATGGAGTGTAGAGTAGAAGGAGAACCATCTTATAAGGTGCGAAAGTTGAAAAAGTGTCCCACTATATACTGAAAATGGAGGTTCCAAAACCTATCACAATAGCGCTGGCGTCTGAAAAACTACGATATGAATATAGCTGTTGTAGACGGAGTGAAGTCAGCTGAATTCAAATATTTAAATAATTTCATGACTAGAGTAGTTAGTAAAATGCCAGTATACAAAACCTCAACTATTTACATAGTACAAAACCAAGCGGATTGGTCGGTTCTTGTTTATTTCTCCATCTTATTCTAATTAATTTTGGCGCTTTTCTTTTAATTTATCCTATGCTACTGCAGCGCCACCCTTATTGGACGCGTTTTTAGGGACACTTTTCATATACAGAGATGGTTCTCCTTCTACTCTACACTCCATAACATCATGCAAAAACGAATTGTATGCAATAAATGATATAGAAAGTATAAAAATGCGAGAGTAGGTATAGTAAAACTGCTAGGTGGTTGACATCGCCTTCCAGTCATTAGATATTACAATAAATTTATTAAGAACGGAAATCAATATTAAAAATATAAGGCAATATATAAAAACTGTTTTATGTATAACCATTAATATGGATTTCATTAAATGTGAAAAACATAAATCCGAACTATCAAACTATATATACTTTAATATATACTTTGATTTGGGTTCGGAGTTCTTCATTTGCAACTGGAGTCGTCATGTTAATAACGTGTTGAAGAACACCATATTGGATTATGATGTAGAGGACGCAATACAAAAATCATGCTATGAATATTTTAAGAAAAGGAGTAAATAAAAATTAATCATATTATTTGTCTTTTTTTTGTGTTTCTTCAAAAATATTTTCTGTTACTATACATATATTTCCAGTCGTATCTCTATGATAGGGTTGGATTTAAAATCGTTTGGCAGGAATTTGTGGGAGTAAGGTGTTTTATTTGGTAGAGATTTGGTCCCCAATTATAATAATACCACTCACATTAAAAGGTAATGCAGCGTTATCGAAAAATAAATAAAAACTATTATAACCTAAAATGCGTAAAACATGGAAAAACGAATGCAATATTACTGTGAAAACTGGATAGGTGGATACCATACAGAATTTTGTGTAAGTGCGACAAGAACGTAAGATTAGTGTCACATTATTCTACTGTCTATACTCTCTGTCAAGAGATATTTCGCTGAAGACAACTATAATAATAGAGACAATTTTACCGACTAGGTATATGAATATTTATGGAGAAGAGAAATTATAAAGAATAAAAGAGATTCTTTTGAGGAATTCATAAAAATAATAAATTATGTTTACAGACAATAAAGAAATTATTATAATATACTGTTTTATTTCTGAATTGTTTAAAACTATACCCAGAAATATGTTCAGTTGTAATAGGTTAGAAGGTTGTGGCGGGAGCGAAGGCAACCTCACTTTGTAGGTAAGATATCTTATCTGATCGAATCTGTACTAAAATTAAAGCAGCACGCCTCGACTCCGCGTAATATACTCTGCCCTATTCCTAGAGTGTTTTTGTAAAGCCGCAGGCGCGGAGGGAGAGCAGCACCCGCTCGCCGTAGAAAATCGCAGGCACCTGTGTGAACCGTGGCGGCTGAGGCTGGTCGCCAAAGGCGACCAATAAGCCGCAACTGCGGAGGCTTCAAAGTAAGATTTAAATAGAAAAATTGAAAACAATGGACGCTCACGCAATATTACATCGGTCGGTCGGATGGAACACAAATAAGAACCAGTAACAAAGAAGCCTTAATTAAAATCATTTTTATCGATTTAGCAACAACGACTCCGACGATGAAAATCTTGGTTGTGCTTCTCTTCCCGATTAAAAACAATGTTTTAAAGAGAAAATTTTATTTTATTTCTCAACCTGGACTTTAAGTCAATATTATATGAATAATATAACCGATCATCGCTTAACTACCCAATGTTTTTATATGTCTAGTGCAATAAAGTTGATTGATGAATGAATTAATGTATTTTAAATAGTTTAAAAGATACATACAGTCACACCATCTCATCACAGTTACAAGTACCTATATAAATATGTTATTTTTTGCAATACTAGATATTTTCTGTTTCCCATCACTAGACCCCATTTGTCAAAAAGATCAAGCTATGTTGTACAGGGTATAACACCACTCTAAAATATTAGCTTTTTTCTCTGTGAGTAATATAAATGTACTTTGTGCTTGTCACTTCCACAGAGTACAATACTCTGTCACTCAGGAGTTTCGACGGATTGTTGCTCCTGTTTTATTGTTTATTTAATGGTTAAAAATGGGTTTTGATACATTAAAGTCAAGCGATTTTGTGTATTAAGAAGCTGCGCATGTGAACTATTAGTGGAAATGACGAAAAAAATGCTCCCATTTCGATATATACCTCAAGTTATTTATTTACAAGAACAGCTAAACCCATCAGATAGTCAATGATGATAGCATCATCGACTATCCGTTAGGATTAGGTGTTGTCAAAATCTTCCAAGTACTTTTCAATGTGACGCATTGACATATTATCCCGAGTGAAATGAAGACATGGCTTAAAGAACAAGCATCCAAGCTAAAATCTTAAAATAATAAAACCTCTGACACTCAAAATCTGACGCAGTGTCTCCACAATGATGGAAAATTCCCCTTTTGAGGGAAATTTTGAAACTAGAGGGAAAGACTTAGAAAGGGGAAATCGTGAGTAATCATGGTAGGGCCTCGCTGCAACTATATTATGGTTGTAAGACGAATGAGTCGGCTCGATTGGAGTAGGACCACGCTTTCACAGAATACCAGCGTAAAATAGCAGCTTCATGCTGCTGTTTTTCGTATGATAAGTGTAGATAACTGGAAACCCATTGTACTGGAAAGGAGGCATTCCATTGTAGTCTATATTTATCACCCCATTCTATATAAAAAAAAGTAAATGAAGGGGAAAACTGTCATCATCAACATCATTAGAGCCCTTTACAAGTCCACTGATGAACATAGTCCTCCCCCAAGGAATGCCACAAAGCATAGTCCTGAGCCACCTGCATCCATCGACTTCCTGGATATCTTACCAGGTCATCACTCCATCTAGTGGGGGGACGCCCTACACTCCGTCCGCCGGTAGGAGGCCGCCACTCGAGAACTTTTTTTTGTTTTTTGTTGGAAAAAAAATAAATAAGACGTGGGGAACTGGAACCATTTAAGTGGAAACACTGCTCTGATATGACATCATTCGTTTGGCCTAAAGTTCTAGATACCAGGCCATAAACTCCAAAAAAAAAAGAATCATTCGTTGATTCAAAATAAAAAAGACAAGGCTGTATAGCTTAGCTCTTTTGCCTGCTCTCTCGAGCGAATAATAAAAACAACAACTACGAACAACAATCAACAATATGGAGTGTAGAGTAGAAGGAGAACCATCTTATAAGGTGCGAAAGTTGAAAGTGTCCCACTATATACTGAAAATAGAGGTTCCAAAACCTACCACAATAGCGCTGGCGTCTGAAAAACTACGATATGAATATAGCTGTTGTAGACGGAGTGAAGTCAGCTGAATTCAAATATTTAAAAAAATTTATGACTAGAGTAGTTAGTAAAATGCCAGTATACAAAACCTCAACTATTTACGTAGTACAAAACCAAGCGGATTGGTCGGTTCTTGTTTATTTCTCCATCTTATTCTAATTAATTTCGGCGCCTTTTTTTAAATTTATCCTATACTACTGCAGCGCCACTCTTTTTGAACGCGTTTTTAGGGACACTTTTCATATAAGGAGATGGTCCTCCTTCTACTCTACACTCCATAATCAACAAGCAACAACCATAGTCTATTATCTATGGCAACAACAATCTATCATAGGTAATAGTAAATTAGTAAACAAACAAATAAATTTTTCGAAAACGTGCAAAGTTTATAAAGTAAAAAAAGGGTAATAAAGGAATGTAATATGAATAATCAATTGATAGAAAAAATAATAACATCAAACAACGAAATATGCCCCGAATTCTCTTTTGATAATCCACTGCTAGATCGAAATGTAGCAAGAGCGTTGTCGAAGAGTTTTGTCAAAATCCTAAATATTTCTAAACAAGAGTCTAAAATCAATAATAATCTTCGACTGTCAATATTAGAAAATATTCGAAAAATGTGTGAAATTGAACCAGGTGATCATGTTAGAATTGATGAAAACGTAGTGGAACTACTTACAGATTATCATAGCACTAACTGTAAACATAAATGTATTCTCAATAACACAGACTCTATAAATAAAACTTTAGATGCTTTTTTGTTACAACGAATAGAAGATTGTGAGTTCGATTCTAAATATAAATCTGAACTAAATCCAGAAATAATACAATCCTTATTAAACTTACAACAAAATGAAATTTTTAACATACTTCCTGAAGATGTTATATACTGGGATATTACTGATTGTAAATATATGAGAATTCTTGATGAACTGTTTAATAAAAATGAGAATTGCTTAAAGAAAACAAAAATATTAAATGATATTGCTATCAAAATGATACCAAAAATTGAAAAACTTTTCTTGGAACATTGTATTCTTCTACTAAAGGATAAAGAATGTAGTATAGATAGCTTACTCGCTCACAACTCTTTTCAGCAATTAGTTAAAACCTGTGCAGTTTCATCAAAATGTTTTCAAATTTGCTGTGCTATAATGAACTTTATTTTCATAGTTACTAATTTCAATAGTAATGTTCAAGAGTTTGTATCAAAGTTTATTAGTTTGGTAAAGTCTCATTGCTCTCAAAATACATTTTTTGCTCTTTATCCGACTCATATCAGTCACATAGCCTTGCTTTTGGATTTTAATAAGGAGGAATTACCACTTTCAATGCAAGATATTTATATACAATCAACACTTAGATATTTAGCAATACTATGTAATGAACAGGAAAGTGATTTAATTATGCTATTATCTCATTATTCAATATGGTTTGCTATTTATTTTGAAAGTAAATATTGCTCAAGTCCAGTTCTTTAAATATTAAAGATTCAATATATTTGATTTTATGTTATAAATGCAATGTTCAGAAAATTAACAAATGTCACCATTTTATAGCATGCCGAGAAGTTCTGGAGAGAAGAAAGCTTTTATTTTGTATATACACATAATATATACATTTAAAAACATGTTTTTCAATGAATGCTTTATTTTAAGAGGACTAAACAGAAAAATGTTACTAACAAAAATCAAAACAAACCAACACCAGATAGTTTTTGCAATAAAATGTGATTATTTTTGCTGCCCACATATGTTGAGCATTTATTAAAATATTTCTGTGCAAGACTACACATAACCTCTTTACTCTTTTTCACCATAATGTGCTTTTGACTCTTCAAATGAAAATGAGTTGGATCCCAATATGGTATCAGTTGGTTACAGAAACCACAGTGATATAGATTTGGTCTCACCTAGAAGGAAAAAGATTATAATTTAACTAATTAAAAAAATTGGCACTGTTAATTCTAATTTGAGGGCATAAAATATTATTTCCACATTCTGTATTTGTATTATTTTATTATCGAAAATCTAATGATAAGCAAAAACATTACATGAAAATAAAAAATAAATGAAATATATGAAATTGGTAATTTTTAATTAATAGTCAACATTTTTTGTAAGCCGCACAATGTGAGGGAGATATGTGGACATACCTCAATTTCGCTACATAATTTGTTTTTATACTTTTAGCTAGACATCAAATCCGTATTAGTAGTAATTCATATTAACATTATTTTCTAATTGATTCACTATAAATAACAACAAAAAATTTTATTGAAATAATATGTAGACTGCCATCTGTTGGTCAGTGCGTCGGCGAGTCTTCTCGCTTAATATGCCATAAGTTATAAGTTTAAACATATTAAATAAGTTCCATATATTCTATGGAGGACCCCTATTGATTTTTGTTATTGAACTGAACACCGTTTAAAATTTATTAATGAAAGTCGATCAGATCCTCTGTTTTGTTTTTCTTGTAAAAATTATTGTCAATACTTTTATTTTTTTCGTCAAAATTAAATGAAACGCTTATGAGGCGTGCACTTTTGGGTTTTCCAAACTATTTATTCTTAGTCTTAATTAATATGTATAAATTTTGATAAAATTACAATTAATTTTGTTAACATTTGTCGTACATTAGTTACATCATGTAAATGCAATAATTATTAGTCCATGTGTAAACATCATGTGTTCATCAGCTAGAATAGGGTGGAACGCAATCCAGCTAAAACTGATAATTAGTACGGCTTAAATAATTTTAATTTCTTCCTTGCTACCTACATCTTCAGTTGAGGCTTATTATATAAGAATGCAACTGGGATCCCTTATCTCTTATATTATCCCGTTCCAATAGTATCCTATCCTTTTTACACTTTCCCCATATCCTTTTTAGGGATCTTTAGTTAAACAACAAGAAACTCTTATAGTTTAGACATGTTTGTCCATACGTCCGCGGTTTTACTCAAGAGACCCTAGGTGCTAAAAAGCTATAAATTTGCATAGTTATAAATATTAATCACGCCTACGAATGAAATAAGACCTTGACAAAAAAAAACATTTTCCGTATATCAATCTTCCGTATAAGCAGCGTCCAACGTCGACCGACCTATTTTATATACCGTAACCGTATACCGTTTTCCTAGTAACAACTTAAAATAAAAAATAAAAACTGCGGTTTGCCATCCCGCTTGCCTAGCGTGGCATTATGGCAAATATCCTCCCTATGAGGCAATAAACGGGGTGGCTTATGTTCAGCAGTAGACTTTAATAGACTGTTAGGGTAATCTCTCCTATAGGTAATTTTTTTACCCGTCTATTCCATCAATTGGGGTGTCGTTAAATAGGTCTTACAAATATATTGGGGGTATAGAACGACATTTTTTCGATTCAGGGGTCCGTTTGCGAAATATTTAGCTTTAAAGTGGTTAAGTGGTACTAACTAAACTGCTGTTTTTATAATGTGAAAGATATGCACGATATTAGTATACATGGTTATTTTGCAATAACCGGCCAAATTCGCAGAAAAGGTTCAGAATCTTAGTACCCCCTGCCCCGCCGTTACCATGGTTGCCACCGTAGCAAGGAATTGCGTGGCCGCCGGGGATTGGGGGCCGTCTCTTCGTAACTATCATCATGGGGGGATATTTGCCATAGTTGCTACGCTTAGTGAGCGGGTTGGCAACCGCAGGTTTTTTATTGTAATATTGCTGTTATCAGGAAGATGCTGCTGCCCATCTCCTGCCTGTTTCCCACTGTCGCCTTTTATGACACCTACAGGAAGATATGGGGTAGTGGATATTCTTAACCACCACTGCACGGCAATAATAAGCATTTCAAATTCGTGTCTACTTCTCGTATACTAGGCCTTAACTGCTAAAGATGTCAATCCATTAGCTTATAACAGCCTACAGCTGGATGTAAGCCTTGTTGATTGTTTACTTGTTAGAGCAGCTGGTGGTTTTTGGCGCTGAGAGGTTTATTTCTCGTCTGCAACCCAAAGCTTGGATTTGATATTAAACCCAGTTTTTAAGATGGTACGGTCATCAATAAGGAAATAATTAAAACAGGCCAAGTGCGTATCGGGCTACGCACAATGTAGAGTTTCGTAGTTGCTCGTCAATACATGAAAATAGAAAGGGCCTTCTTGATACTATGAGCACAATATTGAGTTCGCGGTTTGACCACTATTACAACTAAAAAGTTCCCAAATAGGAAGACGCACGTTCAGGTTATTTTCTATGGAATAATGACGAAATTTTTACTAATCCAAGTGCATTTTTTAAGTTGGTGACTCATTAACTTGTTACGCCTATTTAGCTGTGATAATTTTCCTTTAAGGTCTATCGTGCGTGTTATATACCTACTTACATGGTTATTTTTCAAATAGTAGCCAAATGCAGTATTTGAAAATACTAAAAAATAAATAAGGCTTTTACTTTTATTTGAAATTATCCAAAATTGAATGTGATTTATGGGCAACATCGTTTTTGCCCATACGAATGTGTGCGTGCGCAGTAAAATCTGTTAAGATAATGCATTACCACGCATTTTGATTTTAAAAGATTTTTTATCTTTAAAAGACAACATGTTTAAGATTTTTTTAATTAATTTTGTTTCATTAGTTGCCTATGTGCCAGTACTAAGAATCTTCGGTGGAGGTTTGGTTGCCACCTAAGACGACTCGACCTGGGGACACAACGCATGCACCATGAGAAGTGACGAGAAGATCCTGGAGCTAGAAGAAGAGATAGACAAGTTACGCTGGCATATTATAGGATTATCCGAGGTCCGTAGAGAGGGGGAGGACACGTTAATCCTCGAATCCGGCAACTTGTTCTATCACCGAGGGGGCGACCATGTGTCCCAAGGAGGTGTTGGATTTATCGTCCACAAGCCTCTCGTTAACAACGTTGTAAAGATGTGTGTGTCGACGAAGCTTGCGTACCTTATACTTACTCAGAATCACGGTCATCAGATCAACGGTATTCCTTGAAGGTCATACAGGTTTATGCACTAACCTCGGCTCATCCCGATGAGGAGGTGGAGGAAATATATGAGGATATCTCTAAAGCCATACATTCCTCCAACCCCCATTATACGGTGTTAATGGGAGACTTCAATGCAGAACTAGGCACAAGAGAGAACGGTGAGCTGAAGGTAGGGAAAATTGGAATAGGGCAACGGAACCCAAGGGGCCAGCAGCTGGCTGATTTCGTGGAGAAAGAGGGACTCATTATGATGAACTCTTTCTTCCAGAAGTGGACCTGGTCTAGCCCCGACGATTCTACAAAAAATGAGACTGACTTCATTATGACATTATGAGACGACAACTGTTTAGTGATGACTCAGTGATCGCGAGGGTGAAAACTGGTAGCGATCACTGAATGGTTAGACGCATACTGAACTTAAACGTTAAGTTGGAGGGGTCTCGTCTAATGAAGTCATCGCTCCGCCCCCCCTCGTACTCTAATCCAAAGTCCCGAAACCTTTCAGCTCGAGTTATAAAACCGTTTTCAGTGCCTAGAAGACCGCAATGAAGTGGACGATATGAATGATAAGCTCGTGGAAACTGTCCGTGCGGTCGGAGCTAAGTTCTGCAAGACCCGCCGCAGAAGAACACGAAAACTCTCCGATCACATTTTTAATCTCATGGCTGTTAGACGGGAAATGAAGCTACAGTCTTCAGCAGATTTGACAGCATACAGGCAACTGAACAGACAGATCTTCAAATGCATGCAGCGGGACTTCCGCAACTTCAATACAACTTGTATTGAAGAAGAGATCGAACGGAACCAAGGCTACAAAGTCTTTGCCAGAAATCTGTTGACCAGAAAAAGCCAACTGTCAAAGCTGAAGACCGAGAGTGGCAGTATCGTTTCCGGGACAACTGAGATTTTAAGTGAGATTGAGAAATTCTATGGGCAGCTGTACTTACACGTCATAGTTGGAGCCACACGCATGTGTGACTTACTATCCAAGAGCGACACTATTCTGATGATATCTAGGACGTCAGTTTGAGCGAGATTAAAATAGCTCTCCAGCACCTTAAAAACGGCAAGTCCCAGTCAAGGTGAGTATGAAATTACAGCGGAGCTTCTGAAAGCGGGTTGAAAGCAGGTACTTGAAGTCCTTCAGAAGCTCTTTAATTCCGTCCTCCATGGGGGAGAGCAGAAGTGCGGTGGTCTTGTTCTACAAGAAAGGTGACACCGCTCCCTTGAAGAACTACAGACCGATTTTCCTTCTGAGCAGCGTCTACGTGCTGTTTTTGAGAGTCATTACGAATCGTCTCGCACGCAGACTTGACACTTCCAGCCTCCTGAACAAGCCGGTTACGAAGAGGCTTTAGTACCATAGACCACATACACACCCTTCGGCAAATTGTACAGAAGACAGAAGAGCACAATCTGCTACTTTGCCTTGCGTATGTGGACTATGAGAAAGCCTTTGATTCCGTCGAAATTTGGGCGGTGCTGCAGTCCCTTCAGCGGTGCCAAGTTGACTGTCGGTATATCGAAGTGCTGAAGTGTTTGTACAGTAGAGCTACGATGGCCATCCGAGTACAGAACCAGAGTACGAAATCTATCCAATTGCAGAGAGGTGTAAGACAAGGTGATGTTATATCCCCGAAACTCTTCACCGCTGCATTGGAAGACGTTTTCAAGCTTCTGGACTGGAAAGGATACGGTATTAACATCAATAGCAAGTACATCACTCACCTTCGATTTGCCGACGATATAGTCCTTATGGCAGAATCGCTGGAGGACCTAAGCACTATGCTCAATGACTTCAATAGTGTCTCCCAATGGATAGGTCTTAAGATGAACATGGACAAAACATAGATCGTGTTTAATGTCCATGTCACACCTATGTAGTTGTTGGGAGCACTAAGCTCGAAGTTGTTGATGAGTAAGTTTACCTGGGACAAATAGTCCGACTAGGTAAGTCCAACTTCGACCGAGAGATCAATCGACGGATTCTACTCGACTGGGCAGCGTTCGGGAAATTACGACACACCTTCTAGTCAGGCATGCCTCAAACCCTGAAAACGAGATTGTACAACCAGTTCATGTTGCCAGTGATGACTTATGGATCTGAGACGTGGTCCTTCACTGCTGGCCGGATGCGGACGCTCAAGGTCGCTCAACGAGCTATGGAGACGGCTATGCTCTCTATGGTTTCTCTGCGTGTTAAACTTAGAAATGAGGATATCCGCAGTAGAACTAAAGTGATCGAAATAGCCCAAAATATATATAATAGAAATAGAGTAACGACCTGGTAAGACATCCAGGAAGTCGATGGATGCAGGGGGCTCAGAATCATGCTTTGTGGCATTTCTTGGAGGCCTATGTTCAGCAATGGACTTGTGAAGGGCTATAATGATGATGATTGTTACAAAAATGATGAACCTTGTATTGCCTTGAGATGTAAAGTAGTTATTTTCAAACTCAAAAAGTCATATAAAGCTCATGTATCCCTGGAAATCATCAAGAAGTGCTCATCAATTTATATATTATAGTATAGTATTGCAATCGCGAGATAGTACTTATTGGAGACGTCAAAATTAAATGCATGACGTAATTTATAGCTTCACCCTTCCCTGTCCCATCAACCATATACGAACATTTCGATTGTTTAACTACTGTCTTTTTTTTAATGGAGTGACAAACGAGCACACAGTCCACCTGATGGTAAGTGGATGCTGTGGCCCATAGACATCTACATTTATCCTCGATTAAGGATCAAAATGTAGATACGTTGTCACCCCTGAGGACTAAGACGGAATGCCTCGTTTCCAATGTCTATGTCGCGGACAGGGAGACTGTTAAAATAGAAAAGTACTATTCGAAAATGATGTCGGGACCGAAATGGACTAAATGAACGTCATCATCACCATTGCCTTTTTTAGTCTCCTAATAACTGAAACCAAGCCTCTACAATTTGGTAGAATTATCATAATCTCCAAATTAGCAAAAAAAAAAAGCTTCTTAATTTGTATTCTCAGTGTCTAATAATTTGCCCCTTAGACGCTGTTATAACCAGGAACAGAATGTAGGTAGGTACATTTTTTTTATAGGATAACGGTGACAAACGAGCACACAGCCCACCTGATGGTAAGTGATTGCTGCGGCCCATAGACATCTATATCTATCCTCTATTACAAATCAAAATGTAGATGCGTTGTCACCCGTGAGGACTAAGGTGGAATGCCTCATTCCCAGTAAAAAGGGCCTCCGGCCACCTGCACTCACCAAGCGAAACGCAGAGGTTAAACCTCTACTTCACGCTGGTTTTCTGTGAGGTCGTGGTACCACCCCGGTTCGAGACGGCCCATCCGTGCGACAGCAAAATCTGCCGCGTGGCTCTACCACTGTTAAAAACATCAACTGTCAGGCTGTTTTAGGAATGCTTATTGCCATCTAAATATTAAAAGCACTACTGAAATGTTTAATCGCAATAGTCTCTTCGATACTCATCCCATCCAGAAATGAAACAAGTGGTAAAATTAAAAATTTTGTACAACCGACTTCAATATAAATTATTCAGGATACGCAACTCATAAACTACTGGTCAGATAGATTGATCAAATTTATATGGCACCACATGAGAAGCACCAGCTTTCAAATACAAAAAGAATCATTGAAATCGGTTCACCGAGAAAAAAGTTACGAGGTAACACATAAAAAAACACAGTAGAATGAGTACCTCCTCCTTTTTGAACTCGATTGAAAAGGCCTGTAGGTATCCAGCAGTGGAACTATAATAAATATGTTGTTACTGTACCTGTCTTACAAACTCGTTGGCAAGTTCCGGATCATAATCTATATCTAAAACTGAAGCTCTAACTAGATTTTTCTTATGGGTCTTAGTTCCACAGTGTTGTTTATTTTCTTGAGCTTGCATTATTTTATCGCATGTTAAGCATTTGATTTTATTATTTGCTATCGGAATAACGAGCAAGAAGCTTTGAATATCCACGCATATTTTATTATTTAGGCAGATGACTTTTAAGGTCTCCACGATGAACGCTTCCTTCAAAAATATTTGGAGAGGTTTCATTAGAGGTGTGTACCACGTTTGATTGTCGGATCGTATACCCTTTTTTAACCCTTTGGCAAGTAACATACCCTGATGTCGGGCACCTCTTACATGTTCTTTTGCTACATAATAATGTGCGGATATATAAACATCGCACAAGGAACAATAACCCTTACTGCCACCAGGGTTTAATTTTATAAAGTGTTTCTTGCCGTATTTAGCTATTTCCGATCTTCTTTTACCATGATCAATAATTTCTGTGTATTCAAAGCTATCAGAGTCGTCGGACGAGTCGTTTTCTTTGTTTTCGGTATTATGAGCTTTTCGGTGACTGATCAAAGCTTCTAGTGTAAAGTTGTATAATTTACTTTTACATTGAATGCATCTAGCTATACAATTATCCGGCGTAATATAAAAATATTTTCTTTGTTTGTCCAATAAAGGTGTCGAAAGATCTTTGTCGCAAGATTCAACTTTCACTTTTTCAGAGGCTGGTGATGATTTAACACCCATTGGATCAGCAGATGCTGTACTTTCTATAATTTCGCTTTTTATATTTTGATCTTTGTCATTTCTTTCGTGATTATGTGACAAATCAATTGCAAAATATTTGTAACATATAAAACAGTACAAAGTGTTATCGTCAATCTGTAATCGAGAATAAGAAAATATACTGTGGTATATATATAATATGGTAGATATGTACTACAAGTAAAACGATATTGGTGCCGCAAACGCAAACTATAAAAATTCTGATACTCTGAGAGCCGTAAAACGAAAGTAAATTGTCTACAAGGTTAACGTAATATGTTTTTCTAACTCCATTGTGTACAAAGACATTTAAGTAGTAGATATATCTCATTGATTGTGTATATGTAATGTAAGTATATTTCATCGCCAGCATACATTCATATCAAAGAGTAGGTACCTATCTTTTGGGTTCGAATCCCAGCTCAAACTTTAGGTCCAAGAAGAAAGCCTCGTTGCCAATAACTGCGTTTTATGTACATTATTATTTTAAAGATTCATACTAGGAAACACAAAGACGAGATCTCTGCTAGCTATTTAATAACGTATTCATTATACTTTTTTATATATACAGAGTGTACGGTTTCCGATGTCCGATACTTTAAGGGGTTAAAATACAATTAATTTTATCGACAAATCAGGGATCAATGATTTTTTTTTCGCCATCAATAAAAAAATGGCAGCACTTTAAAAAAATTGTTGGCGAAGCATAGATGCTTGTATTAATTTAACAATATCTACCCAAGTAGAAGACTTTCAAAAACAAAATTGGTCTCAAATGTTAGTTAATAGTGTAGACAATAAATCTAGATTCAAAATATTATTTTTTAATTTTTCAGTATTAGTAAAAAACATTTTTGAAAAAATAAATTAGACAACAAATTGATGTTGTTTTTCAGATTCTTAGCTTTAAAAAAAAACCATCGTGTTAGCCAATTTTTTTTACTTGTTTTTATTATAATACAGGATACGACCGGGGAAGGACCACGCTCTCACAGAATACCAGCGTCAAATAGCAGCTTAACTCTGCTGTGTTTCGTATGGTGAGTGTAGAGAACCGGAGACCCTTTTTACTGGAAACGAGGCATTCCATCTTAGTCCTCACGGGTGACAACGCATCCGCATTTTCAATCGTAATCGAAGACAGGTGTAGATGTCTATGGGCCACAGCAACCACTTACCATCAGGTGGACTGTGTGCTCGTTTGTCACACTTATCCTATAATAAAAAATCGTTTCTTTTTATTTTGGTTCTAATAAATTGTTAAATGACATGTACATAATAGCAGTAATTATTTTTAGTTTTTTTATTGTTTAAAGTTATATATTGAAAAAATTGTTATGTAGTCTAGTTTTGAAACCAGAAGATTGTCATTCTAATTATTTTTTATACTTATCATTTTATTTGATATTTACTCTGATAAATTGTTAATACTATATTAATCTCGTAGTTTTATTTATATATATAGAAAAGCAGGCATTTTTTCGAATAAAAGATTTTTTTCGATAAGTTCGATTATTTCATCTAATAAAAAACGATTTTTCCTAAATCGATTACTATCACAAATCAAACAATCGATTTTTTCACTCAATGTCACATTCGTACAAGCGACAAGTGAAGCACTCTATAATCTATAGAAATTAGAAGTGCTTTTTTTGTAAAGGCAAATTAGGTATGTACAAAGAGTATAGTAATATACAGGTTGTCCGGTTTCCGATGTCCGATACTTTAAGGGGTTAAAATACAATTAATTTTATCGACAAATCAGGGATCAATGATTTTTTTTCGCCATCAATAAAAAAATGGCAGCACTTTAAAAAAAATTGTTGGCGAAGCATAGATGCTTGTATTAATTTAACAATATCTACCCAAGTAGAAGACTTTCAAAAACAAAATTGATCTCAAATGTTAGTTAATAGTGTAGACAATAAATCTAGATTCAAAATATTATTTTTTAATTTTTCAGTATTAATAAAAAACATTTTTGAAAAAATAAATTAGACAACAAATTGATGTTGTTTTTCAGATTCTTAGCTTTAAAAAAAAAAAACCATCGTGTTAACCAATTTTTTTTACTTGTTTTTATTATAATACAGGATATTTGCTATAAATGCACATTTAAATCTTAACTCTGAGTTAGATAGTTTAGGAGCTATGACAGTGTAAACATACTTACTTGAAAAGCGCGGATACACTAGCAAATGAAATAAAACAAAATAATTTATATCAATTGCATTTAATTTGGCAAAATAATTACAAAAACTGCTCAAAGTGACCTCCTTGTCTCTGCAGACATGCTGTTGCTCTTAGTGCAACGTGTTGCGTAGAGCGCTGGATCATTGCCTTGTCTTCTCGCAATTCGTTTGCTGCTTGAATTATTTTTTCTGCTAACTCCTCTCGTGTATTTGGCACATTTACATACACTCTTCGTTTGAGTGTGCCCCACAAAAAAAAATCGAGAGGTGTTAAATCCGGCGACCGCGGTGGCCAAGCAATTGTTCCTTCGCGTCCGATCCACGACGAATAGTGTGCATTTAAATGATTCCGCACAAGAAGCGCGAAGTGTGCCGGAGCACCATCCAATTGCAGAATCATTCTGGGCCTGTAGGCCAATGGTAACTCCAATAAAGCATCCAAAAAATTCGTTTCCAGGAAATTTAGGAATCTTGGGCTATTCATTGTCTCCGGTAAAATGATTGGTCCAATTAGAATGTCGTCAATCATTCCGGCCCAAACGTTGACAGAAAATTTATGTTGAAAAGAACTTGGGCGGATCGCATGTGGATTTTCTTGAAGCCACAGGTGTTCGTTACGGTAGTTCGTATACCCTGATCGCGTGAAAGTAGCTTCGTCTGTCCACATAATTCTTTTTAAAAAGTTTGGATCATATCGCGTTTCTCTCAATATCCACGAACAAAATATTGCTCTTCTTACATAATCCGGTTCCAGTATTTCTTGCACCCTTCGAAAATGGTAAGGATGTAATCCTTCTCTTTTTAAAATTTTCCACACCGACCATTTTGATAGACTGAGACGATTAGCTATGCGTCTAATGCTCAGGCTAGGGTCTTGAGTAATCATTTGCAATATTTGATGTTCATCTTGGAGCGACAAAACACGAGTACGTTCGTTACAGAGCCTTCTTATTCCATTTTCCGCAAGTCTCAAATGAATTCTCACGAAAGTGCGAGCATTCGGCGTACGTCTGTTAGGAAATCTGCGTGCATACTCTACAACAGCTCTATTTGCACTCCCGTTACACAATCCATACACGAAATGGATGTCAGCGATATGCTGGCTTGAGTACTCGTTCATTGTAATAAACAAAAAGTAACAGTTCAACAACAAAACAAAAACGTAACAAAGTCTAACAACCAACAATAATTATGTACAGTAAGTAGATTTACTTAAAACCAGGAATGTTATCACAACGCAGAGCGAGGGACGACGACTGCTCGACGGCACAAGCGCACACTACACCCTTTTTACCTGGAGACAGCCGTTATTCTGTCTCGCTCGCACTGTTGTGCACAGCGTTTTTTACCTGCTCACACAAAGGATGCTATTGTGCTTGCTTACGATTCCTTGAATTATTGAAGAATTTTATCTTACTCACTGGAATGGGTGTTTAGTTATCTAATATCGGGGTAGAGGCACTTTGAACAGTTACATTCAAATTATCATAGCTCCTAAACTATCTAACTCAGAGTTAAGATGTAAATGTGCATTTATAGCAAATATCCTGTATTATAATAAAAACAAGTAAAAAAAATTGGCTAACACGATGGTTTTTTTTTAAAGCTAAGAATCTGAAAAACAACATCAATTTGTTGTCTAATTTATTTTTTCAAAAATGTTTTTTACTAATACTGAGAAATTAAAAAATAATATTTTGAATCTAGATTTATTGTCTACACTATTAACTAACATTTGAGACCAATTTTGTTTTTGAAAGTCTTCTACTTGGGTAGATATTGTTAAATTAATACAAGCATCTATGCTTCGCCAACAATTTTTTTTAAAGTGCTGCCATTTTTTTATTGATGGCGAAAAAAAATCATTGATCCCTGATTTGTCGATAAAATTAATTGTATTTTAATCCCTTAAAGTATCGGACATCGGAAACCGGACACATTGTAGAATAAGGGTAACAAACGAGCACACAGTTCACTTGATGCTAAGTGGTTGCTGTGGCAAATAGACATCTTAATCTATCCTGGATTAAGAATCAAAATGCAGATATGTTGCCACCCCTGAGGACTAATATGGAAAGCCACGTTTCCAGTAAAAAGGGTCTCCGGCCTCTACACTCACCATACGAAATTTTACGCTGGTATTCTGTGAGAGCGTGATCCTTCCCCGGCCGAGCCGACCTATTCGTGCTACAACCATAATATAGCTGCAGCAGGGCTCTGCCATGTCCAATAATACCTAACCAAAGTACATATTACATTCCTTAAACAGTTTAAAAAGCTTTTACCTTTCTATTGTATTCGTTGTTCTTAACCTTTCTCATTTCAGATTGGACCAAAGCAATCATATGGTCACGTTGCTTAACATGTTCGACATTTTCCACAGATGTGTTACAAAGAAAGCAATGATTATTAACAACGCCATGCCATTCAAATTTGCTCATAATCATATTATGATATTTTATCAGGCCGTTTTTATTACGTGTCACGTCACTAGCTTTTTTGGTTATGATAGGGTTTTTCGTACGAAACAAATGTGTAGAGTCATTTATATGATTTTCAATCGCAACTGATGTCGTGACATAGTTGCAAATCTCACAATAGTAGTACTTTCCAATCTGCAAACAATATACCAACGGGTTAAAATAATTCGTTACCCATTTTCTCTACCCGTTCGTTGCCGTCCACTGTTGAGCATGCCTACGCGCATGAGAAGGGGGAGGGGGGTGCCATAATCAATACATACGCGAGCATGATAAGATTGCAATTTAAATTATAGGTATAAATTCAGGCATCGGATCAATTGCTGAACATGACCTCTCAGACAGTAGTGTTTGAAGGCATCGCCATTCTTTACTAATGTTCAGAGACGTTGTGCAGTAACCTCTGACAAAGTAAAATGACTGTGGGGCAGCAATAAGTCTCGCAGCTTTGACGTTGCTATACAAGCAGGCGCAGTGTCTTCTTTGAGTAATAAATCGAATAACGTATAAAATACCTAACTTCTCGTAGTTAATATAAGACAAAGAGTAGATTACGCTAATCATAAACACAGGTTCTTTGTCCTTTTAATGTTTACTACCCTAATTGCCATTCAAGAGTGATAAAAAGCGAGGAGTTTAGTTTCCTAGTTCCCTGATACTCTTAAAAGAGAAATATGCGTGATGCAGCAGCGACCGACCGCAGTTTTCAAAATGCTAAAATTTATCATAAACTATTTTTTTTATAGGATAGGGTGACAAACGAGCACACAGTCCACTAGATGGTAAGTGGTTGCTGTGGCCCATAGACATCTACATCTATATTCGATTATGAATCAAAATGCAGATTCGTTGTCACCCGTGAGGACTAAGATGGAATGCCTTGTTTCCAGTAAAAAGGGTCTCTGGTTCTCTAAACTCACCATACGAAACACAGCAGCGTTAAGCTGCTATTTTACGCTGGTATTCTCTGAGAGCGTGGTCCTTCCCCGGTCGAGCCGACCTATTCGTGCTACAACCATAATATAGCTGCAGCATGGCTCTACCACGTATAAAAATACTTACAATACAATACTTAAATAAATACAATACTTAATAATATTATTAACCAACTTTGACTTATTTTTGTAAAAGGGAACATTTCTGTAATTCAGTGTAATAGTTTATACCCGTAATTGTTCAGTATCATTAGGTTAAATGCCAATTAAAATAATTCTGATCAGCCACCAGAGGCCGCACCAATGTTGTGGATTATAGTAAAATTTAGATTTAAACAACGTATTAATTCCGCAAAAGAAAATATTTGGGGGAAGTGTTATAAATAATGACATTTTGTACGCAGAAAAGAAATGACGCATTATAATCCAAAAATTTTTTAGTGCTCGCGGATTCTATCATGAACAATCGTCACGTTTGTACAATCGCAGTACCAGGCTTCCCGCACTTTTGACGCTGCTTTCCATCTAGTAATCTGACGCCATAAGATCTTTCTGGCATTTTCTAGTCGCCTCTCACGACAACCACGAGATAAAATGGCGTGTTAACGAAATGATAGGCGTTGTGTAGTGGCGGCGTACGAAAATATACTAAGTATGACTGATTAAAATATCATATTTTATCCTTTAAAAATATCTTACCCCATAACTTACCATAAAAATATAGTCCTTTTTGTATTTTCGGGTGTAAGATAGATTTTTAATGTTTTTCCTGTGTTGTTCCCATCGGATATGTCTTTCTACTTGTTCTGCAAGTTCGAAAGATTCCTCGCAAAGAAGGCAATAGTAGTCTATCTCGCCACATAAAATTATATTTTTGTAATATCTGTTCATACTGTAAAAAAGGTACGATACCTATGCAATTCAGTAAATAAGTATACTATGAAAAAATGTTAAATACAAAATTGCAAAGAACAGTTAAAACTATATTTCTTCTCGTTAGTTTGTGATTACTGATTAGATAAAATGAAGGTATGTGTATAATAATTTCGAAGAAAAGAATCACTACCTACTTGGGAGAAGGGATGATACCATAGATTTGATAGAGATATTATACTTATCTAACTAGGTTCGTACGTTGTAAGTACGTCTCACAAACTAATAAGAAGTAGGTACTTACTAGTTTCTATTAGATACATCTGTGCTCTTATACTCATTTTCTCTCTCATTCATTACTCAACAGCCTGATAGTTAAAGCCACAGAGGTTAAAGCCTACGCTTTAGTCCTACGTACCTTGTAGTACCTTGCTACATATTTATTTATCTATGGTCCTATGGCTATTACGCCGGAATACGCGAGTTCGAAACCCCGTAATGTGACTTTTATTTTATACTAGCTGTGCCTGCGGCGTAGCTCGCGTATATAGATTTTACATAAAGAATTTGTCGTTTAGGTAAGAGAATATTAAACGATTTATATCATTACTGTATCAATAAGTGGTAAGAAAATAAATCATTATCATCAAAGTTCTAAGTAGTTTATGATAGAGCTTCGGTGTAAACGACGTTAGAAGTAGACTTAGCCGGGGTGTACACAAAAAGGTTACGGGGAATACTAACGCGGGAAAAAGCAACATAGAGTTGGCCATGTGCAAAACAGTCAGTACTGAGGTGCACTCCTACAACGCGTAAATTTTGACCTTGCGCTTTATTTACGGTCATCGCATAACACACGCTGACTGTAACTGGGAACTGAACGCGCTTAAAACTGAAAGGAAAGTTACATCTTAATGGAGGGTTTTTTGGCAGTGCTGCCAGATCAAAAAAACTCATTCAGCGCTAGGACAACACAAAAAGCGCTAGATTTCATGAAAACAGCGCTTTAAAAAAGACCTAGATTTCGCGCTAAATTAACTACAAACAAAGTTTGTGTTTTTTATTATAATTTATAATTCAAGAAAATATAATCATAATAAAGAAAACAACATTAAGTTTTTTTCTGGCAATATTTTTTGATGTATCAATACTTCGCAGGACATCGACTTATAACTATGGCAATTGCTGTCAACAGTAGTTAGTACTAATCTAAGGAACTTTTAACTTAGCTGTGCTCTAAACAACTGACTGAAACTAAATAAAGCAAAATAAATGCGTTGCCAAAACCATGAACGAAAACTTTAATGAAGGGGATTTCCCCGCTTATAGTCGTCGGTAAAAAAATCAAGTTGATCATCCTAAAGGGGAAGCCGGGAGATCCATAGCACAGGGTATCCTAGTTTGGACTCGTCTCCCATGCTCTTTGTTTTGTGGAAAAAATATGTTTGAAAAAGATAAACTGCAATGTACTATTTGTGGAAAAAAATAATAAAGGTCATTATTATTATTATCGGTAATGTGGACTAACAGTGCTGTTATAAAAGAGTTAATAACCCGCTAGTCGCTACAATTTTGAAATGTGTGCTAAATACACCAAAAAACGCTGGATTAAGTGCTAGGTGCTAAAATTTCGAAATGCGCGCTATACATTCCAAAAAAGCGCTAAATCTAGTTCCCAAAGCGCTAAAATGGCAGTACTGATTTTGCGTATATTATAAATACAATATCACGACATTTCGTTGCAATTTTGTTATTTTTGGTCGGGTTCCGTTGTATGGCTTCGATAGATACAAATTTCTTCATTATGTCTCAATTTTTTTTTATAGGAAAAGGGTGACAAACGAGCACACAGTCCACCTGATGGTAAGTGGTTGCTGCGGCCCATAGGCATCTACATCTATCCTCTATTACAAATCAAAATGTAGATGCGTTGTCACCCGTGAGGACTAAGATGGAATGCCTCATTTCCAGTAAAAAGGGCCTCCGGCCACCTGCACTCACCAAGCGAAACGCAGAGGTAAACCTCTACTTCACGCTGGTTTTCTGTGAGGTCGTGGTACCACCCCGGTTCGAGCCGGCCCATCCGTGCGACAGCAAAAGCTGCCGCGTGGCTCTACCACTGTTACGATTCATCGGCGAAAAATCTCAACACAGCAAATCAGAAAAGGTTGTAATTTGTACAACTCCATCTATTACGTCCTTTGTGTGAGAAAACATCCTTTTTTAAATGTCTTTTTATGTTTTAAGTATAAATATATTAATTATTATGGAAGGTTTTTTTTTACACACAAATCTTTTTATTACTATTTCTGAGATTTTATGGCGCCATTGAACAAATTCGAACCTACATTTCAAAATAATAATCATTACTTTCGATAGAATTAACCAATTTTAATAAAACAAAGATTAAATGTAACTCGAAGATACGCTTTATGATTTTCTTAATGATTTCTTTGAAAAAAAAAAAGATGTTTACTTTAGACGTGATGCGTTCATATAAAAACAGACAAACAGACAGACAGACAATTCTAAAAATTATAAAAAATTACTTATTTAATTATTTTTAGTTCCACATAATGATTTTAGTCACCAAAATATATATGTATATGTACTTCATGTACCTAGGTTCGGATTCCGGCGAACGACATTTAAAATGCGCTCCTCCGAGTGAACAGCCACTTGACTTCCACCTCCTGCCGCTACCAGAGCAATGGGCCGATTTTCCAACACTCGCTGAAATGCTGCTGTTATCAGTCAGTTGGATGTCGAGCGGTCGGGAATTTCTCTCGGTAAATTCGCAATGCATGCGAAGCATTCCTGCGAGCTTCTATAAACGTACGCGTTAGGCATTATAAAAACAAAACAAGAAACTTAAAACGTTACAACAAGGATAATATCACTAAGTAATAAATACGAGTAGCAAGTTATAACAACAATCAGTTCAATCAGTTTCTTTAGATAGTCAACACGGAACTGTTTTAAAAACTAAAATTATTAATCAAATACGCTAAAACAAATGCGCACAATGTAAAGTCCTTGACGCACTGGAGAACCTTCCACACACCGTTAAAGCGTTATGTATGTTAAGACATCGTCAACGTTTATTATTTATAAGTTTTATCCCTACGACTAATTTTCATATGGAATTTAAAAGTTATGGTTGTATGGGTGTTTAGAGTGTCAATAAAAGTCACCACATATAACGCACAAAACGTTTATTGTCTACAAGTACACAGAACATTTAAGAAGGCGGATAATGTACACAGTGAAAACAAAGGAAAGACAATTTAACACAAACAATAGAACTTATACACAACTCGATATGTACCTCGCGACTACAATAATTATATTAATGAATACGATATCCCGGACAAGCGCAAGAGTGACATGCATTCTACGTTGATAGCAGCTGCGGACTGGCGGGGAGAACCCGCTCACGCGCAATTCGATTGAGGCGTGGCCGTTTGACCTAGATACAGTCGTGCCATATTATGTTAGCTAGCAGTAGTAGGCTGTACCATAGTATAAAGACAGCTGTACGCTCACTCGCTGCCGCGCTTTGAAGTTCCAGGTTCGATATGCCTCCACATCACCCCCCTCTAGAGACCGTGATACGGGCGATAATACTCAGGGAATTTTACTCCCCTTCCTGATTTTGTACATTTTATTACATTATCTTTACTACAAAAAATTATTGAAATTAATAAACGTACCTAATTGGGTAATCAGTACTCACACAATTATATACACTACCTCATCGTTATCTTTGATTTTGTATAAGAAATGAAAAATTAAACTAAAAAATGAAACTTCGATAAATCGCTCAGTGCCCAGGTTCAAGGCCAGCGTTTTTACGTGACGGGATCTATAAGCGTTTGACGTCCGCGAGGATATTGACCCTATTATCAGCTGATGTTATTTTTAAGTTTCATTGCTGGTTTTCTGTTTAAGTATTTTCATGATTTTTTTTATGAAATTATCGTTTCATTTAGATGTACTAACATGATGGAGCGTGAATAAAGTTAATAAAACGTTGTGAAAAGATGATTTTTTTTTCGTCGGGATCAAATTTATTTGTGACCCATGTGCTAAGGTGTAGTATCTTCTATCATCTGTCTTTGTTTCCGGGAGCGTTTCAAAAATACCCTGTATATACAATGTACAGAAAGAGACACAACATGTTATCATCATTTTTATTATATGTATATATTTAAAGAGAGATGGCGCTGCTAACATCAACTTGATGACTCAAACAAAGCCACCGTTGAGCAAATTCCCTACCCATACTTCAGAATATTTATCATAACTTTTGATGGAATGAACCGATTTTAATGAAATAAAGACTAAATGAACCCGAAGGTACACTCTATAATTTCCTTAACAATTCTTATGATATAAATTTGTACTTTAAACGTGATACGTTAACAAACAAACAGACAGACAGACAGAAAATTCTAAAAATGGTAGAAATGTATTTAATTACTTATTTTTAGTACCCATTTTTAGTAGTAGTAAGTGATTGAGCACTTTTATTAAAAAAATATAAAATGTACAGACATCTGCTATTTACAGTTTTATTATATGTATAGATTTTTTGTCATTTAGTTTTCTAACCCACACAACCCCACAACTGAGCAGATATAAATTATATAGAATAATAAAATGCTTTGTTTGCAGAGTTACAAAGATTTTATGGCTAAGGCTTTGGTTGTTTGATTATAGTAATCTTGCGGAAAATCATTGTTTTATCAATTATAATTAAAACAGACTTAACTTAACTTAACTTATCTTCATGCACAATCCCTGACGGAGTAGCCAGAGAACAGATCGCCAAGTGTCACGATCCTTACATAACTTTTTCGCTTCTTTCAGATTCATTATCTTCTTCATACACATGCACGTCTAGGTATCCGAGTACTCTTGACCCTCCCCTCTTCGAGCAGTTTGCTCACATGGTCTTCGAAAGTTAGTCTCGGTCTACCTCGACACCTTTTAATATTAACTTTCGCGCTATATATTTTCTTCACCATTCGGTCTTCACTCATTCGCTCAACGTGCCCAAACCATCGAAGCACGCCCTTATCAATTTTTGTGATAAGGTCATCTTTCAAACCAGCCATATTGCAAATCTCTTCGTTTCGGTTTCGGTCGGCCACGGTAACGCCGCACATTTTACGAAGAGATCGCATCTCCACTGCATTCAACTTGCTTTTATGCTTCTTCTGGCATACCCAGGTTTCGCTGCCATATAACAAAGTCGGTACCAACACTGCGTTATGTATTGCAAGGCGTGCACTCTTCACTACGCCTTGCCTTTTGACTAACGCAGTCAGGGCACCATTGACTTTGTTCCCGGCAGCGACACGCCTGTCCACATCTAAATCACATCTTCCATCCCGGCTAAAAGCACTCCCCAAGTATACAATTTCATTTACCTGTTCTAGACATTCCTGATTTACCCATATTTCACACTTCGTTCTCTCTTCGTCCCTTTCAAATACCCGAACCTTAGTTTTATTAGCGTTCAAACGGAGACCTTTAATTTCACATTCCTCTTTCATACACGTGTCTAATGCCTGCAGTTCTGCCTCTGATGGTGCAATAAGCACTGCATCATCAGCATACAGCAGACAATTTACTTTTATGTCACCCAATTTCACACCCAAACAGCTATCTTTCATCTTCTGTAAACAGCTGTCGAGATACAGTATGAACAGCCAGGAAGACATGACACAACCCTGTTTTACGCCCGTTTGGACGCTAAACATGGGTGACAGGTCATGCCCTACCCGCACACAGGCTTTACAGTCACAGTAAAGTGACTGCACAGCCCTTAGCAATCGACCATCCACACCGTACCCCGGCAACAGTTCCCACATTTTCTTCCTTACAACCTTATCAAATGCTTTCTCAAGATCCACAAAAGCACAGAAAATCTTCTGGTTAGCAGCCAGAAGCATTTCCGTGATCATGCGGAGAGAAAACATTTGATCCGTGCATCCTCTTCCAGGTCTAAATCCGCATTGTGCCTCCCATAGAAATCTTTCCGATTTCTCTTGCATCCTACGTGTCAAAACCTTCGAGTAAACTTTACTTGCTAAACTGGTCAAGCTGATCGCCCGATAGCACCCGCAGTCAAAATGTGAACCTTTACCTTTATATAAAGGCACAATGACTGCGGATCGCCAATCATCCGGTACATCCCCTGTTCGCCAGCACAAATTGCACAGCAGATATAAGCTGTCCCAGACGCGAGGCCCACCATACTTGACCATTTCAGCAGTAACTCTGTCTAGTCCCGCAGCCTTACCACATTTCAAACTTCGAATCGCACGTTCAATCTCTTTCATACTGATGACCTCAGTGTCATCGAGGTCCGGGTCTGGCGTACCAGTCACGGCGTCTTCCCGGGATCCCTCACTAAGATCATCACACGCATACATTTCTCTATAAAATTCGCTCCATCGCTGCATGACGTCCGATTTTTCTGTGAGGACGTCATTAGTTCCCGAAAGCACTTTGTTCATTCTTAAGGCCGTCGCACCACTTCGGGTCCTTCCAACCTCTTTCCAGAAGAGTTTGGAGTTCTCCTTAAAGTTGAGCGACAACCTTTCGTCCGCTTCCATTCTACACCTTTCACGCATTTCCTCAATCAATGCTTTCGTGTGAACTTTCTGCAGCTTATATCTTTCTTTCATCTTCTCTCTCATATCCTTATCATTACTAGAGGCCAAGTAGTCTAACCATGCTTTCTTCTTCTTCTCTACAGCTTCTTTCACTTCATCATTCCACCATGCATCTCTTCTTTTACTACTGCCTCTTTTTATTGTTCCACACACTTCTTCCGCTGCACTTACCATTCCATCCCTAAGGTTGTGCCATGTTCTTTCCACACATTCATTTCTGCCATCGATGGTGTCAAGCTTTTCGGCTACCCTCGCATGATATTTGTCCCTAGTATCCGCTTCCTCAAGCTTCCAGCTTCGGATGCGACAGACCGACTGTGGTTCTGTTACTGCCGTCCGGTAGCGCCAACCCGTGAACAGACCCTTAAATCTAGTAATCACTAGATAGTGATCCGTTCCCAGGTGAGCACCCCTGAACACTCGCGTATCCATCACCTGTTTTCGCAGTCGGTCATCCACCAGAAACAAACCGATCATACTTCTCTCATTCTTTCTTTCTCTAGTATACATATTGATTTTCTTGTGATTAAACATAGTGTTTGTCACAAGAATACCCTTTTCCTTGCATACCGCCAGTATAAGCTTGCCAGCATCATTAACCCTTTTATCGCCAAACTTTCCAAGCACTGACTCGTATCCCGGTCGAGCGGTACCAACCCATCCATTCAAATCACCACACACAACAATTCTTTCGTTTCCCCTAGCCAAATCTAGAACTTCTCTTACATTCTCCCAAAACTCCTCCAGCTCAGCCCTGGACGACGAAGCTACCGGCGCATAAACAGCCAAAAGAAATAACTTCGTTAGTCCCAATTTAAAGCGAACCCAGAGAAGTCTTGAGTCACAACCTTATATTCAATCATAACATCGACCAACCGAGACGACAGCAGCACCCCCACTCCCTGGCGGGCGCTCTCGCTCTCCGGGACTCCGGACCATAGAGCTAACGCCCCGCCAGGGAGCTCTTCAGTACCACTGCCCTTCCGTTTGGTCTCCGACATACACACGACATCTAATTCTCTTTCTTTCATTATTTCAATCAACTCATTCGTCTTATCTTTCATGCCTCCTCTAACGTTCCACGTGCCAACTCTGCACTCTGTCCTCCACCTTCCGCCGTTTCGGGCTGTGCGTGACGGGTGGCGGTCCCCATCGCTGCTTTGCGCGCTGCATTCCACACCAACGGGGACTAGCTGGTGTGCGTCGCCTTGGGGGGACGCCCTAACCCTCGTTGGCATGGGTGCGCAGCTGTGTAGAATTGCAGCCCAGAAAGGGCTGGCAGGGGTCGCGACGAGCACGCTTCTACAATGACCCCCTAATAAAAATAAAAATAATTAAAATAGAAACGATAAAAATATATCTATCCCA
Source organism: Parnassius glacialis (assembly GCA_033319125.1). NCBI lineage: Eukaryota > Metazoa > Arthropoda > Insecta > Lepidoptera > Papilionidae > Parnassius > Parnassius glacialis. The sequence continues at coordinate 19,224,819 of JAVANC010000008.1, forward strand.
CACATTCAAATAAAATTTAATGTTCTCTCTGTAATATCGAACTAACTGGCTTCTAATAAGCTCGGGATTTTTCTGTCTGTTCGGGCTAATTTTCGGAATGGCAAAGCGAATAATTAGATACACAATTTGGTTTAATAAAATAATTTGATTACCATTTTCAAGAGCTTGTCTATTTGTTGTATACAATTTCCACAATTCAATGGCATCCTTATATTCAAAAGAATCGGGCTTGTAAAAAGCTTTTGCATTGTTACCAAGTAATTCAGTATCTGCTAACAACTCCTCTATATCCTCATAAGTATCTGTTTTCAATTTTTGCTGCACCTGTAAGTGTTATTCATTGGTAACAAATTTTATGGCTCAGTGGTGATCATCACTGTCACATTTCCAGTAGTTTTTTCTTTTACTAATTATAAGCAAGTGCTTAGCGACAATCCAACCTGGTGGTAAGTGGTGATGAAGATCACACTGTTTCAGTATAACAAAATCCTTGCCTTGAAGACACCGTGATTGTAATTGGACAGAAAGAGACGCCGGCAGTTTATGCGCTAGATTTATATTTAATACTAACAAAATATGTAAAAACAATCTGATACTCAGGCCTACGCCTAAAAGTTGGAGGACTGTGAAATATTTATCATTTAACAAGATAAGAGTAATAACAAAAAACACTTAATCTTACAAATCAATCAGTCTCACAATCTTCTTTTTAAAGACCAGTATTTGTGAAGTGGATCCTATGTGCAGCAATTTAACAAAACTAGACTTCAGCATGAGGCATCGCAACCAGCATGCCTATAGTTAAGGTCCTTCATATAGTAGTTGGCTAAGTTGAAGCAGCATTCATTCAATGTCTTAGCGCCTTCCTTAATGTTGGCATATAGAGACAGAACTCTCATCATATCAGATCATGTTCAAACGTAATGTGTATAAGACGTATACTGAAACTATTCAGCATAGAGTTACAACTATCACCTGAAGTAAAAAATACTCAGATACAAAATCCAACTTTATGAACAATGGAAACCAGAAGTCTAGAACCAAAAAAGCCTAAAACTGGCTCCCTGGGATTTTTAGCATCATCAGAAAGTTATTAGGCTTCTTCAAGGAGCTAAAACGGCTCGAATAGCATTAGCATCCTGCCTTCAAAATACATCCTGGAGTTGTTGAAACCATTCCGTGTAACACTAACTACTGTGTGGTACCAGTGATGACATTTGGATCTAAGATGTGGTCCTTTATTGCTGTCCGTATGACGAAATGTGGATGTCCGTATGATGGAAGCTCAAGGTCGCTCAGCGAGCAATGCAGAAGGTTATGATCGGAGCTTCTGATATTCACAGTTAAAAAAAATGTTAGGTAGATAAAAAATAGCCAAACTGGTATTGGTAAGAATATGAGGCAGTAGGAGAGACCAATATTCATAATTATGTATGACCATGTAAAAATATTCACTATTTCATATCGTCCTGTAGGTGTCATAAGAGATGACAGAGGGAAACAAAACAGGAGATGGAAGACGCAAGTACAAACGCACTCCTTACGAGATTATTTTATTTTTGTGCACCCAACAATGAATAAAGCATTTTTTTAATAGGAGAGGGGGAAAACGTGCATGCGGTTCACCTGATGGTAAGTGACTACTGCCACCCATGAACAACTGCAACACCAGGGGAACCAGGGGAATTGCAGATGCGTTGCCGGCCTTTTAAAAAGGAGTACGCTCTTTTCTTGAAGGTCTCTAAGTCGTATCGGTCCGGAAAAATTGCTGATGGTATTCGATTCCACAAGGAAGTCGTGCGGGGAAGAAAACATCTTCTAAATCGCACAGTGGTGGACCGCCAATCATCCAGATGGTGTGGATGGTATCGGGAGTTCTGCTGCGATGTGCGTTCGTGATATTTGGCGGCTGGGATTAATCCGAACAATTCTTCAGAGCACTCTCCGTGGTAAATGCGAAAGAATATGCAAAGGGATGCAGCATCTCTTCGAAGGGGCAATGAATCGAGCCGATAGGAAAGGACTAGGTCGTCCACGGTTCGAGTCGCTCTGCGCTGGATGCAGTCAAGTGGAAGGAGCCCCTGCCCAGAGATAGGAACAGTATTTCATGTGAGGCCGAACCTGCGTCTTGTAAAGTTGCAGGCGGCGTGCCGGCATGAAATACTGTCCCGCTCTGCTGAGTACGCCAAGCTTTTTAGAGGCCAATTTGGCCTTCTCTTCCAAGTGACCACGAAACTGCACGTCACTCGATATGTCGACTCCGAGCATTCCGATACTGGCTTAGGCAAGAAGGGGAGTGCCTTGAAACTGAGGAGATACTACAAAGGGGTCTTTTTAGCGGTAAACGCGCAAACTTGTGTCTTCTGAGGATTATTCTGGACTAGATTTAGTCGCCCCCAATCTGAGACTTTGTTCAGCAAAGACTCGACTTCAGACACAAGTTTGTTCCGATACTTGGCGACGTTTTCCCGAGAAATATTGGCACGGCCGGTCTATAGAGCATTACCAGTGCTGTCATCCGCATAGCAATGAATGTTACCAGTTAGCAACATATCATTGATATACAGAAGAAACAGCGTCGGTGATAGCAACAGCCTTGTGGAACACCAGTGTTAATAGGCTTGTAGTCGGAGCATGCACCGTCTACAACGACCTTGATGCTCCGATCTGCAAGGAAGCTGGTGATCCCATTGCACAATTTCTCGGCAAGTCCATAGGTAGGGAGCTTCGAAAGAAGCGCTTTGTGCCAAACCCGATCGAAGGCCTTCGCAATGTCCAAACTAACGGCCAACGCCTCGCCCTTGGACTCTACTGGCTCCACCCATCTATGAGTCAGGTAGATCAGAAGATCACCAGCTGATCGACCCCGACGAAAACCGTATTGGCGGTCACTAATCAGCTGATGATTCTCAAGGTACCGCATGAGCTGGCAGTTAATAATAGATTCCATTATTTTGGAGAACAAGGAGGTGATGGCGATAGGCCTGTAGTTGGACGGGTCTGAGCGGTCGCTTTTTTTTTAGGGACCAGGTGGACAAAAGCTGTCTTTCATGAAATCGGGACTACGCCTTGGGAGTAGGAGTTCCGGAAAAGACGCGTTAGGACCGGTGCCAACTCCGGAGCACACGTCCTCAGCACAATTGGGGGGATTCCATCAGGCCCACTCGACTTCTGGATGTCAAGGGAGAGGAGTACTTTGCGTACCGATCACTGTGAGAACAGCACATCCGGCATGGAGCACTCACACCGCGGGATGGTCGGCGATGTTTTCCCTCCGTCATCAAGAGTCGAGTTGGACGCAAAAAAGGAGCCTAAAAGGCCGGCTTTCTCTTTTGGGGCTTGGGCCAGTGAGTCGTCCTCCCTGTGCAGGGATGGTAGTGATGGCTTACAGAAATTCCCTTGGACAGCCTTGGCGAGAGACCAGAATGCACGGGTTCCCGAAGGAAGGCGAACTAGTTTCTCACCAATTCTGCCTATGTGCTCTGACTTTGCCCTGGCAATAACTCTTTTGAAGGACCTGGAGGCGAAGTTATACTTCTTTTTAAGCATGCTGGTGTTTACATCCCGAGTCGCCGAAGCCGCAGCCCAGGCTTGATAACACTCCTGCTTACTGCATAATGCAGTCTTACAGAAGCGATCAAACCAAGGCTGAGATCTGCCTCCGATGGGTACCACAGATGATGGAATAAATAGTTCCATTCCCGTAGCACCACATCAGTGACAGAGTCAACAGCGCTGGGATCATCCGGCGAGAAGCGAACCCGCCCCCATGGGTAGGATGCAAAGAAAGACCGCATTCCGTCCCAATCCACCGACCTGTAATGCCAAACACGGCGGCAACCTGCAGAACGCAACCGCGAGGGGAGCGTGAGTGGCACCACACTCCAGATCAGACAATGGTCCGAAGAGCCGAGAGGGGCATCGACGGAAACCTGATATCCGTTGGAATGAGAGGTCAGCAGAAGGTCCAACAGGCAAGGTGTATGATCCTCCACATCTGGAATCTGCGTAGGCGAAGTAACCAGTTGTGTCAGACCATATGCCAAACCAAGGCAAAGTCATAAACAGATCTCCCCGCATGATCGGTTAAACGTGAACCGAGCCATTCGGCGTGGTGGGCATTAAAATCGCCAAGGATCACGACATCTGCAGATGGGACCTGTTGTAGCAAGGAATCTGTAGCCATTTGGACGTGGTTGATGAGTCGGTCTGTTTCGGCGAAGTTCGAAGTTCGAGTGAAGTCCCCTTATGTTGCAGAAATTCACAGATAGCGTGGCAGGGGTCGCCTTGGTATTGTTGCTCAGTTTGCCCTGAGCAGTTATGTTTTTGAGCGGTATTTTGCCCCCGCCCCCCCCTAGAATACGCGGGGCAGCCTGAGCACCCACGCTCAGGAGTGGAATAACATGGTCGTGGATGCTCAGTTAGGGATTCTCCAGGTGTGCTGGTACCCTGAAAGATTACCCTGGGGTAGTCTTTGATGTAATTCCGCTACCATGTAGGTTGGGGGCGGGAGGGGGGGGGGGGGATCGGGCCTCCGGCTACCTGCATCCTGCACTCACCAGACGAAACGCAGAAGCAGAGCTTCTACTTCACGCCGGTATTCTGTGAGGTCTTGGTACCATCCCGGCTCGAGCCGGCCCATACGTGCAACAGCAAAAACTGCCGCGTGGCTCTACCACCGTTTAAGCTAAGGTCGAAATTCGAATAAACGAATAGTAACGGATTTCATATGTAGTCGAATAAACCTAATTTGTAGCGACTGAAGGTAGAAATTGTTTTTTTAAAAATAGAAAATAGTCTCGTGGGGAGTGCGGTTGTCACATTGCGATTATCACTACAATTTTTATAAAATATTATGTACTCGTTTACCTAATCGGTAAAGTTTTCGATTATTATTTATGATATTATTTTTAAATGATTTTATTAGAAAAAAAGCATATATCACAATAAAAATACTTACATATGGAATGTAATTCCATCTTCTAGTAAATTTTAAGTATTTGACTGCTTTATACACACGTAACCGCACAGATCGGCATTTTTCAAAGAGCACCTACTTTGGCGGAAACGATTCTTGTAATGATAAAATCGATTCATTTAGCAGAGTGGAATAATTATGCGAGCCGAGTCCATTCCATTGAGCTAATTAGTCAAAGAGCGCGAATAAGCAGTAGCCAAAATCTTCCAAAAACCTAACAATGTGACGTATCATCATATTGTGAAGAATTTTTTGTACAAAATTCACGTCAGACTAGGTTGTACTGGCACACATCCATTTGCCTCATAGAGATATATACCCTGCCTTATACAATGTGTCCGGTTTCCGATGTCCGACACTTTAAGGGGTTAAAATACAATTAATTTTATCGACAAATCAGGGATCAATGATTTTTTTTCGCCATCAATAAAAAAATGGCAGCACTTTAAAAAAAATGTTGGCGAAGCATAGATGCTTGTATTAATTTAACAATATCTACCCAAGTAGAAGACTTTCAAAAACAAAATTGGTCTCAAATGTTAGTTAATAGTGTAGACAATAAATCTAGATTCAAAATATTATTTTTTAATTTTTCAGTATTAGTAAAAAACATTTTTGAAAAAATAAATTAGACAACAAATTGATGTTGTTTTTCAGATTCTTAGCTTTAAAAAAAACCATCGTGTTAACCAATTTTTTTACTTGTTTTTATTATAATACAGGATATTTGCTATAAATGCACATTTAAATCTTAACTCTGAGTTAGATAGTTTAGGAGCTATGATAATTTGAATGTAACTGTTCAAAGTGCCTCTACCCCGATATTAGATAACTAAACACCCATTCCAGTGAGTAAGATAAAATTCTTCAATAATTCAAGGAATCGTAAACAAGCACAATAGCATCCTTTGTGTGAGCAGGTAAAAAACGCTGTGCACAACAGTGCGAGCGAGACAGAATAACGGCTGTCTCCAGGTAAAAAGGGTGCAGTGTGCGCTTGTGCCGTCGAGCAGTCGTCCCTCGTTCTGCGTTGTGATAACATTCCTGATTTTAAGTAAATCTACTTACTGTACATAATTATTGTTTGTTGTTAGACTTTGTTACGTTTTTGTTTTGTAGTTGAACTGTTACTTTTTGTTTATTACAATGAACGAATACTCAAGCCAGCATATCGCTGACATCCATTTCGTGTATGGATTAAGTAACGGGAGTGCAAATAGAGCTGTTGTAGAGTATGCACGCAGATTTCCTAACAGACGTACGCCGAATGCTCGCACTTTCGTGAGAATTCATTTGAGACTTGCGGAAAATGGAATAAGAAGGCTCTGTAACGAACGTACTCGTGTTTTGTCGCTCCAAGATGAACATCAAATATTGCAAATGATTACTCAAGACCCTAGCCTGAGCATTAGACGGATAGCTAATCGTCTCAGTCTATCAAAATGGTCGGTGTGGAAAATTTTAAAAAGAGAAGGATTACATCCTTACCATTTTCGAAGGGTGCAAGAAATACTGGAACCGGATTATGTAAGAAGAGCAATATTTTGTTCGTGGATATTGAGAGAAACGCGATATGATCCAAACTTTTTAAAAAGAATTATGTGGACAGACGAAGCTACTTTCACGCGATCAGGCTATACGAACTACCGTAACGAACACCTGTGGCTTCAAGAAAATCCACATGCGATCCGCCCAAGTTCTTTTCAACATAAATTTTCTGTCAACGTTTGGGCCGGAATGATTGACGATATTCTAATTGGACCAATCATTTTACCGGAGACAATGAATAGCCCAAGATTCCTAAATTTCCTGGAAACGAATTTTTTGGATGCTTTATTGGAGTTACCATTGGCCTACAGGCCCAGAATGATTCTGCAATTGGATGGTGCTCCGGCACACTTCGCGCTTCTTGTGCGGAATCATTTAAATGCACACTATTCGTCGTGGATCGGACGCGAAGGAACAATTGCTTGGCCACCGCGGTTGCCGGATTTAACACCTCTCGATTTTTTTTTGTGGGGCACACTCAAACGAAGAGTGTATGTAAATGTGCCAAATACACGAGAGGAGTTAGCAGAAAAAATAATTCAAGCAGCAAACGAATTGCGAGAAGACAAGGCAATGATCCAGCGCTCTACGCAACACGTTGCACTAAGAGCAACAGCATGTCTGCAGAGACAAGGAGGTCACTTTGAGCAGTTTTTGTAATTATTTTGCCAAATTAAATGCAATTGATATAAATTATTTTGTTTTATTTCATTTGCTAGTGTATCCGCGCTTTTCAAGTAAGTATGTTTACACTGTCATAGCTCCTAAACTATCTAACTCAGAGTTAAGATTTAAATGTGCATTTATAGCAAATATCCTGTATTATAATAAAAACAAGTAAAAAAAATTGGTTAACACGATGGTTTTTTTTTTTAAAGCTAAGAATCTGAAAAACAACATCAATTTGTTGTCTAATTTATTTTTTCAAAAATGTTTTTTATTAATACTGAAAAATTAAAAAATAATATTTTGAATCTAGATTTATTGTCTACACTATTAACTAACATTTGAGACCAATTTTGTTTTTGAAAGTCTTCTACTTGGGTAGATATTGTTAAATTAATACAAGCATCTATGCTTCGCCAACAATTTTTTTTTAAAGTGCTGCCATTTTTTTATTGATGGCGAAAAAAAATCATTGATCCCTGATTTGTCGATAAAATTAATTGTATTTTAACCCCTTAAAGTATCGGACATCGGAAACCGGACAACCTGTATATTACTATACTCTTTGTACATACCTAATTTGCCTTTACAAAAAAAGCACTTCTAATTTCTATAGATTATAGAGTGCTTCACTTGTCGCTTGTACGAATGTGACATTGAGTGAAAAAATCGATTGTTTGATTTGTGATAGTAATCGATTTAGGAAAAATCGTTTTTTATTAGATGAAATAATCGAACTTATCGAAAAAAATCTTTTATTCGAAAAAATGCCTGCTTTTCTATATATATAAATAAAACTACGAGATTAATGTAGTATTAACAATTTATCAGAGTAAATATCAAATAAAATGATAAGTATAAAAAATAATTAGAATGACAATCTTCTGGTTTCAAAACTAGACTACATAACAATTTTTTCAATATATAACTTTAAACAATAAAAAAACTAAAAATAATTACTGCTATTATGTACATGTCATTTAACAATTTATTAGAACCAAAATAAAAAGAAACGATTTTTTATTATAGGATAAGTGTGACAAACGAGCACACAGTCCACCTGATGGTAAGTGGTTGCTGTGGCCCATAGAAATCTACACCTGTCTTCGATTACGATTGAAAATGCGGATGCGTTGTCACCCGTGAGGACTAAGATGGAATGCCTCGTTTCCAGTAAAAAGGGTCTCCGGTTCTCTACACTCACCATACGAAACACAGCAGAGTTAAGCTGCTATTTGACGCTGGTATTCTGTGAGAGCGTGGTCCTTCCCCGGTCGTATCCTGTATTATAATAAAAACAAGTAAAAAAAATTGGCTAACACGATGGTTTTTTTTTAAAGCTAAGAATCTGAAAAACAACATCAATTTGTTGTCTAATTTATTTTTTCAAAAATGTTTTTTACTAATACTGAAAAATTAAAAAATAATATTTTGAATCTAGATTTATTGTCTACACTATTAACTAACATTTGAGACCAATTTTGTTTTTGAAAGTCTTCTACTTGGGTAGATATTGTTAAATTAATACAAGCATCTATGCTTCGCCAACAATTTTTTTAAAGTGCTGCCATTTTTTTATTGATGGCGAAAAAAAAATCATTGATCCCTGATTTGTCGATAAAATTAATTGTATTTTAACCCCTTAAAGTATCGGACATCGGAAACCGGACAACCTGTATATTACTATACTCTTTGTACATACCTAATTTGCCTTTACAAAAAAAGCACTTCTAATTTCTATAGATTATAGAGTGCTTCACTTGTCGCTTGTACGAATGTGACATTGAGTGAAAAAATCGATTGTTTGATTTGTGATAGTAATCGATTTAGGAAAAATCGTTTTTTATTAGATGAAATAATCGAACTTATCGAAAAAAATCTTTTATTCGAAAAAATGCCTGCTTTTCTATATATATAAATAAAACTACGAGATTAATATAGTATTAACAATTTATCAGAGTAAATATCAAATAAAATGATAAGTATAAAAAATAATTAGAATGACAATCTTCTGGTTTCAAAACTAGACTACATAACAATTTTTTCAATATATAACTTTAAACAATAAAAAAACTAAAAATAATTACTGCTATTATGTACATGTCATTTAACAATTTATTAGAACCAAAATAAAAAGAAACGATTTTTTATTATAGGATAAGTGTGACAAACGAGCACACAGTCCACCTGATGGTAAGTGGTTGCTGTGGCCCATAGACATCTACACCTGTCTTCGATTACGATTGAAAATGCGGATGCGTTGTCACCCGTGAGGAATAAGATGGAATGCCTCGTTTCCAGTAAAAAGGGTCTCCGGTTCTCTACACTCACCATACGAAACACAGCAGAGTTAAGCTGCTATTTGATAGTTTTTTTAAAGTAAGTTTGAACAAATAAAAAATCTAAATATCATTATTGCCACAAATTTTCAGTCCCATTGACATTGGATTAGAATGAAAATAAAATAAAAATATAAGTTTCAATAATCAAACGATAACCTTTTGGTCTCAAAACGAATATATAAAATATTTTTTTAAACTAACTTTAAACCAAAAATCTATAAATAATTATTGCCACTAATGTTTAGTATCATTTACATTCGACTAGATTGAAAATAAAATAAAAATATAATTATAAATAACCAAACGACAACCTTTTGGTCTCAAAACTAAAATACAAGACAAATCTTTTTTTTTAAACTTGTGTGAATTTTCAATTAAAGAGTTTAAAAACAATAATTTTACCAACACTTATCTTCGTCTGTTTTGCAAAATACAGTATCGTTTTTTCTTGACAATATTTCCCGCTTTCGAAAATAATCTTTCGGCTGGCGCGGAACTGGCCATCACAAAGAGGTGTTTAAGAGCCAATTCGGTTAGTTTAGGGATAGTTCATTCAGAGCTTCTCCATGTATTGAGGGCATCTGCCTTGAGATTTGATAGTGGTGCCGCAATATATAGGTCCAATTCAGTATTTTTGCCTATTGACGTGTTGGCTGCTATTATTTTTTCATTATAAAATACTTCCGTCAGCCACTTTTAGGTGTTTTACAAGACATTTTTATTATTTAACAATTATTTACACTCTCCAAAGAAAGAAAGAAAACCACAGAATACTTTAACTCCTAGCGGAGAAAGAAAACTTTTGACGACATAGGAAAGGCGAAACTGTTTTACATACATAGAGATACATACAGGTGGCGCCGTCTATTAATCAACTTGTTCATGTTAGTGAACTTACTTCGCGTTTTTAGCTTTTTACATCCATCGCACAAATGACGCTGATTACAAAATTCGATTAAAACGCGTAATTTTTATTAATCGATTTATGAAAAATCTATTTTTATTAATAAAAAAATCGACCTTTCAAAATCGATTACAAGAAAAATCTAATCGATTAATATGAAAATCGATTATTTTCACATCTATTCGCTTGTTCTTGCTTCTTGTTGTTAATAGGAGTTTATGGGTAAAAGGTATTTTGTTGTTGTTCAAAATATTTAATTTTTAAGAGTTGATTAAGAATTTTAGTCGCTAGAGCAAGTGGTTTGTTAAAACCTCGACATTTACAAAACTTGCCAATATAGCGGGCACTGGCAAGATTGTTTTAAAGCTTCAAAAAAAATGAGCAGAAGACGCCGGGCTTCGTCCGTAGCAAGTCGCGGTGCTGATGGTGATGACAGTGATGACGGCATAGAGTTAAGCAATCCTGGACCTCCACCTTCACGTAAGAAGAAAAAGTTGGAGCCGGTAAGTTTATCAGCCACATAAACTAAAAGGCAGGCTATACTTACATATTCCTAAATATATAGCATTAAAGGCTCTTTTTTCTTTTTTTGTTTTCTTGGAAAAATATATTTTTCGGAAGTACAGTGGACCCTCTTGTGGGGTGTGGTTTTTCAAGCATTTCTTAGCATCCTATCTGTAAGAGAGGGAAGAAAGAGTTAACATAAACTAGTGATAGACTCTTCTTTTAGGGCTTCGCCGGCTGATGCCTTGGCACGTATTTGTAATTTTACCTTAGATTTGTGATATAGTGCAGCCTCGACGACATAATCGTCAAATTCACATGGTGTCAATTTAAATGAATTAGATTGTAATTTACAGTCTAATTCATTTAAATTAATTTGACTTGTTTTATTGATTGATCAATTGATCATAAGGCCACCAAATATTCTCCAGAAAAAAAATCTGAAAAAGGGTTTGCGGAGTCAACCATTTTTCAGATTTTTTGTCTGCCATCCCTCGAACTTCCTGATTATTTTCGATCACAAAGCACGCACACACATGTATGCGTGGAGTTCTGTGGAGATTTTATAAAAACTTACATTCTCAAAATCGGACAAAAACCTACAACTTCCTCATATTTTTGAAAAAACTACCCATTTTTTTGACTGGGGAATATTTGGTGTCAGAAACAACAATAGTTTATTTAATAATTTAATTATATATAATGTAACAAAATCACATAAAACATTTGTAGATTATTTGTATTTCATGAAAGTTCACATTATAGTGCCACAAATGTATCTCAATTCTAAGAAACTATAAATTCAACGGCTCCGTGGCTTAGCAATCAGTTGTTGCGCTGGGGGCCGCGGGTTCGAATCCCGCACGGAACTTGTATTTGTATGGCCTACAAATAATTGTTCCGGGTCTGGATGTTTGTCCTTGTGCACTTTATGTTTGTGAACTGCTTCCACGACACAGGAGAAAATCCTAGTGTGGGGGTAACGTTTAAAAAAAATCACATAAACTAAAATTAATTTTAAAATAAATATCTCGATGCATGTTTCTGCAATACAATATTTTAGGATTCAATTGTCAAGAATATGATCTATGCCTTATAAAAGTTTGGACCTTCAAATTGGATTATTGATTTTGTATCATAAAGGTACTTTTTTAGATTTTAAAGAAGCATGTTAAAAATATTTCATGTTTCAGAGTGAAATATGCCAACAGTTGTATGATACTATTCGTTCATACAAAAAAGAGGATGGATCTTTGCTTTGTGACTCTTTTATTCGAGCTCCTAAGAGACGACAAGAGCCACAGTACTATGAAGTTGTTTCACAACCCATTGACTTATTAAGGGTAAGTATTTTTTCAGTGACTACTTTCATGGGATGAAATAATTTGATGTTGTCTTTTACAGTTACAGCCTATCAAAAGTCATTTCTGAACGTAGTTCACCCTGAAGGGTGAAAAGTTTTTTAGTCTTTGAGATTTTATTAGGGAGATACTGCTGGCCATCTCCTGTTTTGCTTCTCTCTGTCATCTCATATGACACCTACAGGACGATATGAAATAGTAAATATTTTTACACTGCTACTCCATGGACATACATAATTATGAATATTGGTCTCTTTTACTGCCTTAACATTCTTACCAATACCAGTTTGGTTATTTTTTATCTACCGAACGTTTTTCTTAACTGTGGATATCAGAAACTCCGATCATAACCTTCTTCATTGCTCGCTGAGTGACCTTGGGCTTACTCATACAGACAGCAATAAAGGACCACATCTTAGATCCAAATGTCATCACTGGTACCACACAGTAGTTAGTGTTACACGGAATGGTTTCAACAACTCCAGGATTTATTTTGAAGGCAGGAGGCTTTTGCTATTCGAGCCGTTCTAGCTCCTTGAAGAAGCCTAATAACTTTCTGATGATGCTAATAATTACAGGGAGCTGGTTTTAGGCTTGTTTGGTTCTAGACTTCTGGTTTCCATAGTTCATAAAGTTGGATTTTGTATCTGAGTATTTTTTACTTCAGGTGATAGTTGTAACTATATGCTGAATAGTTTCAGTGCACGTCTCATACACATTTACATTTGAACATGATCTGATATGATGAGAGTTCAGTCTTCTATATGCAAACATTAAGGAAGGCACTAAGACATTGAATGAATGCTGCTTCAACTTAGCCTACTACTATATGAAGGACCTTAACTATAGGCATGCTGGTTGCGATGCCTCATGCTGAAGTCTAGTTTTGTTAAATTGCTGCACATAGGATCCACTTCACAAATACTGGCTATAGTCTTTAAAAAGAAGAATGTGAGACTGATTGATTTGTAGGATTAAGTGTTTATGTTATTACATTTTATTTTATTAAAGTGTGCTTGTGATATTAAATATTTCACAGTCCTCCAACTTTTAGGCGTAGGTCTGAGTATCAGATTTTTTCTTCATATTTTGTTAGTATTGAATATAAATCTAGCACATAAACTGCCGGTGTCTCTTTCTGTCCAATTATAATCACCGTGTTTTCAAGGCAAGAGTGAATAGGATTTTGTTATACTGAAAGAGTGTGATCTTTATCACTACTTACAACTAGGTTGAATTGTCGTCAAGCACGTGCTTATAATTAGTAAAAAAAAAACTACTGGAAATGTGACAGTGATGATCACCATTGAGCCATTAAATTTGTAACCAATGAATTACACTTACAGGTGCAGCAAAAATTGAAAACAGATACTTATGAGGATATAGATGAGTTGTCAGCAGATATTGAATTACTTGTTAACAATGCAAAAGCTTTTTACAAACCTGATTCTGTCGAATATAAGGATGCCATTGAATTGTGGAAATTGTATACAACAAATAGACAAGCTCTTGAAAATGGTAATCAAGTTATTTTATTAAACCAAATTGTGTATCTACTTTTTCTTTATATTAGTATTCCTGAGATATCATTTGTTTACAATAGCTTGTAGTGAAATTTATTCCAAAATCTAAACTTACAATAGATTCTTTATTCTCTAGGTTTCAAGATCCAATTTCGATTATTTATGAAGAGTGAACAAACTATAGTACCTACTACTAACTACTAATAGTCTTAAACTGTTAACCATTATGAATACATTCAGTAGTATCCAATTACCATTCCCTACTAAGGGAGCCCATCCTGTCCATGGCCTTATAAGGAAGAGAAGTGAAGATACATATGATTATACAATATGTAAAAACAATATCCAATCCAAAACGTGTACATAGATACTGCAATGACATCACCAAAAAAAAGCTTATATTATTTATGAATGAAGAATGTTATTGTTATTTAAAATGCATGTTTATTACTATAAGGTCAGAGAAAAGTTTCTTCGTATTTTGTTTGTATAAAATTGAATAAAAATCTCTTTGGTTGTCCTGTTTGTATCTGGCTGGTTTTTATACCAATACAAATAGGATATTAAGAAAAAGAAGAGTTTTGGCGGGAACTTGACCGGCGGTGGTTTGCTGCTCCTGTGTTATTGTTTAAATAATGGTTTGAAGTGGACTTTGATATGTAAAAGTGGTGCGATTTTGTGTATTAAGTGTCTACACATGTGAACTACTGGTGGAAAAGGTGAAACAAGTACTCTAATGGTGATGTGATTCTTAAGATAAGGTTATCTGCTTAGGCGCCTTGAGATATCATTGCCAACTGTCTGCTGGCTCAAGTTGCCGTCAAAATCTCCCAAGGACTTCACAATGTGATGCATCAACATATTGTGAAGCAGTGTACTATGAAGGATAATTATACATTTGTACTATGATGGATAATTATATATTGAAAAATGGAAGACATGGCTGACGCACAAACCGTGCAGGCCAAGAAATGGAAGAGAAAAAAAGAAAAACAAAAAGTGAAAAAAAATTGTGTCTTATATGGTTAGTCCAAACGTTTTCAGTCTGGGAATTTTGATGTCAAAGATGCAGCTCGCTCTGGTCGCCCTCATACGAATAAATTCGATGCCAATTTTGTAAAAGTGGAGCAAGATCGGTATATTACTAGTTATGACATAGCTGAGGAATTGAGAATTGACCACAAAACAGTTTTAATTCATTTGAAAAAGTGTGACTATACAAAAAAAGCATATGTGGGTACTACATGAGCTCACTGGAAGAAATCTAATGAATTTACTCATTTGCAATTATCTATTGAAATGTAATGAATCCAAATCACTTTTGAAAAGATTGATCACTGGTAATGAAAAATTGATCACATACGACAAGATTGTTGCGGAAAAGATCATGGTCAAACGGTAGTCAAGCTCCACAGATTGTAATGAAATCCGGATTAACACGCAATAAGGTGATTCTGTATGTATGGTGGGATTGGAAGGGCATTGTTTATTATGAGCTTTTACCTCAAGGCAAAACCATCGATTCAGATCTCTACTACCAACAACTAATGAGACTCAAGCAAGAAATTGAGCAAAAATTGCCGAAATTGATTAACAGAAAAGGTCTTTCATCATTATAATGCGAGACCACATACATTTTTGGCCACTCAGCAAAAATTGAGATAGCTTGGTTGGGAAATGTTAATACATCCACCATATAGTCATGACCTTGCACCCTCAGATTTTCACCTGTTTCGGTCTCTTTGGAATTCTTTGGGTAGTGTTAGGTTAACATCAAAAGAGGACTATCAAAACTATTTGTTGCATTTTTTTGATCAATAATCCCAAGATTTCTACAGCAACAGAATTATGTCACTACCCACAAGATGGTGACAAGTTGTCAAACAAAATGGCACATATATATTATAATTAAATGATTTTTTTTATAGGATAGGGTGACAAACGAGCACACAGTCCACCTGATGGTAAGTGGTTGCTGTAGCCCATAGACATCTACATCTATCCTCGTTTGTGAATCAAAATGCAGATGCGTTGTCACCTGTGAGGACTAAGATGGAACGCCTCTTTTCCAGTAAAACGGGTCTCCGGTTCTTTACACTCACCATACAAAACACAGCAGTGTTAAGCTGCTATTTTACGCTGGTATTCTGTGAGAGCGTGGTCCTTCCGCGGTCGAGCCGACCCATTCGTGCTACAACTATACTACTAATATAGCTGCAGCATGGCTCTACCACGAAAAAAAATGTAATTAAACTGTGAAAAAAAAATGCCTTGAATTTGTATATAAAATACGAAGAAACTTGATTCCCGACCTATTATAATTTGCGTAACGTTCAGCAATTTTTTTAAATCACGACACCTTCATGGATGATAGTATCTTGGAATGTGTAGTAGTCGGCATCGTCAAAGGTTCTACATCGATCACACCGCTCGCGCTCAAAAGCACCGCTTAGCACGTGTAAGCGGTATCAAGAGAACTGTCGGCATACTTCAGACGTCTTAATTATGTTAATATAACTATATTCTTGTTAAACTTCCGAACTCATTCAATTTCGCACACAGGTCGCTTTAGAGTGTGTCGTTTCACTGCTGTGTTGATGATACTTGTTATTGTGTTCAGCGAAATGTCGTACTGTAATCAAAAGTATTTTAAATGTTAATCTTCCTGTGTATTAGTAACTGGAATTATGCAGTTTTTGCGTTTATGTTTACTGATAAGTGAAGCCTGAGGTCAACAGATGTTAAAGTCATGACCATTATTTCATATTACCTGACAGCCTCCCGCGCCGCATGTATTGTTTGTTAGTATGTGTAACTTTGAAAGCTTCCCCATTTAATTTTTTTTTTTAAATTATGACCCTGAAAAAAGTTACATGTACAGAATCATAGCACAATATCTAAAAGCATCCTTATGAATTGGACATAGTTTTTTTTACATACTGTTTATTACTTAAATCTAAAAAATATCAACTACATTACATAAAGTTTATAATTACAGGGGACGAAATAAAAACACCAAAGGTATCACGCAATGGATCATCCAGCAGGCGTTCTGATGTAGCTGAGGATTTGTCTGAGACATCAACAAATAATGAAGATGATAATATCTTTGAGGAATTGTTCAATGCTGTGAGTTATCAAATTAATAGCCAAGTCGAAAAATAAAGGGGTCTCATTTTTTATTCAATTGTAAAATTGAATAGCTTGAATTGATGTAGCATATTATGTCGGTAGATAACAATAACGGTTTCTACGGCTACCCTGTAGTGGGTGAATAATAAATGATCGTTCACGGTTTCAGTGTGTTTAAATAAACGCTTCCCGTATTCCTTGAATAGCAAGGACATTACAGTGGCGACGAGTTTATTTTGTGTATTAATAATCGATTAACCAACAGTAGAAGTCACGCGTTAAAATGTCTATCTAAAAGTGCCAGTTTTCGATTGTAAAACAGATGAGTGGGTGGTACACGTAGCACAACTAAACAACTTCTTTATTGCAAATGGAATCGACGATATCACAGATGCTCAAAGTGTGAGAAGACGGGCAATTTTATTGAATGGCATGTCACAAGACTCATATCGTCTTACTCGTGATTTATTGTATCCAAATACGCCTGAATCAACCGATTACAAGGCGATTATTGCTGCGCTTGACGGCCACTTCGACCCAAAAAAGTGTATATACGCTGAAAGACAAAAGTTTTATTCGGCTAAAAAGGACCCTCACGAGTCAATGGTGGAGTATGCTGCTCGTCTTCGTGGACTAGCATCGGCATGTTGTTTTGGTACAGCTCTAGAGATGTGTTTGACGGATCGTTTTGTAATTGGTCTTGACCTTGCGTCTGCCCGAGAGAAATTATTTAGAGAAGATCCCAATCAGCTAAAACTAAATAAGGCACTTGAATTAGCTTGTGCAGTTGAAAGTGCGCAGCGTATTGTTTCCGCTGGCGATTCGGCAGAGTTAATTAAGTCTGAACCTGTGCTGTATACGGACTCGCGGCGAAAAGCTACTGCAAGCGGCGGTACACGAGGCGGTCGCGCCCGTGGTGGCGGCGACGACGGAGCCCCCAGGTGTAGTGTGTGTGGTGCGAGGTCACACGATAACTCCGTATGTGGCTATCGTCATCTGTCGTGCAATTTGTGTGGTGCAAAAGGACATTTAAAAAGAATGTGTTCTAAGAGATACTACGTACATAACGAGATTACAACCAAAAAGGACAAAATTGTTAAAAAGCAGCATAATCGTATGCAGAATAATTACATTTTGGAAGGTAGTGATAGGGACGAATGTAATGATTTTTCACCAATTAATAATGTGAGAGATATAAATAATGAATCACGTATTAATACTATTTTATGTAAGGAAGAAAAACCGATATCTCTTGAAGTTGTAGTGCGAGGTGTTACTCTTAGTATGGAGGTTGATTCCGGTAGTGGGGTATCAGCGCTGCCCGCGCGCATATGGTATATGTATTTCTCGCGAAACTTGTCGCTCGGTGAGTCCAATAAAATTTTATATACATATACAGTGGTTCTGCTTTAAGGCTATTGGGCATGTGTTACTTACCAGTCACATATAATAATGTAACGCATAATATAAAATTTTATGTTGTTGAAAACGGCCCGGTTCCCTTGCTTGGTAGGGACTTTATGACAAAATTTAATTTCGCTTTTATCTCATTAAATTATTGTTCAGTAGATAAAGAAAAATTTATTTTGTCGAAATATAAAACATTATTTTCTGGTGGGTTGGGCACGTTCAATAAGTATAAGTTAACGCTACACTTAAAAGAAGGTGTCACACCAAAATTTTTTATAGCTAGGCCGGTGCCCTTTGCGCTCAAAGATAAGGTAAGCGCAGAGTTGGACCGATTAGTGCGCGCTGGCATACTCAAACCGGTTTCTTATTCTAATTACGCGTCACCGATTGTTGCAGTATTAAAGAAAAATAATGACGTACGTATTTGCGGCGATTATTCTATGACGATCAATAAGGCCCTAATAATTGACTCTTATCCATTGCCCAAAATAAGTGAGTTATGTGCATCGTTACACGATTGTCGTTACTTTAGTAAGCTTGATTTATCAAATAGTTATAATCAGTTCCTTCTAGATGATGAGTCACAAAAATATACATGTATCAATACGCATAAAGGTCTTTTTGTTTATACGAGATTAGTGTTCGGTTTGTCAAATGCGCCAGCTTTGTTCCAGCGTGCTATGGTGCAACTGCTGCAGGGCATAGATGGCGTGGAGTGTTTCCTCGACGACCTGTTAATCGCGGCTCCGACCGCCGAATTACATTGGGAACGTGTCGATTTGGTACTAAGTCGTCTAAGAGACGCTGGGCTAATGCTCCAGCGGTCGAAATGTTCATTCTTCCAAAATAAAATAGAATATCTGGGTTTTGTTATTGATCGTTTTGGCCTTCAAAAAAATCCGGATAAAATAAAGGCTATTACACAAGTAAAGGTGCCAGGAAACGTCCGACAATTAAAATCATTTTTGGGTTTAGTTAACTTTTACCGTAGCTTTATACCGCAAGCGGCGGCCATTCTTGAACCATTACATAAATTACTTCGAAAAAATATGAAATGGGAATGGACGGCGGAACATCAGAAATCATTCGATGCTATCAAAGACGAGTTATGTTCAAGTCGCGTACTGGCGCACTTTGACCCGCGGCAGCAGCTGGTTCTGACAGTGGATGCGGCCCCCGGCGGGCTGGGCGCGGTGCTCGCGGTGCGCTACCCCGCGGGTGCCGAGCGCCCGATCAGTTACGCTTCGCGTGCTCTCACTAAAAGTGAGCGTGGCTATAGTCAAATTATGAAAGAAGCGACTGCCATTATTTATGGAATCAAAAAATTCCATCAATATCTTTATGGCCGCCAGCAACCATTTATTTTGAGAACAGACCACAAGCCCCTCCTTTCTATTTTCTCCCCCGATAAAGGAGTTCCTCATATGTCCGAAGCGAGACTGCAACGTTATGCTTTATTTCTTGCTGCCTATAATTATAAAATTGAGTTCATTAATAGTGAATCTAATGTAGCTGATTATTTGAGTCGGTTTCCCATTGATTGTGATTCGTCGCAGGGTACGGCGGACGTAGATGACGTCACCAGTTATGTTAACGCGCTAGCGGCTGCTGGCGCGCCACTGCCCGCTTCATTAGACGAGCTGCGGGCCGCCTTTCATAAAGATAAAGTTCTGTCACTTGTCATGCAATATGTGACCAAATCGTGGCCACGGAAAGTGTCATCAGAACTTTTTCCATATAATAGATGCCAGCATGAATTATATGTTGATAGCGGAGTTCTCATGAGAGGTCACAGAATTGTAGTGCCTACTGTTTATAGGGCTGCTGTGCTACAAGAACTGCATGCTGCGCACTTAGGAGTAATTAAAATGAAAATGATTGCTAGAGAACGCTGTTGGTACCCGGGTATCGACAGTGACATAGAAAACATGGCTTCTAACTGTGGTCGTTGCATATCCTTGCGACCGTCTCCTGCGAAAGCGCGCTTGGAGTCGTGGGGGTGGCCTGAGTCTGTTTTCGAAAGAATCCATTTAGATTACCTCGGCCCAATTCATGGAAATATTTTTCTTGTACTAGTCGACGCGCATAGTAAATGGATTGAATGCGAATTAATGTCAAATTTTTTATCAAAAGAACTTATCAATAAATTAAAAAAAAAATTTTCACGTTTCGGCATTCCCAATAAAATAGTCACAGACAATGCCAAAACCTTTGTTTCGTCTGAATTTTCTAAGTACTGTACTGATAATGGCATAACTCACATTTTATCTCCTGCGTACTCGCCACAGAGTAATGGACTCGCCGAGAACGCAGTAAAGACTTGTAAGCGGTTTATTGTCAATGCTATCAAGGATTGTGGTTTTAAAGATTTCGCTAATCTCTTAGATAACTATTTGTTTCACTACCGGAATACACCGCATTGTACGACGGGAGTATCACCTGCATCGCTTATGTTCGGTCGGAATTTACGTTGTAAACTTGATTTAATCGCTGTTAAGCGTTCAAATTTAGATCGAAAACCTCTAATACATAAAAATGTGTTAGTGAATCAAAATCGTCAAAAATTATATTTTGGTGGTAAAATTAAAGCATTTTCAATTGGGGAAAAAGTTTGGGTACGAGACTATCGAGCCAATCCAAAAAGACCAACATGGACCCTTGGCCAGGTCGTTGCACGCTTAGGTAAAGTTCTATATGATGTGGCGATACAGAGATCCGATATCATTTGGAGACGTCATGTGAATCAGTTAATGTCAGCCAAATCGTATAACAGCAGTCGTGGTGAAGCGGCGTGGACGTTTGAGGATATGGACGTTGGACGTTAAACCACCTAAACGCTTAAATTTATAATATTTATACTTACTAAATGTAATGTAAACAATTGTTTTGTTTAAGATTTTTTTTTGTGTATTCATAATAAACGTAGAAGAGAGGTGTTAAAGTCGAGTGATTAATGTCTTTTTTATTATACATAAAACAATGTATGTATTACTATATGTCTTTTTGATTTATTTTATGCTAAATTGTGTAAGCGCAACATGTCCATCAAGTATACATAAAACATAGTTGTTGTATTAGGTTATTAATTAGGTATACTACTTAAGCATTTGTTCTAACTGTTTATATATTGTATATTACGTTGTAATCTAAGTGTGGAGGGATGTAGCATATTATGTCGGTAGATAACAATAACGGTTTCTACGGCTACCCTGTAGTGGGTGAATAATAAATGATCGTTCACGGTTTCAGTGTGTTTAAATAAACGCTTCCCGTATTCCTTGAATAGCAAGGACATTACAGTCTTAATTTCTTTTCAGGTCATGACTGCAAATGTGGATGGCCGACCTCTTTACCCAGCATTTCAGTTCCTACCGTCTAAGCGTCGATATCCAGAATACTTCAGCGTGATCGATTCGCCGATAGATCTGAAGACAATAGCACAAAAGATTCAAGCTGGAGAATATTCGTATTTAATGGAGTTGGAGAAGGATTTGCTGACGATGGTCAGAAATGCTTGCAATTTTAATGAGCCTGGTAGTCAAATATATAAAGATGCTAAGGCTTTGAAAAAGGTATAGTATTTCTTTAGTATTTAAGTAATAATTTGTATTTTTTGTTGAAATTTTAATTCCATATTCTTATGAAATTATTTATAAAAATCCAAAAATAATTCTAAGGCCACACACATATGTAAAATGTCTATACGGTAAATTGTAAACGAAGACAGTAAAATCATACTAAAGGATATAATATGATTTTACTGTTGTGTAAGTTTCTTTCGTTTACATAATATACATGCTGTCCCAAAAGTCGACGTCAAGCCGTAATCGGGTGATAGTACAAATCATAATAGTCACCATCTAAATGAAACCATTTACCTAATTTACTTGAAGATGTGCCACTAAGTATTCACAGAGAGATGTGGTATCAGCAAGATACCAAGCTGCCCAGCTCACTATGCCCGCTCCGTGACAATATCTCAATGAAGAATATCCGGGCAGATGGATAGGGCGCTCTGGTACGATCTCATGGCCAGCCCGTTCCCCGGATCTAAATCCGTTAGATTTTTTTACTGGGGAGCAGTGAAAGAGAAAGTTTATTTAAAGCCAATTGAAAATTTAGCTGAGCTTCGGCAAAGAATTACGGAAGCAGCTGAATTTGTCAACAACGGAAGATTTGCCCGTCTGAAAACCCGGTCTTTTTAAGAAAATGTCGAGCTTGTATTGCAGCTGGAGGAAAGCAATTTGAACACCTTTTGTAAAAAAATCTCAGCATCCAAATAATTGTTGTTTAATTTTAAACTTAAGGAAAATTTATCCTAAATTTAAGAAAAAGTATGACTCGAATGCGTCACTATCTGTCTCACTCACACTTCATGAAATGTAACTTCCTCTCGCTAAAACTGAAATCATAGTTACGCTCAAGACAAGCTTTGGTTACACTAAAATTATTTTTAGTAGAGAAAAAGGATTTTTTTTAAACTGGGATTCTCGAAGAAAATTTTTTCTCCTGTAATCTAAGAAATAATGTAGCAAGTGCTATACGATTTTAGAATCCTTATTAAATGCGTCAATTTTTAAGGTTATTTGCTAAACTGGCGTAATACATTTTTTTTTTCAGTACAGTGAGTTAAAGTATTGCGTAAGTGAGGCGAAGTATTGACTTTTCATTCTTGGTTCGGATAAATGTGACATTTGCTTCTAAATTGGAGCAGTTAGCTAAAAATTAAAAACAACAGGTTACACAAGCACTACCCAAGATTACACAAAAAAAAATCGAAAAAAAGTAAAGATTTGTAGTTAAAGGAGGTAAAAAACCATCACAGGCTGTACAGTTTTCACAAAAAAAAAAAGAAATTACAGATTAGATAGAATTTGTAATATAGATAGTAAGGGTATGATAGTTTTGTGTCAATGTGTGTTATTACTTATATAACATGTATCAAAAACCCTGTGGTTCCCATTATGTGCGTTATCAAAAGCATTATTCAAATGTATAAAAATAACTTTACGTCGGTAAATTTGACTCGATTTTTAAGTAAATATTGTATTTAATATTGTAAATGTTCATAATTAAATATTGAATTCTCCAGGTGATACAAGTACGCAGACAAGAAATAGAGCAGCACGGGCGCAGCGGCCCCGCGAAGACTTCAGAACGTATCCGTAGCAAACGCTCGTCCAGAGTGGGTCCGGTGCCCAGTAGCCGTGCATTGGCTATCATGGAGCCACCAGGTTCCGACCCAGAACCTGAAGTTAAAGTAATTGTTTATATTGTTGTAAAATGTACATTTATAAATAGACTTTTGATAATCTATTTAAATTACCTGATAAGTGAAAAGCAAATAAATGCACCAATGACACCATCAAACACACGAATAAGGTATCACAAATGTAAGGTATTAAAACATTGTTTTTACTGGTTAATAGGCATTTATTCCACCTAGATCTCAGGATTGAAAACACATCTGCATTTTGATTCTTTATCAAGTCTAGATGTATATGTCTATGGGCACCAGAATTCATTTATCATAATAACTGTGTGCTGCTTTGTTGTTAAATATTGTAAACGTGAAACTTCGAGAGAATGAGACAAATGTAAAGAAAGAGAAAAATAGGGGAAATAACTTGTGTAAAAGCGATTTTTGGCATAGTTGTAGGAAATGGTGTCTTAAGCAACATACAATAAGTACTGATGGATGGGTATGGTGTAACATTCCCTTTTTTAAGTTTTTCTTAAATAACTCATAAATGGTGGCTCATAGCAAAAAAAATGTTACTCAAGTAATCTACATCAAATTCTCTGCAAAAAAGGATCTATAAATTTTTTTCGCTGGGATCAATATTTAATGAGATATGAAGGAAAGAAGATGAACAATAATAATATAAACTTACATTTCTTTGTATGACATTACATAATTTAAAAAATCTAATTATCTTCTAAATCTAAAATATCATCATCAACATTATCGTCGACGGTGTTTTCGATGGGGGCTCCGTTAGTGCATGAGCCGGAACATACACCGCATACACTGGAGCAGGCAATTCCTGCTTTCCGCCAGTCGCATCGCACGCCACACCCATACGTGCATCTGCAAAATATGGTGTTGAGAATGGAGTCAGGTGCCACTGGATCGTTGGTTGTCACAGGTTTTAGAATTTCATCAGAAAATGTGTATAGAATCTTGTTTGTAGAGATTTTTATGTAGATTACTTGAGTAAAAGAATTTTTTTTTTGCTTTGAGCCATCCTTTACGTTACCTTTACGTTATCCTTACGTTTTATGTTATTTAAGAAAAACTTAAAAAAGGACCTTTTGTCCACCCTATCCCTAAAAAAGGCGACCGCTCAGACCCGTCCAACTACAGGCCTATCGCCATCATCTCCTTGTTCTCCAAAATAATGCAATCCATTATTAACTGACAGCTCATGCGGTACCTTGAGGATCATCAGCTGATTAGTGACCGCCAATACGGTTTTCGTTGGGGTCGATCAGCTGGTGATCTTCTGGTGTACCTGACTCATAGATGAGCGGAGGCAGTAGTGTTCAAGGGGGAGGCATTGGCCGTTAGTTTGGACATTGCGAAGGCCTTCGATCGGGTTTGGCACAAAGCGCTTCTTTCGAAGCTCCCTTCCTATGGGCTTCCCGAGAAATTGTGCAATTGGATCACCAGCTTCCTTGCAGATCAGAGCATCAAGGTCATTGTAGACGGTGCATGCTCCGACTACAAGCCTATTAACGCTGGTGTTCCACAAGGCTGTGTGCTATCACCAACGCTGTTTCTTCTGCATATTCATTCATTGCTATGGCGGATGACAGCACTGGTGATGCTCTATACACTGGCCGTGCCAATATTTCTCGGGAAAACGTCAACGTCACCGAGTACCGGAACAAACTTGTGTCTGAAGTCGGGTCTTTGTTGAACAAAGTCTCGGATTGGGGGCGACTAAATCTAATCCAGTTTAATCCTCAGAAGACACAAGTTTGCGCGTTTACCGCTAAAAAGAACCCCTTTGTCGTATCTCCTCAGTTTCAAGGCACTCCCTTTCTTGCTTCGGCCAGTATCGGAATCCTCGGAGTCGACATATCGAGTGACGTGCAGTTTCGTGGTCACTTGGAAGAGAAGGCCAAATTGGCCTCTAAAAAGCTTGGCGTGCTCAGCAGAGCGGGATAGTATTTCATGCCGGCACACCGCCTGCAACTTTACAAGGCGCAGGTTCGGCCTCACATGGAATACTGTTCCCATCTCTGGGCAGGGGCTCCCCAGTGCCAGCTCCTTCCATTTGACCGCATCCAGCGCAGAGCGGCTGGAGTCGTCGACGACCGAGGCCTTTCCGATCGGCTCGATTCATTGGCACTGCGAAGAGATGTTGCATCTCTTTGCATTTTCTTTCGCATTTACCACGGGGAGTGCTCTGAGGAATTGTTCGGATTAATCCCAGCCGCCAAATTTCACGAACGCACATCGCGGCAGAACTCCCGATACCATCTACACCATCTGGATGATTGGCGGTCCACCACTGTGCGATTTAGAAGATGTTTTCTTCGTTGCACGACTTCCTTGTGGAATCGATTACCACCAGCGATTTTTCCGGACCGATACAACAATGGGACCTTCAAGAAAAGAGCCTACTCCTTTTTAAAAGGACGGCAACGCATCTGCAATTCGCCTGATGTTGCAGTTGTACATGGGCGGCGTTAGTCACTTACCATCAGGTGAGCCGCATGCTCGTTTGCCTCCTCTCCTATATAAAAAAAAACTTCTTCTCTAGTCCTTAAGGCTAAGCGTCCACTAGGCTCGCCGAGCCGAGTCGAATCGAATTGCAGAAAGTCGCCTCCTATATATTTACTATGAAACTGCGTCCATTAGCGACGAGCCGCTGCGCGCCGAATTGAATCGACCGCGCGAGTTGCTTGACAGGCGAATTTCTTCACCGATGCGATTCGATTCAACTCGGCGCGCCTCAGTCGACGCGGAGCAGTAGATGCGCGCCAGCGTATTTTAATTAACTTCTATTTCGTTTTCGTAAAAATCTTTTTGTTAAAATAAAAATGAATGAGGAACTATTGATATCACTGGTCCAACAATATCCAGAATTGTATAATCATGAAGATCCACATTAACACGATGAAATAAAAACATCTCTTCATACGAGCTGTCCATGACGCAAAAACGACCTATTTTGGTGAAGAACTTGCGATGAATGTACAACTCGATTCGATTCGTCACAGATGGACGCACTAGGAATAAATGCGACTCGCTTCGATTCGACGCATTTCTGCTGTAGGCGACGCCTGGCTTAATAGTTCACTGTGAAATCTGCTATTGGGTAGCTCCCAGTGTAGGAAGGGCTTGCCGTGTTTGACAGGGTTTTTTTTTATTGAATCTTTGTCGTTGCTTTCTGTCGCTGGTCTGGGTTCCGTTTCTGTTTCTCTATATGACAGATGTTATTAACATCTGTCATATATAGAAACAGAAACTTTTTTATTCAATATAGATTATAAATAATACTTATTGAAAGTCACTCTTTTGTTTTATTACCACATACGACATGGTATATCGCCATCTACCCTAGGCTACGAGGTATTTCTGACATTCCCCATGGTCGCCTCTTACAGCACACGGGACAAATTAGAATAAGGTATTCACTTACACAGCCACCACACGGTGGACACTGTATCTTCATTATTCTTTATTAACTTGAGAGAGACTTTGTTGAGTTCTTGTTAAACCTATTTGATGAGGTATATGTGATTTAATATTTACAGCACTCTGAGGATAGTGCAGCAGAAAGTGACGAAGATAAGGTGGAAAATGAGGATTCTCCACAATGGAAACTTTTGGAGACTGTTAAGAATCACCTTGGACCGAATGGTAATGAACGAAATCTATGTTAAAGTTTTGCAAAGAAAAGTTTAGAAATATTGTTGAAGTATTGTACTTACATACAAGAACAACTATTAAAAATAAAAAAAATGTTCGCCACTTTTTGACAATCGTGCTAGCGTGATTAGTTTATTTCATCATAAATTAATCATGGTGCACAGCAGACGGGATAATATACTGTTCATTCTATCTACATTTATCATTATTTAGATTGTATAGTAGTTTTTTTTTATAATTACAACAACAGGCATACATACTTTTTAAAATTTTGTTGTTTATTTTGCATTACATTTAATTGGCTATTTGACTAAATTTGGAAAAGCATTTTAAATGATTCTTTATTACATAATAAGCACACTACATTGATATTTCCGGGAGATATATTGTATCTACAATAAAAATACAAAGTTAAAATTTAATTTTTCCAACTCGCGCCAAAACACACATGTGTGATGTCACACACATGTAAACAAGTCAATAACCGTAATAAAACACTGCAATTGAAGCGAATTATATAATTTTTCTTCAAACTTATTCGATAAAATGGTGTATAAATTGTGTGCAGTGCCACAATGTACTAATACTACAATGTTCTGTTCTAACGAACCCTAAAAGACGAAAAATGTATTTACAATTAGCTCGACGAGACCCAAAGAGCATTTTAGCTCATACCAATGTTTTTATGTGTGAAGATCGCTTTAATGTAAGTAATATTTAACTTTATATATTACACTAGATAGTAGCTAAATATCGGTTTTTATATAAAGTAATAACATCTTTAATACCTAACCTCTTAATATGGCTTAATCTTACAGCAAGAGTTGGAAGGATCCATTTCAACCAAACAGAACCAAAACAAAACCAAACATTGAAACACTACAGGGTTCCCTGTAGTGTTTCAAAAGTTTTCTGTTATATCGTTTAGCTATCTTTATAGTTTTATTTAATTTTTTAACTTACAAGAAATTCCTAGTATATCAACATAACCTAAAATGAGATCTTACAAAACTTCTGAACAATGATCATACATAAAGGTTTGTAAATAAATAATTCCTATGTACTACGTGGTACTTACACTGCTGTTTTCACATTCTTATGTTCCGCGGCATAGTAATCAGTGTTATTCTTAAAGAAACCTGCAACCATAAATCCGTCTATCTTAGGTAAGTTGCTGTTATCGGCTCGCACAAAATTTGACTCCATTTAGATATTCAAAAGGAATATTTATGCCGCTAGTTATAAGATTTATCAAAAAACTGTTTCAAAAGTAGCTCAAAAGTCAAATATAGAACGCGAACTATAATCAGTTAAGCCAGCTATGTTTACTCGTGTGTGACGTCATCAGAGGTACAACCAATCACAGGACGTTCCCGCCACAGATAAAATTTCAAAAATTATTATGTTTTATTTTCGTTTATTTTGCATAAAATATACATATTTTAGTTTAAAATGTAGTAAAATATAAAGTTTTACGCTATTATCTGATAGGATGACCACAATTTGTAGTATATTTTTAAAGTTCTCAAATAGCCTATTGCTGTATATTAACTTTAACAGGCCTCTATGTAAAATAGAATACGTCTTAACAAATTAAATATATTTGTTTATAATGATCTAGAACATTTACATTAAGGGACATTTAATGTAGGTCACAAAGAGTTATAGGTTCACCACTCAAACATTGACTTTATTCTAAAACGATACTTGAGGGTTCACTCATGTAAGTAATGCTACTGTATTGATTTGAGTGGGTAATTGCATTGAATTTAAAATTGAATTCATACTTTCCTTTTCTTATGGTCAAATCAAAGAAACCGAGCAATTTTTTTATAACTTACAATAATTAGTACTTATTATTTACATTTAAAAAAAATTCAAAGGTTCTGAAGTAAAATAGTGATAAGTCCAAAAATAAAACATTTTTTAGCTCCAAAATGAATAATTATTTTTGAGCCGATTGTATAAAATAGTCTCTATGGCTATGGATGTATAAGGGATAAAAATTATGCACGTATCTTTCATATTTATAAAAAAACATACTATATCAAGTCTTCCAACAAAAAGTAATGTACTTAGTGAAGAGCCGCATTTTTTTTTACAACTCTTATTATTTCTTTTACTACCATAAATATTTTTACGAAAAGCGATATTATATTGCGACTGCCAGAATAAAAAAAAAAATAAGTAAGGCAGAAGTATGGCAGTAGTAAGTCAAAATTCTTTATAGAAATAAAATCACTTTTTAATAGTTCAATTAATTCAATGCTTTAATTAAGTTCAACATTCATTGGTATGCCCAGTATCAGTTCCATCCACTGACAGCGTCCAATAAAGAGCGGCTGGATTCTTCCAAGATCGAGTTTTTTCTGATCGGCTTCATCCACTGTACTTGCGAAGTGATGACATCTCTATGCATTTTGAAATAGGTTTTACCACCATGCTCCACGGAATAGTTTGGTTTATGCACATAAAATTGAAGAGAGTTGAAAAGTATAAATATGGTTGTTTTCCCAAGATTGTATTTGTGTTATTGTTTAGGAACTCCGATGGCGGAGCCGTTCTGGAAGCTTCCTTCACGTCGCGCCTACCCGGATTACTACAAGGAAATTAAGAACCCTGTTTCGCTCAATCAAATCAAGAACAAAATAAGGAGAGGCAATTATGGTACTCTATCAGAGGTGGCTGGCGACATGAACATAATGTTTGAAAATGCCAAGCAATACAACGTGCCTACTTCTAGGTTATATAAAGATGCTGTTAAGTTGCAAAGGTAAGTTTTATAGTTTATTCCAGCTAATGTTTAGTAGCCACCTGTGCTAGTTGGTAGTTTTGACAGCCTCGTTGATCTAGTGATCGTAAAACGCGATTGCTGATCATGAGATCCCAGGTTCGATTTTTTTTATAGAATTAGGGTGACCAACAAGCACACAATCCACCTGATGGTATGTGGATGATGTGATCGATAGACCCAGACCTCAATTAAGGATCAAAATACAGATGCGTTGTCACCCCTGAGGATTGAGATGGGATGCCTCGTTGCCAGTAAAAAGGGTCTCCGGTTCTCTACACTCACATACGAAACAGCAGCATTAAGGTGCTATTTTACGTAGGTATTCTGCGAGAGCGTGGTTCTACCCCGGCTGAGCTGACCCATTCGTGCTGTAACCACAGTATTACACGTTTACGAATGCCGGATTCGGCCAAAAATAAGTTATTGCGTTTTCAGGAAGTTGGAAAGCACATAAAGCCGTTTGTCCTGCATCTGATCTCTCTCCAGTCTTGTCGGACCGTCCCATCGGACTATGAGAGTGAAGGAATAGAGAATGCACTTGTTCCTGCGCATACACTCGGTCACTATAATCCTGTCTATAGTTATAGTCCTGTTTATAGTCTATAGCTAGTCTCCGTTGAGACTGTCGGCCGTGATCGAAATTCGGTCTGGAGGACATTAGTTGGTAGGATTCTTTTTTGCCTAGGAGTCCGTCTAGGTAGGAACTATGGAACCAGGATTTAGTCTGTGATGACAAATTCGGAATACTGTCCAAAGTTATCAAGTGTTAGTCGACGATATTCATGATACCTATCAACCTATCATGATCTTACATCTTTTTTCAGATTAATGCAACAACGCGTGCAAGAATTATTGGATATTGTCCAAAGCTCGTCAAGCGATGACGAAAGTCTCTCTACCGTTAAGAATCAGACACAAGTTGCAACACCTAGACCGAGAGGTATACAATTTTATACATAGTTGACTTGAACAGGTCTTAACACTCTTCTACGAAATATTCAGTATAAGAACTTAACAGTAACTATAACAAAGCAAAAATTATATGACAAAATGAAATATAAAGTTTTAAATAAAAAAAATCCTATATGAATTAAAACTTGTGTAGTTATTTATTGAAATTTCAAAGAAAATTTTAATTATAAAATTTTACATAATTTTAATAAAATGATTTTTTTACTATCTATTTTTATTACTTATCCATTATCAACATTATACCGTGGAAAGTAGGACTGTATAGATAATTTAATGGTGTCTTTCCATGCTTGCCAAGCCTTGGCAAACGTCTTCAAGCCCCGAGCGTGCACAAATCTCGTTTGGCATTTAGAAATCGTTTTCATGCTTGTGAATGCGTCAGAGTGCTACGTACAACCAAGCATGCGCTCTTTGGTCTGTGTCCAAAAAGCGACACTAGACCGGATCGGAGACAAGCGTCCACAAACTCACGCAAGCCAATCCAAACGCCCTCTTTACACGCTTGTACTTGTGGACGTTTGCCGAGCCTTGGCAAATACCCTACTAAATATTATATATTTCAATGTTATGTAAATACAGTAAATAGAAAAATACATACATACACATTAAGTTAAACTAATTCTACGGAATTATTATTTTCAACCTTTTAAATAAATTTTGTATAAAAGTAACTTCCGAATTAAATTTTGTAGGTCATTATAAAATGTGATAGTGAATTCTGACTAAGGTTTATTAATCCTTTTTGATTTGGTGTATTTATGACATTTTTAAACTTGAATTTTTTCCAAAAACAGGTCGTCCAAGGATAAACCCGATACCGGTGACCGCGCCCTCACCAGTAACCACGCCATCGGTGCCAAAGTCTAACGTACCTTTGAAAAAGAAACTCCATTTCATTTCTAAACAGTTGGTAGAATTCACGTGTTCCGATGGGAGACAGCCCATGCTGTTGTTTATGGAAAAACCGAGCAAGAAACTGTATCCTGAATATTACAATGTTATTGATAGGCCCATCGATATGATCACTATTGAAGCGAATATTAAGGTAAGTTTATCGATAATCTTGGAAAGAACAAATGCTAAAAAAAAATGTTTATTTACTTCAGTTATTGTTATATCCTTTCATTATGAAATGTTTATATTTGTTTTTTAAGAGACTTTTTTTAATTCAGTTCTTCCACTGTTGAACGGTCGTAAAAGCAAATGAAGGTTTTTTTTTTAAAATATGGAAACCAGCCACTAGTAATGCAGAGTTGCCAATATAATCCTTAAAAACGAATAGATAATATAAAGTTATTACGTTTAGTGAAATATTCAATGTAACATAATTTCTACAGAATGATCGCTACAACAGTGTGGAAGAAATGATTTCCGATTTCCGTCTTATGTTCTCAAACTGCCGTCAGTTCAACGAAGAAGGTTCCATGATATACGAAGACGCTAATCTTCTAGAACGCGTCATGAATGAGAAACTGAAGGAACTTAACAACAGTCACGAGAAGAAGACTCTGCTCAAGCCTATTAAAACTGTCAAGTCTAGACAGTTGTCGCCTTTCGAACAGAAGTTGAGGACACTATATGACGCAATTCGAGATTATCGCGATCCTAAAGGTTTGGTTAAAATTATTTTCGTTTCAATGTCCACTTGATAGGAATGTAATTAAATATTGGTGAGATAATTTTTTTTTATGACAAATAAGTAAGCAAATACCGTACCAATTTTTTTATTTTTTTCACATTTTTACACTTAATCCCGAAAGTTGTATTTACGAAGTTAAATAAAGTAACTTAACGGCAAATAATAAGATTGCCTGTGGTTAAGTTACGATTTGTGTATGATAATATTATTATAAAATTAAATATTTCATAAAAAAATAAATACTGAGTTTTAAGAACTACAAAATATACCTCTCACACGTGCCATGCTGCAGCTATATTATTTGTATAGTTGTAGCACGAATGGGTCGGCTAGACCGGGGAAGGACCACGCTCTCGCAGAATATCAGCGTAAAATAGCAGCTTAATGCTGCTGTGTTTCGTATGGTGAATGTAGAGACCAGGAGACCCTTTTTACTGGAAAATAGGCACCTTAGTCCTCACAGCTGACAACGCATCTGCATTTTGATTCGCAAACAATGATAGATGTAAATAGATGTCTATGGGCCACAGCAATCACTTACCACAGGTGGACTGTGTCCTCCCTTGTCACACTTATCCCATAAAAAATATCCCAACTAGACGTAACAAGTAACAACTAGAATGTAGTCTTAACAGTTACATTAAAACTTCCTCTCCTATTTTCACCCATAAGGATGGAATGTTTTTACAAACCAAAAAAAATAAAATTTAAATAACCAAAGGGACTATCCTGGAGGTATATGACCTTTTTAATAAAAAATTATCATTAAAATTAGTTCACAGGAGGCGAATATTTCGCGTAATCATATTTAAAAAAACCCAGTCGTATTGAGAAACACCTCCTTTATTGAAGTGAGCTAAAAATATTTACTTATAATGTTCAATACAATTTTTTTAATTTTAATAATTCTTATGTTCCAACTTTTGAATTACCTAGAATATATGACAAATACGATTGTTGAAGCTACTGAGGATATTAGTATCGATAAACTTTAAAATTGATAGAGAATATATATAGAAATAAAAATGTGTATGTTAAAAGAGACTCAAAATTTATAGGATGAGAGATGTCAGGAAGGGGGAAAATGATCATAGAATGAAGAAGATGTTTTTAAATATGTATAAACAAGAGGTAAAATTAAAATTTTGTACAACCGAATTCAATAAAAATAAAATGAAAACATCATCAATGTAGTCGAATTCAATTAAATACGCATTGTTAAGGATAATTCAAAAACTACTGGTCAGTACTTGATTAAAATGTGGCACCACGTGAGAAGCACCACCATTCTAATAAAAAAAAAATCATCGAAATCGGTTTACTTAGAAAAAAGTTCTGAGGTCAACACACATTAAAAAATACAGTCAAATTGAGAATGTCTTCTTTTTTTGAAATATTATAAAAAATATGGTTTGTGGCCCCTCATCTATCCCACATTCTATTGTAGGTTTATGAACATTTTAGTTTTCACATGCGATTCCCTTTTCCAGCTAACAGACAACTAGCACTCATCTTCATGAAGCTGCCAAGCAAAATTGAGTATCCAGACTATTATGAACTAATTAAAAACCCAATAGATATGGAGAAAATAGCTCATAAACTTAAGAATGGAGTCTACAATTCAGTGAATGAACTGGCTTCGGACTTCATCCTAATGTTTGATAATGCCTGCAAGTATAATGAGCCCGATTCGCAGATCTACAAAGATGCATTGATTTTGCAGAGAGTTTGCTTACAAACCAAGCAGCTTTTGAGGTAAATTTGTTATTACTTTTGATTTGTAATAAATTTGTTATCGTTTAGACTGAAATCGGCTAACCCCAATAGTGATAAGTGGAATATAGTGAATCCTTCCCCGGTCAAGCCGACCCATTCGTGCTACAACCATAATATTAAGAATACTACAAATAGAAACTCATTTAAATTACTTCTACGACAACATTACCTGAGGGCACTAACAAGCACATTTTTTTTCTTCAAATATTTATTTATTTATATATTAATACGGATATTTATAAAGTTTATAAGCATGTATACACATTACATATATGTATGTATGTGTTATTGTATGTAAATATATGTTATATGTATGTTGTGTATGTATGTATTATGTTTCGCACCTGCCTACAATTGTCTTTGGCACCCAGGGTTGACTGGCAGAGAATGCCATATGGCATTAAGTCCGCCCTATGTATCCTTTACCTTAAGGTGTTACATTAAAGTTTTTAAATAAATAAAAAAGCATAAATCTACCTTTTGTATACACTACTTGTTAAATTTTTTTGGTACATATTTCATTTGTAGAAATGAAAATTTCTTCATAGTAGAAGTTACGGTAAAACAAAACTATAAAGCTAATTTTAAATTTATGAATTTTATCATATTTCTTTTACTATTTAACATTAATAAACCTAGTTTTCTCAAATATTATTTCGTTTAATTTATGCCTCATTATACTACAGGGAGGACGATGACGCAGTGCCAGATGTGCCAGCCGCTGTACAAGAATTGTTGCTTAATTTATTCACCACAGTTTATAATCATCAGGATGAAGAGGGCAGGTAAAATTATTTTAATTCCTTAAGTTGATTCAGTTAATTCAAAGATCAGCATATCATTGAAAGTTCTTGAGTATCAATAAGTTATATAATTACGAAGTATATCAATAGAAAAGACAATAATTGTTGTACATTTGAATTCAACTGAACCCAAAATTAATTGTATTTTATACTTTGAAATTATATCTCGGTCCCATAAAATATTTTGTTTTCAGATGTTACTCTGATAGTATGGCAGAACTACCGGAACACGACGAAGCCACAAATGGAGAGAAAGTCCGCGCTATATCGTTGGATTTAGTTAAACGACGTTTAGACAAAGGACTGTATAAACGTCTTGATCATTTCCAACAAGACATGTTTGCGGTATTTGAAAGGTAAGCTATTTTTATCCAAAAAAAAAGCAGTTATAAAAATAATAGAAAAATTGTGATTTTTGTGATTGTGATGGATGAAGAAGAATTCCATCCCTGAGAAATTAGCATGTTTCCTGCTTTTGTGAATTCCTCCATTAGCCACTCTACCGTCCACGGCGACTACAGTCCCCAAAACCATTATTGCCTCACCTGTCTAGGCACCAAACGACATCTTTCAGTTTAAACGCGTACAGCTCAAAAGATAGCTGTTATTAATACAGTAAAAAATTATAGATGGTGCTATATGAAATCGTCTGTGAAAGTAAATTTTATCTGTATAACAGATATATAGTAACAAAATATTTAGGAAAAATAAAAGTTAAAATTAAATTTCGCCATCTTTGTTTGTGGAATGTTAACGTGTGAGAAATTCGATCAAAAATGTGATAACTTTTCTGTTTTTATACGTTATTTCTGATGTTATTGTACATCAAACTAATTGTGAAGATATTTTCTTTAGTAAGTGTGTATCATTACGACAATTCCAAAACGTTTACATATAATAATTTAGCTCTAAATTTTAATCACTATACGCGATCATCGTTTATTGATTATATGTTTAAAATGTATTCTAATCAGTGTTTTGTGTTATATGAATGCAAAATATAAAATAATGATTCACTATTAACACGTTGATAGCAATTCATAAACGAAATATCTGTTGAGATGTGTCTAGAAATTATTAAAACCTATTTTTTTCATTTATACATACATATAATCACGCCTCTTTCCCGTATGGGTAGGCAGAGACCACTTCTTTCCACTTGCTACGATCCTTACATACTTGTTTCGCTTCGTCCACTTTCATTATTCCCTTCTTACATGCTCTTCGGTTTAGGGTACTCTTGACCTGGCCTTTTTTCAAGACGTCCCTGATTTGATCTAGAAACGTCCGCCTAGGTCTAGCCCTTCCAACACTTTCACTCACACTCGCCTTATACACCTTTTTCGTCAAACGTTCTTTATTCATTCTCTCGACATGGCCAAACCATCTTAGCATACCTTTCTCAATTTTTGTCACTACCTCTTCTTTCAGACCACAACGTTTCCTTATCTCACTATTTCTTATCCTGTCACTCAGTTTAACTCCTATTATACTTCTTAACGCTCTCATCTTAACTGCATTTATTCTGCTTTCATGTTTCTTCTGCCATACCCAACTTTCACTTCCGTACATGAGTGTCGGAACCAACACCCCCTCATGCACAGCCAAACGAGCCTTGTTAGGCACCTTCCGACTGCTCATAAAGGAGTGCAAAGCTCCATTCACTATGTTTCCTGCATTCACTCTTCTTTCGATATCACTCTCACACTTTCCATCTCTCGTAAACTTTGAACCCCCAGATACACAAACTCCTTCACCTGTTCAATTTGTTCATCTCCAATCACGATATTGCAGTCTATCACTGCACTGCTATCATCTCTTTCAAACACAATCACTTTCGTCTTCTTTACATTCATCTTCATTCCCTTTCTAACAAAAGCTCCACTCATAGAAGTTACCATCTCCTGCAACTCCTCGGCCGAAGACGCAAGTAGTACTTGATCATCAGCATAGAGAAAACATTTGACGAGTAACTCATTCATTCTCAATCCACTTTCATTATCTTTTAAATCTGTCAAGCAATTTTCCATGAACAGATTAAACAGCCATGGTGACGCTACACATCCCTGTCTAACACCTTTTTCGATATTGAACCATTCAGTGTATGCCCCGTTTATCCTTACACAAGCACTAGAATCGCTATAAAGAGATTGCAATGCTCGTATGAGGATACTGCTCACACCGTTCACGGACAGTGCTGACCACAATTCATTCCTCACTACTCTATCATAGGCCTTTTCTAGATCCACGAACGCGCAATAGATCTTCTTGTTTTTTGCCAAACACTTTTCGGCTATGCACCGCAAGGAAAAGACCTAATCTGTACATCCCATTCCCTTTCTATATCCCGCTTGTGCATCCCATACTTTTTCGTCTGTTTTATTCACAACCCTTTCAATCAGCACTTTTGCATACAATTTACCGACGACGCTGAGAAGGCTTATACCGCGGTAATTTATGCAGTCCTGCTGTGGCCCTTTTCCCTTATACAATGGCACGATTACGGTTTTGCACCAGTCTCCCGGTACTTGCCCATTTCGCCAGCACAAATTGAAGAGGTGGTACAGCT